>SELF01000010.1:633838-1267676 GCA_009805535.1 Laburnicola sp. JP-R-44
TAGAGGAGATATGTGCGGCTCCTAACAAGGACTTTAAAGATAGCCCCTTACTTGACGCAAATGTTAGTAAATTGCTCTAAAAGCTTTAACGCTTGGTTCGCGAGGAGAAGAACCCTCCAGGTCCTAACAAGCTAGTTAAAACTTTATTTAAGAGGTTTAGGGAGTTGAATACATTCTTTTCACAAAGCCCTATAGATGCTGTTAGACAATCCCTAGCAGAAACAGAAGACTCCTAGCTTGTGTGATATCTTTGTTTCTAGTAGCAGAGCTTCTAAGACGCCCCAAATTGAGTTTTGGCGATTCCTTGCGGAACAGAGCCTTGCGAAGAACTACTATAGTTGGAATCCAACCCAACTTGACTTAATAATTAAGACAAAATCTTTTAGTTTACTAACAACCAGCCATCACTTAATTCGGGCTTTTGCAAGAACATTTTTTAGGCAATATAAGGTTAAGAGCAGGCAGTACTTGAGGCTATAACTAGTGGGCTCAGATATCTTGCAGTTGAGGCGTTTAATGCATTTGCATCGCTTATTTTAGCGTTTACACGTCAACTCGTTAAGAGTATAACCCTGCAAGACATTATAAAGGCTTTTGAAAAACCCGCATTAGGGCCTGTGATAACGCTTATCGCCAATCGGCATTCCTGGATAAACGAAATCTTGATATGCTACGATCTCCAGTGCCGGTCCGATTTAGTTCCTAGTAGGCTCACTGACTTCCGGATAGAGTCCCACTGATTTGCTAGCAGGTATATCAATTCCATCAACCAACAAACGACCGATCACGTCCGGTAATGTGCTAACGAATCAATCAAATGCTGGCGGTGATATAATGGAGGCTGTGTCAGCGCTAATACATTAGTTCTGGAGGAGGAAGCGAGAGAGAGATCCTATCCTCAGTCCGAAGGACGCCACGAGTGGGAGCATGAAGGGTTGACGACGGAACTGCTGCAGAGCCTGGAAGAGGCGGGCGCCATGCATAAGAGGATTATCGGACAGGCTGAGAGTTACGAACGACCTTAAAAGAGACGGAGGCTATTGATAAGCATGCTCCTAGCGATAGGAGCTCTAGCTGCTGAATCCCTATTGCAGCAAGCATTCTTAACTCCGTTACCCTCTAATCCTATCAACTATCAGTCTCCACCGTCGATGGGCTTGGCGAGGAGCATAGCGGAGGTAGTCGGCGCGGATACGTCGGCCCCAATAGCCGATGCGGGAATACCGTCATCCTTAGAAAAGCTTGTCAATGATGGGGTCAGATCCGAGTTGCTCCTACCGAGAACTACGGCATCTATAGAACAACACGAGTTCGGGACAAGCCAGGGCGGGTGTCAGGTGGCCGATTTCACGTATGCGAGCGACGTCGTAGACCATTTAGATAACGATACATTGATTCTTTCGGCCTCAGTCAGGATATATAAGATCTCTAAGTCCCTTCTACTATTGCCAGATTAACCTTCCTTACTGGCGACGTAGGGTGGAGGATCAAGTCAAATGGAACACGATCTCTGATATCCGAAAGCGAACATCTCCAGAGAGTACGACCGTCGTGCGTGGTGCCAACTTAAGATCACAATAGCGCTCGCCTTCTGCACTCTCAATATCAATCCTGTCTTCGAACGTGTCATCGCAATTCCGAATAGGTATAATAGTGCCAACTTCGTTTGGCGAGGTAGACAGCCAACCGTTTTTAAGGTGCAGGACCGTAGGCTCGTGCTTTGGCACCTCCAGCTTCAGTTCTTTTTCTGCTTGTTGAATGTTGGGCCACTATAATTTCTATCAGCTATTCATTCCCAAGCTAAAGGCCCCTGTACATACTACATTTGTAAAGTATTCTCAATCTAAAGCCGTAGACTCTTCGCTCCTACTATATCGCAAAACTTTCCCGCCTTTCGTTAACTCTACGGCTTCTCCATCAGGTTCTCCATGCAATAATGCTGCTACTTCATAGATCCGCTCATCGAGACGTGGGGTGGTAGACAAGATCTGATAAACGGGCATGGCGAGTGGTAGTGTTGCGCCTTATGTGTATTAATACATAATATGGTGGACGACTGGTAGACACGGAGGATTTATTAGTAGTGCTGTAGAAAACTAAAAGAGGAGATTAACTTGTGTTAAACAGTTACTAGCTGTTGGGATAAGCGAGGCAATCTCGCGTCACTAGAGCACGGAAAAACAATTTTCCCCCGCTTAACGTGTCTGTGCGCGTGCCGAGCCACTTCGCGTGACGAGCCACCCAACACCATAACAGCTTATGCAAAAATGAAGCTATAGAGCCACCCACAATTAATATTATTACAGGATTTTCTAGAGGGGCACTAAATAGATCCTTGCAATTAATTTGCACTATTTATATCTGTCTAGAAGCTTAACGTTGCGGCCGCGATGTGTAGAGGACGGTTAGGGCAGCAGATGCGCCCTCTAAGGACTCCTTAATATCTAAAGCATTAATAACACGTTTCTAACGTTTTCTTGCTCTATAGAGATAGTTAAGAGGCCTTCCTCTTACCCTTTTTAGATAACTGTAGAGCTTTTTTTGCGTCGCGGGCAGACTTCTAGGCAGCGCGCTAAGCTGCCTTTTTAGCTCTCTCCTTCTCTCTTGCCTCCTTCGCTGCCTCTCGCGCAGCACGCTTTTCCTGCTGGATTTTCTCCTTATATAGTCTAGCTGCCTTCTTTAGCTCTGCTGTCTCTGCTTTTTGAAGCTGCTGCTCCTTATCCTCCTGCTCCTTAATAGATTGACGGACACGTGCCTCTCTCACCTTCCTAGGTGACTAGAACACTGACCCACTGTGATACTCCTTGCGCTGTTAGAGATCTAGAGCTTTGCCCTTCTTCTTACGCTTCTGCTTTGTAGACAGTGCCTCCCTAAGCCTATTAATATTGTGGTGGAGTAGCTCATTTTGAACAGATAGATAGTGGAGCGATTGACGAAGCTTCTGCGTATCCTTACTACTCTGATCCTTAACTGCAGAGCGTACGAGCCTATCCACCTTTCTCCAATCATGATCGCTTAGTAGGGATGAGGAGCTTTCTCTTAATTCTTAAGATCTAGTAAATCTATCGAGGATTGGATCAGGATTAGGTGTGGTGATATGCCTGTTGCTCTAAAAGAGCTAAGGATTGTTAATTCCTTAAAGGAGGCCTGCTATGCCTTCTAGAATAGTAGGAAGAAATTGCCCTTCTTAATAGAAACTAGGCCTTAGCCTGCGTTAAGGTATTTTAAGAGCTTAGCTAAGTAGGCAGTTAATAGAGGCTTAAATATTGCAACGTTAAGTGGCTGAAGCGTATAAGTTAAATAAGGAGGTAGGATAGCAAGTAGGATCTTATACTTATTACAGTAGTTAATGAAATCTATTGTAATGTGGGATCTATAGCCGTCTAGGATTAGGAGCTAATATGCTTGTTGAGTCTTCTCTTTTGTACAGCGATTAAATACCTGTTTAAGCTAGGTAAGACTAATATTGTTGTTTGTCTAGCTAGAGGGTAATAAGGTGATAAAGACTTTATGTTCTCCTGCCTTAATGTCTTCTACCTAGGCTGATTGGATGCCTTTGTTAGCAGCCTTATAGATCAGGCTAGGAGGCAGAGCAGATCTATTGGCGTATATACATGCTAGGAGCGTGATCCACGCGCAGTTTCCATCCTGGAGTGATGCCCTAAACCTCCTTCTTCTTCCACATTCGTTAGCTGAATATTCTCTTTAATTTGCCAATAACACCGATTATAAAGCCTTTCTTATCTATATTATAGGTATAATGAGGATCTATTTGATATTAATTAATCTTGTTATATAGGAGCTGAAAGTAGAGGCGATATTTATCCCCTAAATTAGCTTTGTGGCGATTGCTGTCTATGCTAACTGTCTATTGCGAGATAAGATGAATGCTGTGTTGGTTGATAAGCGGGTAACCCAGCTCTCGCTGACTGCCTTCTTGGCTACTGTAGAGGCGAAATTTCGTACCATCTCCCTAGTAGGTGGTATATGTCTCTCTGTAAGTCCTTTAATATATTTTATAAGCTCCTGCTCTTGCTGTGGGTTGAGTTTCTGCTAGTTAATGTTCTTGGCTTTATTTAGTGCCTGAACGCGCTTGTGTCTTTGGGATAACGTAGTTTGATCTACACTATAGGTGGCAGCAATATTTCTGTACGAAAATAATTCCCCTGGATTTAAGGATTTAATAGCTGCAATCGCATCCTCGATTGCCCCTATATTAGTGGAGTTATGACGCGTCAAATTCAGGCGATTATTTAGCGTTTTGGTGTTGGGTGGCTCGGCACGCGAAGTGGCTCGGCACGCGCACAGACACGTTAGCTCATAGGAGCTTTGGTACAAAAACACCGTTATAGGTTACAATCCTTTATTGCCTACAAACGTGATAAAGTCTACTCTCACCATGCTCAAGCGTCCCTATTTGTCCGTAGAACGGTCGGAAGCATCCAAACCCAACTCCTTTCTGACGTCATCGGTCATTGGTTCCAAAATATTACGGGCGGGGCAGACTCCGCAATAAGCAATCCAGATTGGTTCGCTTGCTTGACTTGCTTAAGTTACTTAATCCAATCAAGTTAATCTTAACCTATACAAATTTTGTACTAAGTTAATCTGTATAGTAATTTTTAATTAACTGGCTTGTCTTGCTTGTAAAACTAATAAGGATTTTAGGGTAGCTAGAGAGCCTATCTTAAGATAATTTTTTGGTGTTGCTGTTAGCTTATCCTAAGTCGTATTAGACCCGTCTGTGCGCGCTTGTAAAGTCGCGCCTTTGCCCCCTATACGAAGGAGCTTGTTTTTAGTGAGTCACCAGCCTCAGTGACTAGTGCGTGGTGGCTGGTGACTTACTAAAAACGAGCTCCTTCGTACAGACGCGTTTTTTTAGTCTTCTGATTGCCCACTATGGCCAAACGCTCACGAGCTCCTACTACTGGCACCGCTGCCACCGCCTCCACTAAACGTACGCGCTCCTTGGAGCCATCATCTCGACGCCTATCTCAACGCACATCTCAACGATTATTATCGCCCCGTCAAGCCCTAGCTGCCGCGAGCCAGGCTATAACGTTCGAGTCGGAGTTGTTGGAGTCGCAGCTAGAGGCAGAGATTGTCGCGCCCACTGAGGGCAGTCAGGCTGGTACAGCAGCTACAACGGAAGCTGGAGGTGGCGATGGAGATAATAGAGATGGCGATAACTTTGATGGCATTAATTGGGAGCGTTTAAAAAAGGGTTTATAAAGCCTCTTGCAACTTAACGACGCGTTAAAAGCTGGATATTTCAATATGGCTATTGTGTTGTTGAGCGTAAGAATCTGAATCGAGTATGGTTTGTATGTAAGTATTGCCATACTTATAGGGTTATTGATGCTGGAGGTAGCGGTATATTCGATGTTACTAGGGCTACAACAGCAGCTGCTACTTATCTCAGTTAGCAAAGACGAGGCCATATGCTCTTAAAAGGATGGCGTAAAACAGCGCCAGCAAGCTAGTGGGCAGCTCTCTTTACGGCAGGCTTTTAAAGCTAGTGTTAATGTCTCTTAGCACGCCGCCAACGCGATGGGTAACTTTAACATACAGCAGTTTTGACAAGCTGCAGTACTTTACTTTGCCTACTCGATAACAACTTGCTAATAGAGCTGCTTACGAGGCCGTCGTTTTGAGAGATGATTAACTTTGCTAATCCAGAGGCAGAGGCAGCGTTGTGGGTAAGTCCTCGAAGTGTTGCTACGTACGCGATGCGCCTGTTCCTCCATATACAGCCCCAGGTTATCCAGTCTCTGTTAGCAGCTGCAAGTAAGATACACATAAGCTTTGACGGCTGGACGACAAGGGGTGGCAAGCGCGGTTATCTTGGGGTTATCGCTCATTTTGCTAACGCCTCTGGAGTAATACAAGACTTGCCTATTAGCCTGCCACAACTTGCTGGCGCCTATATAGGCGAAGCTATTGCAGAGACTGTTATTAAGACGCTTGAAGTATACAGCATTACTTACGACAAGCTGGGTTACTTTGTACTTAACAACGCCACCAACAACGACACTGCAATCGACGCAGTTGCTCGCGTATATACCACTTTGACGCTGCCTATCGACGCCTCCGCTGTGGCCCTCATACGCTCAACCTCGTCGGCCAGGCTGTTATATTTGGCGCCAATAAAGAGGCGTACGACAACGCTGCTGAACAGCTCGATACAGAGAAGGTGTACATACAGGAGTGGCGCAAAGAAGGGCTATTAGGCGTACTAGTCGACGTGATTAACTACATCAAAACGCCGCAATAGTATAAGCGTTTCAGAGAGTTTCAACGCGCTGCTAACGCTGAGTTACCTGCTAGAGAGCGTCTTAAAAGTACTTAAACCCGTTAAGCCTGTCGTCACTTAGTGGAACTCGTATTATGCCGCCTTTCAACGCGCAACTCAACTCCAAGCTGCCTACAACTCCTACGCAGAGTACCACATCAACCGTATTACTCTTGACGATAGGCGCGCAGCACAAAACAACACTAAGCCGCCAGATGCTCCAAGTTGGATGAGATCCACCGGTCTCACAGCTGCTGACTGGGCAGTGATAACAGAGTACCAGGACTGCTTGCAGCCGCTTTAAGCTTGCTACGGAGAGGCTAGAGGGACGGGGCAAGGCAGGCAAATTTTGGAGCTATTTACGAGGTTATACCAGTCTTTGAGTACGTACTCAGCGCGCTCGAAGCGCGTACGCGCCCATACGAGCAAGTCGACTTTAACCATACTGACGCACCCGAGGATCACCTCCACGTTAACCTACGCGCTGCCTGGAGTAAGGCAAACGATTACTATAACAAGCTCGACAACTCGCCTGTCTATTACGCCGCTGTCTGCCTCCATCTATACTACAAGTACTATTGCGAGAACAGCTGGGCAGACAAGCCAGAGTGGCTTACTGCCGCCAACGCTGGGTTTCAACGACTCTCTGGCAATCGTACAAGCCTCACCACCACCAGCGCCCTCCATCTCGTACAACTACAAACGACGATCGCAAGTGGGATAGATGACGTAATTGGCGCCTTTGTACGCCGCAACAACACGAGAGAGGAGGCAGCTTACGACGACGAGTACGAGCGCTGGAGGACTTAAGAGCCAGAGTGGAGCAAAGAGCAATACTTGGGCGATGGGCACCCAGTTATGTACTGGATACAAATGCGCTCAAAATACCCGTATTTAAGCCAGTTTGCTATTGATATGCTGACTATCCCAGCATCAAGCTGCGATTGCGAGCGGCTCTTTAGTGAGCTCGGCGACCTACTTGAGCCCAGACGACGCGCTATCGGCAGCGAGTTACTTGCAGCTCTGCAATTAGTAAGAGCGTGGTCAAGAGCTGGCTTCAACACTCAGTACCAGAGCGCTAAGGGCGACGATGAGGACGATCTTTCTGATAAGGATATTGTACGAGACTACAATATACAAGAGTGGAGTACTCATCCGCAGTAATTAATTGTATATAAAATCGATCACTTGGCGTCCAATCTAGTTAATCTACAATTAAGTTGCAAGCAAGCTGCGTGAAAACACTAACAATTAATCTACAATTAAGCGACGATGACGTTACTAACAAAGCAAGCCAATCAACGACTCCAAGATTGATTGACTTGCTTGTTGCGGAGTCTGCGGGCGGGAGTTGAAGGTTGTGGCAAGTTGTTAGGGGAGCTATTTCCCCCTAGTGGGAGAGATCGCGCGCCTGGCAACGTCTCCATTAACGGTTTGGGGAGCACTACCCTGCTGTTCTTGGGGTTGCGGAGTGTTGTTCGGGACGCGGTTCAGTTGATCGCCGGACATAATAAATAAGTCTTGATGTGGGGGATAGCGACGATAGTCCTATGCAACTGTGAACATACTATCTAGAAAGGGTTACTGCTTGTTCTTACCTTTGTGGCTTCCTTTGTGGCGTTCTAAGACAAGTGAAAGCTTCGAGCTACCTTTGTATGATACAAGGTACTGACAGGACGTGACTCTACCTCGACTGCTTGGACTATGCTCTGCTATAGGAAGATAGAAAGTTAGCATATATCCAAACAGAAGGCTATCGTGATATGTGAGGGTGAAGGATATTGATTTCAGGTAAGAGGATGGGCAGGTGAAAGCTTCGGGCTACCTTGGCACAGTGGAGTGCTTCACTGGACAGTGAAGGTTATGCTGCCGGAGGGAGATAGAAAGGATGAGTCCGGTCAAGGTCAAGGATGGTGAGATATCTCTAGGGAGGAAGAAAGACGAGCTGGTGGTCACAAAGAAGCGTGACAGGCGGTAATGCTCTCTAAGATGGATAGACTAATAGAGGAGTGATTCGAACGAGAGAGTATGTAGAAATCGCCTTGATAGTGGACGGTGATCGCGAACCTTTATACATATCTTCCTATGCCCTTCACCCATGCTCGGTGCCTCCCCACTCCTCTGGTACGGTCGAACATGGTTACAGCGGCATTCCCCTCGTTGTGAGGATGCATGCAGGTGTTAGAGGCTTCCAGACGAGACGACGCTCGGCGTCCACTCCCCTGGTATGATCGAGCGTGGCTGCAGATGCGCCAGCAACATTGTCCTCGTTGCGCTATCGAGAGCAATACATGCTTGAAATCTCTATAGAGTTAGGCGGTCATGGCTGCACAATCAATGTCACCCGGATTACGGATATGCACGCGTGCGTGAAGAGGCTTGCAGGCGGCATTCGCTTCCAGTGTGGATTGAGCTTGGACGAACTGCACCCTGCGACCCTGGTGCCGGCCTGCAGCCGTACTCCATTCATCGAGAACCCCCAGCCTAGCCTTTAACTAACCTTCCAATGTTTCTCTTTGCTTGTATCTCGATTGGCTTAGGTGCTATCTAAATAGGACTGCAGGCTACTATATATCCATCTTCACTCTTCCCCACAGAGCATACGTGCTTGCGGCGTTGCTCGTCCGAGCATCAATCCCTCTTTTGTTATCGACATGTACGCATTCAAGACGCAGCCCCCACATCTGGGCATGCATTGTCGTTCAAGCCTCGTAGGTTCCAGCCGGCATCCCATGGCTGTACCCCTGACCTGATAGAGCGAACGGTCCGAGCCAAGTGGTCTACAACCGTACCTCCTCCCCACGGTTTATGCTCGCTTGCCGCACTCTCGTTTCTATGCTATGCCCTCTCACGTTACCCCTCTGCAAGCCACCGCATTGTTCGGCACGAGTGAGGAGGCGGCACTCACATTCCGGCATGTAATGCTGGTCCAACTTCGTGGGGTACATAATGTATTGCATTGCTGCATCTCAGCAGCCCTAGCAATGATTGTGTGGTAATCGATGCATGCTGTACGGAAGCTAGATCGAGTTGGGTTATTTCAGGATATGGCTGGCTTGCATGATGGCAGAGATGGAAGCTGCCATCCAGCTCTTTAGCTGCGAAACATACAATTGCACAGCCTGATATTCAAGCTGTCCAGCCGACAAAAAATCAAATCTGTAAGTGTATCGATACCCGAGCTCATGGAGTCCTGGCTGGAGGTCTTCGATCGTCGTGGTCAGCCATTCTCGCCTGGATGCGCTGCAGACCTTGTCAAGTCGCACCTGAGATCTTGCCCTAATCAAGTCGCACCTCTCAATCTTACTTCTTCCAAGTCGCATGCCAGGTTTTGACCCCGGTAAAGTTGCACTTTTCAATCTTACTCCGTCTAAGTCGCATGGCAGATTTAAGCCCGGCAAGTCGCACCTCGAATATTAACCCCGGTAAAGTCGCACCTCGAATATTGACCTCGGTAAAGTCGCACGTTAGCATTTAACCCGGTAAAGTCGCATCTCGAATATTGACCCCAGTAAAATCGCACCTCATGTTGTAAGGTGCAACGCCAGCGCTCATCTTCAAACGTGATTGATGTCATTACTTACGTGCACGGGTGATTCACAATTCTAGTTACACCAACCCATATTTTCCTTCAACATGTTTTTCATTTGATTGACATGAGTTAGTCATCGCACAAAGGTATTTAAGGTTTATAGGTGAAATGCATAGATGTTTACAAGTAGCCTGGGGGTAACCGTGAAAACGCAAGGCAATGTTACACTTTTCTCATCTACACGATGTACGACAATTGCGCTTTAGTTTAATCGGATCAACAACCCCTTCGTCTCGCTTGCTTCTTTGCTATCAGGTGGATGAATCGAAAGAGGCAGTGGCACTGGTGAACCACAGGCAACTATTCGTCATTCGAATTTTACTGTTGGTAGCTATCATGGCAAGGACATCGTGTTTCCCATCGTGTCGTTGGCTCGTCTCTCAAGAATTCTTTCGATGATCAGCATTACTGAGTTATTGATCAATGTCAGAACAAAAGCTCATTACCTTAATTCAGGAGGATTTGCGATCGACCGAATTCGGACAAGAAGGCTCGTGACAGTCTTCTACCTTGGTTGTTGTGCCATTGTAAAGGCATTCATTTCCCAGCGGCGACAGGCTCATCTCCATGGTGCGGGATAATCTTGGTGAAACCCAATGATACGGATTTGTGATGATGTGCGATAGTGGGGGTGAGCTGCTCAGGAAGGAACGCTCATACTTTATAGCGACGAATGAGGGGCACATGGTGGGGTTTGGGCAGCCGTGCTTCAGCCCAACACGTGAAAGGTCCGAGCGTCTGCGCAAAATTGTCTCGACCGATACCAACGACGGTCTTCATCCTATCTGTCCCACTACGTTCCATGGCTGAACAATAACTATTTCGCAACCGCTACTTGAGAAGACATCTACTTCGCATACCGCCCCTTCAGACCTTACGCGCAAGAGAATCGCATCGGTTGTCCACCGCACCGGAGATAACCAACCCCGACTGAAATCGATGAATGGCGACAAAGGTGGTGAGGATTATAGTACCAGATGATTATCGGGATCGACTTCTGGAATTTTCCAAAGACAAGGTGACGGAGCTTCAGTCTGCTCTAGCAGAAACACGCGCTGATTGCTCGGTAGACAGGAAGCAGCAGCTGCACGCTATCGCAATGGGAATTAAGACCCCCTACCCGAGGTGTCGAGAAAGCTCCTCCAAACACGACGGCAGTGCTAGTTGATACTAGCGACTCTGGAGCTTTTAGAAGAATCTACAACAGGAAGGGCAAAGAGGGATTTCGAATATCTCGGCGGTGCTGGCAAAGGCACACCACTAGTCATGATTCGCTGGAATCCTGCGTGGGTTTTCTTTTGCACGGGCACTCTTAAATTTCGTTTAGTTATAGATGAGGAATGAGTTCAAGACATATTCAGCGTCATATATTTAAGAGCTAGCGTATTGGATATCGGGATAGTTACGAACGGTGGAGTCTGCAAATAATGTGGCCACGTTAAACGAATGTCACTGCCAATTTGATTGGACTGGACAATATCCTTCACGTTGTCGATGGTCAACACGAACACTTCAGACCCCAGGGTCCCTGCACAAAGAGTGAGCATGAGCAGGTTATTAATGAGAGCTATACTAATGCGTTCGACTTACACTCTGGAGATTGAAAGTCTAATTCGATATTCCGTCGTTTGTTTGGCCTTGTTTGAGATGACATAAGATCATACGGATCTTCGACCACAGATACGGGCGGTTCCTTCGCTATAATCTTGGTTGAAGTGTGTTCATCATCTTTAACCGATTCAAGAGACCCTGTCAGTGGTCTTGCATTTACGCTTGCTAGCACTATTAGCTATATATAACTTCAGAATTGGCTATATTTGTACTCACCCAGCAGGAATTCTCGAAATTCTTGAACCCGTTGGCCGTCTCCTAAGACAATACCGCTATTAAGAGCGTTACTAATGTCTTTTCCGGTACAATTGCTCTACAAGTCCTCGGCTACGGACGAATTCGGTGACATGTTGAAGAAGCAACTCGAACTCCAAGTCGGATAGTTCGAGTAGTTCCCGGACTTTGAATGCCAATCCGCAAAACTTGAACGCGTTACAGTCAACCTTTCGCAGGCGCGCACTTCTTGTTTCAGCGCGTTGCAAAATTTCCAGTGTGCCGCGGATCCCCATACGCAAACTTGACTATCGCTTTCACCCTCGTTGCTAGCTGATTTGGCAGTTGCGCGATCTCGGGGATGGTTGCTCAGGCTTTGTGCAGTCGACAACAACACCTTTTGGACATTCGCCAGCGCTTTTAGTCTCGCTAGCTGCTCAAAGATTGCGTCAAAAGGTGTATCATCCTTGGCTAGAATGTTTGCCGCGCGACCTGGTCAAATAGTTGGTTGATATCGCAAGAAGACATGGGGGAGGAAAACACCGCGTTGCGACTGCAGAGTTCTGGTTGAGGACGGTGCGACTGAAAAGCCCGGGACGATGGCAGTGCGACTAATTAATCCCGGACGAGGGCAGTGAGATTGTAGCATCCTAGTGCATGCAGGACGGCCAAGGCGGGTTGATAGATGCCGACGCATGTTGACCAATGAACGTCACAGTTGGGCAAGTAAAGTGACCTAGGCTGATGCACTAGGCTCCAGCGGCATTTCCACACACCCCGCACGTCGCTCATAGAGCTCAAAGTTGCTGGGATTCAGGAGATCTGATTGGTACCGTATTCGGCCACTCAACGCCACAGACCCCACTCAACGCACAGTTAACACTAAAAATCGTATATTTTCAACACCTCATAACTCCACCAATATGGACCCGATCGACGCAGCTGTTGAAGCTTTAAAATCCCTGGAGCTAGGAGAACGTCCTAATATATCCCAGGTTGCTCGGGAGTACGGCGTTGAGCGGTCGCGGCTCTCGAAGCGCTATCGAGGGGTTCAGGGCACCTATGCAACTCGGGCCGAAAAAAAGCGACTCCTCAACAATACACAGGAAAAACAGCTACTACAGTACATTGATAAGCTGTGTGTCCAAGGCCTACCCCCTACGAGAGAGATGATACGAAATTTCGCTAGAGAAATAGCACATCAAGAGCCAGGAAATCACTGGGTTAATCGCTACATTGCGCGGCATCAAATTGACCTTATATCGCGATAGACATCTGGCATCGATAGCCAGCGCTACAAAGCCGATTCAGCCTTCAAATACGCCCTCTATTTCAAGCTTTTAGACGATAAGATCAAGCAGTACAACATCGCACCGTCAAATATATACAATATGGATGAGAAGGGCTTCTTGATCGGGGTTGGGGGGAGAGTGTCAAAAATGAAGCGCGTGTTCTCTCGACAGCGATATGAGCAAGGAGGCGTTAAGCAGGTACTCTAGGACGGCAATAGAGAGAGTGGATAACGACGATAGCTTGTATATGCGCCGACGGCAGCTCTCTCAAACCTGCCCTAATATATCAGGCGGCTTCTGGCAACATCCAGGACACATGGCTACAAGATTTCAATCCTCAAGAGCACCAGGCCTTTTTCGCCTTATCACCATCTGGATGGACAAACAACGAACTTGGGATTGCCTGGCTTAAGAGGTGCTTTCAAGAGGCTAAGAAGAAGGCAAAGCGCGACTATCGACTCCTAATTCTTGATAGGCATGGCTCACACGTTACTATGGAGTTTATTGAGTTCTGCAATCAAAATCGAATCCTCCTAGCTATCTACCCGCCGCATTTAACTTATACGCTACAGCCTCTAGATATCTGCCTTTTTAAGCCTCTTTCAGCTGCATATACAAAAGAGCTCTCCGAATTCATGTACAACAGCCAAGGACTCACATCTATCACTAAGCGCGACTTCTTCCACTTCTTCTATAAGGCATACAGAGTTGCATTCGCCAAAGAAACAATCATTAACGCCTTCAAAGTTACTGGCATCTCTCCGCTGAATAGCAACGCTATATTGAAGAAATTTAAGGATCTAGAGCCTAAGAGACCATCAAGCAGCGATAGCACGTCGTCAGTACTCTCTGCAAGCGATTGGCGTAAAATTGAAGGACTTCTACGACAGGTAGTTGAGGATCTTAATAATAAACGCGTCTCGCAGCTGTCTCACACAATACACGCAATAGCGACTCAGAAACAGCTCGTCCAGCACGAAAACAATCGCCTTAGAGATGCCCTTTTCAATAAGAAGAAGCGCCGTAAGCGTGGCAAGGCATTACTACGTGAACCCTCTAAGAATTACGCTAGCGGCGCCGTCTTCTAGTCGCCATCAAAAGTTGAGGCTGCCCGCAATCGCCAGGCTGAAAAAGACGCCAAAGCAGAAGAACTACAACACCAGAAGGAGCGCGACAAGCTAGCTAAGGAGCAGAAAAAGCAGGAGAAACAGGCTATGCTTAAGCAGAGGGCGCAGAAAAGGATGGCTGCAAAAGAGGTTAGGTTGCAAGAACAGCAGAGGAAGGCGGCAGAGCGCGAAGAAGATCTACTTGCGCGCGCAGCTGAAAAGCAACTCAGGACTGATATACAATTAGCCAAAAAGGGTAAGGCGCGTAGCCTCGAGGCTCCTGCACCTCCTGCTCATGTTATTGAGGACCTAGAGGTTGATGTTGAGGATCTATTAGTTATTGAAGGGGTGGGTGGAGGCATCCGGCCCATCAACGCGCACTCGCAAAGTACGCCTCCCACAGAGGTATCACACGTAGTTTATCGTTGCCAATCGATTTATCAAGCTTCTGCAAATGCTACTCTAAAAAATCTAGTGATTTTACGATATATTTAGAGCTCTGCAGCTTCAAAAGTAATAGTGGTGGCTATCCTCAAACTGTGCGTTGAGTGGGGTCTGTGCGTTGAGTGGCCGAATTCGGTAGTTGTGTACAGGTGTTGCGATTGGGTGCAGCAGTTCTAGCCAATGTTCCGCCACAACGCTGATTGAACGAACCATTGTTAAGCTGGGGTTAGGAGAGAGAACATAAGGTCGCAACGAAGCGCGACGTAAGGTGGTGGGTTGAGAAGTGTATTTAGATAACTTTGTGAACCCACCCTACGCTTTAGGTTGTCTTCTGAATCCTTCGTTGAACTATGTCGTATCGACCCGATCAGATCGATGACGCTAATTTAGCGTACCATTACAATAAGATCACCTCCGACCCACGTGGAGTATACTATCAGCTCAAAACAGGAGCTCAAGGCTTTCCAGCTAGTTTCTGGGCTACGCAACGGTAAGAAAAGCCCGTTGTAGTGTTCAGATACTGTGCTAACCCCATCTACCAACTGCCAGAAGCTCGCAGCAAGCCCCCTCCTCATCGCAGCAGGTGCATCAGCCTACCGCCTCCAGCTACCGACAGAAAGTTGTCTTCACCTTCCGAGTTGTCGCGCATACTATGGGACCTCTCATGCATGGCGGCGCTGTTAGTCAAAATCACTGGACTATCTACCTAATTGTGCTGGGTGGTTCTGTGCAACTCAACATGAAGACGAGCACCGACCCGAACGCTCGTCGTGGAATCTTCGAACTTCGTGAGCGTGCTGAGCGTACTACGAAAAATCGAATACGGCAGTTAGGTGGTTCGACTTTCCAGCTCCAAATGGCCTTCTCGTGGGCTCTATTGAGCACGAAATTCGATCTCAACGTTGGGATCAGTATGATATGACCGAGAGTGGAGTCGGATGCCGATGGTGGATGTAAGCATTTATCATCTTGTATTCGTCTATGTGTACTGATGTACTAGCCTGACTGTCATGCGCGGACTCGCGAAAAAACATTTCGTTGATGAAAAGAAAGTCGAAGACGAACTCGTACCAGCTCTCAGCTACAACTACTCGAAGGACATTGAACCCATTTGGTTGGAAATAAAGCAAGGAACATTTTGTTGAGTGTTGGGCCGGAACATACTTTCCTGTCAGATGCCGATCTATAGCGCTGAGGATGGAGGTAGTGCTGGCGGCAGGGTGATCTCAGAATGCGCTGAGTTACTCGAATAGGCATTGCTGTCGAACCTTTTCCTATTTTGTGAGCCTTAACATCAATGATATCTTGTAGGTACATACGAGAATATATTGTTCACAACAGCTGGAATGCCCAGATGTTGCAGAACTTGCTTGTCGTTATCGTCAGGTTTCGGAGAGAGATGCAGAAGCTGCTCGAACCAGACCCTGTCCGTGTAAAGCAGCTCCTGGAAAGTGTGGATCTCAAAGATATCAGGGAAGAATCCGGCAAAAGCCCAGTCCACGAAACAGACAGAGGAGTTCGGGAGTAAACATATGTTCCGTCTGACAAGGTCCATATGATGCATACTAAGTCGCTGGTGCCATGCAAGGGATATACGTGGCTGCTTAACGACGTCAAGTCTCTTGTTCATCCACTCTTCCATGTCTTTGATGGATTCGAGACTGTGTCCAGTTCCATCGTCTGACCACAGGTAGCCGTATGCAGATCCGCCGCCGACCGGTCCAGGTCCTTGACCTGGAGGAATAGGAATCGTAGCGAGGTGTCGGATCGCCTCCATCGTGCGCTTGGCAAGATGTGGATTATCGAGCACATTTAGCGTATCGAAATTGACTCCAAGCACATACTCCATAACAATGAAGCCCATGTCAAATCCAGACAGAGTGGCTCTGAAGAAGCGAAACACTTGTGGAATGTATAAGACTGTACTGTCCACATGGCTTCGCGCGTAGCTTTGGTTCGCAGCTTCTTGTCTTCGAACACCAAGTCCGAATTTCACGGCCACGTCATCTGAAATTTTAACCAGCTGATTTCCGTGCGGGGATCCGGCGAAAGGGGCAGTAATTGTGCACAACTCCACGATCTCATGGTCGCTTGGTAAAAGTACTTCAAAAGAAGTCATCATGTTATTGTGTCGCTCGTGGTGTGGGGAGACAGGTGGCTTTATGTTGGGTCGGTCTTGGCCCTTCAAGCAGGGGTACCGCGACTCGTTACCGTGTCCGTGCTGTGAGGGCGTTAAAAGTCGCGTTGGGGTGCGCAGGGCAAAGAACGCAGTTCTTGGCTGGCGGGGCGAGGTGTTGCCCAATGAGCTCAGCTAGCTAGTAAGGATTAGGATAGATAGGGCCAGTTTGCATATGTGGCGTAAAGCTAGTGGAGATCAGCAAACCTGCTTACCATCTAAGTTATCTAATCATAGAAGCTGGATCCGTGCAAATTTGGGTCAAAACAAGGCTCATTGGGCAACTAATAACCAAAAAGTAGCACGAGTAAGTGGGCTTGCGTTAAGAGATGTGGCTCGAATCCAGGCTTCGCTGACAGCTGGCAAAGCTGTGGAGGCATGGTAGGCGAATCTCATCCTCGCTGTACCGTACGGAAATGTGTGGAGCGCTCTTTTGCAAAGCAGGCAAAATCTGGTTCGGGCAGCTATGGGATCTTCGCGGAGGGCAGCATGACCTTCAGTCTCCCCCTAATGTGCGTTCCACGTGTATGCTAGCTTGCCCTCGTGCCCTCAGGGCTTGCAATATGTTCTCTGAGTTTTGTTTTTCTTTAGTGTTGCGCAGCTGCCCACTAGGTTCCTATGTGGCCGTGTTTTGTGGTGTGACCTACCGCTGAGCGTAGCGGCAGTAGCATTCCGTCGCGACACAGCTCCACGAGAGCAATGCTCCGCTCGAGCGCGCCGTCAGATCTACTAAGCATGAGAGCTCTCTCGCGAATCTCCTTAGACCTTGTCGGGTGTGTCGAGGGGCACCACTCCTTCGACACAGGGTAGGGTTGACAGTGGACGAGGCTGTCTGTTAATCTGTAGTATTGTGTGGCACCGATAGTAGCATGCCGGGTGTCTGTGAGGTGGTTCGTTTGAGAGGTGATGCCGTTCAGCCCGAGGGCTCGTCGATGCGGGACGTCGCAAACATTGTCGGTTGGCGATGGGCTGACCAGGAAGCCCATCAGTAACTGTATACTGTGTATTGTGACTGCGATAGAGAGGTGTTTGGGCTATGTCGTCGCTTTCATGTTGCCGCCGTGTCGCAGCGAGATGACTGTTGCTGCGTTCGTTGGACGTGTCATATTGCGTAGCTTGCTCGCGGGTTTTGTCGGTCTGTTCTGCCGCGGCCGCAACAGCGACCCTGCAGGTGCCAAATCGACGCGGAGGGACGCGTGATGGCCTGTAGGGGCTGTTGCGCGGCCACTAGCAGGAGTGTTTTGGTGCTTTTGTGATGAGTTTTTCCAAAGATTGAGTTCTCGCTGTTTGTCGTGTTTTTCGACTGGTGGTTGGGTGCGATCATAAGTTAGTGGTTAGCTGTCCGCCAAGTGTCAGGATTTTAGCGCGACGGCCTTGAGGGCAGCCGTGGATCGATTCTCTCTATAAAGGAGGCAGAGCTCCACTGCTCCTCGAGGACGGCGCGCCCGCCCATACTAGCAAGATCGCGCTCGAATACCTCGAAGTTTTGTAGCGCTTGTGGTTACAAGCCAAATCAGAAACTGCTTTTATGAACGTAGCGTAAGGGAAACTGATTTTGAACAGTGTGTCATTAGCTTATGCACTCCGAAGTGCCTTACTCGGCAGCGCCGTCTGCGCAACCGAATCGATGTTGTCCAATAGGCCCTGCAAGCGCTGCTTGAACCGCTCGACCCCCATCAGCGACCGGTCATGTGTCTCGTATTCCTCGAACAAATTGGCCCTGTCTTACTCGTCCTCATCCCCATCCTCATCCTCGCCCTCGTCCTCAACCTCACCCTCATCCTCTGATTCATTCTCGTTACCTTCCTCGTGTTCGTTACACTCTTCAAACTCCTGCCACTCTCTCTAATCGATGCGTCCAGAATCGCCCCAAGGCAATCGCCCTGAGTGGCGAACCCTCCATACGAGCGACGGCACTTCACTGACCAGCGATGGCCTTGACGGCAACGCAGGTCATCCCCGGGATGCATGGTTGGGGACCTTTAAGGAGAAATCAGTATAACACGCGCTACCATACAAGACAAGGAATAGGTCAGAATCCTTACTCTAGAATAGCAAAGAGAAGCTGGAGTTCAATCTTGGCGTTATTGAGCTCGTTTTCGTGGTCGAGGTATATATAGTAGTAGCCGTCCGACTCATAGACATCATCAAGGTGTCTAGGGAGAGTAGGGAGCTTGCTGAAGGCTTCTTGAAACTTTATACATGAGCAACTAAATTAGCACAGGGAATAGGTACTTACTAGGTCGGCCTCAATGAGTAAGCTACCGGGAGTGCTGTTGTTTTGCTCGCTGTATAGGTCTTCGGGATCGCTATTATCGTCCGAAGACATACCACCAAAGAGGGAGATTTCCCTGTGCTTATAGTTGTTGTTGCTGTCCTGCCAGTACACTACTACGGTGTACTGCCAGTCAGAACGACAAGCTGTGTTGGCCATGGCGATTGGACTACTAATTGCAAGTGGGTATAAGGGTGCTTGATTTTGATACGTGTGAGAGAAAAGAGCTACATGAGAGTGGAGAGATGGGGGTTAGAAGGCGCGGCTGTTCGCGCCTGCCGTATATGACGGTGAGAGGCGTTTGCATGCCCCGCAACACTTCGAGCTGCCACGCCAGTCCTCGACTTCTTGTAATTCTCTCCCTCTTGTGCCCTCTCCGTGGTATACTCTCCATCACCCGCTCGTCTTGCTGCGGCCGTCTATCTTTCTCCAAATCACAAACACCCTAGCATTAACACCAACTCCTTACGAGCTTCGTAGACTAACTATAAAGGAGAGACTTTAGAGAGGTCCGAATCATGCCTATCTTGCAAACGTAATTCGTCTCACCCTAAACGGACTACTGTGCAAGAGGAACCCTGGGTACAGAGGCGACACTTATCGGATAACGGATCATGCGGACTTTCGAGTTCTTACAGGCTCCTCGATTGTGACCGCCACTGTTCGTTGCGATAAGTGGAACCTGCCTCTCGACCAGCGTCACAAGCTCTTCGGGGGTGAACAGAGAGGTCCCAGATGCGGCCAAATGGAGACTTAAAGCTCTGATTAACCTCTGCGCAATACAGGTAACGGTCGAGCTGCTGCCATCGCTCCTTGGCCATGTACTGATTGATCTTATGCGTAGGCGCTGTCCCATGAAGCTTCTGCCAATATTCGACGAGCGAGGGCTCTCGGTGGACGCCCATATAAACGACGATTGCGAGGTACGTATACAACTCGCTCGGAGACGTAGGTTTCCACTTACGGCGGGCAGGCGTCGACGGAGCTTCAGCCCGAAGCTTTTCAGCGTGCTGATTCGTACGGTATGCGATTCGATCAAGGACCTCTGCATCGAAAAACAGGTCAAACAAAGCAATAGGAGAATTGACATCTATATGTTCAGGTAAGTGAGCGCGCCCAAAAGTATGTGGATTGTTGATTCTAAGCGGTTGCCAGTCAGAGGGGCGGCGTAGACGGCAGATCAGGCAAATTTCCAGCTCTTTTGCTGTAGTTCGTATACTTGACAAAGTTGGCAACGTTGATTAATGGCAAGGTACGTTTTGGCATGTTTCATGTGCTAAAATTTTCGAAAAGGGCGTGTTTTGGGCTGAGAAACAAAAAATGGTGGTGACATCACGATTGACATTTGGTGTTTTTGATGCATTTGATGCTGATTGGCTATTCTAATGTGGTCCGTGGGAGGGCGATGTTGGCCATGCGGGGGATAGCTCCGCCACAAAGCGCGCGCTTTAGGGCCTCGCTACGCAAGCTCGCGCAACGAGGAATCAGGCCCACATCTGAAGCGGGTCGAAGGTTTTGGAGAGAAGCAACGCGAGATTCGCCTCCGCACGCACCAGCCGACGTAATTTGTATTATCTAAAAGCTTGGCACATGGCTGACGGCGCGTGGTCATTGGGCTTTCTCAGCTGCCAGCCCTGCGTGCCGGAACAAAACATGCCACCTGGCGCGACTAAGGGTGAAATCACTCACAGTATTCAACAGATTAAGGTGCATCCCTGCGTAGCGAGACACCCTGTGTGGCGAGACAAATGAGGGGTACTTTGACTTTCAGCACCTGAAAAACCGATGTGCACAACGAATATTGCTATGGTTCTATGAAAAATCTATTGCAGCTAGTTCTAAATGCCTATGATTCCCTTTGAGCCAAAATTACACTCGCGTCGTCGTCTCCGAGCCTGATTTGTACAGCGTCTTCGTTCGTGGCGTAACGGACTTCCCTCCCCACAGCGCCCACCTCAAGCCCTTATCGCTCCAAATTTCTGTAGAATAGCCTTGTGCGAGCCCCAAGACCTCCCCCTGAATCTGGGGGGTCATCGTCAGCCCTATGCGCGCTGCGGGGCGCAATTGCATGCAGGCACGCCACGTCGATCGGTACCTCCAGCGGAAGCGAATCTCCGATCCTGTCTAATGCGAGATGACTCCGCATGTCCCATCTCATCATGTGCGGGTAATTTACGGAAACGATTTGTGGCGGTGCGGATGGCACTAGCGCTCGGAACATGATTAAATCCGACTTAGGATCCGGAGCAGTGCAAAAGAGACGCGGCCTGCGCTTGTTTAGTCAGCTAGCGCGTCTCAGCGTCTCAACCGCTCGACCCAGTCATCGTGCAACGTCGAGATGCGGTCCAACGCACAGCGATACGTACTTTTGTAACATTGAGACATGCCATTCACGTCGCCCTCAAGTTGCGAAACCCGCCATCGTCCCTTCCGCTGACCGAACGAAGGTCCTGCTCAAGCCACAACGTCCTCCTGCTTCTCGAGCCCACCGGTGCCGATTCCTAGACCAAGCTCAGCCGAGATCTAGCCTCGGCCCGTTGAAAGGGAATACGATGAGATAGGAAGGAGATGAAATAACGTAGAGTGGGGCGGCCTAGAATCGAAGCCTTCTCGACTCGGCAAGGAGGGGTGGGTGTACTCACTGGCGGAACGCCATCGTTGCAAGCACATACGAAGGTGGAAAGGCCCGACATGTTTTGGTGACACAGCTGTGGTACGGTCAAACAACCAACGGCTCCTTACGGAACACTGCAATGCAAGGGCCTAGAGGTTTGATTCAGGGCCGTAGAGGGGATTCAGTTTGACCTTTGAGGGTCATGGGGAGTTTTGGATTGTGCATGTTCATGATGGGATGAGTACCAGCAGAGCTGCGATGGGGGCACACAAGGGCTTGCTTACAATACACCTACACTGTCATACAGTACTCTTCTCTTCAGCCAGACCTACAATCCATCGCCTCCAGCGCAAGATCTGCGCCAGTGCGGTTCGGCCGTCCTCCCTGCTAGTATCATCGGAGGAGTTCGTCAGTTAATAGCGAGGCTGAAGTGGTGAATATTGATCATGTGCCCTCTTATGTGGAATATTCTCGAACCTTCGCTGTGGCAAATCGACTAGTTATATATTCATGTAAATCCCCAGTCCTCTTTGAAATCGAGAAAAATAATAAATATAGGACAGTAAATCATGCTAACATAGATGTTCCTAGGCCTTAGGATGAATCAAGTTTAACTATACATATCTCCACCCTTCTCTGTTCCAACACTAATGCTAACTATATTCCTTGACACTGCTAAGCATAACGGTTAATACTCTAAGGGCAGCCATAATAGGGTCTCTAGATTATATGTTATCTATACACAATCTGCACTTACAGCGAGGCCGTGCTATCGAGGACTACGAGGTTCCGAAATAGTTGGAAGTGACGGTGAACCTGACTGAGCAAGGATATCGATAGTGCTGATATCCGTGTAAAGATATGAGCTAGAGATGTCTTGCAATTGGTTCCTTAGTACTACCTAGCAAAGTAGTTGATTCTTGCGGGAAGCTGCACCCAGAATTTATTTCTGTATCATGTGTTTCAATACACTACCTGCCCTTAAGTCGAGGCTTTAATATTAAGGTCGTGAGAAGCTTAATAGGTAGAAGTGTAACTGGATCTAAACAGCCAAGCCTTATTGTCTAGCACCAGCTCTGCGGAGGCAATCTACAATCCTATCATGCCCTCCTCCTGCTGCGGCCTGCAGTGCTGTTTTTCCACCTGCTGCTGCTGCATTGACATTAGCCTTCTCCTGGAGCAGCCGCTCTACGACTGCAAGGTGTCCTCCTCCTGCTGCGGCCTGCAGTGCTGTTTTTCCCACCTGCTGCTGCTGCATTGACATTAGCCTTCTCCTGGAGCAGCCGCTCTACGACTGCAAGGTGTCCTCCTCCTGCTGCGCCTGGCCTGCAGTGCTGTTTTTTCCACCACCATAACCTACTGCTGCTGCAGCTGCATTGACATCAGCCTTCTCCTGCAGCAGCCGCTCCACGACTGCAAGGTGTCCTCCTTCTGCTGCGGCCTGCAGTGCTGTTCTTCCATCATAACCTGCTGCTGCAGCTGCATTGACATCAGCCTTCTCCTGCAGCAGCCGCTCCACGACTGCAAGGTGTCCTCCTTCTGCTGCGGCCTGCAGTGCTGTTTTTCCACCTGCTGCTGCTGCATTGACATTAGCCTTCTCCTGGAGCAGCCGCTCTACTACGACTGCAAGGTGTCCTCCTCCTGCTGCGGCCTGCAGTGCTGTTTTTTCCACCACCATAACCTGCTGCTGCAGCTGCATTGACATCAGCCTTCTCCTGCAGCAGCCGCTCCACGACTGCAAGGTGTCCTCCTCCTGCTGCGGCCTGCAGTGCTGTTTTTCCATTATTACCTGCTGCTGCAGCTGCATTGACACCAGCCTTCTCCTGCAGCAGCCGCTCTACGACTGCAAGGTGTCCTCCTTCTGCTGCGGCCTGCAGTGCTGTTTTTCCACCACCATAACCTGCTGCTGCAGCTGCATTGACATCAGCCTTCTCCTGCAGCAGCCGCTCCACGACTGCAAGGTGTCCTCCTTCTGCTGCGGCCTGCAGTGCTGTTCTTCCACTATAACCTGCTGCTGCTGCATTGACATCAGCCTTCTCCTGCAGCAGCCGCTCTACGACTGCAAGGTGTCCTCCTTCTGCTGCGGCCTGCAGTGCTGTTCTTCCATCATAAAACCTGCTGCTGCTGCATTGAGACATCAGCCTTCTCCTGCAGCAGCCGCTCCACGACTGCAAGGTGTCCTCCTTCTGCTGCGGCCTGCAGTGCTGTTTCTTCCACTATAACCTGCTGCTGCTGCATTGACATCAGCCTTCTCCTGCAGCAGCCGCTCTACGACTGCAAGGTGTCCTCCTCCTGCTGCGGCCTGCAGTGCTGTTCTTCCATTACCTGCTGCTGCTGCATTGACATCAGCCTTCTCCTGCAGCAGCCGCTCTACGACTGCAAGGTGTCCTCCTTCTGCTGCGGCCTGCAGTGCTGTTCTTCCACTATAACCTGCTGCTGCTGCTGCATTGACATCAGCCTTCTCCTGCAGCAGCCGCTCTACGACTGCAAGGTGTCCTCCTTCTGCTGCGGCCTGCAGTGCTGTTCTTCCATCATAACCTGCTGCTGCTGCATTGACATCAGCCTTCTCCTGCAGCAGCCGCTCCACGACTGCAAGGTGTCCTCCTCCTGCTGCGGCCTGCAGTGCTGTTCTTCCACCATCATAACCTGCTGCTGCATTGACATCAGCCTTCTCCTGCAGCAGCCGCTCTACGACTGCAAGGTGTCCTCCTTGCTGCGGGCCTGCAGTGCTGTTCTTCCACTATTACCTGCTGCTGCAGCTGCATTGACATCAGCCTTCTCCTGCAGCAGCCGCTCTACGACTGCAAGGTGTCCTCCTTCTGCTGCGGCCTGCAGTGCTGTTCTTCCACTATTACCTGCTGCTGCAGCTGCATTGACATCAGCCTTCTCCTGCAGCAGCCGCTCTACGACTGCAAGGTGTCCTCCTTCTGCTGCGGCCTGCAGTGCTGTTCTTCCACGACCACCATAACCTGCTGCTGCTGCATTGACATCAGCCTTCTCCTGCAGCAGCCGCTCTACAGCTTCGTAATGACCTAAGTGAGAGATTCTCACTAACTCGTGACTGATCTCGCTTTCGGATGGTCTCACCACACCATCTTCTATCCTTTCTCGCACTCAATATTATTTCCAGCTGCGTAAGATTGGCCGACGCACAAGCAGAAGCGAACAGTCTGTTCCCTTCAATTTGCCAAAGGCATTTCCAGTACCTCGACTCTGGCACTTCAGCAATCTTTTGCCATACGCAGAAATAACCGTATGGCCATTTCTCACAGCCCACACGAACATATTCCAGTAATGCAACGAGTCTTTGTCTTTAATAGAGCTCCATGGCATCCATTCCTTTGGTAGATGCGTTCCCGCGTACGAAGTTTTCTACTTTCGCAAAACTCTCTGTATCTTGCAGAGCGATGTAACGAGTGTGGATGTACCAGTAGCTCTTACAGTACTCCAACAATTGGAAAGTTGGGTCCATATTTTTCGATTGACGGGCGCTCAGTTCGGTCCTCAAGACGTTGACTATGTCGACACGTTGATATGCACTCCTGCTTCGGCGGCCTCTGGCAGCGTTCAACGCCCATGGCCGAACGAAACCTGGAGTCATGTTTTCTAGCAGGCGGATAGGGTGATCCATTCTAGAGAGATACTTCGTGTCGCAGGTCCGCATGAGTGCTTGGTGGAAGTCCGTGAAGGACAGATACGTCAGACACATATCTGCAAGGTACTGCTCTGCGGCGATTTCTTCGATAGCAAAGCTAGTGACTTCTTGTCTGCCAGAACAGCCTAGCAGAAAAGATTCAACGGTGTGATGGGCAAAGCGACACTGTTCTGTTGGCCTCATCGTAAGTGACGAGGTTTGCACACAGTTTGGGCGAGTCTTGATATGTCTAGCTTTGGAGGAGGGGCTTTTCCATGCCTTCTGGTTGGGGGTTGGGGGAAAGAGGGCTTGGCTTCTTCCAATTCACCGATGGTCAAGGGTCTTTCACTGTAAATAGCCCATTGAAATGCTCTCTTCGCTCTTTCGGCTCGGTCGCCAGCATCTTTGGTCAGTCGTCCTAGTAAGAAGGCATACAGGTCTGTAATCTTTCGCGGGAGAGCCTCGAGGATATCGGGAATGCTGTTTGGGCTTCCATGATCCTCGTAGCTATAGACAATAGCCTTAAGTTGCAGGTCTGCCCAAAGAAACCTTGGCTAACATTAGCCCGAACGCACAACTAATCGGGCAACATTAAACTCCGACTTACATTCCTTCCGCATCAGACACTAATTTCTGCTTGATTAAATCAAGCACATAAGGCTCACACATCAGAAATTTCTTCAAGTGTGAATACTTGCCAATCTGCGATTGGACGAACACGTCGATGTCGTCTTTAAGGGTCTTCTGGCCGGATATGCAGTGCCAAACCACAGGTAAAAACCTTGGAAATATCCATGGACGCGTGGGTGGTGGCAAGGATTCGAGCGCTGGTTATCTTTTGAACCTCTTTGAGAAATGATTTGACCTTTCTCTGTTCAATGTCGTCCGCTTCGTCGAGTCCGTCGATGAGGAGGAAACCGTTTTCGAGTTTACCGTAGCTCTGTAAGAAAAGCTCTTCGAGTTCACTGGTGGCGGGCTCCGACTGGTCTATCTGGTCCATG
Organism: Laburnicola sp. JP-R-44; assembly: GCA_009805535.1. Lineage (NCBI taxonomy): Eukaryota > Fungi > Ascomycota > Dothideomycetes > Pleosporales > Didymosphaeriaceae > Laburnicola > Laburnicola sp. JP-R-44. The sequence continues at coordinate 660,089 of SELF01000010.1, forward strand.
AAGAGCGACTCCAAACGTCTCTGAATGTCGGGAAGAAGGGTCTCAGGCCTGAGCATCTGGTGCAGAATGCATCGCAGAAAAGTAGATGCTTTCAATGACTTCTTCTCGGAGGAATCAAAGAAATAAAAGATGATGACGGTTTCGTTCGGAGCTAAGAATTTCGTTCTTAGGTGATCAACGATATATCCCCTAAAGCGTTGTTCAGCATGTAGATTCCTATAACTTCGGGTATTATTAGGTAACATACAGCAGAACAGTCTTTCCACACCCAGCTGTAATGAGCAAAAGTTAGCACTGTGTGCAGCATGTAGGAACTAAGTATGATTGAGGAGTGCCTTACGAATTCCGTAACACCAGAGGTGCTTTGGGCCAGTCTGATCAATCCAGGTCTGGAATTCCGATCTGCTGAGAAGCCAACTGCAAGTTCCTTCACAACGCAGCGCCCGTGCACGACGAAGGCTGGCCGTGTAATCATGGGTCCGAATATGTTGCAGTAATCGGATCTTCTGACGCTCTATCAGAGTTATATAGTTAGCTTTATCCTAATGTCAGCGCTTTGCTTTAACGTGTGCAAATTACCTGTCTCTTTGAGAATCCTTTGAATCTGGCGAGCTCCGCTCCGCTGGAGCTCAAGCGTCTGCTGTGATCGAAAATCCTTATTCTCCTGGATTTCCGCAATCTGCTCCATGCGTAATTTTCTGTTCTCTTCTATCTCTGCCGTTAATAAGCGGCGAAAGCCATGTGCTTCCTGTTCGGATGCCAGTTGCAGCTCCTCAGTAACTTCATCTTTTGCTTCACTAATACACTCCTCTATATCCTTAAACTCTACCTTGAATGACTTCCATGCTGACTTGGAATATCGTTTGACGCCTATGAAGGTGAAAGACTTAGAATCTTTATAACCAACTAAGAACTGGGTTTGCAATTTACCTTTCTCTTGCTCTCACTACTCCCAGTGCCTCCGAGCAAAACTTCACGACAATAGCGTAAAATGCGGAAATGGCTTGCTGCAGTCTTGTTGATGTTTGGAAAAGTCTCTCATATTGAGACAGCCGGGGACAGTAGGTGCTGAGCTGATTTATTCGCTGTGACAACTTGTCGAAGTACTCGGCAAAGTTTGACGAAACCTGACGAATGAGGCATTGTAAGTTAAAATTGGATAGGAAGATGGGTAACACGGGATACAGACCAGGAGAACGAGTTTGATACTGCCCCAGATTAGCGCCGCTATCTGGTTGGGGCCTGTGCACGTGTCGATGATATTGCGATATTGCTGAACGGATTCTAGGAGTCCCTGAATTCGAGTAGCGAAGAGACGGCTCTTGCGGCCTGCGTTTGCTCGAGTGACTTGTTCTGTTAGCCGGACAACGTCATCTGCTGTAGGCGCATGGCTCGAGGATGAGATAAGTTGAGCGGTTTGATCCGGCGTGAGAACCTGCTGAAATTCGTTCAACGCTGCCGTTAGCTCGATATGAGCCCTTGATGTTGTGAGCTAGACCGTTTAAAGAGAGTCGAGTTTTGTCGGCTGACATGTTTTTTTACTAAGGACACAGCCGTGCCCTTGTGGACTGCCAAGGAGCTTAGACGCGTTAAACTGCTTTTAAATGTAGACGTTTGTGATCTGAGTTTAATTACACAGTGATGCGAGTAGTCTAGTCAGGGTGTCGAATGCAGGACGATGGAGTTGCAATGGTGGGGCTTCCTTGTAAACCTTTCAGTGCGGCTGAGCGGACTGACTCGGCCTAAGGCATCAACCCCGCTTGCGCCACGTGCTCACTAAGCCACATTCCTTTTTTTGGTCCTCTGCGTGGAACTTTTGCCACCCTATAATCTTGAGTGGACGAACACCACACCCACGCTAGCAGGGAGGACGGCCGAACCGCACTGGCGCAGATCTTGCGCTGGAGGCGATGGATTGTAGGTCTGGCTGAAGAGAAGAGTACTGTATGCATGTCTAGACAGTGTAGTGTCTTGCTAAGCAAGCCCCCATCGCAGCTCTGCTGGTACTCATCCCATCATGAACATGCACAATCCAAAACTCCCCATGACCCTCAAAGGTCAAACTGAATCACCCCTCTACGGCCCTAGCAATTGCAGTGTTCATGTAAGGAGCCGTTGGTTGTTTGACCGTACCACAGCTGTGTCACCAAAACATGTCGGGCCTTTCCACCTTCGTATGTGCTTGCAACGATGGCGTTCCGCCAGTGACACCCACCCTCCTTGCCGAGTCGAAGGCTTCGATTCTAGGCCGCCCCACTCTACGTTATTTCATCTCCTTCCTATCTCATCGTATTCCCTTTCAACGGGCCGAGGCTAGATCTCGGCTGAGCTTGGTCTAGGAATCGGCACCGGTGGGCTCGAGAAGCAGGAGGACGTTGTGGCTTGAGCAGGACCTTCGTTCGGTCAGCGGAAGGGACGATGGCGGGTTTCGCAACTTGAGGGCGACGTGAATGGCATGTCTCAATGTTACAAAAGTACGTATCGCTGTGCGTTGGACCGCATCTCGACGTTGCACGATGACTGGGTCGAGCGGTTGAGACGCTGAGACGCGCTAGCTGACTAAACAAGCGCAGGCCGCGTCTTTTGCACTGCTCCGGATCCTAAGTCGGATTTAATCATGTTCCGAGCGCTAGTGCCATCCGCACCGCCACAAATCGTTTCCGTAAATTACCCGCACATGATGAGATGGGACATGCGGAGTCATCTCGCATTAGACAGGATCGGAGATTCGCTTCCGCTGGAGGTACCGATCGACGTGGCGTGCCTGCATGCAATTGCGCCCCGCAGCGCGCATAGGGCTGACGATGACCCCCCAGATTCAGGGGGAGGTCTTGGGGCTCGCACAAGGCTATTCTACAGAAATTTGGAGCGATAAGGGCTTGAGGTGGGCGCTGTGGGGAGGGAAGTCCGTTACGCCACGAACGAAGACGCTGTACAAATCAGGCTCGGAGACGACGACGCGAGTGTAATTTTGGCTCAAAGGGAATCATAGGCATTTAGAACTAGCTGCAATAGATTATTTTCATAGAACCATAGCAATATTCGTTGTGCACATCGGTTTTTCAGGTGCTGAAAGTCAAAGTACCCCTCATTTGTCTCGCCACACAGGGTGTCTCGCTACGCAGGGATGCACCTTACATCGTCTCCAAACAGCGCCCTGTTCCCGTCCTCAGCACACCTCCGTCACCCCTGCATTCTCTACAGATGATCGATTGCGCGCCCCGTGCAACGGAAGCGGAGAGGGGCCCTAGACTATGAATCTGAACTCTGGGCGCTCCTAACGCAATGCGTCGATGCGTTCGAATGCATGAGGAGGGGAATGCCATACTGGACTTACGTACTGGCTCAATTTCAATGCGCCCGTGACAAAGGCGTTGTCAGCGGCAAGCTGCAGTGCTGTTGGATGGGCAGCAGACAGCCGTCAAATTACACATTGCTCGAGTCTCGATTTCGGCAGTCGTATTCAAACTGTTTGACTCTCACTATTTGACAAATTACGACTATAGAACCTCGCACCTACCCCCCCTCACTCACGCGACGATATCATCACCTCTTCAAACGCTGACATTTTTCAAAGACCGAAACAAGTCCCTTCAGAACCCAATAGCTTCCAACAATAACCACTTGCCACCACCATGTTCGGCAACACGATGACCTTTGGCAGGCCGATCCGAAAGCTAAGTCTTTGTTATCGATTTGAAAATAGCAACATGTAATGTTTTTCGTACTTTAGCATTTGGGACAGACTCCTCCATGGACGTTGCTAGTCCCAAAAGAGTGATTGTCGGTGAATCCAGGGCAGGCGGAGGTACCTGCACCTAGACATGGGACGATAATGGTTACGGAGATGACATGTTTAGGGCTGTTCGTACAGTTGATGTACTTCCGCTTGTGAAATTGACGCTCACACATGTTGAAGGTTTTGTTGATACGGTAGAGGTTATAGTTTGACAAGGAAACACAAGGACCCCAAGGTTTTATAGGTGAGGAGAGCATGACCAGGCAGAGGTGCTAGGCCGACATACAAGATGCATACACGCAACCTGCGTATTAAAGACGAGGTGCAATGGCAGGGGAGTGTCTAGAACTAATGCACGGCATGTGAAGACTGATCGGTTGGTGGTCGACAGCGGTCTCGATACACTGCTACTATCTTTCTCCGCAAATCGAGCCATTAAGATCGGACTGTTTCTCCTCTTCCTGCTGTTGGTGGTACAGATCATGATCGCGCGTAATATGTCAGGTTCTCAATGGCTGCCTTCCCTACTGCAGCCTAAACTGTGCTCCGTGTCTTCTTCGTGCGGTCAAACGACACTACGCGATACCGCTGGATGTAGTGGGGTTTACCCAGTCTACTTCGTTATGGACTGGAACTTAACAGATCAATGGGACTTTATCGTAGCCTAGACCCGGCGATGGGCTTGGAATGCTTGTCAGAGGAGGCATTCAGGTAGGCTGTTCGCATAGGCAACTTCCGATTAAGATCAAGAATAAGAAAAGAAAAGTGATGAGCTGCGCAAAAAAAAAAGATAAAATGAAAAAAAAGCGTAAATCCGCAAAGTTTCGCTGGAAATTCGCGAACAATGTCTATCCAATCGATTGCCCCATAGAGCGATAATTTCCCTCCCTGCGCTGCACGGCACACCTATCCTACGTTCCAGGATCCCACCATAAACCCCACTTACCAACCGTTTCACTTGTCCAATAGCGAGAAGGCACCCGCTCAGCCGTGTGCAACTACGGCGTGACTCGTACGCGTCCGAAGCGCTGTGCCTCGCTCGAGAATGATAGAGCCATCAGAATGAGTCTTTGGCACTTCGCAATATGGTTACGTGTACCACGCCACTGATAAGCCTATGTTTAAGTCACTATCGTGAAACTCCTTCAAGGGTCTTTCAGAATCAAGGTTCATATATCACTCCAGCGTTCCCAGCGGCTAGAGTTTGCTTCTCGATCTGATTGGTTGCAGCGGATTGTCTTTCGCTTGAACCTTGTAATTTTCGACGCATTGGAGGCAAAGCGTCTTGAGTGACAGGAAGGGGAAAATATGGACGCTGTGCGGTTTCAACGGCCATACGCATGGGTCTTGGGACGTGAGACACGAGGGTCAAAGTCAATGGACGAGCAGATATAGTGGGGAACGGCAGCATCGCCGCTCTCGCCAAGCCATGAACTAGTCCCTTTCAGTTACAGGGTTTGAGAATCTGCACCTTACCCAAAGCCTCTGATGTCTACCTCTCCGCCACTTCCCTTCCCTTCGATTCCTCGCAGCGACATCACTTCTCTATGATGGACCCCTACGAGTTCCGCCCCTGGTATCCAAAGGGAGTCCAATCATTTATCACGGCTGGGGCCAGTAATTACATCGGGCTGTTCAACGAGCACACCGTCCTTAAATTTCCGCTTGTGCCTCCGACAGAAAACGACAGTTACCCGCCTAGAGGCCTAGAGTTCCGTAGAAAATTCAGGGAAGCGGCAGTGAAAGGCCTTCAAGTCGAAAATCGGATACTTCAAATACTGGGCCAGCATCCAAGAATCGTTCGGTTTTGTGGGGGCACACGAAAGACGGTTTGCTGCTCGAGTACTTGCCAAACGGGTCAGTCGAAAGATACCTACGAGTTTTCGGCCCTGATACACCACCGAATCGGAGACTGAGATGGGCAGTAGAGGCGGCGGCAGAAGGTCTTGCTTACCTTCATGAGAAGAACGTTCTTCATTGCGATTTCAGTGCAGGCAATCTGCTTGTTGACAACGGCGGTGCGATCAAGCTATGCGACTTTCAAGGGCGACTTCTAGGCCCTGATGGGGCAGTTCTTCTCAATGGGCGGAGCAGCAGAAAGTGTCATGTCTTCAATGCCGCGGCCGGATCGTCAACACTGCGATCGAAAATCTGACATATTTGCATTCGGAACGGCCCTCTACTATATGATGACGGGACAGTCGCCTTCCTTCCCAGAGCTGGACACTGTGGATGATGAGGCTGAGATCAGCAGACGATTTCAAGAACGCGAGTTCCCTCCCTTGGATCAGCTTCAAAGTGGTGATGTTGTGCGGAGGTGTTGGGAAGGGAGCTATCATCATGCTACTGAGATAGTGCATGATCTGAAGAAGTTGTAAGGAAGTTAAAAACGCTGGCTGGAGTCGGTGGAGCTCATGTTGAACACACATTGGACAGCTTGACGTCTGGTGTTTTTATTCAGTAGGAAGTTTCACGTGCTTGTTTCGCGCATTAAACAGTATTCTTCACGCGCACGTGTGTGAGCTTGTCGACGCCGCCTAGCCCGATCGCAACGTAACAAAGAGAGAGAGAGATCCTACGCGGAGTACCTTCCACGATTCCTCTCGACGTTATTATCATCGACACCGCCATGCCCTTTCGCTGCAAGCCACACGGTATTTGGGCGAGCTAATCGTTCTTGGAGGCTAAAGGTGAAGGCGCCGCCCTAGGTATTACTAAGCGGATGACCTCACTCGGGGACGGTATTGTCATCGCCGGTTCAGGCAGCCCGGAGCAACTTGGCCCTTTCCAAGTCATATACCTACTTAGGCTACGCTACCGATCTCGCCAACGTGGGGCGGCCCTGCTGCAATTGTTGGAGTACCACTTCAGCAACAGCGCTTGACATGACCTTTCTGGTGCTCCCTAAGCCAGACTTGCTACCAGTCAGTCTATTCAGTTCGGACTGACTGAACTGACTGAATCTTGGCAGTCAGTTCAGTTAGTCTTCGTTCCGTCCGGATATCAGTTCAGTCAGTCCGGAGGCCTCTGGATATTAGTTTAGTCAGTCTAGAGACCTCTAGACTAACTAAACTAACTAAATTAGACTGAATTTAAAGCTGTGTTTTGCAGTTACGATAGCAACTTCTAGTGTTGCTTAGAACATAGTTTGTTGATGTAACTAAGCTGGGCGCTAGGATTAAATAGGAAGGCACTAGTCCTGTATGGGTTAAATATAATCCCTGAGCTAATCAGGCTCTGCTAATTGCGCTACGGCCACATGGCCGCCTTGACGCGTCGCGCCCGCTCCAGCAACCTAATGCGACAACACTCTCGCCGCCAGATATTTTGGTGTACTTTATATGTCTACTCCTTTTGAACTCAAGCCTCCGCCGCCTTGTCGAACGCGATAAGTGCAGTTCTCCTCTACCGTCGCTATCGAACGCGCCCACTGCTGGGGATACCGCGAGCGAGGCTCAGCCCGACGAGCCCGTGGCAATACATGCGGACTTACCTGACGACGACAACTATTACGTCGGGCTTGATTTTAAGCGCGTGCCGTACCTGGAGCGACGCCAAGCAGAGGGCAGTCGCGGCGCAGTAAGAAGCTGGATCTACCGCCACGGCTGGGGGCGTATGGCACCGCAAGCACAAGAAGAATTATTGGCTTTGCCAGATCTGCTACAAGCAACGGCGGCAACAGGAGGCCTACTACGAGGCTAATAGCACTACGAACGCCGGTCGACACCTCTTAAGCAATAGGCCTGGGCACTCACTTGGGACCTAACGGACCTATACCAATTGCTAGCTAGGAGGGCAATATTATAGGCGCGCTCGCAAAATCACAAGTCCACATAATAAGGTTTAGAGGTGTAGAGGTCTCCTAGGAGGTTGCTAATAAGATAGCGGCAAGCTTTTTATCCTCTCGGTTTCAAGACGCCCTAAAGGACTGGGTAATTGCTGACAACCAGAGCCTACGCGTAATAGAGAGTCCGCAGTTTCGAAATATAATTGCGCGGCCGCAAGTCCCCTAGCGGAAGCCCTCCTTTGGCGTAGCCACCAGACGCTCCGCGATCATATTATTGCTGAGTATATAACGCGTACGTACCCGCCGTTGCCGCCTACCTTCGCGAAGCCCGGTCGCTTATACATGTTTCCTTTGACAACTGGACCTTAACTGGCGGACGGTACGCTTTCACCGGCCTCTGCGTACATTACCTTAACGGCGAGGGCAAGCTAGTTGACCACTTGCTCGGGTTGCCTGAGCTTCACGGGGCGCACACTGGTAATAATATTGCCTTAGTAGCGGCGACAATACTGCGGCTATTTGGTGTTAACACCACAAGCGTTAGATACTTTGTGCTTAACAACGCAAGCAACAACAATACTGCGGTTAAGTCTTTAGCAGAGGAGTTTAACTTTACTGCAAGCGAGCGGGCGGCTGCGCTGCTGCTGCCACATCCTTAACCTAGGCGCGCAGTTAGTAATTTGGGGTAAAGATCGTAGCGCGTACGAGAACGACGCCGCTCACCTTGACGACGAGGAGAAGTACATGGATGAGTGGCGTAAGTACGGCCCTATTGGCGTCCTTTTTGACGTAATCGCGTCCATCTGCACGCCGCAAACTCGACAGCTATTAGAGCGCCTGCAGCATGACGAGGCAGAGGCGATAGGCGTTATAGCTAACATCCGGCAACTTGTTAAGCCTGTTAAGACGCGCTGGAATAGCTATTTCGACACTTTTGTGCGCGCAGCCGAGCTACATGGTCCTATTGACAGCTATATTGAGTTCAAACTTAAGGAGCACAGCGCCGCAACAGCACCATTACGACGCCGGAAGAACCGCGAGCAGCTGCCTGCTGCGCAGCCGCGACTATATGTACGCGAGGGCGGCCTAAGCGGCAAGGACTGGGCGACGATTACGGAGTATATCCAACTCCTCGAGCCATTTGCGGAAGCTACACGGCTGCTTGAAGGCCGCGGCCGACACGGCCGCCACGGCGCTATATGGGAGGTTTTAGTAACGTTTGAATGGCTTCTTGACCAGCTTGAGGCTCTCAAAGACCGCCTTAAGGACATTAATTACGAAGATCCTGACGCGCCCGAAGACCATCTTGTTACGCACGTTAACCTTGCGCACAGTAAGCTTGCTGAGTACTACGAAAAATTCGATAACGCGCCTGTTTACTACGCCGCTACAGTCCTCCACCCGCACTACAAGAACCACCTTGCGGCGCTCTGGAAGGTGCCTAACACCCATATCACCGCCCGCGACGGCGTCCACTATCGCGACGGCTGGCTTGATAATAACCATTGGGCGTTCTTGCGAATGTGGCAGGAGCGGAGCAACGCTGCGGTTGACGTAGCTGACGCAATAACGCTGCCGCAAAAGAAGCCCTGGCTAGGGCTGTTAGCATTGCGATTAGCCTTTCTATAGTTGTTGATTGAGACCAATCTGCGGCAGGTAGAGGCAAGTCTGAAGGAGGATGAATATGAGATCTAGAGGCGGCAACCGGCGTTAGCTGAAGAGGATTGGCTGTTGCTTAACCCGCTACTCTATTGGGAGTTAGTTGCTAGACAATTTCTAGTACTTTCTAAGTTTGCTATTAACATACTTACAATACTGGCGTCAGCAGCAGACTGCGAGCGGACATTTAGCGAGCTTAGCGACATATTAGGCACGCGGAGACTCTATATGAAGCCAGAGCTTGTCGCAGCTTTATAGAGTTTGAAGAGCTAGAAGAGGCTTGGTATACAGCCAGCAACCACGTCTACTTATGGGCCAGCACGTGTACTATCAGAAGAAGAAATTTCAAAAATACAAGAGCAGCTGTCCTAGTTTCGATATTAGTTAACCTAATTTAGGTTAGTCCAGTTTAGTCTAGTTAGTCCGCAGCAGCAGCAAGCAAGTTTAGTTTAGTTTAGTTAGTTTTAATGTACCTAAAAAGTCTTGGCAGTCAGTTCAGTCCAGTTCAGTGACCTTCAAACATCAGTTCAGTCAGTCCGGAGGGCTCCGGACTGACTGAACTGACTGATAGCAAGTCTGCTCCAGAGTCCCGCGATCCAAGTGACCGCATAGCAAGAAATCATAAATATGTGAAACCAGAAGGGCCGCCCATGTAAGTCTGATAACATGAATTTTCTTTACTGGATTGGGCTGTGCTGACAATACCACGTCCACAGTGACTTTTCGTTGTTCAACGAAGACGGCGATAATTCGGTGATGTACGTAATGACACCCCTCAAAGAAAATAAGTCGGAGGATAGCAAGATTCCTGAGGACTGCATGTACTATAAGAAGTACGCACGACTTCTCTTCCAAGAGATGAGTAAGAGGACCAACATTCGAGGCCTTAGACTCGTCATGGTTCCTTACAAGCGTCTCCATTACAATATCGATGAGAACGGAAATTCAGTGCGAGCTCCGGGTTTTTATGATGATGATTGGGACGAGCTCGTACAATCTCTAGGCATGCAAAGGAATGGCACTTTTCGAGTGAGCTATCCACATTAACCTTTCCATTTAAGTTTCCTGCTAACCAATGTACTAGATACGACGGCGAGGGTAACTGGCGACTGTTCTACGAGAACAAGTACTTCCCCCAGCCGGAAGAGTAGCATAAAGTGGTGTTGTAATTGCAACGACATCTGCATTGCTTTGTGGTGGGCTACCAACTCGGACTGCCAAAACGGTGGAATGATAGAAAATTGCCACCAAAATACCTGTCACCATGGGGACTTCAAGATGTAAATGTGACCAATATATCCTTTGTAGAGGTCGGGAACATGTTGCAAGTGGAACCAAATCAAAATTTCTCCTACGTACATATGCAGTGCATTATCATAGCCAGATTGATATGTGAAAAGGCTCATTGTGAGTTTACAACTTTGGAAAAAGATCGTGAGAAAGATCTTGCGTGTTGCCTAGGTCAAGGATACGGTGAGTGGGACGGCACGTGCGTGAGATGGCTGCTACAGCCTCCCTGCAAATATGGTACACGGCATCGTAGGGGTGATTCAACCGATCGGTGGTCCTTTGCAAGAGGATTCGGATCGACAACCGTGGACCTGAATCTGGCGGGAGGCCTCTCACCTTAGCCAAGTATTGATCTCTTGAAGCTGAGCGCGGAGTTTCTTATTGCCAGCAATCGGGTTTCACCGCAACCTCGAAGCCTGCAAATTCCATGGAAGACCTAGACTGCATCTGGTTCCGAGCCATTTGCCGTCTGACAAGGCTGCAGCCTCACCAGCGTCCTGAGAAGCGGATCAGACAATATATGATGCAAATTTTCTGCGATCTACATATGTAGGCTGCTTTGCACGGTCCACCAAGAGTATAGGGCTCCAGATTGGGACACCACCCGGAAGGTCAGTCGCGTTTGCTGATTGGATCACCGCAGTTTTGGACCCCAACGTGCATACTGCGCCAAGGACCGGGTAAAAGAGGGGAACCACAAAACCTCAACTCTGCAGCCACAATCATAATCCGAGGAAATCTTTTACGATCAGGCTCCAGCTAATGCAGGCATCTTTCTCGGCATACCTGAGATGGTCAGAGCGGGGGATGGTATTTGGCAAGCGTTCCGCATCCTCCTTCCCAGGGTCTCAGGGCTGACCATTTCCAACATCGCCCCTGCATCGAACTACTTTGTTCCTGCAGCGGAGGCAACCGCACGCGCATGATAGCAACATCCAGAGGTCACTTCTATGCATCCGCATGCACCAATCCTCGACTTTCGCGCTCCAATCTCGTAAACCCACCGGGGCACGCTCCTGCACCCGGGCACCTGTGAACACGTGAGCAGGACGACCTAGGCAGCACTGAGGAGATTTAGCCCCGAGGGTATCCGTGACCAAATTCGCCATCGAAAAATCACGTCAGAACTCATCACCATGGCTGTGCCACACAAAACGTTGAACATCAACATTGCAGACTACAAGGCCTCGGTAGAAAGATGGGAGTTAATTCTGGAGCGCACGCACTCGTGGGAAGTGCCTCAACGCGTCATTATAGATGCTGGCGAAGTAGCCTCAGCCGATGACCCGCACGACATGATAAAAACGGGGGATTCTAGGTTGCAAGCTTCGATGGCGAACTGCAGAGCATATGATGCCATAGAGGGTTTTGAAGCACAGGTTTTGATCGACTTCTTCCGCAAGCTTCCGTCGCTCTCCGACCTGGAGTGGCAGTGTAACGCTCCATTGGTACCGCTCTTGGTTCAATTCCTTCGCGATCGTCCCAGCTGTAACCTTCATCTAAAACCTTTCCATCTACCTTATCCTTACGGCTCGGACCCTTTCTACATACGGTCAATTCTGTGCCTTCCGAACCTTCAGACGCTATGGCTGGACATCAGACATGACAAAGGTGCTATTCAAGATTTGATCCAGCACGATTTGCGCGGTCCTAATGGAAACCTCCGAGAAGTTCGCATCTTCCGGTCTCACCGCGGAGCGTCACCATATCCGGAATACAGTCCGATATTTTGGGACCCAGAACTAGAAGCACACGACGGTCAACGACTCGGACAGTTGCAGTCTTTGCAACTGGCCGGTGCTGAGGGTGCGGAAGGACCCAGCCTCCAAACATGGGCTCTTCACACGGATTTTGCCCAACTAGGCTCACTCAGCCTCGAAATGCCCATCAATCGGGCAACTCTAGAGGCTTTGATCAACATTCCCTTGCAGTCTCTTCATTCACTGGGGTTGGTTCTTCAAACGGATACCCATGATGGCGCAACATTGCAGACATTCATCCGTAATCTCCCCAGCCTCTCACATCTTCGTCTCAAAGGATCTTTATCTTTACCAGCCCTGGAGGCAATCCTGGATCACCTGGCTCCAGCCTTACACACTCTATACCTAATCCCTTCAGGCCGAGATCCCGGTCGCTTCGTGTTCAATTCCCGCACAATCGAACTAATAACCGGCCGCTGTCAACACGTGCGCGACCTCGGCATCTCCATCCGGCGCATCTGGAACAGTCCAGGCGAAGACATTGCCATCCTGAAAGCTATCGGCCGCATGCCGCACCTGTCGAGCCTCGACTTGACCTTCGACACCATAGATTACACCCTGACTAACGGGCCGACGAAACTCGCGCCATCAGATCCATCATTCACCGACTTCGACAACGAAACTGTCACACTTCCTTTCACTTGGGGCGAGAAGATCCGTAAAGGAAACATCCGTGATGGTCTTATCAACTCCGCCATAGATGGTACGCTTGCGAAGGCGGTGTTCGACACGATTGTATCTGCTAGCCCAGATCCTCCTTTACAGCAACTGTCGCTGAGATCACGTAATAGTGGGGACTGGGGAACAGGGAGTTCCGATGGGTCGTTTGCGCTGATCGTGGAGGAGATCGGAAGGAAGTGGGTTGTGACAAGAGCTGAGCGTCAGGAGGAAGTCATTTTCCGCCGTGCAGAAAGAGAAGGTCCGGAATTGGAGGAGGGGGATACGCTCAGCTGGGATCTCGAGCCTATCTTTCGAAGAGTATGGCCCGGAGATGGAGATTGGTTTGAGGAGTGGCACGCGTTTCCTTTGGTCTAGCAGTGACGCTAATCCCTGTTCTACGGCAGTGAATGTTGGACTTGTTAAGAAGCTTTGTAGGCTTTCAATCTTCATAATGTCTTCTTTTGGCTCTCCAATACTTCTGTTGTTCGCTACAGGAGCACAAGCAAGTCAATTCAGGAAATTGTGTTCGATCTCACGCCAGTCAAGCATTTCCCGCGCATCTGGCCTACATACTTCCGTCAAGCGGCAACCTTCATACAGGTATCATATCACCACAATGTCACTCCTTAGCTATCAAATCTGCAGTGGTCTTTCGGCAAAACAGGAAGAAAAGCTTGCCGAGAAGAAGGGCAACATCTTAGGAATTCTATTGCTCGGACAGATCTGTACCTACGGCATTGAGTTACTCGCAGGGGCCCGGAGGGTCTCGGAAACCTATCGCTGCGATGGCGCAAACGAGTAGAGCAATCGCTGGCCTCGTCACACCTGAGCCCGGTTGAATCAGGCGTATGCCAGACAATGCAGCCTCTTCTTCGGATCTGATAAGTAAAGCCGCGGATCGAAAGCCAGCGGGTCCCCAATACCAGAGCATAATTGGGGGATGGTGTATAAGGATGCGGGTTTGTTAGATTCGCTTGTGGTTCGGGTGCAGGCACTTCGCGCGCGCATTCAGGAGCTCGATCTCGCTATGAGATGCTATCATACGTCAGAAAATGATCGGTTTGCGAGCCCACCGATCACCATCTTGCACACGAGGACGAAGTGAAGATTTTAACAACAATGTACAAGATTCTCCAAAAAAGCTATCTGATCTGAAGCGAGACTTTCTGAACCCAGAACCAGACTTCGAGAGAGCATGTCGCAGAGTCGCCCTCCCTGAACCGAGCGATGAAAAAGATGAATCTCTCTTATTCACTGTTAGAACCAAGATTCTCGGCTCGGTACACACAGCTACAAAGTTCCTTCTCGATTTATCAAATGCTCAGCTGGCCATCGAAAAAGCTCGTGTAAAAGACTTGGAACCGGATTTTGCCGCCCTCAACGACCGGCTTCGTACATATAGAGCAAAGCCGGCCAAAGACGAGCGCGAAAACCTGCTAGACTTCCCACACAAATACTTCGACATTCTCAACTGTGCGTGCGCTGACTTTGAAGCCCTGAGCAAGCTACAGGTTGATCGGTACGAGAAAAATGAGTACAAAGTTCTAGATGGAAAAAATTGGCGGGCCATCAGGAAGCAGCTGAAGATATGGGTCTATCTCAAGTCCACAAGTCTTGAAATTTGTGAAAAGGTCCAGGTCAAGTACCGCTGGGCCGGTTTGCTGGATAACGATGGAATGAGAAGTATCTCAGAAGGACTCGTCGCATGTGGTCTCGACCTATTGCACCGAGAAGGAAGTGTTCAATAGATGGCCACGATTGGGGTGACTCCACAACGCGAAGGTTTGCAGAAAGTCTATTGATCTTGCCATGCGTGGCTGATTTGTTCAGTCTACCTTGGACAGCTTGGATTTAGGTGGTCGTGGTAGATCACGAAATTTTCTTGCAGTCATTGATAAACTCGACTGATCATCAAGGCATTGACAACACCTGAATGAATTTTATTATTCTACTGCACACGGAGCTGATCTCAGCACTCTGATTACAATCGAGCCATGTGCTTCCCGACGGCGGCCTACAACGAGTGCCGACTGCGGCTCTCGGACTCACAACCGAGAGGTCCTATAGTGCTCCTACTCACCAAACCTCTACAACTTCTCCACCTTATTCACCCCCGCATTATCCACCGGCGCCTCCGCCTTCACACTCTCCCAAATCTTCTCAATCCTCTCCGCCGCCTCCTTGCTCACACCCCCCTTCTTCAGCCCATTCGCAGTCGGCTCAATCTGGCCGATCTTGCTCGCTCCAAAGATGACCGCATCGCCCAGCTCAGCCTTGAGCGCAGAATTATATCCAACCCAGCGGTACGCCAGCTCCGCCTTGGAGATGCCCTCCTTCTCCGCAATCGCATTCCACTCGCCCAACGCCTCACGGAGAGTAGGCTTGTCGTACATGTTCTTGTACATCCCCCCGAGGAGCTTGGGATCGAAGCGTCCCTTACCCGCATCCAGGTCCTCAGGCGTCTTGGTCAGGAACCCGCCGGCGAGAGGGGAGTACACGTAGAACGCCATATTGAGCTTTCGCAGCGTGGGGAAGAGCAGGGTCTCCAGATGTCTTGCGACGGGGGAATAGTTCCCTTGGTACACGGAGGGCTTGACGTAGCCGTGCTCCTCTGCAACGTCGTAGGCCTCCTGGACCTGCTTGGCCGTGAAGTTACTCAATCCAAAGCGCTTGAAGAGGCCCTTTTTGTGCGCCGCCGTGACGCCCTCGAGCGTGTCCTTGATAGGACAACTGTCATCCGGGGCGTGGATGTACAAGATGTCGACCGAGTCGATTTTGAGGCGCTTGATGGAGTCCTCGATGTCGGCGAGGACTTGGTCCTTTCCGAGGGAGCCCTTGGGACCGAAGGATCCTGGGGCCCAGCATTGTTTGAAGGTGCGAATGCCTGGATCGCCTTAACGGAGATCTTCACGGCCGTGCTACAAGACCCACAGCTAAGAACTACTTATCTGATTGTCGATGCGCTAGACGAGTGCGTTGGTGATCGGTTGAAGCTACTTAACTTTATTGCGAAGCAGTCTTACCGCGCCAAGTGGATTGTGTCTAACCGCAACTGGTCAGACATTGAGGAACAGCTGGAACTGGCAGAACATAAAGCGAGGCTGAGCCTTGAGCTGAACGCCAAGTCGGTGGCGGCGGCGGTGAAGGTCTTTATTCGGCAGAAAGTGGGCCGGTTGGCGCAAGAGAAGCGTTACAAGCCAGAGATCCAAGACGCCATACTCCAGCACTTAACGTTAAACGCGAACGATACTTTCCTTTGGGTAGCGTTAGTGTGCTAAGACCTTGAACAAACACGGAAGTGGAACGTGCTCAAGAAGCTAGCCTTGTTCCCGCCTGGGTTAGACTCTTTGTATGAGCGGATGATGGACCAGATATGCTCGTCTGACAGCGCCGATATCTGTCTGCAAGTACTAGTAGTGACTGTGGTTTTGTACCGACCTGTAACGATTGCCGAACTAGTTGCACTCGCTGAGGAGCTAGAGGATCTTGTTAACGACTTGGAGTCTGTGCTGGATATTATCAGCCGCTGTGTAGAATGCTCTAACATACTGCGGGACTTCTGTACTTAAAGTTGCTAATTTAGAAACCATAGGCTTCCTAGCGATTTAAAGATCAACTATGCAGCGAGTCAGGCTCTGCAACTATTTAAAGGCGGTTAATTTATACGCTAATTTTACCTCTATCTCCAATATTCTTGTCTATATGCTTCTCGAATATGCTAAGTATTAATACCGGCGCTGGTCTTGTATGTAGGGTTGGGGCTGGCAGCGATAGAGGTGCTGTGCGCTTCCGACAAATCGGCCGCGGCGTCGCATTGAGGTTCACGACATGCTGCGTCGCAAGCAAGGTATGCTCTACTACTGCTACGACATTCTCTACGGCTACGACATTCTCTACTGCTGGCGTTTCTGTTGTTGTAATCCGTTCCTTGCGCTGCCCTAGTCTGCCTACTTGACTTCCTGGTTGGCGATGGCGAGCTCTCCGACATAGTATGGTAGGTATTATCGTCTCCAGATATAACTTGAGCTCAAAAACGGTTTCCAAAGCCGAGGTGAGAGGGGCAGATTTAGGTTGTAGTGGTGTAAAGGCGGGTTTATTACGAAGCCCGGATGTATATGCCCTTGTCTAAAGGTTGCACCACAGAGGCAAGAGCAGTAAGTTACCATGCTCTTTATTAATGTCTTTAGCAAGTCTGTGCAGCACTAACCCGATAAAGCCACCCTAGAACCCCTTATCCCCTTCATCCCTCCCCTACCTAAGTTATTTTGTTTGTTGACAAGCAAGGGTACCGAGAATACAAACATACCTATCGACTTAGCGTGGTAGTCGCTCTTCCTCTAGATTCTCGCTCGCAGCCCTGCAGTATTTTCTATCGAGACAGCGGCTTAAGTGGAAGCCATTCCGGCCATGGCGGTAGTGCTAGTCACCCTGTTTGCGTCTTCCACTTCGATCTCGATCCCCATGCCGTACTTCTCGCGAAGAATCTTGATCTCTAGTCCGCCTGCACCGCTGTCTATCATACCTTCGAGAGCCTCTGACGCTTTCATCAGCAGCTTGGAACTGACAATGTCTTCCTTCTTTGGCAGCAGAAGTGCGCCGAGCTTCTTCGTTTTGACGGCTGTCATAAAGATATACCCGATCACGAAGGGGAGTTGATTCTCAGTCTCAAGATATTCAGGCCCGTAGATACGCCGGAGGTTATCAGCAACATTGTCCTTGATGGCGCAAAGAAGTCGCCAAGCTTGACGGTGCAGACGGAAATAATCAAAGGTCAATGCCAAATCTTCGGAAGCCAGTGATTGGCAGATCATTGTGAGAGCCTCCGGTGTTGTGTGCCGCTTTCCATGACGCTTGTGGCCAGCAACGACCTCTGGATGAAATTTGTAGTCAACCTCAAGCACCTTCGCCAATACTTTCTCCAGGTCCGACACCGTCTTGCTTTCAAAATTCGAATATCCGAATCGTAGCTCATATGCAATCGGAACTGCGTCCTTTGATTTGAGTTCACCGCGCGGACCCTTACTTGACACGATTGGACATGAATGCTTCCGCTTACCGCCTTGGGCAAAGTTCTGTGCTGAGTAGCCCATGGACAGGGCAAAGCGTTGGAAGTAGTCGTCCGTATTTTTTGGCCTATCGCCAACAAACATCGCAGGATCGCCGTGAATCATTACAGCTAGATCCATGTCCTGCCACGACCTTGTGAGAAACTTTTCCTGTCTAACAGCGTTGTAGATCTGGGCTGTGAACTTTGCAGAACCCCAGGCGTTTAGAAAAGCGAGACCCATTTCCTGCATATCAAGCTTTATACCAAACATGAGGGAACCGCAAAGCCAGGGGTGAGCTTTGAAGAATGCGAACGAAGGTGGCAGTTGATCAGGAGGCTATGGAACGTCAGCTAAAATTCGCCAAAAGCCGGGAGCAGGGAATCTGTCTTACTATGCCCAATTCAGTAAACTGTTTCGAAGTCAGCATTCCAGCGTGCGTATGAGCTAGTAGAGAGACATACATTCTTCGCTTTCAGTTCACCATAAGCGTCCTCCAGCAGCCAACGCTCCATGACTTCCGAGATCATCCTCAGAGGCCGGTCGTTCTCTCGTGGCCAGTTTTCGACACGTAAATTTGCGTGGAACTCGAAGTTCTGGTCCAGAGATCCTTTACAGACCATGATGTAGGTCCGTAAGTCGACCGCACCTACTGCTGACTGGCCCCTGAGGCACTGTTGTATATCTAAATGGATCTGAGCGGCAAAATCCAATGTCATTGTATGACGATCCTGGCTCTTAAGAAGGGCCACGGCCTTTGTAAACTCGTCAGCTGCTTTCAGCTGACCTGCCTTATTAGCGTAGTGAAAGAGCACGATGTCCGAAAGAAGCTCCAGAAGGAGGACTTTGTCTTCATCGAATTTCTCCCCGCCTGTCATGCTCGCTCGGTCCTTTGCCGGATCAAACACTCCGTAAAACCCGGGCTTGTACAATGGCAAATCATTGGCTTTGAGGACGCTTCTAAAAGCGTCTACCAGACTATGTGTACTGACGAGACTGGTTTCTGCAAGTTCGTACAAGGTGAAGTTAATGGGATCTTCGTGTCTAAGACGTGCTGATGGATCTTGGCCTTGAAGAACACATTGGACTGCGAAGAACTCTCCTCTCGCATTCACGGTACTAGACTCGGACGGATGGTCCTTGATGAACTGCTCCTCCAACTCTTGTATCATCTTGACGCCGACATCTGTGGTGATAGCGGCTGCAATGAGAGTCACAGCACGCTGGGAATACGACCGCCACGCATGCCGAATCGCGGTTCGGATTCTGGAGCAGTCCTGAAGCATAGCAGCAGTTGCAAGATAAAGTTCAAGTGGATCGTCGGAAGGTTCAACTATATACATAGCAGTTGCTTTATCGCTCTCGGCGGCGGGTGCAATGTCCGGGGTATTGAGGAAGCTTTCAGAGGATTTTTCGACCGTCAAAATTGCGAACATATTGCCGAGGCGAACCTCGACATCATCCGTTGGATCACTGCTTGGAGCGGTTTGGCCTCGTGGCGGAGCAGGTCCCGTTTGGCGACGGGGCTTGAGAACATCCCTCACTTTCTCCAAGACTCCCAAAAAGTACGCATGTCCGTCGTCAATCCCGTTAGTGGCGGCTTGCTGCTGAGCATGGTAGTCGTTGTGACCTCGTCGTAGGCTGATTGCCCTTTCTATCGTTTCCCAGACTGGCGCGGGAACTTTTACATCTGGTTTAGGTGCCAGGAATTCTGCCAACGTAATGAAGTCCTTGACGGCGATGGTGTATTTCGGTGCGGATGTTGATGGTTTCAGCGAAGTGTTGCTGCTACTAACCTGTTTTGCCTCCTTCCGTGCCTTTCCTTTCAAGCGTTTACTCTTCTGTTGGGCTGGGATTTTGGAGTTACCCGTGAGTAGATCAGGTGAGAGTCCAAATAGCTTGGCTGTCGTAGCAAGCCATGTCGCAATGTCATCGGTGTCTTGCTTATATCGACGATAAGTATCCGCTAGGAGTGATGGAAGCATCCTCAGCGGGTGGAACAAGGTCTAAGATGGAGGATGCGGCTACAACCTCGAGGTATTTTACAGGATCGCAGAGATGAAGGGGGTTGTTACGAGTAGGATTGCTGCAAAGAGAGTGTTAGGATCTGAAGTGCGATAACGCAGAGAGGCCAACGATGGGCTTTGCGGGGTCGTACGCAGTGGGACTGCACAACCGAGGTCACGTGATGTACCATCGGCCAAGACAGTACCATCTGCAAATGGTATACCATCTGCAGAAGGCACAACCTCTGTCGATGGCACACAAGGAACAGATGGTATGGGAATTCCTCATGTATATAAGAAGACGAATATCCCCTCTAGATATTCGTGTTCACCCTGCTTTACATATTTGAATACACCTTGTATTTGACTCTAGCTTTTGTGATTGATACGACGCAAGCACTATCACTCACATCCTTACCTTCCTTCCCGATCCGATGTAGCTCCTGCTCGAGAATCAACCCTAGGTCTTTCAGATCTTAACAGAGAGTCCAACCATTTGGAGTTTGCCTTCGGCATTACCAAGCCGCTAGCTTCGCTTAGGGAGCAGGGACCTTGACATGTGACACGCTAATGGTCGAACAAAACCCAGTCTCGTCATTGCGGGGAACAGATAGAATCATCGCATACCATCATCAATATCATCAGTTTATCAAGACATGCCATCCAACCGGAAAATAGTATACGTGGTGCTCATGGCCGACAACGGTAAATGCAGGTTCGACCATGGCGGCGGGCTCAAATGGGATCTGGGCTGCATGTGCGAGTTGCTCGATTTGCAGGGCTGAACGTGTTCTTTGTGAGCGGAGTGTTGCTACCTAGTTGCGACGCGCTCTGTTTAGGAGAACGTCGTTAGAATGTTTAATTCTTTGCTATTTCGGGCTGTCGCTGCGGTGCGAGCTGGGGACTAGTGTGGTTGTAGGAAGGGACATAGCGCGCTTCCGCTTTGGTGGTGCTGGAAAGGGCTCCAGGGCGACTTCGTCGGGCGGTGGAGACAGAAGGAAGCAGGAATTTTGTGTAGAGAGAAGCCACGAGCTGATTGAATCGCTCTGCGGCATAGGATGAGCAGAGGCTGGGTCCTCCGTTGGAGACCGGCTGAAGCCTATTTCTAGGCTTAATCCTATTTATAGCCACTGCACTTCTGGAGCTTATTATCAAGGCCCTTTATGATCACTGGACCCAAGTTATGACCCTGGTTATAACCCAAAATGGTACAATTGTAATCTAGGCCTAGGACTATGCTGCATATAATGCCTAGCTAAAAGCCGCTTTAAGGTGCACTGGAAAAGATAATACTACCACCGCATAAGAAGCGCCCTTCAACTTAATGTAGACGTCGTAGTTGATAGAACTACAAGATTATGCATAGCCACGGTAGTAATATTCCTTCTAGGTATAGCTATAGGAAACCCAAATGGAAATACTGAAGACTTGACTGATAGCCTAAAATCCAAGTGCGAGTAAGACTATAGCAGAATTCAATAGAAGAAAAAAGTGTGCGTACTTTATTAGGCTGCCGCGAAGCAGACGACGCTTGTATTGGTCAGGCGACTCAGCCACCTCGCCGAGGTAGCCTTATGAAAGACTTCCTCCTTTCTTTGTTGTTGGTAGCATATAAGCTCATAGGTTGAGTAGATTGGAATGTATCTCTCTGATCAACAGCTTGCAAGGCAGGAGACATTTTCTTCTCGTGCCTGTCAGGAACTAGTCCTCTCCTGGAAGGCTTGCATATATGTAACCACGTGACTGACGTCACATGTTCTGTAACTTATGTGGTAGCGGAATACGGCAAGATTTGATGGAAGCAGAAGGGTGCGCCCCTTTGGGCAAGCGTGAAGTAAACGGCGCTTGTAAGGCAGAAGACATTTTTCTTCTCGTGCCTGTCAGGAACTAGTCCTATTCTGGAAATAAGTACAAATCGACTCTCCCCCGACTTTGAGGAATATACGAGGATGGTTACAGGACCCGCCCGAGGTGTTGTAGGGAGCTGTGGGCCACCCCGGAAGCACCATCTCCAAATGTAACGTCCAGCCCTGTGGATCGAACATCCCACCGCGCAGAACCACGAACATCCTTCACGCGCCGCGACTCTCAGCCACGCCCTACAATAATCTTCTAGCTGCTTAGCTGACATACTTTAGATGCGTATCTACCTGCTACTAGGCTTCAACGACAAAATTTACAACGTTGTAGTTGTGCTTTTAGTCGTTACGTTGGTAGCACTAGAAGCTCCGACAGCAAGAGACCCTTGTTCTACTGCAGGTAACTGCATTTGGTGTTGCTTCGGGGGTCCTAAAGCATGGCTAGTTACACTACATTATGGCGTATGAGAGTTTTAGGTTATGCAGTCCTTGTTAACATATGCTCTGAATTTGTCCGTGAAGCAAGGTAGGCTATTGCGTTTCGACAAGAGAACTTTGGGCGCTTACGTAGGAGCGTATTATATATCTAGCGGCCTGCATTGTACACTATGCTATACGCAGCCCAAGGTGTGGCGTATGCTTCTAGAAGCTTCCCTCTAAAATCACAAGCATCTAGTGGCTATGTCGCTCTTCTAGGATTCACGAAGCTTCGATGCGGCAAAGAACTACCATGTATATATACATGTACATCTCCGGCCCTCTATGGATGCCGATTTAGAAAAATAATATAGGAGAAGAAGAAGAAGAAGTAAAGCTTTTAAGCATGTTATCAGGTAAAGCAACATATCCAAACCTTTCCAGACCCTGTACCTAGACCAATAGATGTACCTGCTGTAGCCGAGCAATTTGGTCGATATTCTGTTGGGAGCCACAACATGTTTTGAGTATTATCAGAAATCTAGGTGCGATCTGAGCTAATCACTGTTCCCTGACGGACAGGTTGCTGGGGTTTTCTTACAGTTTCAGAGTGTAGCGACGCAAGGATAGAGACAAGATCAGCCGAGGTGACGAAGTCGCCATTGGCCTCGAGCGTCTGCAGGCACGCGCCCCAGCCGTCGCTCATTTCTGGCTTAATCGTGATTCCTTCTAGCTCTTTATGATGAAACAGCTGTCTGATCAGACTAGCTGTCAGACTGAATAACAGCGCAGATGTATATATCTGAAGCGGGAAGCTCTTGATTACTTCTTTGTGATACATGACAAACCGCCGCGTATTGTTAATAAGCTGGGTAAGCTTATCCTGGTCCTGCACGTCCTAGTTACGTTAGCGCCTAGATTATCTAATTTTTATATATAAATATACACTCTCTGTATGCCATACCTGCACGAGTGACCATAACTTTGCTATTAAAACTACACCTTTTCCTACGCTTTTGCACAGACTAAGCCCTTCTAGCTAATAGATGTACTTCTTCTTTAGAAACTCCGTAATAATGCTTCGAGCCTGCAGGTTCCTAACTCTGTTAGCTAAAGACTTAGTCTTCGAATCCCATAGATGGTTAATCCAGTAGACGCATGGGTAGCGTGACTCTGCTAATGAATCTGGATTAGGTGGTTTGGTATTTTTGATAGGAGATCCTAGAGCTTTTAGGCCGTACATATCCCTATGTAGTGTCCTGGAGAGAATCGCCAGCGACTTTAAAAAGATTACCCAATGAACTTGTTTAGCACTATCTGGGAAGATCTTGTTAAACGCCTTTGCGAAAAGGAAGTCTTTTGCAGATTGATGCACAAAGTAGACCGTGTCTTCTCGCAGAGTAAGGAATGTAAGTAAGAGAGGTTGAACTGTTGTCTTGATTGTTTTTTTTTTTTGGAAGAAGCTCCCTTCCATCCTCTGGTAAGCGCACCCAGGTGGTGCCTGCTATAATACAGTACAATAACGTCATATACCAACATGCTCCTTCCAGACACCAGAAACCGTCACATTCTTAGAAGCAGACTGGATGTGGGTACTGTTGGCTTCTCGCTCGAGATCTTCCTCAATCATCGCAACCGCAAACATGGACCCTGCTAGCCAGGCGCTCGCGCAACGTCTGCCTGAGGGTGTGCGTGATACGTTTGCTGCTCGATCAGAGTACAGCAACGTCCCTATCTCAACCCTCATCCATCGCAGGCGTGGAAGACGCTCGCGAGAAGAGCAGGCTCAGAGCCAGCAGTACTTGACTCGAGAGGAGGAGAAGGCACTTGTGAAGTTCTTGCTGCTAATGTCTAGTCTCGGACAACCCGTGCGTATCAAGTACCTTCGCTCGCTAGCATTCAGCATAGCCCGTCGGCGGTCCACGAAGAACAAGCCGATCAAGCGTCCAGGTAAGAACTGGCCACGAGCTTTCGAGGAGCGTCACCCCGAGCTCCAGGCAAGAAGGGTCCGATCGATAGACTGGAAACGCCACGGAAGCAACATACACCCAAGCCTCCAGCTAATGTGATCACCCAAGGAATTAAGGCTGCGAGCACTGGCTTGTTGGACGAAGCACTTCATACACCTATCACGCTAGTGACTCCAGTGACTCCAGTGACTCCAATACTCAAGAGGACCTGATTCGGTCGGTTGCTAGGATGGGCTTATCACGAGATCGACGTGCGCCAGTCGAACTGGACGATCAGCAACAAGAGGAGGTGCGCAACCACCCGCTGCTAGTGGGACTCCGCGAGGAAAGAGATAATTACAAGAACGAGTTATATAGATAAGGCTTCCGGCCACTTATTTAAGGTTAAGGAACTTCGCTTTACACAGACTATAAGTTGACCATTCGTAAGATCAGCAGCACCAAGGAGAAACTACGCAGGGAGCGCCTAAAAGAGGCGATCTAAACCTTCCACAACTTAATTAATGCTATTAAGATAGAGAAGCAGCTTAGCGGGAAGCCTGCAACTAAGATCCTTACTCTACCAACCCCGGAATTCGAACTCTAAGAGCGTGCTACTATAGCCAACATGCTCTCTAAGCCTTTTAAGAACGATCAAGCTCGCGTCTAACACATTTACACTTTAGCTTAACTGTGCCGCCTCCAGGAAACTCCTCGCCCTAAGGCTCGCAAACGAAAGGTGGATTGTGTAGAGGACTTGATGTTATCCCCGAAAGCAGATGACCCTCGAACTAAGCCCTTAGAGCTGGACATCACATTTGAGAGGTGTGAGACTACCGCATGGAAAGGCGGAGACGCCGATGCTCATCCTCATCTATACCCAGTGATCGCCCCACATCCCGTATGTCTTCTCTGCATAGGCCAAGGCTCGTACGAGTGGCGCATGCGCCCTATTCCGCGAAAAGACGTCCTTAAGAAGCACATAAAGGTACATTTCAAGGACCCTCAGTATCAGGATGAGTTTGAGTGCCGTCATCCTGCCTGTTCCGAGAAGTTACATGGGATGGAACATTTCATGAGGCACGCACTGGACGTACACGGAGTGTGCCATTGAGGCAGCGGTAATAATTGTACGAGAACAACAGTAGTTTTCATTTTGCCATAGTGTGGCACGTGTTCGCACCCGATTTGCACCAGGTATTAGAATTCATAAAGAAGTTCTTTGCGTGAACACGTCGCCAAGCCAAAAGCAACACCAATAAATTTTCGATTATAGCCCTCTATAACTGGCGATGACTCATACGTGCGGCAGAAGTACTCTATGGCAAGCTGCGGCTTGCTGTTCCCTTGTTAGACGAGGTGCAACTGCTGCCCAAGGAAGTGCTAGAAGCCCTACCCCAAACCTCCAACGTTTCAGCTTGTTGAGCAGCGCACCCCGCGACCAACAAAGTACATATCCTAGATCCCAACAGTCGCGCATCAGAAGCTGACATAAGCACTCTGATGAGTGGCCACAGTGTTCCGACCATCCTGACACTTGACAGAACAACTTGAGCGGTAAGGCTTGCTACCGTTCATTCCAAAGTCATGTTGTCACCTCAAACACATCTAAATTAGTCACCTTCGGAAATGCCTGCTGAATAATTACTTAAGGAGGGTTCTCTTCGCCACGCACTCCAGTCCAGCATAACCGCCTCTCACTGCGAAATGTTGTTTACGATCAATCGAAGCACGATGTTTCAGCCTAATCAGCTACACAATATGTCGCACGCTTTATGTCCGATACTAGCACGATGTCTTTTCCCACATCAACCGCGGCTGCTCCACCATAGTGCAATTTCCCGTCCAAACCCAGGACCAACGGCGATAACACAGGCCAACGGTTTCCATGTGATTACTCCGTCTCTTTGAGGTACATACAAACTACTAACGAATCCATAGAAGCTACACAAACTCTCACTTCCTCTGACGAAGCTGGTCAATGCAGACGAGGTATTCTTTCGCATATCCTCCCCCAAAACAGTCCTAACAGACAGGCAGCTCTCGCGCCCTCAAATTGCGCAGAAGATATGGCAATACATAAAGACGCATGAACTCCAAGACCCAAGCGACAAACGGTACATCAAGTGTGATGAGGCTATGCAGGCAGTATTTGAGACTGAGAGGATCCATATGTTCACAATGAACAAGGTGCTTAGCAAGCATTTACGCCCTAAGCATAACGTCGCAGGAGAAACAGAATAGAGTCGAGAGGGTTTCATAGCCATCTAATCGTTCCATGCGCAAGAGCTGGCTCTTGCTCTTTTCGCCTCGTATGTCTCATGCAGATTGGTCTTCCTAGCTTTCGAATCCAAGTTAGGTAACCCGACGTACGGCGTGATCGTACAAGGAATCCGCACCAGCATGCTCGACATGGAGAAGTTCGAAGAAAACAGAGCCTAGATGCTACAAGATAACAGACCGTACATTCCGCAAGCCGAGATCAAGCACATTGGATGGCTAACTAGAGACGCGCCCACTAAAGCAGCATCGTCCATCACCATCGAGTTCACTAAAGCCGAGGATGCGAACAAGATCATAGTGCCAACAAGCACCACCAACGTGCAGCAAGTGCTATGAGTAAGGATATAAGCGGAATCAGTGTAGACAGCAATAAACTAACCCTATATAAAATTTCTATACAAAAACACCTTGTTGTTGTGGAGATATCGGTGCTGAGGTGTTGCGCGTCTTGGTGGGGTGCGCAGATGACTGGTGTGCGTAGATGAGTGGTGGAACACGTTACTATATATCGAACTCGTAATGAAATTAGCTGCTGTGTCTTACAGTGCAACTTGACCATTGAGACGTCTGTATTTCTAGTGACATCTGCTTGCAAGCGTTAACCTTGCGATATCTTCATGATCACGGTACCTTCTACGGTCTGTCTGGAGCTTCTTTAAACTCTTCGTCCTTGAGCTGGCCGAAATCGAAGCGCTCTCTAACAGTCTCAGGAAGAGACTGAATGCCACGCATCCCCAAAGACCATGATTCACGGCGCGACATCGTACGAAGGCTTCTTTGCAATCATATCCATGTAGAATTACGGCGGTGGTACCATTTCCTTGCCTGATCTTTGCCTGGTGGAGCCACTTGTATCTCGTTCTAGAAACCCGGTACGCATGGGCCAGCGGCTGCTACCGCGTACGACCGATGTCCTTCCGTTCGCCATCGAGAAGTAGCTGGCTGATGACCTCGCCTTCGTCTCTGCATGCGACTATGGCATCCGTTACGTGAGGACTGCCCGGAACACCGGTCTGCGCGTTGATGAACAGGTAAGGGACCAGCGGTCGAAGCTAGCGGGCCTCCTGATTCGTCTCGCTGCGAACGAGGGTGTTTGTTCTTCACTCTAGAGAAATACATGTCACGATCAGCCTCTTCATAGCAGTGCGGTAGTAACAAGAGGATTCTCATTTTATTCCACCTAGAGCATCTGTCCAACAGTATCCACCTAGTTCTCGTCTTGCTTGCCGAGTTGCGATTCTCACGAACAGTCCTCGAGCCACAATGAGTATACCATTGCGAAGATCCAGCTCATATGGGGTTTCGCCTTGCAACGCCTCTATATCTGAAACAACAACCGCTTTGTGATCTATTAACGACCTTGCTTTTTCTGTTGAAAGCAATTCGATGCTATAGACAATTTCCGAATTATCGGTTTTAGCACTTGACTCAACGTGAAGTTCAAGGCCCTTCGCTATATGGAATTGTGTTCCACGCGCAATACTGACCCTGTTGGTCTGCGGTACTCCCCGTACTAGTTCGGCAATGCTGCGTCTAGAGCCCTTGCGGCGGACTGTCTGAGGTCGCGAGGATCTTAGTGTCTCATACCGCTCCGAAAAACGCGTCTCAAGAATTTCGTCTTCTTCTGTCGTGCAAGCACTTCCCGAGCTGAGCGAGAGGGGCGCACCTTCTATATCCTCGGCATGGGAGAGTGATGCCTGGTCCTTGGAAGTCGCTAAGTGTTCTCGAGGCCAGACGGTTTCGTGGGCCAGAGTGTTGTTTTTGCAGATGATAAGTCCCGTTTGGTTGCATCCGCCAAAGCTGATGTGTGCAATGTCGATATAGATAACTGCAGTGTAAGTAATGTACTCTCGTTCGGATCTGGATAGGTGGTCTTCTTCTTTCTTGAGAGCAGTACCTTCAGGCTTTCCCTTATGTAATTTTCTAGTGTGTTGTGTTCAGTCTTTGATCAAGATCAGCGAGATCGGGCATCCATGGCAATCTCCACCCAGGATATAATCGCCCATGGTGTCCAGGCGTATACATCTTCCCATGCATTACGATAAAAGCATTACACAGGAAGCATGCATCTTTACTGGAACAAATGACTCGTGGCGGTAGACTTGAAGCACTAAGCTCGTAATAGAAGACAAGTTGGACTTCGGTATGTATTTTCGCCTCTTGCAACGTTTTCCTTGTCTGGGATATGAACTGTTCATTCAACTTCGGAGCACTTGTCTTCAGCAGACAACAGAGGGTAGCCGACCTCTGGCGCTTGATTTCTGCTGATTCTTGCAATCGTAGAGACGAGCTTTGGAACAGCATACTTGCTCGAAACTCTTTCAAATGCCTTTCTTGGTAGACTGATCGGTACAACCTTTGCTCGCTGCAACGGAGGATAACACACATGGCCGTGCGATACAGGAATCGTGCAGCTTCTCGATACCTGGACACTTTACTCACGATGTTGATAAGGTTATGCCTTGAACTTGGGCACATCGCACGGTTCGGTATCAAGTCCATCAAGCCCCGTAGATCTCCAATCTGTTTTAGCTGGTAAATTCCTTCTATAAGATTTTCCAACTCCACCGGCTTCTGATGTTTAGCCCATAAATCGGCCAGCCTCATCACTTCCTTGGATCTGTTGATGAAGAGCTGGATGATTGTATTGCTTAAAGCATGCTTGTCGACTTGCTTAAGGGAATTGATAGCTTCGCTCAGCACGGCTTTGAGGGTTCGTCTAGGAGTTCCCCTGTTCTTGGGCACGAATCTCAGGCGCTTGAGGATGCGACAAGAACACATAGAAACGATTGCGGTGAAAACGCGACGTTCTATGGATCGACCTCTGTCTCGCTCTTGGTACGGTTATCAACGGCAGTTGCGAAGGACACTGCATAGCATACCTTCTGATATCTCCAACAAGACCATGAAAACATCCTCAAGGCTTTTCTTCAAATCGTGAATAGCCTCGTTGCCATCCTCCCAATTCACTCTGTTCACAGCCAGCATGACGTTTAGCGATTCCGAATCGGGGTTCTCCTCGATGCAGAGCGCTGGGACGTGGTTGGAATCATCTTTCGTGTTGGAGAGGAAAGCCAATGTGCTAGCCAAGTCCCGCTCCC
Source organism: Laburnicola sp. JP-R-44 (assembly GCA_009805535.1). Classification (NCBI taxonomy): domain Eukaryota; kingdom Fungi; phylum Ascomycota; class Dothideomycetes; order Pleosporales; family Didymosphaeriaceae; genus Laburnicola; species Laburnicola sp. JP-R-44. The sequence continues at coordinate 689,644 of SELF01000010.1, forward strand.
GGTCGAAGGGTAATAGATAGCCCCCCATACGGACTGGATGCTTGCTGATCTCATTGCGAGAAGGCGGTACTGGCACCGAATGGAGGAGATAGAGCAGGGCGACATTCTCAGCGCATATTGCTGCAGGCGGCGAAGAGCAAGCCAACATAATCGGTCAAAGTGGTCTGGATTGTGAGGCGATTCAAAAGGGATTCTCAGCTGCAGCGACATAGACAGCATTCCTGTCGTGCGGGGTTGCGACCAGATGTGGAAGTATAACTAGGATGCTGTGTAACAAACATCTCTCCTGACGTATACAGTTCGAGATGTAGCAAAATCTCTTAACAGTCCCTTTGTCCCTAAACCAACATCAACAGTCGAAAGACTGCGCTCGTAGATCTGACGTAGGATTGAGCGCGACGCCTCACCAGCAGCGGTAGCGAGGCGCAGGGTGTCGTACCCGCTAGCGACTCGCCGTTCATCACGAAGGCGCAGCCTCGGAGAACTGAGAGGGTGGCCAATCAAAGTAAGTTTTTACCATTTGCAAATACATCGGTCCCGTCTGACAGTAGCAAGGTGAAGACACAGCGCTCGAAATCGCAAGTAGGCCTTCACTCAAACTGTCGCGAAACTACTCTCTTCTCCGAAACCAAAAACACGCCCCCTGTCTCAAGTATACGTGTCATCCCGATGTGTTCTCCTAGTGCACACTCACAATCTGGCTTCTGAGCCAGAGGCGAGCATGAGTGCATGGACGGATACAGCTGCGAAGAGAGCTGCGGAGAGCATCGCGATCGTTGCAAGGCTCGATGTCGACGTGACCTGCTGCTGCGGTGTGCTACGCACCCATATAGGAAGGTGTTCTTGAGGAGAAGTAATGTGTGATGGCTCGTGTTACAGTAGCACCTCTGTCGCGCAAGGGCTCAGTAGATAGGTCGCCAAGAACTGGGTTCAGAGCTGAACCCGATTGCTTGGCAACCTAGCCACTCGACGCAATGCGAACCTTGTGGGCGGGCAGGCATATGAGGCATATGAGGACAACAAGCTGTATTGCTATCTGCAGAAAAGAGTGTGTGGAGTGAGGAGTCTACCAAGGGAGAAAGGAGAGGGCGAGAGCTTTATCTTGAGGGTAGTGGTCTGTGCACCTGGATAGAACCTTCTACACACACACCACCTCTGACGTAAGTCACGTGGCTACACACCCCCCCCCCCAGCTGCGGTGTACCTACACCAAAGCTAATGCTCTATACTATACTAGAATAGGTAGTAAACAATAGAATCTGAAGTAAAGTCCTCCTTAAGCTTCTTCTATAGATATCCTTTAACGTCTTGCATGCCAAGTTGCCTTATAAAGTCAGTGTGCTTTTGACGTACAAGGCTCTTAGTAAGTCCGTTGGCTGGCAACTGATTAGTAGGCTTCCACTAGACTGATACGCGTCCTTCTGCCTGCTCTTGTCTCAGCCAGTGCTGGTGAGTGTCGACGTGGCGTAGTTTTGTGAACAGCTTGTCCTTGTCCTTAGTGATAATACCTACTGTTTGTAGGTTATCGCAGTAAATAGTTAGCGTAATATCTAGGTCGAATTTAATGTGTTTAAATAGTCAATTCCACGCTTAAAGCTCGCTAGCAGCTGTTAATAGAGCTAGAAGCTCTGCCTTAGTGGTTAACTTAGTGACCAAGCGCTGTCGTGTCGCTTTCTAGTTAATAGGCATGCCGTAGAGCATAAAAAGGTATCCTTGTAAGCTCCGCCTAGTCTCTAGGTCGTCTGCGAAAGCTGCATCTAATACTCCATAGAACAGTGGTTCTGCACCCCCCAAGCTTAAACTTAGGTAGATGGTTTGACTGCCACCAGACTCACTATTCGCACAGTCTGTATGAGCTCCTATAGCGAGTCTCTTCGTGCCAATTAGGTACTTCTATACGTGGTATATACCGCACTAATATACTTCTAGCCTGGGTTCTGTAGGTAACAAAATAGCTCTAAGTGAGCTTGGGCGACATCTAGTCGTGTGTACGTCGCTATGTAGGCTAGCGATCCAACAAGCTCTTAATAGAGTTTCGTGCGTTGATTGTCTAGCTCCTCTCTACTTAGGCCTAGATATCTGTCTGCCAGCGGCACTGCTAGCTAGGTATTTTGTGCTTCCTTAAGCAATATTGTACTTCTTTGCCACCTTGTTAATAAAGCTGTCTTGGAGTAGCCAGATCTTCTTCTACTTTCTATCTCGAATGACGCGTATGCCCAGGAACCACTTTAACTCTCCCAGATATCGCACGTCGTAGGTTGTTCTCAGCTGTCTGTCGAATAGACGGTATGCGTCTTGATTACTGCGGGATACAGCTACCACTATATTATTAACAAAGAAGAAGACAATAAGCTAGTTACTACTATATAGATAGGGCACTCTAGGCACCTATCTTAGTCCTATCTTCTTAAGCGTTGCAGTGAGATACTTATACCATAGTCGCGGCGCGTCACAAAGTCCGTATAGAGCGCGCTTGAGCTCTAGCAGTTTTCCAAGTTCTTTATCGTATCCTTCTGGACAGCGTACGTAGGTAAGTCGATCGAGCTCCGCGTTAAGAAAAGCATTGAGTACATCGTACTAGTATAGATCTAGGTCGAAGGCTGCTGCCAGGGCGATAAGGCATCAGAAGATCTTCGCAGCCAGTGTAGCTGCGTATGTGTCGCCCCAGTCTTGCTACAGATCTCCTCGGACAACCAGTCAAGCTTTAAATTTGTAGAGGTATCCATCTTCGTCAAACTTGTACAAGAATACCCACATAAGTGGTAGCACCTCAGTATCTGCTTGCTCAGCGAGCTCTATGGCTCTTCCAAAGCATCTACGGTCGATAACGCTATCGATCTCAACTCTGCTTGCCTTCTTAAACTCAGCACTAAATAGGTGACAATCTAGATCCTTCCACTTCTTTAGCTCTAGTGGCAGCTAATTACAATATAGTTAAGTCTTTAGCGTCTCGCTAAGTAGCTTTGCTAGTGCTGTGGGGTTAATATAGGCAGCGAATGTTGCCAGATACGTGCCAAAGCTCTTTGGCTTCTAACTTTGCTTACCCTCTATTACGTTCTCCTATAATAGTTAACTAGCAATCTCCTCTTGTTGCTTTGCGTTATTTTGTTGTTTGATTTAGCTCTTCTCCTCTCTAGAGCTAGAGCGTAGCCTTTCCCCTAGCCTGTGTTGTCTAGTAACTGGCGCAGTCTGTGCTTCTCTAGCGTCTCTTCTGGAGTTATAAGAGCTAGTTAAGTATCCTTAATTTTAGCCTCGGATTCAGAGTCAAACTTAAGCTCTGGCTTAGGCTTAGGCCTATAGGAATAGTCTTCTGGTGTAAACAGCTAATCGATCAATATATCGCTATAATTAGGCGTCTCCTCGATGTCGAGCACCTCTGCTGCCTTACGAATATAACTCTTCTCTGCGTACTTCTCTCGCTCGTTGTAGAGCTTACTTCGCAGGAAGACGACGTCTCGAGTTTGTATAACTCGTCTAATTGTTGGTAACCATACTCAGTATATGTTGGTTGAATCGAAGCCTACTAGGTGGCTAATTAGAGCTCGAGATTCGAGCTTGTCTCCCCTAGGTAGCTTCTTGTTGAGCACATACGCTCTCGCTCCGATCACCTTAAGGTGAGCGACTGATGGCTTCACTCCCTTGACTTTGGTGTACGGGCATTCCCATCGTATCGCTTCGGTTGGTGTACGATTGAGTAGATATATAGCTGACATAACGCACTCGTTTTGGCGTACGCCTTCAGTAGACCTGCGTGTAGGCGTATAGCTCTGCCTCGAATTATAATAGATTTGCCTGCGCGTTTAATAGCTCCGCTCTAAGCTTCTGTAGCTCTAGCCTTAATAGCGATTCTGAGATCTCTATAGAGCTCTAGCAGCTTGACATATCCAGTCTCCATGTCTAGCCTTACAATAATAACTTAACTCTAGAATTGCCGCTTTATCTTAGCTAGTAATCGCTTAAAGACCTTTATTAGAGTAGCCTTTGTCTTATCTAGTATACAGCATCCTTCGTGCCACTTCGTGTATTAATTGAAAGTATAAAATAGGTATCGATCGCCATTGTAGCAGCGCTCTCCTCGCTCTAGGAGCTATATTAGATCTATGCTAATACGCTCAAACGGTTAAGTCGCTAGTTCTTAAGGTGGCCTTTAACTAATAATCTTTGTCAGCTTTAACTGTATACACGTCTCACAGTCCTTCCACTTCAGTGCTTGGCTATCTGTGATGTGTAGGCCTTCGACGTTCTCAGGCAGGTGCTTAATCGCCTCTCTGCCAGCGTGACCCTATATGACATGTGCTTCCTCTGCAGTCAACTGCAGTAGCTTCTTGGGCTTGTATAAAGGCTTCTTGCGGGCGTATGTTAAGGCTGCAAGTAGAGAGCTAGCATCTAGTCTCTCCATGCCTTTAGCATCTATCAACCAGTGTCCGCTAGTATAGTTAAGCTTGCAAATAACGTTCTTCCAGCTCTTCTAGTATAAGCAGTCTCGTCCTGAGTCGAAATGAATGCCTATTAATCGACAGCGTGACAGGCCAACGACGTTGGTAAGAAATCCTGGGACGTAGGCGACGTAGGTGAGCTCTATGCGCTCTGTGCCTTTAGGCGTGTTAATGAGTAGGATAATATCTCCCCACTCGTGAATTAATAGCTCTTGATCTCCAGCCTTAATGACTTCACCTGTCCCATCAGCTCGCTTCTTCCAACTATAGGCTCTGCTGTTGGTGACGTGTGTGTTTGATCCTGGATCAAGAATCCATTAATTGATTAGACTTGGCTTAACTGTCTGCTTGCTCGCGCAGTTAGAGCTTATAGTAAGCTGCGATACATAACTATTTAGCGTGTCAAGCGTAGGACTGTGATCATTAAACTGTCGAGGTGCTGTCAAGACTGCAGACGCTGCCGGTTCTGCTTAGTCTCTAGTATTCGTCGCGCTCCTATTCGCTTTAAGTGCTGCCTTTATAGCTCCTCCGAATAATAATTGGCTTGCTATAGCCTTATTAAATCGTTCTTGTATCTCAGGTTTAGGTATCCATCCTTGAGGCTTGCCCTTCGCTCCTAGATACCAACAGTCCTTAAATCGATGATTGAGACCACATATACACACTTAGGCTTCTTATCTTGATCCTTCTTATCTGTTGCTTGTGGCTCGTCGGGGCTCTGGCTGATGCCCAGTGTAGCAAAGGTACCAAGCGACGACGCTACTACTGGTCTCGTCGAGCGCCAGTACATGGTGAACTCGGCGACAAGGTCGTCCAAGCTCTGTATAGGCTGTCCGTTGAGCTGTGCTCGGAATAGGATGGCTTGCTGAGTGGTGGCCCACGTGTCGTCGAGTCCTTTAACTGCGAGTAGAAAATCGCGCTGTGCTCGCGGCGATGTCACGTCGGGTAGGTTCGCTGCCTCGCACAGACGTACAACATGTAGCCACTCATCTAGCCAGGTATCAATATTGTTGCGGGGTCGGCTCTGCAGTTGCCGATACTTTGCTAGAAGCTGCAGCTCCCTCTCAGCCGTCGATGGGCAGAGGTGCTTCTTAAGCCTCTTTAATCGAGCGTACGCTGTATCGTCGCTCTGGATCAGATGTATATAGCGACGGCTAATCGTTCTGCCTGCCAATCTCCTGGGTAAAATCGTCCAACGCTTTCCTCTTGATCGTATATCTAGCCAAGGCTCGATCATAGCCTCTCTCCGCCTGCTGGTATCGCTGGAACTCCTCGGTCGTCATGTCTTTCAGCACGACGCTGGTATCCTGCTCTGTCCCCTCATGGTAGTGCTCTAGTATCACGGGCACTGGCTCCTCAAGCTGTTCGAGTGCCGCCTTGTCAAGATCCGGGTTAACTATAGGCCAGAGGTGATTTCGATTCGCGCTATCCTTACGTAGGAAGATCTATTCTTCCCAGTCTGCCGGCTTCTCGAGTATAACCGTCGTCCTCGTAACCAGTCCATCTAGCTCGGTCGTAGGCATCTTGCTCTATCGGCTCCTAGAGGGCTCTTCGGTACGGAACGCGTGCTCGAGGCTCAGTAAGGTAGCTTGGTGACGTAGCTCTGTTGACAGCTTGTCAACAGCTCCTCAGCAGCTCGTCAGTACGCGCGTGCAGTAGCTAATACAGCGTTTGAAGTCGATAGCCAGGTGCTCAGCAGCTGCAGTGGTCAAAGTCGACAGCCGGGCTCATAACTGTGGGCGGGCAGGCATATGAGGCATATAAGGACAACAAGCTGTATTGCTATCTGCAGAAAAGAGTGTGTGGAGTGAGGAGTCTACCGAGGGAGAAAGGAGAGGGCGAGAGCTTTATCTTGAGGGTAGTTGGTCTGTGCACCTGGATGGAACCTTCTACACACACCACCTCTGACGTAAGTCACGTGGCTACAAACCTCATAATCCGCGTCATCCCCAGCTGAACGACCCAAATCGTAGCTTCTGCTTGCGCCTTTGCAACCAAGACAAAAAGCCTCCTACTCCTTATCAACTGATATGCCGACAGAGCGAGATCCTAAAGAACTCGATTACGATCCGGCCCACGCACGAATCAGGGCATTTCGAGACTCGCTACGCTCACTCCACGATGAGGGCGACAAATTTCAAGCATGCGTGATTATGCGCGACAATCTCCTCGAAGAGCAGGAGGAGCTCTCGGTGCTTACGGCGAGCATTGAGGAGGTGATGGTGGAGGAATGCGCTCAATACAAAGAGTCCAAGGGTCGATGGAGATGCGGTAGCGGCGCAGATGCAAAGCAGTGGGAGCGCTTTATAGATGTCGCCAATGCCGGTGCATCTTTGAAAAAGAAATCACTAGCTCCTCTCACCAAAGTGGGCGCGTTCTGGCATGCCGACAAGGTCCAATACTATGGATGGGCCTCCACAGGCTGGAAATTCTGCAAACTGCTCGGTACTGCTGCGTCTCGCAATCCTGACTGGGCAGAGGCCCTAGTTAAACTGAACAGATCGATCTTGAGAAGAATTGTCGATGGACAGCCGTTGCGAAACCGTGTGAACCCCCTCGAGCAAGTAGACGTGACAGATTTGGCGGCATGGCAGAACAAAGACACGTTCGTGAAAAAAGGCCGCAATGGGTACACCCTCACATATGAACCCACTCCCAACTCGCAACTGCCAGCTGGCTACGCTTTCGATCGATACGGACTGATAGTGTGTGAGGAAGTTGCTAGCCAGTCGTCCCCTTCCACACAGGCGGACGAGACGTGCTCCCTATATCAAACCGAATCGCTAGAGAGCGATGTCTCAATGGCTGCGCCGACTAGATCCGTGCCTGATAACGCGATGGTCGACGTTGTCGCCGCGTCAGTTCCATCAACACCACCCAACGCCCAGACATCTGGTGAAAGTACCTGCTCCACACCACTGACCACGCCACCGCAAAGCCCAGTTGATCCATCTCTCGTGGGCCCCTCTGGAGAGATGCAGCTGAATTCTCAGGCTGTCTCTCTAGACATTGTTGCCTTGAGCAAAACCGCATTCCAAACTCCCTTACGAACATCGAGCCGACTTCGCATGCAGCCCGACCAGACACCACCTGTGCCGTTGATAGGAAGAGTTGCGTCCAGCACACGAAAGAGGGGTTCTCAGTCACAAAGAAAAGCAAATTCTAGGCAGAAAAACACCTGCATTTGCGCCTGTACCGATACGGTCTCTCCTAAGCTAATATCTGCAATAGAGCGTCTGCAGCAGACGAGCACTAGAGAAGACGCTGACATAGCAGCCACATACAGAGTGCAACGTGATGCGCTTTGTCCTAGACACGTCAAGCTGTACGCCTTGTGGGCAACAACAGGCATACTACGCTCACAGGCACCCAGGGACGGCGATCAATTACCTGGTTCAAACCGGCCGACATCATATACTGAAGATTCCCCATTTCCATATCAAGCCTCAAAGCGACGTCGCTTATCACTCCCAACGCAACTCCCTCAATCCAGTTCGGTTATGGGAGAGAGGGATAGTTCTGATGATAGGGAAATAATTTTCGTTTCTGTTCCGGAAGACAAGAGCGAAGCACGGCCATTCCATCAAATTGCAACTGATGCCCATTTCCGGGATCAGGTGCTAACGCAACTGGCGCAGAAAACGGCGCGGGATAGACCCTGCGAGACCTGGGGAGAGCTAAACGCTCAAGGCATGCATGCTCTATTGAGCAGAGCCAGGCAGCCTACAACCACGGGGGCTGAAAGCGAAAAGGAGGCTTATTTTTCTACCTGTGAAGAAGCAGAAAGACGGCTCGAACCCCATGCCGTACTACAAGGCCCAATCATCACGGAGAAGCAGCAGCAGTTCAAATGGGACTCGCACAAAGGCAGACCTATCGAGCAACTCTTCCGTCGCATGGGAAATCTCGACAGGAGTGTTTCGGTGCAGTGCAGAAGTCATCGCTGAGTTTGCAGCAGCCGTCGTTTATGCCGATGCAGCTCGGCACCGTGAGAGACATATTTTTCGAGAACAAAATCAGTCATGACCCTCTCAACGTCCTAGATCTGCGCAATCCACTACCTCGCTCTATCTTGCCAAGTTTCCTGATTGGCGAAGATTGTCAACTACTCGGTCGCATTCGAGACACGATCTTGGAGGGCGCAACAGCCGAGAGATGCAGTGCTCCGGTAGCAGAGTGGCGCCGATGGAGAGACGATGAGGACTGGGCTCTGCTTGCGCAAGGCGGTGCACAAACTCTGACCCATCAGGACGGCTGTGGGAAGGCTACGTGGCTTACGGTTCAGGAGGGGCAGGTCGGGTTTGGTTGGCTGACGCGCCCCTCTGAAGAAGAAAAGCGCTGCTGGAGTTCTGATCCGAACGCATTTGAGGGTGGACAGGTCAGATATGTCGTTCTTCGACCCGGCCAGACGATCTATTTCGAGGCGGGCACGATTCATTTTGTCTTCAGACTTGAACAAGATCAGACACTGCTTCTAGGTGGCCACATTATGAGGTGGTCCTGCGTAGATTCCTGGTTACGGATCGTTCTGAATCAGCTAAGATTTCCTGATGCCACTAATGAAGACTTGCTGCCCGCAGCGCCTGTTTATGTTGAAGCCGTGGCACAGCTACTCATGGAGCAGACACGGTTGAACAAGTCACACCAGCTCGTTAGTAAGGAGGTCGTCGCCGAATTTTTCCGTGTTAAGAAGGCAAGCTCCTCTCACAATCATTTAGAAGCAGCGCTGATACTGTAATAGCTATTTGATCAAGAGATGCGGAAAGGCAGTGACAAATCATGGGTATAGCTATGCCATCAGGACTGCTATCTACACTAGAAGTTGAATGGTGCTCAATAAAGGTATGTTTCTTTTTATCAGTGGGTGACCGTGACGCGAGCCCGATTAGGGAACTTTAAGCTTGTGCACCCAGCAGCTCCAAAAAGAAGCCAGATTATCTCTATCAACTTATGCAATTCAAACAAGACAAATTTTAAGTGTTCAAAAAGCTGCAGCTCTCTACAGTGTCCCACGAACAACCCTCCGCCGACGCATCAAGGGTATCCCCCCTCAGGCACAATCTAATGCCCAGAAACGAAAGCTACACCCTACTGAAGAGCAGTCTCTTGTTCAGTAGATCCTAGGCCTTGACCGACGAGGATTCCCACCCCAGATCATTGACGTACGACGGATGGCAGACAATCTACTCGCTGCGCGTGGCCAGGATCCTCCACCTCAGCCTATAGGCCAGAAGTGGGTATCGCGTTTTATCAAGACTCAGCCAGACCTACCACCTATGCAGAAACTAGGTTCTTAGGACAGCAGAGAAAGGGTCTAATTAGCCATTGAAGATCTCACAGTAACATGATGTTGGCCCCATAGCTCATTGTGATTGATCTCGCCTAAGAAGGTACTGTATCAACAATTATAATAATTTTGTGACAGCTTAGATTAAATCGGAAGAGAAGATCCTGAAATACTTTATAGTCGAGTCTCACCCGTAGGTATTTAAGATAGAAGGCTCGATTAGGCCCCTAAGTCGATATACCGAGGAATCGTTTCGGTATAATGGGTGTTTCGTAAGAGATGGATGTACGTTAAGTTACTAACTTAATTTGGAAAATGCGATGGAGCACCACCTGCTACACGCCTGCCCCCGATCGTGATACACGTCGTCCATTCACTTGAAGTCCCCCTTGGCGACGCTAAAATAGACGCCCGATAGTAGAACTTTTAGAATTTGAGCTTAGCCAGAAAACAAGAACTAAGATTAGAAAATGAACACAAATAGGGCTGAGAACAGGAACCGGGAGCTTGCTGAATCCCAAAGTAGACTCTTGCTGGGGTCCAGAAATGGTCCCCAATTGCGTCGAGAGCATCTTGAACCTCGCAACATCATCAAAAGCCTCGATTCCTAGAATCATAGTACTGTAACGTTACTGTATCGTACTGTATCGCCCACCTGATGGTCTTCGAGGCTTGCTGCCATCGAGATGGCCGTCCGCTTCTGCGCTCATGACATCATCATGTGTCCTGTAAACACGATCGCGCTTTGTAAGGTTACACTGCCCGAGATAGAGACAATGTGTGAGAACCAAGTTCGTGCATAGAGGTTGCAAACGCTGACATTCAGCTGTCCCAGTATCTCAGGTATCTGCTCGACCCGACTTGACAGTCCGCCTTCCACGCGCAGTCCTTTCGGGCTGATCATCGTCTGGAAAGTTATCCGCATCTCTTTCTTCTTCCCAACACTGCTCCCAGTGACCAAGCCTTACTGGAGGACCTAGCTCAGTAGGTTTAGCCTTGTGGAACTCCCGGAGTTTGTGTGGGCTATTCTTGAAGTTAGATGCGTTGTACCAAGTCGAGTCAGCCTCATATCCAGCCCACAGGACACGATACTGCAGGTGTCCGTAACAGAGTCGGACTGCTAGAATCCGTTCTACCTCGTATTCGGTGTCCTTATTCGGACTACTACAGTCAAACTCCAACTTATATGCCTTCTTTGAATTCTCAGCCTTAGCAGATCGGCTATTGTGATGGTTCTCTGTACCGTCGCTACTATCCTCAGCGCCGGTGTCACCATCGTACCGTATCTCAGGGATACATGTTGCGGACTTTGCTTTTCGAGAACTGCAGAGGTAATGCAGTTGCTTCTGTTGTTTCGTAGCATCTGCGGCAGCTGTAGGGCGCAGCTTCGATGTCTTATTTGATGTACGACGGTGCCGCTTGTTGGCAATAGCACACACACCGAAGTACCGCGTTTTCGTTTTCGAACCAGTTGCGCGTCGCTCAATCTCCAGGCGTGACCTTTGTCATCGCTATCGCTCTCACTTTCACTATTACCGACTCCGCTTTCGGTTTTGAACGCTAGGGATTCACCTTGCTACTGTGAGACATGACCGGTATTTGCAAATGGTAGAGACTTACTTTGATCGACCACCCTCTTAATCTTCCGAGGCTGTGCCTTCGTGATGAACGGTGATCTGCTGGGTGGTACGATATCCTGCGCCTGCCCATCGCTGCTGGTGAGATAGAGTGATTCGCTTACATCGGGAGCTCGTGGAGCGAATCTGAGTCCTTGCTGCGGAACGCTGACGCTTCGATGTGCCCGGCTGTCATCCGATTTCGGGCTAATGATATCGTGTGGGCCTATAGAGCACTCTTCCAGGGGCAACTTTGGAATGACCGCACTCGGATTCTCTTGTTCCTGGGACCCTATTCCTGCTCGTACTGAGCGGTTTCCGCCATCATCATCATCATCATCACTGTCATTGATAACGATCACATCTTCTAATCATCGTTAGAAACGAAATGCGCATGCTATTGTCATGATCTGGTAGGAGCGCTTACCTTCACTGCTTCCCCTAAAAGGGGGCAGCTGACTTGCTTCTTGAGTGGTTGGTATTGAGACGTCCTCCAGCTCGTTTGTGGTGTCGTCACTACTAACCTCACCACTTCCTCTTCTGCCGTCGATCTCGTAATTGGCTTTATTGTCGGCTGCGTCTGTTAGTTGTTATGCCAGAGCAAACACCGACATCACGTTGGGTAAGGGTGCCGACCTGAGCACGTTGAATCGGCAACTCCAACAGCATGCGCCTTGTGTGCGAGCTCCTCTCTGTTCCCGCCTTCGGTGTTCCCATCAGGCTCCATACCTAGAAAGTCGTCGATGTCGGGGTATTCGTCATCGCTGGGGGGGGACTTTTTCCAACTGGATACGTCGAGGTACTGGCTTCGGATCTGGAGGCCCCGTATAAGGTATAAATTGGAGGGAGCGTTGCGACTGCGCTACAGGCATTATACTGAAAATTGATGTCATCGCTGGCAGTGGTCCTCAGACTGTCCTAGGAGTTCGAAAGAAGCGGGAAAGAAGAGGTTTAAGTAGGCTATAACTGCACACTCGGAGGACTTTGCACACCTGATTTCGCACAGCCCCCAATACAGATTACAATGCGGTCTTTTGTATAAAGGCACTCAGCTGTTGGAACGAGCCGTGAGCAGATGTTCCGCCAATGACCATCTAGGCACTGAGAATTGGTGACGCGACTTCCCGGAGTAAGGCCATGCCGTAGTAGTAAGCACCTCCCCCTTTTTGTCAGAGTCAGCCGAGGAATCGTGCGAGCCCGTAGAGAGCCATTCCGTCTGATCCGCTCCCTCAAGCTGATCTGAGAGCTACTAGCCAAGACTCTCCACTCCCCCGGGACTTCGAGACCCAGATTTGGGTTCATGTTGGAATTCAGCTCGGAATTCAGGCTCCAGGTGGCGTGGACCGAATTGTGTGGGCAGATTAGCGCCCGATTAGGCTCCTGCTGAGTCGAAAGCTCGTTCTGGCCCTTCCTTTCCCTTCATCTGTAACGCCGGATTGCACACTGCCGTCATGCCGACCGAGGCTCCGCCAATCGATGAGATTTGCAGATTGGGTGAGTACATGCCGATGTCGTATGCATGGCTAACCCGCGGATCGCAGCCTGGCTGAATCCGCCTCGTGTAACTCTCCAGTGAAACTGTGCCTGCAGCTAGAACATTTGAGGGAAATGGTCTTCTTGAGGCTTGCAGTTCGGTGAGTTTGCTAGGAGTCTAGCTGGGATTGCCCGGGGCCCCGACCCCTCTCTACTGAGACGCTATTGAGGCGTGCAAGGCGCTTTTATTGCCGTTCCGTGTGACTGATAACGTGGCAGGGCAACGATCTTCGAGACAGGCAGGTGCGAGTCGGCCCTCACTGGAGCGAGGGACCGAAGGGACTCGTTCACGGGCGTTCTCGAGGCAGTGGGTGATAGCTGCCGCGATGAGCACTGCTCGGTCACAGTGAAGGCGCGAGAGCCAGGGCGGCCAAAATCCGGGGTTCAACAGCGCTGCTCATGAAATATCGAAAAGAGGACATGGGCTCCCTCGGACATGGCGCAACGCCTCCATCGTCGGTCCAGAAAGAAACGGGGGCAGCTGTAGCCATCCGCGCAGTGCAGCGGCTGCAGGATGTGCCAAGGGGTGAAAAAATGCCTCACGGATGAGTCCGAGCGACCAATAAGGGAAAGACAGGTGCCAGGAGAAAAAGGACGATGTGAAGGGAAGGGTAGGCCGGCGAGGGAAGCGTGCTTTTATGTGATGGTGTCGACGCACAGGCCATATAAAAGCGGCGAGTTGCCAAGCGGGCCTCTATTTCCCGCTCAGGAAACCCCCATTTCCGGATGTGGTTCCACTCTCACCAAGATAACTTGTATTATTATAATAATTAGAATAGTAGAGAAGAAGAAAGGATAACTATAGCGTAGCGGCGCTAAAGCTATTTTATCCCTCCTCTACTAAAGTTCTAAGTAGCCTCTTTATAAAAATTTTACTTATAAAAGTCTTACGCTAAGACTACTAAGCTTACTTAGTAGTTTAAATACGCTTTTTTTATAATTACCTTTTTTACACTCTTTTTAATTACTAAGTAGAGGGCTCTCTGCTTTTTTTATTATATTATTTAAGATAAAAGCCTTTATTATTCCACCTCTAGGTAGATAAATTAACGCTATAATATATTCTATTAGTAGCCCGGACAGATTAGTCCGCCGGATAGTTTTTCTTAGTAACTTCGAGGTCCCTTATAACTTATTATAGAACACCACTAATATTACTTTATAGTAACTTATAATATACTAAGTTACTATTTAATCTACTTTTTATATTATATAGCCTCTTTGCGCAGCTATAGTAGTCGCGTAAAGCTAAGAAGTCTTTCTTAGTAGTACAAACTTATAATAAGACTCTCTATAGTATATAATATATTTTCTACTATACTATATATAGATAATATATAGTATACTTATTATAATTTATAGTAAAGTATACTATATCTTAAGTAGTACTTTATCTAATTTTTAGTTACTAAGTGCATACTATTATAAGATAAAGTTAAACCTATTATTTTTAGCCTTATAGTAACCTATAATAAAATTACTCTAATTTACTATTAATACTATCTAAAAATAAGCTAGTAAGGGTAATATTTAACTTCTTCTCTATCTCTTTATCTATTTAATAGGTTCTTGTGTTGTGTCTAGACTCTTTACACTTTCTATAGTAGTAGTATTATACGTTTTACTCCTCTCTATATATAGTGCGGATTCGACCTTAGTTAGAATCTTAACACGATGAAGATCTTCAATAGTAGTATTATACTAAAGGACCTACTTCTTCCTTACTACTACCTTACGCTCTTTTTAATAACTTTACCCTAATAGAAAAGCTTTCTACTTCTAAATGTACTCCCTAAGCAAAGCCTAGTGTTCTACCTTTCTAAATGCGCTTTCTTTTATGCGTTTTTTACTTTGTTAGAACTTTAATTTACTTCTTAAGTTTCTTAATATAGATCTCTTAAAGTATATTATAGTAAAGTATAAGTTTAGCACCTTTTAAAAGCTATAAGTAGCTTAATTTAGTATTAGGTAGAAACTAAATAAAAAAGTCGCGTATAAGCTTTAATTAGAATCTAACTTAAAGGTATTACTTAGGGTTCTAGCTTACTATAGTGTATCTAGTAAAGTACCCTAAGGTAGAGTGTAAATACGCATATTAAAGCGATTTACTACTACTAATATATTTAAAGAAATAAGTTTAGAGGCCTTAAAAGCTTTTTTATAATTTTCTAGTATAAACATATTAAAAAATATATTATAAAAGGCTAGTAAGAAGCCTTCTTTATTAATATAAAAGACGTATTAGCGTACTAAGTCTTATATACGCTAAAAGTACTTTAGCTTTAGTAGCACAAAAGAGACTATATTAAGTAGCTAAAGGATATAAAATAAGTGCGCTAGTATATAAAGTTTTAGGATCTTTTATTCTAGATAATAATTCTTAAAATTCTAGGAGTAGTAGCTCTTATAACTATCTAGAATAAGTAACCTCTATAACTCTACTATGCGCAGCCTTATATATGCGTTAAAGTACTTTAACTATATAACTCTAAGCTTATTATTAGTTTAGCTAGTCTTAGAGACTAAGAGCTTCTAATTATATAGGATACTAGTCTCCTTATACTACGCTAAGATATAGACTCGCCCTTTATAGATAATAAAGGGTAGAGTAGTTTACTTATTAGCGTAAATACTTTAAATTACTATAACCTATTTATAGTTGCCTAGCTAAATAAGTATAGGTTAAGAATGTTTTTCTAAACTAATTATAACCTTTATTAAAGCTAATAACTCTTATCTAAAAGCCTATTTTATTAAAGTTATAAATATCTTTATTTTATACTCTATACTTAGCTTTGTGTCCTTTACTAGCTAAAACTATATATTTATAACCTCTAGATCTTTTTATTATATTCTCTATTAGTTCTTTACTTAGTTAAAAGCTATTTTAAGCTTAGGTACGCGCTTTATAAAGCGCTAAGTCTAGTATTATCTATAGGGTTTCTATACTATATAGCTAGTAGTTTATTAGCTATATCTTCTATCTTATCTAGCTAGGATGCAAATTCTTATAAATCTAGATTAAGGATATACTATATAAGCGCCTACTCTCTAGTTATAGTAAGCTTTGCTATGCCTAATTATATATCTACTTAGGCGGTAATTTTGTTAATTTAATTGCTTAGTGTAGACTTTAGGATATTATATACTATAGCAGCGTATTATAGACTTAAAATTTACTTATTCTAATAGGCGTAAAGGGTAAACTTAATTCTACCTTCTTAATTAGATAATAACGCGTTATATTATTAAGACATTATAATTTATAGTAAAGTGTTGTAGTCTTGGCAAAAACTATCCAGCGGACTAATCTATTCGGGCTACTAATAGAATATGTTATACTATAGTAAAAAAGAAAATCTAGCTATAATCTTTTTTTCTATATATATTAGAAAAGATTTTGTGCGCGTATAAGCACCTAGAGTACCTAAGTAGCCCTATATAAGGCTACGCACGCCTACACACTAAATACGCTTAGAGTATACTAGTAATACTACTTTTTTCTTAGCGTGCGTATATATATATTAGGAAATTTTTTTCTAAAAAGACTACTTAACTATACGTAGACGTGCGTAAACGTGCGTATACTTATATATTTTTATATAAGTAATTTACTAGTATAAAAATACTTAGAGATATATAAATATATATAGACTTGCGCAGATATATTAAAGATCTTTGTTGTGTGAAGATTCTAACTAAGGTTTAGTCTACACTATACATAGAGAGGAGTAAAACAGAAGACACTATAACCTAGTACCCTAGCATATAGTATTGCGCAGATATATATTAATAGTTTAAATAAGTAATTTTTTAAAGCTTTATAACCTTTTTACTAGTAAAGCTATAATTTTAATTTTTTAATAGATTTATAGATAATATACTAGTCCTTAATTATTTAATTTAAAAATATTATTCTTATTATATAATTAGTTAGTAATTAATAAAAAACTCTTTATATTACTAGTTATTATATATATTACGTAATATTTATATGTAAAAGCATAGTAATGATAATATATTATTTAAATTTTTAAAAAAGTTTTAATAAAAATAAAGTAGTTAAAAAGTTATTAAAGTTTATATTTTTTAAAATAGTGTTCTTTGCTATAAGGGTGGTAAACGGCCTTATAGGGCAAACCTCTTAGGGATAGCTAGTATAGTTAAAAGAGATAACTAAATTAAGACTATACTAAGATAGGGGATAAGAAAGGGACCTAAGGGGCCCTTACTTATATAGTAGGTAGCATAGGGCATAGGCCTACACTAAACTACACACTAACACTAACTAAGAAAGGCGCCTTCTATAAAGTAAAAGGCGCTATTAGGGTGTAAAAAGAAAGATAATAGTAAATAACTTATAAGAAGGCAGGCATAAACTATTATATAACCTCCCTTTTAAGGCCTAAAAATGAAAAGGATAATATATAAAAATTAGGTGTTTTAGCGGATTTTTAATATAACTAGCACTATTTTATGGCTAAAAAAGGGCTAGAATAGAGGTAATAGGCCTCTATAGTTCTAGTAGTGTCCTTAGTTTTTAATTTAGGTGCTATTTAGTAGAGATATTAAAGAAAGTAGTTAAGGATAAATTAGTGCTAGATTAGAAACTATATTTTAGTGTTTAGCATTTTACTAATAAAGTGTATTCTTAGCTCTAATACTATATAATAATATAGTTAGCTAAAAAAAATTCTAGTTAGTTTATTATACGCTAGCGTAATTATATTATATAAGGTTCTCTAGTACTATAAAAAAGTGTTTTAAAAAAATGTATTAACCTAACTATATAGTTTTTAATTAGGGCAGGGCAGCTTCTAAAGCTATAGGGGCTGCTAGTAGTAGTAGGGATGTCTAGAAGTAAAGGGGCTATTAGGAGGTAAAGGTACTAAAAAGTAAAAGGTATCTAAATATATATATA
The DNA here is from genome assembly GCA_009805535.1 of Laburnicola sp. JP-R-44. Lineage (NCBI taxonomy): Eukaryota > Fungi > Ascomycota > Dothideomycetes > Pleosporales > Didymosphaeriaceae > Laburnicola > Laburnicola sp. JP-R-44. The sequence continues at coordinate 707,437 of SELF01000010.1, forward strand.
AGCCTAAGGATGTGTAGGTATTAAAAAGTAATAGGTATCTAGCTAAGCATACCTAATATAGCGCTTTAACCCTATTTTTATAGGCATATTATCTTTAGAGATAGGCTTTAGAAAGGTGTCTTAAAGAGCGGCGTCGTCTAGCTAAATAGGCAACTATTTTAATATACTAGCTTACTTAGGATACTTTTAATAGTAAGCTTTAATTAATAAGAAAGAGTTAACAAAGTTATTAGTAGAATAGTAGGTTAGATTAGGGTTATACTTTTTTTACGCTGTCTAGTACTTTAGTGTTTTATAGTTTACTTTACTATTAAGGATATAAAAAAACTAGCTACTTAGAGACTTTATTTACTTTAATAGATAGTTCTAGAGATTGCAATTAACCTAGTAAGGGATTATTTAGATCTCTTTAAAGTTTATTAGCGTAGAATACTAGCTAAACTCTTATATATTATAGAAGTTTAAGTATAAATAAGTGGCCTTTCTTACCTATAATTAGATATAGTTTTTTTATTTAATAATCTAACTTAACTAATAGGCGTTTAGTAATAAATTCCTTTAGGGTAATAAAAACCTAGTCCCTAATATTAAAATTAATAGCTTATCTATATTTATTGGCCTACTCTAATTGCATTTCCTAGGTAGTAGATATATTAGCGTAGGTAGTATTATAGACAAATTTGTAGGCTTTAGTATAGATCTTAACCTATACCTTAGCCTTTTCTAAAGTAATATTATCTAGAGATTTAGTAACTAGTTAGGTACGCTTGTGCTAGTCCTAGTAAAAGTATAGCTAATACCTAAACTTAATTTTAAAAGGAAAAACTCTAGTGCTGTTATAAAAGTAGTATTACTTAGGTCTAGTCTATACTAGGTAGTAAATCTAACTAGTTATCTTAATAAAAGTTAATAAATAGACGTAGACGCTAGTTAAGGTACTAATTTATAATTTTAGTTTAGCTATTAGTTTATAAATACTACACTATAGAGGAAAGTTACTTAATATCTATAAGCTTATAAAAAGTAGCTAAGAAAGTAGAAATAAACTAAGGGCTGCGGTTAGAAATAATTAATTAAGGGGGGCTAAAAACTCTAAATATATACTAATAGTAGAGATTAGCAGCTTATTTAGTAGTAACTATTTTATAGTAGGGCATACAAAAGGAACGCTTAGATAGGCGGTAATAAGATACTATTATATTGTTATACCCTTTCTTATCCTTAGGGAATAATGTAAAATTAATTAAGATATCTTACTAGATATTATTAGGGATAGAAAGTAGGTGTAATAAGCCTAGCTTTTTATCTCTAGTAAGGGCTTACTTTACTAGTAGTCTTTGTAATTAGAGATATACTTATTAATATTAGTGTTTATGCCCTTTTAGTAATATAACTAGTGTAAAAGCTAAAGAGTTTTTTATAGACCTAGATAGGTAGGAACCTAATAAGCATATACTATTTAAATTAGATATATCTAGAGAAACTTTATAGAGGAAACTACTAGGCAGTCTTTATAGAGAAGTAACTCTAAAGGGGTAAGGGCAAAACCTAGTAATTCTAAATAGGCAGCTTTTTAAAGCAATTTAAGCACCTTATATATTTAATTAGTATATAGTAGGCAATAATAAGTATATAAAAATAGGCTTCTTTAGAGCTTATATTAACTTTTTCTTTCTTTACTTTATAATTATAATAGCCATAAAGGCTGCTTTAGTAATATTTAGTAGTTGCGAGAGAGAAAAAAACTAAGTATAAGCCTCTTAATTCTTTTTCTTCTATAACTTTAGCTTATTCTATTTCTTAAATATAGTATATTAGCTATAATATTTGCGGTGCCTAGTTAGTACGTAATTTAATAATAGTATTTAAATAGCTTCTTAAACTAATAGGCTTATTATAATGAGAGCTTACGTTTAGTGCTAAAGTATTTAAGGGCCTAATAATTAGTAATAATATTAAAGGGCTTAGTGGTTTAGAGGCTAATTAGTTGCGCTCTTTATTTTAAAAGGCCCTATATAACTACTAATATTTTCTTATTATAAATATTATGCTTTTTTTGTGCCTAATTACCTTTTCACGCTCTTTTTAATTACTAAGCAGGGGGCTCTGCTTTTTTTGTCATGTTATTTAAGATGAAAGCCTTTGTCGTCCTACCCCTAGATAGAATTAACACCACACACATAAATATTATAATTTAACTTAGTAGGCTTTAATAATTTAAAGTACTAGGCGACTAGGCGCTAGGTACTATTAGATTGTAGTTAACTAAGAGAGCCTTTATTAATACTATTACTAGAGTTAGTTTTTATATATATGTGGCGTTAATTTTAACTACCTAGAGGTAGCACGACAAAGGCTTTCATCTTAAATAATATGACAAAAAAAGCAGAGCCCCCTGCTTAGTAATTAAAAAGAGCGTGAAAAAGGTAATAACAAAAGAAAGGTTTATATATATAATTTAAAATAAGAAGTACTATAAAACTAGAATATTACTAGCTATAAGTTGCTTAGCGGCTTTAAAAGTAGCATATTCCTAGTCTCTAAAGGTATAAAAGGCTCTATTTTTTTAGTAGCATAATTAAGGAGCGAATAACCTACTTATAGTAAGGAATAAAAGAGTAGTAGTAGTTATAAAAGCCTAAAAAGCTCTCTATAATACCTTAAGTATTATAGGCTCTTTCTATTTCTAAACTATAGTAGTCTTTGTAAGGTCCTTATAAATTTCTTTAGTACTAATAATACATTCTAAGAACTTAGTTTTTATTATAGTAAATTTATATTTCTTAAGATTAGCTTAGAGATTAGTGTTTCTTAAGTAGAGTAGGACTTTATAAATATATGCTTTGTGTTCTAAGGAATTCTTAGAAAAGATAAGAATATTGTTAATATATATAGTATAGAAGTTATCTAGATAATTATCTAAAATACTATTAATAAACTATTAAAAAGTAGTAGGACTATTATAGAAACTAAAGGGTAAGACCCTATACTTATAATTTTTATACTAGGTTTAAAAAGTAGTTAGCGCTTTAGTCTTTAGAGTAAGCTAGATTTAGTAAAATACTTAGTAAATATTAAGCTTAGTAAAGAGTTTTACTCTAGAGAGGCATATAAGTATCTCCTTAATAAGTAGAATTACTATAATATTCTTTTTAGTAATAGTATTAAGCTAGTAGTAATTAATATAAAAGTGCTAATCTCTATTAGCTTTTTTAGTAAATAACACTAGCAAAGCAAAGCTAGTGTTGCTAGGGACAATAAATCTACGCTTAATATAGTTATTTAATATAGGCTTTAAAAAGTTTGAGGTGCTCTAAAGATATATTATATAAAGGCAAGATAGTAAGCGTAAATAGATCTTTAGTAAGGTTAATATAGTAATTAACACCCTTTTAGTAAGGTAGAAGGGTGTTAGAATCTAATTTTAAAAAATAGACAAGCTCCGCTCTAGCGTATTCTAGCTAGGGGAGCACTTATTCTATTTTAGTAAGTAGGTTAGCTTAGGACTTATTTTCTAGGCTATATATCTTGCTTTTATAGTCCTTAATAAGTTTAGCTAGCTTATAGGGGCTAGTATAACTAATAATTATATTAGACTTATAGCTGCTATTTAAAGCAAAGGCTATAGCGCTTATTATATTAATATTAAAGCTAGTAGCGTATAATTATTTCTATGTTAGCGCCTAAATAAGTTCTAGAAAGTTAGCTAAATTTTATAGGGCTAGTAAGTCTACTAAACATAATTTATTATTTATTTTCTATAAGTTCTCCTTTTATATTAGCAATTTAGTAGGACGGAAGGAAGCTAACCTTGGTTATTTTAGCTAAGGTAGTTTTAATTAAATAGTTAATTTCTATAAAAGCTATTTAATTTGCGAATTAGCTTCTTTAGTAGAATTATAGTCTCTAGATTTAGGGCTAGGAGTAATACCTAGATCCTACTATATAATTCCTAGGGACTAGTCTTGCTAGTAGCTTCCTTAAGTAGTAGAAATAGAGTAACTAATAGGCATTTTGTTATCTAATAGTTCTTTATCTAAGGAAGGCAGCTTTTTAGCCTCTACGCTACTATCTTTATTAAAGTTATCCTTATAGCTTAGTTTTTAGTAAGCCTTTAAGTATATTTTAATAACTAAGATAGTAGGGTTAGGAAGCTAGATAGAGATTTCTTTAAAGACGCTCTAGTTAGCTTTTAATAAGCAAGTCTTTTAGTAAGTATAGTTCTACTTTTTAAGTAGGCTATTCTGTTAAGTAGCGTTATTCTAGTAGGAAGGGTTAGGTAAGGGAAAAGTCTATAGTAGAACAAGATTGCTAGTAAAGGTTAAATTCTTATTATCTTTCTAATAAAGGCGGTAGTTCTAAGTGTTAACTAGGTAGTTAGCTTACTTAAAAAATTTCCTACTAATAATAAGATTATAGTCCCCTATACTATAGAAAAACAAACTATATAGTAAAGCTATATTTATTAATATTAAGCTAGGCTATAAAATAGGTATTTACTTTTACACTTTTCTTTCTTATAAAGTTTTTAAAGAGGATTAGTATCTTTAGGTAAAGAAGTTTAGCTTTAAGCTATTTTTATACTACCTTTATATACCTTAAAGTAATAAGGTTATAAGCGCTAGCACTAGTGTCTATTAAGGCTTATAACTTAAGAGCTAATTCTTAGAATATAATTTGCACTAGCATAACTAGCTAGAGGCCTTTAAATAGCTTAGAAGCCCTTACTATCTTGCCGCCTATAGGTAGTAATTTTAGTTTAGTATTTGAATTTTGTAATTAAAAATATAGCTTATCTAAATTAGTTAGTTTAGTAGCCTCTATATAAGCTACTAGGTTAGAGTAGTCTAGTAGCTTATATTTAAAGCCTTATTATTTAATAAATTATCTATCTCTAAATTAAAGTAGTAGGTAATACTAAGTTTATTTAAATTAAAATTGTTTACTATATTTGTATATTTACTTTGTATAGCTATCTTTTAGAAATAGTTATAGTAGCTTAAGTACTTATTCTTTTTTTACTATACTAAAAATAAGTATTATGCTTAATATACTATATTCTATTATAGTTATAGAGGGGGTAAAAAGAATATAGTAGGTCTAGAGTAAAGTGCTTTTTTTTTGTTGCTATATATAAGGGCTTTAATTTAAAAGGTAGTATCTTCTAAGAGGTCTATATATACGCCTAAAATAGGTTTATTATTTTATTATTTTAGAGAGTGTAGCTAGCTGTAGCTATTTAGTATTTAATTTCTAGGTAGTTAATATTAGAATCTTTTATCTCTTTCTAGAGTATTAACTTAAGACTTTTAATTAACTTAAGTTATAATTTGTCCTTTTAGGTCTTTGTATCTAGTTTATTATCCTTCTTAGCTAAACTTTTAAAAGCTTATAGAAATAGTTAGGTGTTTATTTTATTAGAGAGAAAAAGCTTATAGAATTTTTTTATATATCTATTAAGAAGTGAAAGAATTATAGTAAGTCTTTTTTAGAAGTTTAAAAAGTAATTTAGGTCTATAATTTTCCTAAAGGGCCTAATTTATTTAACACTAATTTTGCGCGGCCTTTTAAGGCACGCCTTTAAGGCAGCTAAGTATAGCTTCTATAAGGTTATTTTAATTTTTTATATAGTTATTACCTTAGTAGTAGTCTATATTAACCTAGATCTTATTATATATATCCTTTAGCTAATTATTAATACTAGGGCTAGATTAACCTTTTTTATAATATTTATTAATATTAAATAGCTTTGCAAAGCGTTCTAGCTTAGATATACTAAAAAGGGTAATAGAAGCGTATCTACTCTAAAGTATATCTATTTAATTATTATTAGCAAGCTTAGTTCATATATATTCTAGAACTAAAAAGTAGTAAAGAGTGTTATCTAGGTATAGAGTAGGTACTATAAGCTAGAGCAGATATTAGGGTGCTTACTAGGGCGCTAGGTAGGGCGTATATTAGGGCATAAAACTAGATAGGTGTCAGATTAGAGCCGTGTTGCCGAACAAGGGCACGTAGTCGGCTCCACCCTCTAAATTAGACCTCGAGCCAACAAGTCACAGAACACACACAATACAACTGTTCATCTATCTTATCTATTAGACCCCTATCTTAATAAGCTCAAATAGTGCTTAAATCTAACAATTAAGAGTCTTACTGCTTTAATCAACCCTAAGAAAAGACAATGTCGCTGTCAACGCTCCGCGACTTAACAATCGTGTTAACTAATTACACCAATTATACACTATGGCTGCTGCAGCTAAAAGCGCGATGCAAGCTAATGGATATATAGCCCATTATTAGTCCAGATGGAGCCAAACTCCCACGCGAAAAGCCAACACCACCGTCGCCGCTAGAAATAGCGAGTTACCAGCCAATTATCCGCGTAAACGACAACAATTAACAAAACCCTCTAACGCGCCTATTAGAGCTATTAAATTCAGGCCTTAAGGCATATAAGGAGGACATTAAGTTCTATAAGATATAGCTTAAGGACTACAAGATTAAGGATAAGGAATACTAAGAGGAGAGAACAAGTCTTAAGAAAGTAGTTATCTATATCTAATTAACTGTGTTGCAACACCTGCAACGTAACTGCTGCAAGCCTAGAGAGCAGATCTGGTAATAGATCAAATCTCTAACGCAGACAGTAGGCGTTAATAAGGAAGATAAGCGGGATAGGGCGAGAGCGCGATACCTACAGGCTCTTAAGCTGATAAGATAACCCTTAAACTAGGATACCTAGCTAACTAAGTATAATTAGGCAGCTATAGAAGCAGAGACGAACAATGTTGCTAAAGTACAATTAATCTATAATACTATAAAGGACTTCCTAACTGCGATTATGAAGGCTGCCCCCACCTAGGGCGTGTCCTTTTAAGAAACTAGACGCCGAGACGCAGATATAACAAGAAAGGAGATAATAAAACGCTTCTAAGAATATATAGCAATACTCTACCTAATTAAGGGCAAATAGTATAGGGGCGCCTTTACTGCTAGTAAGCCATCTCTCGCTGCTAGTAGTGCATCCACCCTAGGCACTAACAGGGACGCCTCTCACGCTGCCAAAGACGCGCCATCTTCCACAAATAACCAACGTGGACAGGGGAGACCTTAACAAAAACAAATCCTTTGGTCAAAGTACTATATCTAAGCAGTCCTTAATAGAGGATACAACAGCAGTTAAAGGCAAAAAAATGCCCTACTTATAGACAAAGGCATAGTCTAAAAGACTGCTTCTACGCATATATCTAAAATATACACTAGAGTAGTTTAGGCTACAATCTAGCTTTACACAGACATAGTATAATATAGAATTAGAAATAATTCAGATCTATAAGAGGAGATAAGGAAGGTAAAGAGACCAAGGTCTCAAACCCCACAAATTAAGAACTTACATACCCCTACTCCTAAAATTAATAATAATTAATTAGATAGACGGAAAATTTCCACTATCTGAGCCAGCTTTAATGCGGCATTATATTAATCTGATTCTACGAGCTACCCACTACGATACTCCTCGATCCTTAATTCAGGCACTACCTGCCACATCGCGAACAACCTCAATCGATTTGTCTTATTTCGCCCTCTATCGCCTAGAGACTTTATATAGGCTAGAAATACACAAATATAGGTTAAAGGATATAGCACGGTTCACCTTAAACTAAAGGGCCCAGCTAGACAGCGGATACTACGCCTTAACAATGTAGCCTATTACCTAGACCTTCTATACAACCTAGTGTCTTTTAGGATACTACGGCGTTAAGGGCTATAGTGGGATACTAAATTAGAACCCACAAGCCTAAAGCGAGCAGACAACACAGTTATTGCTAAGCTGCTGCAAGAGCTCTACAACTAATAGGTTCTAGAATACTAACTAGAACTAATAGAATAGGCAACCTTCCACACCCACAGGATCACCTTACACACCAAGAGATCCCCGCAAAAGGCAGACGCACTGCGATAGCATAAGCGACTAGGGCATCTAGGCCCTAGTGCTCTTAAGCACCTAGTGCAGCAATCTAAGGAGGTGCGGATTAAAGGCATCACCATAGTACAGTGCAACGCCTGCGGACAAGCCAAATCCAAGAGGTTAATCCGCCAAACACCACAACCAATTAATAAAGGACCAAGAGAACGAGTTGCAATAGACTTCCACAGCTACAAGGATAGCAGCTTAACAAAAGAGAAGAGCCAAATGCTAATCACTGATCGATACTCAGGACTAATGTGGGATTTCTACTTTAAGGACAATCGCACAGCTTAATCTATTATCCAAACTTTGGCCACTTTTACAAAGTTCATAAAAAAACTAATTTAACCTTACAGTTAAGGTAATTAAAAGCGGACAACGAAATATTCACAGTTAAACAAGAAGTTAATTAATGGTGCACAGCCCAGGGGATTACAATTAAGCCTTCAGCACCTGACACACAAGCACAGAATAGGGGAGCTGAACGCTTAGGGGGTGTAATAAAAGACAAAGCTTAGGCAATGCGACTTAATACTAACCTACTATAGGAGATGTGGCTAGAGATCACCTAGTTAGCTATCTACCTCTATAATCGAACGCTAAACTATGCGAATCACTAGAGAACACCATACAAAGTCTTCTTCACAACAGTGGCCTTCTAGAATAGAGTGGTTACAGCACTACAAAAGCCAGATCAAACCTATCTTAAGGCATATGGGTGCAAAGCTTTTGCAATAACAAATAATACCTACTATGGCAAGAGTAGGCTATAACGTCTCAACCTAAAGGCGTGGATTGGATATCTAGTAGGATACCAATCCTCTAACATCTTTCGGATATAGATACCCTCGCTTAGGAAAGTAATTAGCACCCAGGACGTAATATTTAACAAAGACAGCATCTTAGCAGAAAGACAGAGGACCTTTATAGATAACCTTATGCACAATACCCTTAAAGAGATCGCCGCATAAGTCCAATTGGTTAAACTACTATCCACAGCTGAACTAACTAAATTAGAGACAGAGTTGTTCTATAAAGATAAGACAATTCAAGATAACCCGCAGGATAAAGACCAGCCTAGATATTAACAAGGCAGGAAAGTGGACTATACTTATCCCACTCCGCCAATCACACTACCACTAGTGACACTCCTTGCACAATTTACCAGTAGAGGAAGACAAAGGGAAAGACCACCAACCCTTATCATCAACAACATGCCTATAGGCCGCAGCATTCATAGCCGGCACCAAAGCAGCAAACGTAGGGAACTTTAATAGGAAAACATTAGATAAGGCGCGATTAAAAAGATTGCTCTCTAAAGGATTAAAGCTATACAGGAGCCAGTTGCCTATGCTACCTTCCCAACACAATAAGCTTAAAGAACATCCACTATGCAATATGTTCAAGGAAGCTAAGAAACAGCACCTAAACAGTCACTAGGACATAAGATCCTAGACCAAGATACCAGCTAAAATAATCAAGCTAACTAGAGAACAGATCCTCAACTGTATGTAGGTATACACCTACAAGTTTAATAAACATTACTAACTTAAGAAGTGCAAAGCACGCCTTATTATTTGTGGCAATTAACAGAGAAATATCACGTCACAAGATACATATGCGGCAATATTAGCCAGACAATTATTTCGCATGCTTATAGCAATTGCGGCGCAATTCGACCTAGAGCTCCTTCAATACGACATTACAAATGCTTTTATTCACGCAAAGATCAACCAAGATATATATATAAGGATGATATAAGGCTACAACAAACCTAGGACAATCCTAAAGCTTAACAAGGCGCTATACGGACTCTAGATCTCACTACTACTCTGGCAGAGAGAGTTCACTTTAACACTGCGAGGCTTAGGCCTTATTAGCATACCCCTATAAACCTTGCTATATGATTAAACAAGGCGTAATTATCTTCTTCTACGTAGATAATATCATTATTGCCTATAAACAGGAGAACAAACCCCAGGCTAAGCTAGTTATTAAGCAGCTACAAGAAAAGTACACCCTTACAGGAGGAAAAGATCTCTAATAGTTCCTAGGGGTTAAGATTCTCAGGAACCGCCCGCAACAAAAGATCTAGCTCTTACAAGCGTTATATATTAACAAGATCGCTAGGCTAGTTAATAACTAAAGCCTTAAGCATAATACCCTAATAAGTAGTATTAAGCTTACTCTCCACAATTAGGCTTCGCTAGTCTATCCAAGATTAACAGATACCAACGCAAGGTCGGATCGATCCTATTCGCCGCAGTTACCACCCGGCCAGACACTGCTTTCGCGTCCTCCTAATTAGCACGATTTCTCACCAACCCTAGCAGCCAATATTAAGATGCCGCCGATCAAGTCCTACTATACCTCCAAGAAACACACACAAGGGCGTTACAGCTAGGTAGAAAAGACAGTTTTAAGGTAGTAAGCAATGCCTTATTTGCAGACAATACACTAAACTAAAAGAGTTCTTAAGGATATATTATTAAACTATTTAGTAGGCTAATTATGTGGAAAGTAAGTAAGCAAGATACTGTTACCACATCCACCACTAAAGCCGAGCTACTAGCCCTGTTATAGGTAGCTAAGGAGGCACTGTTTACATCACACCTGCTTAATAAGCTCTAGGTCAAGCTCGCGGATTAAACAATTACTATCAAATGCGATAACTAGCAGATAATACAGCTTGTCGCTAAGGAGACTACGCAGCTTAATACTAAACTCCGCTATGTGGATATTTATAACTATTAGTTAAGGCAAGAGGTAGCGCAAGGAAGGATTAGGGTCACCTACACTCAGTTAAACAAAATAATAGCTAATAGGCTTACAAAGGCCCTTCCTGTTAACAAATAGAGCAAGTTTCTAGATCAACTAGGACTTGTTAATATAGCAGAGGATCTTAATAGAAAGGAGGTACAAATTAACAAGCTAGAACAAAGGATAGAGGCTATTACTCTAAAATAAAGGACGGCTACAAGGGGTCTAGCTTAAGGATAAGCCTAAGCTGAGGGGGTGTGTTAAATTAGAGCTGTGTTACTAAACAAGAGCACGTGGTCGGCTCCACCCTCTAAATTAGACCTCGAGCCAACAAGTCACAGAACACACACAATACAACTGTTCATCCATCTCATCTATCAGACCCCCATCTCAATGAGCTCAAATAGTGCTCAAATCTGACAATAGGATAAGCTTTGCTTAGCTATATAAGAGCGATGTAAACTATATAGTAGATTTAGGTATTTCTAAGCTAGGGGCTTTTAAGGAGACTTAAGTATAGCGCTATAGATTAGAATTATCTTTAATAAAAGAAAGAGCTTTATTAGAGGTAAATAAGTTATCTTTAATAGCTACGTAATTAGCACTATTAAACTAGAATTAAAATTTATTCTTTATTATATATATTATAGTATAAAGTAACTATGCTTTAAGTATAGTAAAAAGCTTATTTAAATATATTAGCGCGCTTGCACAAAGCCTAAATAATACTCTTTTATATAGGGTTGTCTTTAAACTTTATAATAGCCCTAGCTACTAAATCTAGTGCTATTTCTAAAAGTAGGCCTTAAGAAAAGCGATATTAAGCCTAAAGCTAATAGGTGGCAAGTAATTATTTTATTTCTAGGCTATGCTAAAGTAATAAGTCTAGTTTAAATTACGCTAAAAACGCGCTAAACTTTCTAGTAGCTTTAAGTTTAGCTGTACTTTAGTGCGTAAGCTACTTAAAGTTTACTAGTAAAAATTTATTGCCTATCTAATCTACTTTAAGTATATAGTAATATTTTAATTATACTTAAAAGCTTTATAAGAAATTTTATTAGAATATACCTTTCTTAATAGTTTATTAATACTCTTCTTTTTTATAAGGCTAGGGGCAGAGTAACTAGTTATCTTAGAAGTAGCTATAGGCTGCTTTCTATACTTAATAAATAATAAATTACTAGTATGGTTAAGTAGAGAAATTCTATAATAAATATTATATAAACTATTATTAGTAAAGTGCGTATAAATGTCCCCTACTATATTGTCTATTATAGAGTTATATTAAGAGGACTTAAAGAATGCTCTAGGGGCTAGATAGGTTTCTTAAATAGAAAGGCAGCGGCTTACTATAGTATAGGTAGTAGTAGAGTTAAGTAAAATAGGGTTGTAGAAAGAGTGTAGTAAATAGACCTAAAGTAATAGGTCTTATATAGCGTATAAGCTAGCGTATAGTCTAAGCTAAGAAAAGATTAAATAAAAAATAAAGTATAATAGAAAATATATAAAAACTTTAACTTCTATATTATTACTATAGCCTAACTCTAATTCCTCTAGCTCTATACCTTATGCTCTTCTTTTTGTTAACACTACCTTAAAACGCTTTTCTGTGTTAACAATAGTAGGAGGAATAACTGCTATTATTGTAATATTTTTATTAGAAACCCCTTAGTCGTAAAAAAAAAACTATACCTTATGCTATTGCTAGAATAGTGGTAGAAGGTAGTTATTAGGCATTTTAGCTCTATAAGGTGTGGCGTAGTAGTTACTCTTTTATTAATTATTTTCAGAATTTTAGAATTTTAGAGGTAGTCTCTTTTAATAGACCTTAGCGTAGTATAATAACTATTTAGTATAACTAGTAACTAATAAAGTTTCTACTATTATGTATTAAGTAGAAGAGGGAACTTAAAAGTAGCCTTTCTTAATAGACCTTAGGGTAGTAAAACATAAACTTCTTAGTACTAGAGATTTTTTTTAGTTACTAATAAAGTTTCTACTCTTATATAATAAGTAGAGAAGAAACTTAGAAGTAGTCTTTTTTAATAGACTTTAGGGCAGTAAAAACACAAACTTCTTAGCGCTAGAAATTCTTTCTAGTAACTAATAAAGTTTCTACCCTTATATGTGTGTGTGTGGCGTTAAATTAACTACCTAGAAGTAGCACGATAAAGGCTTTTATCTTAAATAACATAATAAAAAACTACCCTTATATAATAAGTAGAGGAGAGACTTAGAAGTAGTCTCTTTTAATAGATCTTAAGGTAGTAAAATATAAACTCTTTAGCGCTAGAAATCCTTTATAGTAACTAATAAAGTAAAACTTCTACTAATTTAACTACCTATAAGTAGTATTTTTCACGCTCTTTTTAATTACTAAGCAGAGGGCTCTGTTTTTTTTATTATGTTATTTAAGATGAAAGCCTTTGTCGTGCTACCTCTAGGTAGTTAATTTAACGCCACACACATATAAGTAGTATTTTAAAAGAGGAGTAGATATTATATTGTCATGGATCCATAGCGGCACCTGACTCGGAACCCGGAATAACGTTGATCCGGCGCTAGGCCCAATCCGGCCACTAGCGCGGCAGCACCCATAAGGTGCTGCCCTTCTGCCTACCTACTTGGTATAGCAGTATTTCATGTACTAGGAATCAACTTACTTTCATCCCAACTATCGCGGGCCCGAACCCTTACAATATTACTATCTATAACTAAAAAAATATTAATCTTAGTATAATATAAGGGTAGTATATAGCCCTATAGGGCAAACCTCTTAGAAATAGCTAGTATAGTTAAAAGAAATAACTAAATTAAGACTATACTAAGATAGAGAATAAGAAAGAAATCTAAAGAGTCCTTACTTATATAGTAGGCAGTATAGGGTATAGGTCTACGCTAACTACGCGCTAACACTAACTAAAAAAGGCGCCTTTATTATAGATAAAAGACACTTTTAGAGTATAAAAAAAAGGTAATAGTAAATAACTAGTAGGGAGGTAGGCACAAACTATAATATTTACTAGACTACTAATTATCGCCTAATTTAATTCTTTTAAATAATTATAAAACTATATTTTTTCTATTTTTAAACCTATAAAATCTAGAATTTAGAGTTAGGTAGAAGTTCTATATAACACGCTAGTAATTAGCACTATTATATATTAACTAGTAATTACTATCTAGTAAGAGACTTTAACTTTATACTTTAAAAAATCTTTTTTTAAAAGCTTACTAAGTAGCTTATTAAGTAGCTTACTAAGCTGTTTTAAATTCTAGCTAATTAAAGAGCTTTATTTACTAATTATTAGTATTATTTTTTAATAGTATAGGTGCTATAAGTGCCCTATATACCCTAGGTGCTATAGGTGCCCTTATATCCTAGATGCTCTAGGTGCACTAGTAGTATAGGTACGTATTAGTATTCTTACGCAACTTTATATATATATATACTAAAAAAAAGTAGTATTACTAGTGCGCTCTAAGTGTATTTAGTGCGTAGGCGTATATAGGCGTGCTTAGAGCTACTTAGATACCTTAGATACTTATACTTACTTAAAACTTTTTCTAATAGAGTTTAAATAATATTAAAGATCTTTATTATATAAAAATTCTAACTAAGGTTAAGTTTATACTATATATAAAGAGGAGTAAAATAAAGGACACTATAATCTAGTATCTAGTATAGAGTAGTAGTAATAATAAGTATATATAAAATAATAATAATTTTATTATTAGCGTTCTATATAATAGTATTATTAATAGTAGTTAATAAATAGTCTACTATTTAGTATAAATTAGGTTAGTTACTATTATAATTATTATTATTATTATTATTATAGCAAAAAATATTATTAAAGAAATTATTATTAGGTAACATAGTGGTTAGTCAAACAGCCAGCCCAGGATTACGTAATATTACGAATTGACCCTAGGGAAGAAAGCTTAAATAATATAAAAAAAAGTAGAGCTTTCTACTTAGTAATTAAAAAGAGTGTAAAAGGTAATTACAAAAAAAGCGCGTTTGAACTGCTAAGCGAGCTTGGCGGTCTTGGCGCGGATTTACTATAGTATAGTTGCGGGATGCAGCTTTGTTCACAAAAAAAAAACGATCCTAGGGTGCGAGGATTCCAAGATGTTGCTTTACCGAGAGACCAGCAAGTTTGTTCCACGCCGATATTCCACCGCGTGGGGGATTGCCAACAAGGTGTCTAACGTGGACCTAACGGCAGCTTTTAGTATGCACAATCGCCATGCGAAACATGCAGATAGCCAAAGATATCTGAACTAGTCAAGGTTCGCGAACACAGCCTATCTTGAGGAGCTCATCATCGAAATGTGTTTTTCAGTTAAATTCAAAGACACCTCCGCAATACAACCATTTGAGGTTGTTACTTTAGATTCGTTTCAGTTCACCGCACAGAGATTAAGCGAACTAGCACTTTCAAACCTGCTCTCAGCTGCTCACAACACTGCGCTAAATGCGGACGAAGATAGAGATAAAGAGGAAAAAGACGAAGAGGGAGATGGCGACGAAGAGATTAGGACTGTGCCTAAAGATGTGTTGGATGACTTTAACTGCAATACCTTCTTGCCTAAATTCGGTCTTGCAAAGCCCAATTAGACGCCCTAGCCCTTTGCACATATGTACTTGTTACCCCATGATAGGACTCCAAGATGTTTAATGTTGCAAATCCAAACAATGATCCACTAGAGCTTCGATTTCGGATCGAGTGCCTTCTTCACGAGCTCCAACGCGCGCTCAGCCGTGCCCCTACGCCCTCGTCAGTCAAATTAAACTCCATCCTACCATGCAGACTTACCAAGAAGACTGATACCCAGCCCCAGCGTGCCCATAATTATGCACAACCGGCACACCATCACTCCACTTCTCCAGCTCGATCCTCACCCCACCTATCCTCGACGCTAAGCAAAGTCAGAAATCGACGTTTTCCAAAAAAAAAAAGACCAACAATAAAAACACTACGCCAAATCAAAAATCCACTCACGTCGAAGGCCCACATTATGCGAAATAACCTGCAAATCCTCCGGCTTCCCCAACTCCGGACACAACGCACAGCACCTCTTCATAATCTCCGCCGCAAGCTCCATATCCACCTCAGCACCCCAGTTCCCATCCTGCCTGCTCCCACCCAGGATGATGCCGCCGCCGCCCGGGCGCGGGAAAACGTACGCAACCGTCGGATCAATGCGCTTCGGGGAGCGCATGTACCTGCAAAGGAACGCATCGAGTCAGCGAATACCATCTATGCAAATGCGCTGGACTGGAGCAAGGGGAGGGATCAGGAATTGGGCAAAGGGTTGTGAAATGTCCAGCATTTGGACGGTTTGACCGATTCGAATTCGGACCTTGCACGCATCAATGCTTGTGCATTGACGCACTTCGGGTACTTACATGCGGTCAATGGGTGTCTTTGGCTCGGCAACGAGAATGGTTTGCCCACGCGTAGGGTAGAGGTTTGTGTCGCGGACATCGTCGAGGTGGAGAGATCCGAGGGCAGAGCAGTTGACGAGGAGCGTGGTAGCGGGAAAGTCGTCGAGAAGGCTCTTTATCGACGGGTAATGGCGGCGCACCGTCTTAATCCCCTTCTTAAGAGCCTGCGCTTGGAGCCTACGAAACGTCAGTAAATACGGTAAATACTATACTCGTCTGACTAGAGGATAAAAAACTCCCCCAACGAACCCAACTGTGAAGTAGAGTCTGAAAGAGAGAACCTAACATAGGGAACAATCGAAAACCTACCAATTCAAATAAACCTGCGTATTAATCCGAAACGTACTCTTAAATTCCAACCCAAACACCGCCCCAGCCGGCAGCTCCCCCTCCCCCTTGTCCAAATACCGCATCCCCCCCACCAACTCCTCATACCACAGCCTCCCCGTCCCCTCGCTCAAAATCCCCACCTCATCCATCTCGCCATCAAACACGGCTCTTAGCCCCATCCTGCCCAGTCCGGCCTCCCCGCCCAATCCTTCCTCCACCATCCTCCCAAACCTCTCAAAAGTAACCCGATCATACCCTTCCAACACCCCATTGTCATGCGCCATAGACGACCAATTCGCCCCCGCCCACGGCGACGTATACTCGATCGACCGATCCCCAGGAAAATGCTTCGCCACAACAGTAATTGCCGCAGAAGGATAGGCCTCGCGGAGCGTAAGCGCGGTGCTAAGACCGATGACACCGGCGCCGAGGACGAGGAGGTTGGGTGAGGCGGGAGAGGACATCCTGTAGAGAGGTGGAGATCGCAATTGTTGATGCCTGGGTTGAGGGGGCGGATGCTATGAGGTGAGGTTAGTGAGTGGGTTTTAAAAAGGATATGATGAGATGAGAGGGGAGGGGATATGACGACCAGGATCACGCCATATATATATATATATATATACCAACCCGCACCCGCATTCCAACAGCCCCTCGAAAAACGCACAAGCCAAGCCCGTATTCCATAGCTTTTCCGCTCCAGAACCACTTACCCCGTCGGAGAAAGCCCGCATACGGAAACGCCACCCCACAATTGTTGCAACCGACACGATTTTGTCGGTGGAAGGAGCCGAAATTTTTTTCGGGCGATATGTGACTCACAAGGAGCCGAACCAATGTTCAACTAGATGCGCATATGCATACCACAACTATATTAGAAACTATACACAAGGGCTCTTAGAAGAAGAGACGGAAGACCACGTAATAGAAAGTATGACTTACGAATTGAGTCAAGACCCCCTGCCGCTGGCGTTGAGCGAATGTGAATTTGTGATGTAGACAAGCGGGGTTCCAGCACCAGTGTGGACGTGGGTTGCTACACTAAGCCCACCCTAGTTAACATTAGTGCATCATCCGTTACAAGGTTGCCAATAAAAATCACCGTGAAAGTGAGCTTTCATCGATACTCGATTACTTCTGTTGATCTCATGTCTATCTCAAAATCCTTTGCGCTCATCCTAGGCCAATACGTTCCCCTCTGTTCCCAAGAGTAATGCAGCCCAAAAGATACGTGCACAATGCCTTTCTACCAATTAACCCATCCTTCTTAACAACCTGGATCGTAACAAATACCAACCTCAAGGAGTCCCAACCAAAGAATACTCAACATCTGTCTCGTAGCTCACTCTCCCCCACGCAAGTGAGGCACCTCTGGGGATTGCCTGAACTTGGCATCATTAGTTTCCTCCCTTACCATCTTTGCAGTCGGACTGCGGTCTCTTTCACCACCCAGGGTACCCCGTCTCTTTCTCTTGATGTGGGGATTGTCAAAGTCTCCAATGTGAGGCAGGCTGGACATCGTGTCACTCTCTATGCCTGCTATCGGATCGGCGTTCGTATCGAAACTGAGTTCGTCTCCTAAAGCACTGAACAACTTCCGCTCCAATCGACCAGTGCTATCGATGCTAGACATTCCACCTTTATGACTAGGCATGAAGGTTTTGTCGACGGCCTCGCTTTCGATGATGTCTTCAATTGGAACATGCGGTGAGGTGTAGATGGGCGTATTTTGGGGAGTTTTACTGTGCTCCTTCATTGCTGGATCGACATCTGGAAGCAGACTCTGGTCATTGCGAACATCGTGATCTGGCGACAGAATAGGCGCTTTGATGCCCTCCTTCCTGGATTTTATACTACCACTAGCGGTGGGGTTGGCCACAGGGCTACTTTTGCCCTCCCTCGGGACTGGGAACCTGATGGCAAGAGCGTTAGCGACAGGATGTTCTAGGAATGGCATGGAAATTGACCCGACTTACCCCTGGTCAAACCGAGATAGGTTGGAAAATATCGATGAAGGGTCGTGCATTGAAATATCCGAACCCCACCGGCCCATCTGAGCCTGAGGTACTACAAATGGGTGAGGAGTAGGCACACGGTTTGCGTGCGGAAACGGGGTCGGTAGGCGAGCACCCTGAGCCTCAGAAGGTGGCCGGTTCTCTTTCTCACTAGAGCATGATGGCTGATACATTTTATCGGGAGATGTCTTGTTCATTTTCGTCTGCTGATTGAGTTCCTGGTAGGAGGCTTTACGAGCGAGTGCGGCTGCAGAAGGACGTGTAGACATATTCGGAGGCTGAGGCTGCGCGGTCATCTGAGTCGTGAACGCGGCGGATAGTGGACGCTGACTAGAGAAATCGCGTACACGAATTTTCTTCGGCGGACTGATTGCCTCAATCTGGACCCAGAGATAAAACGTCAGCATCATCGAGGGTGGTCAAGAGCTTGCCACACATGAAACATGTGAGATAGTGTTTGGCGCACGTACGTACCAGTTGGCCCAGTTGATCGTCCCGCAATGTTACAACCACCTGCCGGGTGCCCTTTTCTTGTCGCGGTTGATGGCTGTCGCGTTTCTTGTCCGCTTCTAGATCATACTGTGTGTTATTCCATGGGTCTGTAGGCTTACCAAAGGTTGGCGATTGATATAGCATATCCGGCATAGACATATCAACACTAGAATGAGAGTTGGTTTGTTTTGTCGACCAAGTACCCATGCTGATGTCGTCATAGGTATCAGCAAACGAGTCTGCAAAGGAGGTGTCCCAAAAGCTGTGCCTAGTGGTGGGGAGGGTGGGGAGGAGGATCTGTTCGCGGTCGGACATAGGGGTCGGGGTTCCGTGGCTTCGTAAACGTAGATGGGGAACGTTGCGATAGGGAAGATAGCATACGGTTTTCGGTACTCTGGTCGCGGGACTTTACGTGTGGTATAGACACCTGTGGGAGATGGGGATCTCGGCCGCTTGATGCAAGATACAGTGGATTGCGAATTGGCCAAGAGATACCGGCTTGTTCAAGGATATCTGCTCGTGTCAATAGGGAATACAAAGCCATACATCCAATTCGAACAGAAAGGCTTCTTACCTTTCGGGGCATGTTGGAAAGTGAAACAGACGATGTCGTTCGTAACACCGAGGTCCAACTCTCCAGGACTGTTATTCTTGCGTACCAGCTGCTCCGACAAAAGCACCTTTATTCTTCCACTGTGCTCGCGAGCGTCCCACGAGTGCTGCATGAGAATATCTTGATGAAATGGCGGAAACTCGAGGAACGGACCTCGTGGGTTGATCGACTGGGGGTCAATGATGGAGCGTTTTTGATTGACTGGTAATGTCAGAATACTTTAGCAGGGATCATTGGTATTAAAGGCCCTACCAATCTCTTGTGGCCACCTCGAGGTGGTTTCATAGAAGCCGTGACTGAGCTCATCAGCACAGATCAACGCGGCTGCTGGGAAGAAAGAGCCCACAAAACTCGAGCACCGTCGACAACTACCTGACTGGTGTACACCACCTTCTGGGTAGTCTTCCGGCGTGACTCGATAAGAGTGGACGGTTTCGCGGGAGTAGTCCAAGAGTGCAACGAGATACGGAATGGCGCTGAGGTCGGGAGCGAGGCGATGTAGCACGTCAGCGTGGGCAACGGGTGGCCCTCTGGTGGCAAAACGTTAGCTAAGAGCACTTGGTACGAGCTGGGCATAACAACCAACACTTACGCTCGTCCTGGGAGGCATAGCAGGCGGTCCGGAACTCCTGGATTGGCACCAGTGAGTCCTTGGGGAAGAGGATGACATCCCAGTTATCGTAGCGCATGGTAGGCGGGTGCTGTGGGTAGACTCGCAACCAGCGACTGACAAGAGCGGGGTCGCAGTGTGGAAGAAGAAGAAGAAGGGAGAAGCAGCATAGAGAGGTTTGCTTGAGTGAGCCGAGGCAGTGGCATCTCTGGCTTTCGTCATTGCCGGTGACGAGGCAGGCGCGGTCCGCCTATCGTCCAACGTCTACGAACTTCTGAAAGAGTGCATCGGACCGTGGAAGAACAGCCATCTGCTAAACAATCGACAATAGTACCTGTTACACCGTGTCTTTGACCTCCAGAACAGCTCTGAACATTGCTGATGGTGGCTTACTGTTACGGCGAAGACGACGCTTGTAGATGGTACCAACATAGGAAGCATCGGCTCGTCGTTGGCATGCAACGTAGCAGAATAGGCCGGACGGGTCCATATCGGGAATGGTAATTGGAAAAATACACATTCAGTAGGAGAAATCTTCCGAACAGAATAGGATTGCACCTAACTCCCTACCCAATGCCCACAGTGCAAATGCAACTTTTTTTAACTAGTTCCACCAAACAGAATAACCAAGCACAAAGAAGGATAGAAAAAAGCACACCAAAGACAGCAGGCCAATGCAAAAGGCACATACCTCCGGCCAGGGTCAGGGAAAAAGTGCAAGCTACCGTACAAGTGCAAACCCCCAGCCGGTTATTCATGGGTATTATCATCCGCGCCAGACGCCATGCTAAATGGACAGACGAAGAGTGAACCTGGCACTCGAAACAGGCTATGCACGAGACCTGATAACGCCTTTGGCTTTTATTCGATGTTTGGCGGAGAGCAACATGTGGAGAGAAGGAGAAGTCCAGCGACCGATCTATCGACAATTGGACAGGGCCAGTAGTATGTTCGGAGGAAGTCGTACGCAAGAAACTAAGGAAGCTGCTGGGAGAATGCGCTTTCGTGCCCGTCGCCGCTCGATGGGTGGTGCATCAGGCCGGAGCCGGTCGGGCCATCTGCCATGTTGACACCGTGTCCGTTGATGGCGTTGAGGGGTATGCCCGGCTGGTACGGGCTCTGCATTTGGGGCACGCCGCCTCCACCGTAACTGCGAAAATGAACCGTCAGCGAGAAGCTCCTCCGTTTGATAATGACGCGAGCATGAACATGAACGTGAATGTAAATCGCCCCAAAGACCACCAGCAAACGCTCAACATGAGGACCAATAGAAACAAGGCAACTGCTGCAATAAGTGAAGGCGGTTATCAAGCACCCAAAAACATGGAAAGAATTGTAGATTGGAATGCCAATCAAGCGCACTTGTAAAGAAAGGCAGAAAGCATCCGACCCATGGCTGAAAGAACTAGCTACAACCCAATTTCCGCAACCAGTAGTGGACTGGCGGTAGCTGTTATACAAAGTCCCTCTAAGACATCCGAATATGGTGTCGTCAAATTGAAGCTTTTGAAGAACCGCCAAGGAAGAAAAGCAGACCAGATCGCTAAGTCGTTACAGGCAGTCGTGAATGGGTCGTAGAGGAAGCCAACCAGGCGAATCATATGCGCCGTGCATGAAGGAGAGAAAGAATGAGCTTACTGCAAGGACAGTCAGTAAAAGCCGTTCCCCGCGTCAGGCGCATCGCTTACCTTCATTGGAGCAAAGTTGCCGTAAGGATGCTGCGGCGCCATACCCATCTGCGGGTATACCGGGGGAGGTGGGGCAGGGCGGTAAGGGGTGCCGGCCGGGCCAGAGTTGTTCTGGCTTCGGCCCCAGGACAGGCGAACGCGCGAATTGCCGATGGGGTAACCTTGCATTTGGTTAATGGCCATCTCGGCAGCGTGACGCTGCACGAACTGGACAAAGCCACAGCCCTTGCCCGGAGGGATCTTCACGTATGTGATCTCTCCGAAGCCTTGGAAAAAGGACCGCAGCTCGTCCTCGGTAACGTAGCCAGAAAGACCGCCAACAAAAACAGTGGTGTTGTTAGGGTCGGTGAACTGATTCATGGGCTGGGGGGCACCATAATAACCCATCTGCGGAGGAGCGCCCATGGAGTACATGCCGAGAGGACCGCCGCCGGCGCCGGCATTCGGAGGCATGCCGCCCATGGCCGGTCCGCCGGGACCGCCGCTCTTGTTTTTGGGGGTCGCGGTACTGATGCGCATAGGGCGGTTGCCGCAGTACACGCCTTGCATCTCGGTAAGGGCCCGTTGCTGGTCGGCCTCGTCGGTGAAGCGCACGAATCCATAACCGCGCGACATACCGGAGACGGGGTCTGACATGATCTTGGCCGACTTGCACGACTGGAACTTGTTCTGAAACAGTTGCACAAGAACGAACTCGTTGACCTCAGGGCCCAAGTCGCCGACGAAGATGCTGTATTCCGGGCCGCGTTCATCGCGGCTGGCGCTAATTTGTTAGCACATTCCCATCAAGCGTACCATCCGAGGTTGCGGATCACTAACCTGCGATCGGCAAGGCCACCGCCAGAGGCCCAGTTGAGCTTGAAAGGGCGGTTCGAGTTGGGGATCAGCTGTCCATTGAGCGAGAGGGCCTTGGCCGCGGCAGTCGCGGAGGCGAAGTCGACGAAGCAGTATCCGGCGTTGGAGCTGCTGCGCTATTAGTAGAAGTTCAAGCGACACGACTCATTGCCATACCCCGAGAACTTGTCGCGGATCATCTTGACGTTGACGTTCTCGCCCATGTTGAACCAGATGCTTCGCACGAAGTTTTCGTCGATCCAGGGCTCAAGCTCGCCCATCCTGCGCATCGGTCAGTACAGGCTTGTCCAGTGCGGGATTGGACGAGGCGACGGCGGTTGCGTCGCGGCGGCAAATGCACCGGGTGGAGCTCACCAGAGAGTCGTCTTGCCGCTGCCGTCCGGCGCGCCCTCTTGGGAGCCGCCGGAGGGGCCGCCAGCGTTGCCGCCAGAGAAGCCCTGGGGAGAAGTGTCCATGGGCTGGCCGAGGTCAGGTTGCGGGGCGAAGCCGCCGGCCTGCTCGCCGGCCGGCTGGCCCTGTTGGGTGTAGTCGTTTTGGAAACTCATGATGGCCAAAGTCGCAAGTAAACGATGGTAGATTCCGAGTTGATAGGAGCTAAGTGTGTCGTCTAAATATGCGGAGGCGAGCAGCTGGGGGGCTTAAAGAGATCTGGGCGCAAGAAGGTCGAGTTAGCGTGGGTGAAGCTGGGAGGGCCGCGGGCGCGAGGGCGGGTGAGGGTGGTGGGTGACGCGGGACCTCACTTACCGCGGCAAGCCGGCGTCTCGTTCTATCACTGCGCGCGGGTGGACGGTGGTCGCGCGACGGGGAGGGGCGCGCAGGCGGTCTATGAGACGGACGAACGCACCGTGAGCCTGGAGCGATTGCCGAAGCCGGGAAAGAGAGCCGGAAGCTGCGACCGACGCCGAGGACGCAAGCGAAGCAGAAGTCGAGGGGGAAGGAGAGGCCGTCGAGGTGTGGTGGAGCTCGGAGCGGGGAGAGAGAGAGATGGGAAACGGCGCCGTGAATCAATCTGCGGGCCGTCAGTCAACCGGTCGGGTCGCACCAGGCCATCACATGCGCGGCCTGGCCAGCCGTCGCACGAGGCAGGCGACCACGGCCAACAGGCACGGCGAGCGGCGCGCCTTTGTCTGCTGCGTGGTGAAGCTGCAGTGTGCGACGCTCGGAGTCTGCTGCACTCGAGCGCGGCCAGCCTGCCAGGCGCCCATTGCGATGCGGCCGGCACCTGGCGCCAGGCTCCAGGCTCCAGGCATGCGCGTCACCGCCAGGCCTGGCCGCCGCCTGCAGCATGACGCCGGACGGGCAGCGCGCGTGCGGTGGTGCAGTGGTGCAGCTGGAGCGCGGGCGCCAAGCGTGAAGAAAATTGTGAGAGGACGGCGTGCGCAGGTACGTACCGAAAGGGCAAGCGACGCCGGCTAGAGAGCAGCGCAGCGCAGAGCAACAGAGCAGACAGAGCAGACAGAGGAGACAGAGCAGAGCAGACAGAGGAGACAGAGCAGAGCAGACAGCAGACACGCAATCCCAGCACCCGCAAAGCAAACTCCGGGGACGCAAAGAGACGGCAGACGCAACGGCGGGAGGTGGATGTGCAGGAGCGAGGAAGGGAGGTGGGGTAGGTTAAGAGGACGGCGAGCAGACGACGATTACGCACCCCGGCGCTTTCAACCAGCCCGCAGAGCTGCCCAGTGCCGACGAAGCCGCAAAAGTCATGTGGCGGGCCTCCGGTAGCCTTGGAACGAGAGGAGCCACCTCGGAGCCGGCCCTGGGCTGGGCGGAATCAAGCTTTGGCGATCTTCGACGCTCGCATTTATCCCACCGCCTTCACTGGCCCGTCCCACCTCGCCTGCCCGCGTCCCAGCGCAGCCCTGCTGCATTCGAGATCGGTTCATCAGATCTGGCCTTCGAGGCCCGCTTCATTGGCTCGACCACCCGCAGTGGATGGGCCTGCACGCCATCCGCTGCCTTATACCGCCCCTGCACCGCGACCGCCGACAGCACCATGACCCGCATCGCGCCACGGTCACGGTACGCCTCCGTCCCCACGGCCGGCCTCTGCCTGTGCCCGTCCCCAACGCGCCGTCCGACCGTGCTTGGCTCTGGCTGTTGATCATGGCAAAGCCTGCACCAACATGGGGCCGAACGCAGACGCACTCACCCCGTTTCCACGCCTTGCGACTGGCTGCTGTTCCTGCAGCTACCGAGAACCGCTCCCCTCGGCATGCTTCTAGCAACTAGCGGCCCACGGCGCGACAAAGGAGATGGGCAGGAAGAGCAGCGGCCGCGTAGACATGTGTCGTCAAAAGCGCGTCCCGCAGTAGTTGGCGCATTGGTGCCCGTAGTACCAGAGGCACAACCGAAGTACCGTCAAGTCAAACACCATGGATCCAGGGCTCGTCACTTCGCCTTCGGCACACAGCAATTTTTCGAGCGCCGTGTCGAGCAGCGTTGATGTCATTGGTAACGTGCAACACTAACACAAGCACTCAACAAACTCCAAACCTCTCTCGTCGACATCATGGATTGCCGGACCCCTAAGCCTTCGCTGGGATACCCGACGCCTGCTGGGCCTCTCCCTCCGCCTCCCCGTCTCCGTAGGCACCCCGCCCCTCTGCGAAGACCTTGTCAAAGTCATATTCAAACCACCTAATGTCTGGGTTGAGACCCGCAAACTTCCATTCTCCATCCACTTTCTTGTACCAGTGCGTGTTGAAGCTGTGCGCGTGCCCCTTCACAGCGACCTTGGTGCGCGTCTCGTCGGTGTACCTCTGGTGCGGCACGCGAAGCTGATGGTAGCCCGTCATTTCGTCCTCTGCTGTCTTCTCCCAGCGGGTGCCGCCAATGAAGTGCTGCGTCTTCAAAAGCGGGTTACCTAGGACAGCGGGGTCGGACGCCATGGCGACAAAATCCTCAGCAGGCATAGCCTCCCACTCCTTATCGAGGAACGAGCGGTAGTCGATCTTCAGCGTGGGTGCGATGCACTTGCGCAGACGGTCCCAGTCCTAGGAGGTAAGATTGTGTGCATTATCACTCGGGGACACTCAGGGACAGTCCTACCTTGCTGTCATAGCTGTCTGCCCATTCGTAACACGCCGACTGGCAGCCCATCACATCTGTGTGCAGTCAGTTCTGAACCATCGAACCTACGATACTCGTCCACCCACCATCAAAGGTAGGTTTTAGCTGTTGTTTGGCCATGGTTGCTGTTAAGTGTACACGCCAATTAAAATTGTTCTTTGGTTGCCTCAGTCTTTGATATTTGTCCTTGTAAGATGAAGTCCATCATCTTCTTATATGGTCATGTCGATATTGGTTACACGGCCTAATGTTCGGTATACGGTTCGGATCCCCACCCTGCACATTGAGCCTAGTGCCCCAGCCGTCGCGCATTCGCGCTGCGGTACATGGGGGTGCCGATGGCATTGTCAGCTGCGCCTGTGTGCTTGTTTGCGAATATGTGCGTCGGAGCTGTCGTCGCTGGGTCGGATGAAGGACGCACGGTTCGGGCGGAAAGAGCCGGGGTTCCGACTGCTTGCAAACAACATTGGCGCCAACACACGATAACTCGCCCACCCGCTGGACCTGTGGCCCAACTTGCCCAAGGGGCTGACATTCTCTACCCTTCGTCTTCGTTGTCGTCTGGTTGTCGTCTGGTCAAGCATTGCGAAAGCGTCAGCAGCCCTCTGTGCGCTTAATGGCTCGGTGCTGCGTTGCTGACACGCCAACACGAACAGCTTCGTGTTGTCCACTCCATGGTGGTTGCAGGTCTATGTTTGGCACCAGATTTGTCAGAAATGGCGCTTCAGACAATGTTTGCTGTGCCGCATGTACGACTCTATGCGAGCGAATCATGGCGGTTGTTTTCGGCCCCCAGCACATCAGCGAAACTAAGCGCTTCAGCCGTACATCCTGCCGCCTCCAGTCTCAAGATGTTCTGTCTTCAGTCTCTCGCCAGCCTTGATTCTGCTCGCAAATCTCATCTTAATCATGTCCATTGTGCTTCTAGTGGTTTCTCTTTTTGTTCGCAGAGGCGCATCGGAAGAGACGGTGTTGACCGGGTGGTATGAGCCTCCGAACAACCGTGGTGTAAGTCTACTATGGGCCTAATACAATACCCATTATAGTAACCAAGCTAGACATGGGACATCATCGTTTCGTGTGTATTAACGTTGACCATTTGCGTTTGGTCTGCGCTTCACCTCAACGTGCCTTCCGAAGACTCCACTCTCAAAGCGAGGAACACAAGGCGGATGCGCTGGATTTTACTAGGTCTCTTTGCGCCCGAGTTGGTGGTATCGACTGCATTCGCGCAATTTCTCACGGCTAGCTGGCTGCGCCGAGAGATTTTGAAAGACGCCAAATACAGGAAAGAGCATGTGAGTTGATTGCACGAGAACCCAATACACTATTCTTCGTAACAGGCTAACACATGTCAGGGCACTAACCCAGCATGGTCTTCGGAACAACAACTACTGGAGTGGAGCATTACACAATGTTACTTCGCTGTCATGGGTGGTATCCGAATTCAAACCAACAAGGAGTGCATCGCAAGCCATGATCGACTCACGTTGACGGCAGAAGGCGTTCGCCTGCTGTCATTCCTCGGTCGCTTGCCTGAGGTGGAGGAGGACCAAATTCTCGACAAGAGCAAGGCTGACGGACTAGCAAAATTTCTAGTTGTTATGCAAGCAGGTTGGGTGATACTACAAACGCTCGCTAGGGTTCATCAAAAACTTCCCGTTACACTCCTCGAAATCAACACCATGGGCCACGTTGTCTGCGCCTTTGCGCTTTATGGACTCTGGTGGAGCAAGCCATTGGACATCAAGGATCCGAAACTGATTCCCCACGCCGAGTGGCAGGACCAGTACCTCAGTTTAATGTGGATGTGCAGTCCTATTTGCTGGCATGATGACGATTTTATCAGCGAGATCCGGTGCATGTCGTACGTTCCACCGGCCGAGCGTAATGTCCCGGACAAGGCTCCATCTACCCAAGAAGAGGAGAAGTCGATGAACACGATAGCAGAGCTCTCTCAAAAGCCACAGAAGACACACTTCTCAATTGGATCAATCGGCGCACGGGACCCCATCAAGTTTATCGGACCTCTGAAAAAGTTTGAAGTCGGTGCGGACGGGAAGCCACTGGATCACAACGTGAGTTATGTAATCCATGGCAAGTCTTTCAAAGTGGCTTCAGAACACACCGTCTTCTTCGAGCTCCAAAAACCCCATCATGGGCTCCAACACTCCAAAGTGTACTGCCGACGAGCGTTGGTCGATTGTGACTTCCACGAAACTTTATCCGATGCCGCGATCAAGCGCTGGCAACTGGCGAATCTGGCCGTCGATATCATCTGGCATGAGTGCGAAAAGCGTCCAGAGTTCAAGGATTATTTCTTCACCACCTCCTCCCTTGGCATCTGGATTGGCGAGCTCATGTACATCAACGACCACGTTCAGAATTTCCCCGGCCTCTCATACCTCGGCAGCGTCAACGTCCATCGTGATGTTCTTAAGTCTGTGGTTGCCTTCGCTGGATCCGCTTACGGTGGTCTACATCTCTCAGCGTGGAACGACTATTTTCCTACTGAAGTCGAGAGGTGGCTGTGGATGTCCTGCGCGCTAGCCACCGGGGCGTCCGGTGTCATACTTGCTCTATTCTTCCTAGCTACGCAGAAAGTGAGGGCCTTTGAACACTTGGAACACTTCATTCGGAATAGCAAAGCCATAAAATGGACGAGTGCATCAATCATTACACCTCTGTTTCTCGCAGCGCGTGTTTTTATTGTCGTGGAGGCATTCATCAGTCTGCGTCGGGCGCCAGAAGATATATATAAGACTCCGGAATGGAGCACATATTTGCCTCATCTATGAGCAGCAGCGAGGTTGAGGGCCATACGTTTAGGTCTTTGTTTCCTGGTTTCGCTGAGCGATGATGGATCCCGAGTACGGACGATATCTATGTCGAGAGCATGTCCATTCACGCGCTAGAAACATGAACCAGAGTCGGATCGATGATAAGATTCTTCTTTAAGGGAATTTTGCAACCCAGGCCGCCACCATTTCGTCCAATACGGCTTCCCATCTTCTGGATCCTTGTACACAGTTTTATCAGACAACTCCAGTTCCCGTGTGACCCGGTGTCCATGTAGGCTCCCCCGTGGCGAATTCATTCCTGCAGTCAAATTATCCAAACTTCGTATTCATCTCACCATGGTACGCATGGGAACCGCGTCCTCCTCCAACTGCTCGTACTTGGACCCCCCTTGACGCCCGCGCTTGAACAACCAGGCGCAGGCAAAGGCAAAAGCCAAACCGCCAACGAAGCTTCCTACTATGGCACCCACGAGCACACCGCTGCCGGGTCTCGAGGTCTCGCTCTTTTCGACTTCGGGAAAAGCGTCGCATCCGAGAGGTTGTATGTCGGGTTTCCGCGTGGGATTGGAGTTGACATTGGCAATTCCGTACGCTGCTTTCTCACCGTCCCACTGAATCATCACACGGTCTGTGAACGGCTTTCCAAGCACCCACGTCTCGTTGCCATATGCGCCCCATCCACCTTTACCAATGGGTACTCTCCACTCGCCTGTCTGCTTCCCATCGACCTTGCCCGCTCCTGGAAGCGTAACGTTAACCTCTAGTCCACCCTCGATCCGGAACGTCAACATGCCCGTCTCGTTCGTGGCCGGTCCGTCAAACACGGTATAATCCTCATACCGCCCCTTCACAACCTCCTCAAATGCTTCCGTCACATTACCCGGCAAGACAAGAAACTTGACCCCGGGATCCACACACGCCACGAAGCTCTCCCGAACAAGCGGCACGTCCTCACCACCAGAAGAAGTAGGCCACCATGCCAACGCCTCCACCTTAACTTTCAAAACACACGCCACGCCCCCATGATGCTGCGACTCCCCAATCGCCGCTTCAAACACATGCACCACCCCCACATACGCCCCAACATCCACACACCCAAAACACAACGCCTTGCCCCCAAACTCCACCCCAAACTCGGCACCCTCTTCTCCTTAAACAAATCCCCCACCAGCTGCGCCCCCGGCGCTAATCCTAACAGCGCACTCCCCAACCCTCCAAACGTCTCTCCTTTCCCCGCTACAAGGAAAATACTACGCAGATTCGTACGGGGTGGTAACACATTAAAAGCACCGCGGTACACATCCATGGACTCTCCGAACCGCCACGTCTCACTCACAGCGCACAAGGCTGGGCTCCTCATCGTATTTTCCCCGGACGAGAACGTCTGCGCTGATGATGATAGACTAGCATCGTACGCACCACCGTATACTTCCGCGCATTTAATCCACGCATTCTCGCCGCGCCAGGTGGTCGCTTCAAAAGAGCCGGGGTGTGTGGTACTATGCGTCTGTGTGTCGTTTGCGCTGGCATGGATAGGCGCGTTATGTATACACGTGTTCGTGTATCGCGGGATGAACGTTTCCGCAAGTTGGAGAGACGGCGTGAGCGCGACGGTTTGCCATGGGGTGCCGAGGTCGAGGGGGATGCCGGGGTGGAGGACGCCTGGGAGGAGGGAGATGTTGTGGGTGGCGAGGCGGAGGGGGAGGGAGGCGCAGGGCTTTTTTGCTGTTGTTGCGGAGGGGAGGAGGGTGAGGGTGAGGGTGAGGGCGGGTAGGTGGAGGGGGCGCATGGTGCTGTTGGATGGTGGGACGGGGGTTGGGATTTGGGGGGTTCTTAGAGCATGGTAGGTGGAGTGTGGGTGGCGCTTTGGACGTTTGTGTGGGGAGGGGAGGGGAGGCATCTGTCGATGCAAGGGAGGTGGTGCTCATCTTTCATTCTGCACTAGCCTTGAGCGCATATCCCTTGGTGAAGGGACGTAACTGTGCGACCCTGCATCTCCGCACGCATTGTTCCACTCCCTTGACTTGTTTTCCCGTCCAAGGAAATGGCCCATATAGCAGAATTCGCAATTAGCATATGAGCGTGTATCCACGTACTAGTCCTCGAATTCACAAACGTGCAAGCATGCGAATTAGGATTAGCCGATTTTCTTCGTAGGAGATCTTCTCCCTACTATCAGCAACTTGAATATATGCCGGAAAATATATACATTAAAGCTTTCTATGCATCGAGAATGACCGTAGCCGTCGTATTCGCAGCTCAGCACACCGTGGCGCTCTTTGAGCAAGAAACGTCATCCAGATGTCGTCACATGATTATCTCTCTCCCGTGGCGTTTCCCTGGACCTATCCAAGAGCAGGGTGGAGCACCTCAAAGTCACTACTCCTCGTCGCTCGGCGAGAACATATTGTCCATGTTGTCATCCAGCCCCTCCTCGGCGACCATGACTTTTTCGATCAGATTCAGAGTTGCGCGGAGAGGGAGGCCAATCACGTTGTCGTGTGATCCCTCGATGCGCTCGACGAGGATGGAGCCTGCGCTTTGTAGACCATAGCCGCCAGCTTTGTCATTGCCGTCGCGCGTCCGGAGGTAGGCTACTAGTGTCGCGTCCGACGCTACGCTAGTTAGCCTGTGGGCCTTGCAGAGACCATGACCACACTGCATGGCCTCGCCGAATCCGGAGCGTGCGAGGCAAGTGCACTGCGCAGGATGATCATAGGGTACATACTGTTGGGATCGAACTTGACCGACGTCACCTCGACGGTTGTTTCCATGGCGTAGCCCGGGTCGACGGGGTTCTCCAGCGGCTTCATGGCCACCACGGCCGTCGCCACCTTGTGCACGCCCTCGTCTCTCAGCATCTTGAGCATGTCGAGGTGGTCTTGGGGATTCCGCGGCTTCTCTAGTATGCGGCCCTTTGCGCTGATGACGATGGTGTCTGCCGCTATCACGAGGGCCGGCTCGCCCTTTTCTTCGTTGTTGACTTCGCGGGAGTAGACGTCGCGGCATTTTTCCGTCGCCGTGTCGAGCACGTATTCGAAGGGCGACAGCGACTTGGGGAGGTTCTCTTCGAACTTGGAGGGCACGATTTCGACTTGCGGGAGGCCGAGCTGGGGCCGATTAGTCGTGCGCGTTGGGCCTGGACGGCGTAGGGATACTTGCGAGGCCCAGCAGCTGTTTTCTTCGTGGCGAGGCCGAGGCCAGCACCACTCTCTTGTTGCGGAGCAGCTTCAGCGGCGGCAGGTCGAGCAGCAGGAGAGGAGGGGGCCCCGGCCTCCGCGGCGACCGTAGGGGCTCGGTAGGGGCTGCGCCGTGGGCGTTGATGGGCGTGGGGATCTTTCGCGCCTCCTCGTACGAAGGCGGGGGTTGCGAGGGCGGCATGGCGGGGCCCCTGCGGCGGTGGGATGCCAGCGATGATGCGTGGAAGAGGGCGCGCTATCCTTTGGGGTCGGGGTGCGTTGCGCGTATCGACCGCGTGTGCGAGGAATGCGCTGTGTGTTTATCGACATCCATCGTCGTGGATGCCATTGCTGCTCGTCCAGCTGGGGGTACGAGGGGAGGTCCGAGCTTCCGCGACTTCGGCCGTCCCCTACACTCGGTCATTCCTCCTTGCCATGCCGTAGCCTATCCAATGCGCTCACCGTTCCGAGAACCAGAACTTCCTTCGCCGTCTTGCCACTTGGGCAGGACGGCCCCGTCGACTTGCATCCATGGATATCGCCCTGCTACGTTTGCCTGCTGTTAACCCGACTCGGACGTCAGGCCGGAGAGAGGACAAGCAGAAAGCCATGCCCTCCTCACTGGCGGGCTGCCGCATCTCCGTCCTCAATCGGCCTCGTCGCCGTTCCGAGAACCAGAACTTCCGTCGCCGTCTTGCCACTTGGGCAGGACAGCCCCGTCGACTTGCATCCATGGATATCGCCCTGCCACGTTTGCCTGCTGTGTTAACCCGACTCGGACGTCGGGCCGAAGAGAGTACCTATGTAGTTTCATCATGATGCAATCTTTGAAGCGGGGTGCCTGTACAGGTGTGAGTGCAACTGGGCACATTTATAAGCGGGTGATGTGAGTGCACATTTATATGCCGTGCTAGCTCTCCTTCGGACTTTCCCTTCTCTCCAGCCTGACCCCGTTGTTCCTTCCTCACCACACTGCGTATACCCCACACCCCGTTTCACAGCTTTTCGCAGTACCACACACACCACCATGGTGCAAAACAAGAGCTTCGTCTTCAAAGAAGATTCCCAACGGCTGGCCCGTCCCGGGCGAGGACATCGCCATTGAGTCTCGTGACTTTGATCTCGAGCAGACCGCACCGGAAGGCGGTGTGGTCGTGCGAAGTAGGTATACTTGAACAAAGAAAGAAAGCTAGCCTTTATA
Organism: Laburnicola sp. JP-R-44; assembly: GCA_009805535.1. Taxonomy (NCBI): domain Eukaryota; kingdom Fungi; phylum Ascomycota; class Dothideomycetes; order Pleosporales; family Didymosphaeriaceae; genus Laburnicola; species Laburnicola sp. JP-R-44. The sequence continues at coordinate 740,477 of SELF01000010.1, forward strand.
CTTAAACACATAGCCTACTATGCCTCCTTCGACCCGTTCCAGCGTGGCCGCATGCGCGATCCCAGCAAGAAGTCATACGCCCCACCTTTCGAGCTCGGAAAGCCCATCGCCAACCAGACTATCATGAAGGTTATCAAATCGAACACGGACAAGTTTGCTCCTGGTGATGTAATCATCTCCAATGGTCTCTCGCCGATAGAAGAGTACTCTGTCCACGGGAAAGACTGGGTAGCAACGACCGAGAAGCTGCAGAATCCGCTTAATTTGGACCCGAAGCACTTTCTCGGTTCGCTCGGAATGCCAGGCTTGACTGCCTGGTCGTCGTTTTATGAGATCGGACAGCCGAAGAAGGGGGAGACCATCTTCATTTCGGCAGCATCGGGAGCCGTGGGCCAGCTTGTGGGACAACTGGCTAAGCACGAGGGCTTGAAGGTCATTGGCAGCGTTGGAAACGATGAGAAGCTGGACTTCATCACGAAAGAGCTAGGCTTTGACGCTGGGTTCAACTACAAAAAGGAGAAGCCCGCAGACGCGCTTCAGCGTCTCGCTCCTGCCGGCATCGACATTTACTACGAGAACGTCGGCGGCGAACAGCTCGAAGCCGCCATCAACGCCCTCAACACCTTCGGCCGCATTGGTCAGTTCTTATACTCATATATCCAATCCTGTTCTTTCGTACTAATACCAAAACAGTTGCCTGCGGCATGATCTCGCAATACAATTCCAAGCCCGAGGAACTATACCCCATCAAGAACCTAACGCAGTTCGTGAGCAAGCGCCTCACCATGCGAGGTTTCATCGTCACCGATGCCAACATGGGCCCCAGGCACAGCAAAGAGCACCAGGAGAAGCTGCAGAAGTGGCTCGCAGACGGGACGTTCAAGGCGAAGCTCAGCGTCACAGAGGGCATTGACAATGCTGTCGATGGGTTCTTAGGCATGCTGAGGGGTGACAATTTTGGTAAGGCGGTGCTGCAGATTGCGTATTTGAGCAAGGAGTAGTTGGAGTGTAGGTAGAATCGCTTAGTGTAACTACAGTGAATACCGTTAGCAAGCAACACCCATGCTCCACGGGCATTATTCAAAGAACTTTCTTTGGTGTAACAACTAGTCGATGATTGTATAATAGACCAGTTTGATTAGAAGCTAGTTTATTTGTAATTATTCATAGTTAAGTGAATGTCTAAACATATATCACAAGAAGCTTACAGTTACTTAGCAGGGCTGGCAGGGTTATAGCAGGCTGCCCATGAGCTTAAATCTGCCAAATCTACTAGTATCATCAGGAAAAGTTTTGAGCGAGCATGAGCACCTAGGGCACCTGAGCGGCTCTAAGCACGCCTGCGCACGCTTGCGCACTAAATGCGCTTAGAGCGCACTAGCAATACTTCTTTTTTTTTTTAGCGTGCGCATACGCAAGGTTGCGCAAGGATGCGCACCTATACTGCTAGTGCACCTAGGGCACCTAGGGCACCTATGCTATAAAATAATGCTAATTAATCAGCAAATAAAGCTCTTTAATTAGCTAAAATTTAAAAAAGCTTAGTAAGCTATTAAAAAAAATTTTAAAGTATAAAGTTAAAGTCTCTTACTAGATAGTAATTACTAGTTAATATAATAGTACTAATTACTAGCGTGTTATATAGAACTTCTACCTAACCCTAAATTCTAAGTTTTATAGGTTTAGAAATAGAAAAAATAAAATTTTATAATTATTTAATTTAATTTACGCTTTGGACAGACAATAGGCCACTAGTGTTAGTTTTCTCTTAACCCCCTTTAAAGGGCTTTTTTTACTAGGGAAAAGTGCCCCTTATCTACCTATACGATTTGCCTGTGGCTATATTTACTTTATAGAAATTTAGAAGTAATAAAAAACGTTATTAATAATAATTATTTAAAAGAATTAGATTAGGCGAAAATTAGTAGCTTAGCAAAGAACACTATTTTAAAAAGTTTAAACTTTAATAACTTTTTACCTACTTTATTATTATTATAACTTTTTAAAAATTTATATAATAATTTATTACTACTATTTTATTCTATAATAATATTACGTAATATATATAATAACTAGTAATATAAAGAGTTTTTTATTAATTACTAACTAATTATATAATAAAAATGGAATTTTTAAATTAAATAATTAAAGACTAGTATTCTCTCTATAAATCTATTAAAAAATTAAAATTCTAGCTTTACTAGTAAAAAAATTTTAAAGCTTTAAAAAAATTACTTATTTAGGCTATTTATATATATATCTGCGTAAGTCTACGCATATCTATATATCTCTAAGCATTGTTATACTAGTAAATTACTTGTGTAAAAATGCGTATAAATGCGTAAGTCTGCGCACGTCTGTACACGATTCGTATAGTTAAGTAGAAAAACTTTCCTAATATAATGCTAGGGTCTAATATAATCCTCGAATAGTTATTCTATATTTTAAAAAACCCTTCTATATTTTAAACTATTTAAGTATCTTATATCTATATTATGTAATTACTCTAGAAAAATAATTAGGCTGGTAAATAGGTATAGGTTAGGTTAGGGTTAGATTTTCTTACATAAGACTCTAACCCTAACCTAATTTCTACTTATAGATTTTACGCTAGTAATAGGTATAAGTTAGGTTAGAGTTGTATAGGCTATAGATTATATTAGAATTATATAAACTAGCTTATACTAAGTCTAACTAATTATATTTTTTATTATCTATATGTAATTTTTATAGTAAATTACTATAAAAAATACTCTTATTATTATAGTAAAAGTATAGCATTAGTGTAAATATATATTAAATCTAACTAAGCGCCTTACTATTTACCTAGTATCTATATGCTTCTTATAGTAACTATCTACTAGCTATATATCCTTAGCTTATATAGTAATCTATTTTATATAAATAGTGTTAATATTAGTATTTAGAAGTATTAGTATTTATTTTATAGTAAAAGTAGAGTGCTATAAAGAAATATCTTAAAATATTCTAATTAGAAAAGTCTTTATTACCTTCTAGAGAGTAGCTAGTATAGTAGACTAGAAGCGTATATATTTCTTATCTTTATTTTATACTATTTCCCTACTAAGGTAGTAGAATAGAATTTTTCTAATAAGGGGCTTAATACTCTTTTAGTACTTTTTAATTTTCCTAAGCGTAATAGCTATATATTATTAGAATATATATATAATAAATAGCTATAATAATAATATACTACCTAGCTTCTAGTAGTGCTTCTTTTTTAGTGTAGTAGGCAGTGTTTTATAATTATAAGGCGCCTTTTACACAGCCTTAGCAGCTAGCAGCTTTTTTTTTTACTTAAGTTTTACTAGTAGCTGCTTTAGTATGTCTAAATAGTCTAATATATACTTTTATCTTAAAAATTAAGGTTATATAGTAGTTAAGGTTATAAAGTATTAAAAAAAGTAGCTAAGTAGGTGGCAAGGTAAGTAAAGAAAATACGCTAGTGTTATTAGCGCCTTACTTATATGTATAGGCCCCTATAGCTACTTTTTATAATAATAATAATATTTTTATTATCTCTATTATTTAACTATAATTATGTGGCGTTAAATTAACTACCTAGGGGTAGCACGACAAAGGCTTTCAGGCAGGAGCCCCCTGCTTAGTAATTAAAAAAAAGAGCGTGAAAAGAGTGAAAAGGTAATTATAAAAAAAAGTAACTATTTCTATAATTATTATATACTATTATACAACCTTATTATATTAGTATTTATTAAGGAAGAGTCTTCTAATATCCTAAAGGGCCTTCTAAGTAGTAGCCTATAGATTCTAGCAAATTTTAAGCGTAATAGTAAGAGGGTCTTACTTAAGGTACCTAGTAATTATAGCCTTTTTATTACTATATATACTAATATAAATAGGGCTTTATATCTAAATATAAAGAGGTTAGCGCTATTCTTTTATAGCATAGATAAGGTAGCTCTTAAAAACGTTTATTCTACTAACTAACTATGCTGCTTAAAGTTTAAAGTGCACTTATAATAGCGCAACTTTACTATACTATATAGAGGTCTTGTATATATACTTTACTTTAGTGAAGAAGAAGAAAGGTACTAAACTCTACTAAATTAGCTAATTAAGCTGCATAGTATTAGCTTAAGAAGAAGCTTTATAATAATAATAGAACTACTAACTACTCTCTAAAGTGCAAAAGTATTAATAGCTTACATAGGAAAAAGAAAAGCTTATATAGTTCTATTTTAACTATTAAAAGAGTAGTATAGTATTATATTCTATTATTATATATTAGTTAATTAATGAGTAGGCAACTAATTAGAGGCAAAACTAATAGCTGTATATAAAAAGTAGAATAAGATTAAGAATAAAGTTAATTTAAGAGCTTACTAAGTAGCTATAGCTAAGTGTAGAATTATTGCTAGTAAGGGGAAAAGTTCTCCTATACTATAAAGTTACATAGGTAAGTAAATCTTTAGTTATAGTAATATATATAAAAAGCTTTTATATAACCTAGATTATAAGCGAGTCGCCCTTACAAGCGAGTCGCCTACCTTGTCAACTCTCTCAGCCTTTTATAGCCTGTACATCCACAACGCAATAAAATAATATTAATATAAGAGCTGTCCTAGTTTAAGTAGTATCTACAGTACGCTTTTCACACGTTTGTAAGTTATGGGCCAGTCTCTCTGCAGCGACCGCAGCGCGCTAAGGCCTGCCGGCTCGTACCTGATCGCGCCTTGCCTTGACGCGTTTCTCCTTCTTAAGTTGCTGCTCAACAGCCCTTTAAGTAATAATATCCTCTCCCTCTGCCTTTGATAAGGTGCCTTGCTTCTTCTAGATCCGCTTCTTTTTGCGATTCTTACGCGTTATGGCGGCCTTATTTGCTCTCTTAAGGCTTAAGATTCGCTCGCGCATAAGCGCTATTAATGCATGCTTTGCTTAGAAGAGCCTTTCTTCTAGCTAATTAAGCCTCTCAATAATAGAAGCAGGTGACAAGCTCTTATGCGCGCGAATCCGCTCGCGAATCATCAACGTTGATTGAGCCTCTAGTTCGCGCACATTGCTGGGTGTTTTGGCCTCCCACACGGCCTCTAGTATCGTGTTTGATCACGTAATGCACGCTATCGCGTAATGCACGCGCCCCACCAAAATCGCGAAATATTCAACCCACCATAACTCCACCAATATGGCTCCAATCGACGAGGCTCTTGCGGCTATCGAAATCGCTAAAACCAGGAGAACATTTTACGTATACAGAAATTGCCAAAAGATTCGGGGTTAGCCAGTCAACTCTGTCGCGGCGCGCGCGTAGTAAAACCCTATCGATGGCGCGTAAGCTCGAAAATCAACAAAATGCTCAACGCTACGCAGGAAGCACACGCTCGTACAGTATATTCAAGACCTCTTAGCGCGAGGGCTACCTCCTACAAGCTATATGATACGAAACTTTGCGTCAGAAATAGCTGGAAAATACGTTGGGACTTGCTAGCCGTCGCGCTTCATTAAGCGCCACAAACTCGACTTAATATCGCGATGGACATCCGGCATTAACGCCTTACGCCGCAGAGCTGATTTGGCCTTTAAGTACGCGCTGTACTTCAAGCTATTAGCTAAAAAAATTAAGCAATACAACGTTAACGCACCCTATATTTACAATATGGATGAGAAGGGATTTCCTATTGGAATCCTCTTTAAATCGAAGCGCGTCTTTTCTCGCGAGCAATACGAGCGTGGGAAGTTCAAATTAATGCTCTAGGACGGCAATCGCGAGTGGATAATTTTAATAGCCTGTATTTGCGCCGACGGCTCTCTACCCTCACACCTGCCCTTATTTATTAGGCAGCCTCTGGCAACGTACAAGACACCTGGCTCCAGGATTCAACCCTGAAATCCACAAGGCTTTTTTCTCCTCCTCGCCCTCAGGATGGACCAATAACGATATCGGGCTCAGCTGGCTCAAACAGGTGTTTAACCGCGAGACGAAAGCAAAGGCAAGGACGTCGTACCGCCTCTTGATCGTTGATGGGCATGGATCTCACGTAACAAAGGATTTTATCGATTTCTGCGACGCCAATAAGATCCTGCTGGCAATATTTTCCGCCTCACAGCACCCATACGCTTCAGCCGCTGGATGTGGGCGTCTTTTCTCGGGCCTCTCGCGAGCGCGTACAGCAACGGCCTCGCGAGCTTTTATGGACGCCTGCCAGGGCCTCTCCAGCATTACAAAGAGGGACTTTTTCAGGATATTCTGGGCCGCCTGGGAGCGCGCGCGCTAACGTCAGCAACGGTCCTTAAGGCCTTTGAGGCTACTAGGATTGTGCCCTTAGATCCCGACAGGATCCTCAAGCGATTTGAACTCGCGAGCCTGAGCGCCCCAGCTCAAGCGAGAGCAGCACGTCGGTCCTTAGCGCCAGCGACTGGCGTAAAATCGAGCGCTATATTACGTCAAGTTGTTGGAGATATTTACGAGTCTTAGGCTGCCAAACTCTCGCGTACGCTCCACTCGATTTTAGCGAAAAATAAAAATTAGATCCTTAAGCACGAAAATACTCAGCTCAAAGAGACCCTCGTTAACGAGCGCAAGCGCCGCCAGCGGGGTAAGGCCCTGGCGCTCGAGACGGCGGAGGATTACAACGGTGGCGCGATTTTCTGGTCGCCAGCTAAGGTCCCAGAGGGCTCGCGACTGGCAGGCACAAAAGGACGCGGAGGAGAAGGAGATACAGCTTTAAAAGGACATCTAGTCCCAGCTCAGAGAGAGCAGAGCAAGCTTGAAAAGCAAGCCCTCTTGCAACAGCGACGCCTTGAAAAGGCTCAGGCTCAAGCAGAGCGCGCTCGCGAGCGCGAGCTGAAGGCTATTGAAGCTCAAGAAAAAGCGAGAGGCCCGCGCAATTGAAAAACACTCCGCGATGAGCTCAAAGCTTCCCAAAATGGTAATCAACATAGCCTTAAGCCTCCAGCAAAAAATCCAAAGGATATTGAGCTTGTACAGCCTGAGTTACAGCCTGTCAAAGTTGACGAGCCCGAGATGCCCGAGATCGCGCCCACGACGCGCACACGTCAAATACGCCTCCCAGAGCGCTACAGGTAGCCAATAGAAGGGCTATATTTGTTAAATAAGCTCTTCTGATTATTACTCTAGAAAATCCGACGATTTTACAATATATACAAGCTGTACAGCTTCAAGTTGTGGATGGGCGGAAATTGCCGAAAACGTGCATTACGCGATAGCGTGCATTACGTGATCAAACACGATAGGGTTGCTGGCGACGGCGTCCCTTAGCTTAACATCAAGCTTCGAGATCACTACCTCTAGATTGTGTGGGGCTAGTCTGGCGCCCTAAAAGCTTGCGCAGATATTCTCCTTTGTAATTAACTAGTCGTAGGCGGCGCGGAAGGCAGGTAGGAACTCAAGCTTAGTAATATAGTTGATATAGTCGCGTATTAGGCTCGACACTTGGCACCCCGTACGCCCGCTTTTTAATGGCGAGAAACAGCTAATGTCTAGCGGCTGCAGGAGGTGCGACGAATATGGCGGCATACAGAGAGTATAGATATTGTTATCCTTGCAGATTTCTTGGAATTTTTTGAGCGACTTGTGGCTCTTATAGCTGTCAAGTATAAGCAGCTAGCGCGCGCCTACCCTACGCGCTGCTATATGCTTGATAAAGTGCTGTAGCCAGGCAATACCAAGCTCGTTGGTAGTCCAACCGTTGTCGCTGAGCCTAATAGTCCAGTCGCCTGGTATATCCTCGCCCTCATACCAGGCAGAGAGGGTGATACTAGCCAGCGAAAATGACGAAGGGCGGGATTGCCCACCCGGCAGCGTTGATTCCATAGATCACCGTGACCCATTCGCGATTGCCTGGCTGGATTGCTTTTGGCCAGCTACGTCTCTCTAATCCCATGACAACTAGCTGGGAGGATATCTTGCCCATTAGAAAGCCAGTCTCGTCGAAGTTGAAGGTGTCCTCGTCGTGGATACCGTAGGTGGCCTTCGTACGCGCTACGAGGTTAAACCAGCGTTGTATAGCTTCTGGGTCCTCGCAGAGCGCTCTCTGGTGGTCGTACAGTCGATTAAACCGCGTAGTAAGGCTGTCTGTTCGCTTGACAAAGTTTCTAGGCCACTGTTAACCAACCTGGCCACTGCCGCGCTCAGCGAGCAACTTATCCGCCATATTCCGCACAGCTTCTAGAGTAGGCGCAACCCTCGCGAATCTAGATCAAGTATATACTTAATAATCACCTCCTCTTCTAGCTTGGTAAGCTTTCTTAAGTTGGGCTGGCAATCGCGTCGCGCAGGCTTCCCGGCGCGTCGGTTGCGCAGCGTTGATCGGGGGACATTATAAGCCCGTATACAGCCTCTCGTACAGTCTGAATTTGGTTCTGATTAATAGCTAGGATAGCAAGGTAGATATCTGCTTCGTTGCAGGGCAATTGAGTAGAAGTTAGTTGAGCCATTGTAGTTTGTAGGTGACGCGTTGTAGAAAGTTGACGAGGTGGGCGACTCGCTTAAGGGCGACTCGCTTGTAAGGGCGACTCGCTTATAATCTAGGTTAATATATATAAAGTAGGCCTAAAAAAGCTTAAGGCTAATAGCTTTAAGAGTAAGGCTAATAAAAAAAAGTAGAAAGAAAGACTTCTATAATAGTATGGGCAATGCAGATCTAACTACTAAAACGCTAGTAATAGTTACTAATAAGAAATAGTTATAAGTTTATTACACTTATTTATTACACACCTTTTACTAATAATTATTAGTTACTATAAGTCTAGTCCTTCTACTAACCTTATTAACTCTAGTAAGATTAATATACTTAATAGTAATAAGGCGTATATTAAATAAAAAGGAATAATAATAAAGAGTGTAAAGAAGAAATTAAGGATAATAGAGAGAAGCTTAAGGCTTATTTCTAAAGGCTGCTAGATAGGTATATCTCTAATATTATAGATAAAAATATAGACTTTAAGAGTTTTTTAAACTTTAAAGGCTTAGGTACTAAGGTGGGTTTAGATAATAAAAGGGGTTTAGACAATAAAGGGGGCTTAGGTGCTAAGGGGGGCTTAGGTGCTAAAAGGGTTTTAGATAATAAAGAGGTTTTAGATAATAAGGGAAGCTTAAGTGCTAAGAGAATTTTTTTTATATAAAATTAGCGCATAGGATAAGATAAGCTAAAGTTGCAATTTTGCTATAGCTAATTATTATAGCTAATAATTATATACTAGTTGCTAAAAATACTACCTATAGTAATATAGTAATAAGCTAATTGCTACCTAAAATTAACTCTATAATAATGGGCTATACACTAGTCTAAATCTAAAACTAACTTATTCTTAGCACGCTATACGCTGCACGCTATTTCTAGCTAACCTTAATATTAGTTAAACACTACTATAGTTAGTATTATAAAATTTAGTTTATTCTATTCTTTTCTTAAACTACTATTCTCTTAAACAACTATTTAACTAGTTATTATATATTTTTATTACACTAATATTCTTAAGTGCTATACTAAGTGCTATACCTATTCTAGAAATTAATGTACAGCCCTATATTAATAAACTAGTTGCCTTACTACTAAATACTCTTCTTAGATACAGAATTCTAGCCCTATAGGCTAATAGGTTAGAAAGTAGAATAATTTATTTTATTTAACATTACCCTTTAGACTTTTCAAAGTTAAAAATAAGGAAAAAGATATTTGCTATATAGGATGCGTAGTAGTCTAATACTTAATAGGCTAAAGATAAATAAACTTATAACTTATTTAACTACTGTTAATAATACTATTGTGCAGAACGCTAATAATAAAATTATTATTATTTTGTGTATAATTTATTACTACTACTATGTGCTAGGTACTAGGTTATAGTACCTCCTATTTTACTCCTCTCTGTGTATAGTATAGACTTAATCTTAGTTAGAATTGTAAGGGGCTTTAGACTATAAGGTTAGAGTTGCCTAAGTAAACTTATAAATTTAATAGAGTTTAATAGTAACTCTAGCTATAGACTTATATATATACTTTTAGCTTAGTAGGAGCATAGTTCTAGAACTCTAAGGTAGTAGGCTAAAGTAACTATAGAAGGGCGCTTGGCCTCTTATATATTTTCCCCCCCTCTAAAAAATCCTAGCGTTATATTCTATACTCCCTATAGTAGTAGCACTAATCCCCCTTTTGCGCGCCTAAAGTATTAAGGATAAATCTAATACTTAGCTATAGAGAGCACTAGGCTTCTATCCTTCTATAGTAGGGCTTTAGTAGGGTAATCTAGTTATTATATTTAACGCGTTTGTGTTTATATCTTTTAGTTTCTATAGTATAGCTACCTATTTTAGTTAAGAATTTGCGCTAGTGTTATTTGCTCTAGCTAAGGTAAATAAAAAAGTCTTTACTTTAATTTTACTTTTCTTCTCTACTTTACTACTATATCTACAACGGCTCTTTATTAATATTACGCTACACTTTTATTGCTACTTTTACTTTTAAACTATTTCTACTATCTTTCTTATTATTAAATCTTTATTATAGTTAGAGCTAATATAAGGAACACCTTTTATACTAGCCCTTATAACTCTAAGTAAATATCTAAAGTCTAGCTTAACTATAACTTAGCATTTCTCTATAAAGATTTTAACTTATAGCACTTCTACTTATAATAGTAAGCCATTACTTCCTACTTTAAATTTCTATAGTGCTAAAAATTTTAAGAAGTTTATACGTAATAAGACTATAGAGGACTATTATAGAGTTAGTTTCTTAGTTTTTCTATATTATTTTTCTTACTAATTTTAAGTATTTTTTTTTAAAAACTTAAGCTGTAATTAAAAAACCCTTAAAGCTATCTATATAATATCTAAGAACTTTGTCTTTAAGGCTGTCTATATTTGTAAGAAGTTCTATTAGTGTTACCTTAAGTAGCTTGTTCTTTAAATATAGAGGCTTATAGGAAAAAAGCGTAACTATAAGGCTTATATTATCTACTCTAGTAAGTGCTTAAGTAGAATATAATAATTGTCTAGTAAATCTCTTCCTTACTAATTTATATCTTAGGTCTAGGACAGCTTATAAGAGAACTCTACTAAGACTAAGTTTACTAATCTTATTCTAGAATATATTCTTTTATACTAATAGTTATACTAGTAAGCCTTTTATTAATTTTTAGTAAGCTTATCTTAACAACTTTATTTATATAAGTATAGCTTTGCTATCTAGAGTGTTTAAATTAAGCTCTAGAAAATAGATAATACTAATACTAGATATTCTAGATAGAATATAGAGCTTCTGCGTTAGATTTTTATAGTTTAGTAGAATACTTATACAATTCTCTAAGCTCTTTCTAATAGACTTATTATAAGTTTTATATTCTAGAGTTTGTCTTTCTTAGTTAATATTTATACTATAGTTGCTTGCCCCTTCTACTCTACTAGTTCTAGAGCCTCTCTATTAGGATTTAGTTAAGCTTATTCTAGATATTATAAAGACTATCTATACTAGTAAGATATTAAGAGGTTATGGTTTTTTTTGCGGCTAAGGGGTTTCTAATAAAAATATTACAATAATAGCAGATATTTCCCTACTATTATATACACAGAAAAGCATTTTAAGGTAGAGTTAACAAAAAGGATTAGCGCGTTATAAGCTCGCTAAGCGAGCTTGGCGCGCCTACTCCAGATTAAGAGGTTATAAGATTGCTACTTTTCTAGAGTGTATTAAAAGGATTCTAGGTTTTATAGTAATTAGCCCTAATTAGATTGTTATTTTTTATAAGAAGGTTAAGAGAATAAACCTTAATTATAATTTAGGCAAGAGCGAGTTATAGGGAAGAGGTAGTATTATTTTTTTATTTTTCTAGAATATTAGGATTTTTTTATCTCTATATCTAGTCTTATTATAGGGGTCTAGGGGTGTTTCTTTATATAGTCTATAACTTATAGAAATAGCTAAGCTATAAGCTTAGCTTTTTAAATATTTAGTTTCTTTAGTTACGCTATATTTATTCCCCCTCTTTTATAATATTCTTTTCTAAATAGCCCTTCCTTCTCCTTTCTCTAATTGCCCTACTTTTTTATTACTTAGGATCTGTATTATTTTGTTATAGGGAGAATAATTCTTCTTTTTTCTACTTACTTATAGGATTAATACTTCTAAATAGTTTATAGTACTTTTTTAAGTGTTTCTTACTCTTTTAAGTAGGTTATAGTCTTATTTCTTACTAATCTTTAAGTAATTAGTAAAAAGAGCTAGAGGTCTAGACTTATTCTAACTTTTCTTTAGTAGAGGCTTTTTAAGTTCTTTACTAGGGATATAACTTCTATACTAGAAGCTATAGTGTGTTTATTAGTTTAGAGAGTTCCTATAGAAGTTTATAGGTAATTTTCTATTATTGCTTTAGAATAGAAAGGTGTATATTTTCTAGTAATCTAATGCCTTTATAGTAGAGAAATTTATAGTAGGTTTCTAAGTTAGATTAGTATTATCTAACTACTTAACTTAATAGAGTAATCTCTATAGCCCCCTTTCTCTTTAGGTAGGTTTCTTAGCTAGAATATTTTTTATAACCTATTTCTCTTCTCTTTTAATAATAATAGCTTCTAGTTTTCTATTATCTATAACTTAGCTAGGGAAAGGGTCTTTTCTGGCTAGGCGTAGATAATTTACTAAGAATACTAAGTAGACTCTAAATAGAATATCTAGTTCTATATTATAGGAGTCTACTACTTCTATAACTATAAACTTTATATTTTCTTAGTTAGTCTAACTTCTTACTAAAATAGAAGTTAGATAGGTAGTCCTTATACTAGAGCTAAACTTTGTCTTTTTTCTTTAATACTAAAGTGTCTCTCTAGTACTAGTTTGCTTTGCCGCTCCTACTCTTATTAGAATTTAGCTTTTTTAGCTTAAATAAATATAAAATCTTCTTAAAACTTCTATAGTAAAGCTTTAATAGACTTTACTAGTTGTAAATTCTACTAGTAATAGTTAATAGCTTCTGTTTTTATATTTAGCTTAGCTAGGTCTATATTATATCTATATTAAAGAAAAAATAGTGCTACTTTAGTAAAAGCGGCTTTTTGCCTATTAATAGCTAATTGCACTATAGGGTATAGTATAGGGCCTAATTCTTTTAGTTCTATATATAAAAGTATAGAGGTATGTCTTAATTATAGAATTTATACGTTTTATAGTACTATTAGTCTTTAGGTGCTTAGAGAAGAATAATCTTCTCTAGATCTTTATTCTTTTATATAGATATTTTTAAAAAGTTGCTTATAAATTAACCTTTATAGTTAGAAGTTATAGTGTTAGAAAGCTAATAGTAGGCTATAATATAATAAAGAAACGCCTTTACTATAGTTTCTACCTCTAAGATTAGTAAAAGGACTAAGACTATTGTTTTCCCTAGCCTATTACACACTACTCTTATATATTTATATTCTACTTAGTAAGCTTATAACGCGCTAACTCTTTTTATTAACACTACTACCTTAAAATGCTTTTTTTTTGTGTATACAATAGTAGGAGGAATATCTACTATTATTATAATATTTTTATTAGAGAAACCCCTTAGTTATAAAAAAAAACTATGTTTATATTCTTTCTACTTATAAGAAGCTTAGTAATAAAGTCTATAGAGATTTTCTTTTATATTTAGTCTAGAAGGAAAAGAAATTTTAGTAGCCTTTATTTTATATTTCTTTATAGCTTAGTTCTTTTATATATATTATAGTTTTTAACTATTCTTAGTTATCTACGCTCGCGCCGCCACGCGGCGTACTCGCTTAGATAAGCTAACTTAATAGCGATAATAGCTAGAAGGATTTTGTAGATCTATGCAACACTCTTACTATACTAGAGCTTATTAATAAAGATCTTATTACCTTTCTACGTTTCCTACTAGAGGATTCTATTACTAATAAGAGTAATCACGTTTACTAAAGTAGAAATATAGTCTAGCCATTCTTTATAAACTAGATTAGCTGCTAGCCTAACTAGTATATATATAGATAGTATTATAAATAGTTAAGTATACCTATCTATTACACTAAATAAGTATCTTATAAATAGAATTGAATTTAGCATAGCTATATTAGTGGTAGTAGTACAAATCTTTAGCGTGTACTTTTTAGCGATAGCAAGTACTTTTTTAGGAATAATATTAATACCTAGATAGATAGTAGGGCTTAGAGAGATAGTAGGAACTTTGTTAAAGACAACCTTAATATAGTAATAGAGTAATAGTATATCTAGTATATATTGCTCTTATTCTACTTATAAGTATAGTAGTATATACCTTATATTATTTATAATAATTAGAATAATAAAGAATAGAAATAGATAATTATAGTATAGTAGTACTAAAGCTATTTTATCTACACCCTCCTAAAATTCTTAGTAGCCTCTTTATAAAAATTTTGCTTATAGAAGTAGTTTTACGCTAAGACTACTAAGCTTGCTTAGTAGTTTAAAACGCGTATTTTTTATAACTACCTTTTTACGCTTGTTTTTAATTACTAAGTAGGGGGCTCTGCTTGTTTTATTATGTTATTTAAAATAAAAGCCTTTATTATGCTACCCCTAGGTAGTTAATTTAACGCCACACACATAGTAAAAAAATTTATTAAAGAAATTATTAATTATATAATATAGAAGTTAGTTAAATAGCTAGCTTAGAATTTATATAATTCTTTATATAATAAAAGGCCTTTTATATTATTATTTTACTTTTATTTTAGTTTAGTATAGTATTAATTTAGCTAGCTCTTTTAACTATTCTAGCTATTTTTAATAGGTTAGCCCTATAAGGCTTATATCTAGCCTTATAGTATAAATACTAGCTTGCTTATAAACACGCTAACTTCTTTTTATTAACACCTTATAACGCTTTTCTGTGTATATAATAGTAAGAGGAATAACTGCTATTATTATAATATTTTTATTATTAGGAAAGTTTTTCTACTTAACTATGCAAATCGTGCGCAAATATGCGTAGACGCGTATTTATACGCATTTTTATATAAGCAATTTACTAGCATAAAAATACTTAGAGATGTATAGATATATGTAGACTTACGTAGATATATATATAAATAGTCTAAATAAGTATTTTTTTAAAAGCTTTATAACTTGTGTTTACTAGTAAAGCTATAATTTTAATTTTTTACTAGATTTATAGAGAAAATACTAGTCTTTAATTATTTAATTTAAAAATACTATTTCTATTACAAAATTAGTTAGTAATTAAAAAAACTCTTTATTTTACTAGTTATTATATATATTACGTAATATTATATACAAATATAGTACTAATAAATTATTATATAAATTTTTAAAAAAGTTATAATAATAATAAAGTAGTTAAAAAGTTATTAAAGTTTAAACATTTTAAAATAGTGTTCTTTGCTAAGCCACTAATTTTCGCCTAATCTAATTCTTTTAAATAATTATTAAAACTATATTTTTTCTATTTTTAAATCTATAAAATCTAGAATTTAGGGTTAGGTAGAAGTTCTATATAACACGCTAGTAATTAGAACTATTATATTAACTAGTAATTACTATCTAGTACAGTGCCAAGCCAAAAGTCTGTTCCCCCAACACGCTAACGCGCGTACACCAACACCAACACCCTATTTTCAACACTACATTACTCCACTAATATAAGCTCTTTTGGTGTAGAAATTTCAGGAAATCGTCGCCGCAATGCCGAATTATCTGTCCAGCAACGGGATTTAATTATCGCGAAGTGTAAGGCGGGCGCGTTATCGCGGGAGTTAGCTGAGGAGTTTAACTGTACGCGTCGCTGCATTAATAAAACACTTCAGAGATATAGAGAACAACACCACAATTAATCGCGGCCTTGATTAGGGCGTCCCTAGGCGCTTAATACACATAACAAGCGTGTACTCTATTAAGAGGCACGAAAAAACCTAAGAATTGAATACCTAGCCCTCCTCTACGAGGCCTCCCTCCGCCGCATCTCTTAAATAACTGCATATCGCGCATTAAAGGCAGAGAGCCTAACCAACTTCTAGGCAGCGCGAAAGCCCAAGATCACTCGCGCGGTGGCCCAGGAGAGGCGTTAATTCGAACAGGAATATCGCAATTAGGATTGGCGCGGACAGCCCTTCTAGTTCTTAGATAAGTGCTCTATTTAAAGACGCTCCGGCGGCACATCTATATAGGTTTTTCGCCTCCTACACTAGAATAGAGACATAAGATATAATTAAGGAGATAGTTATATCAAGATCTTGCGCGGCAATAGTGTGGGCGAGTATCTGGCTTAATTAGAGAGGGCGGGTTCGGCGGAGTCCCTTAGTAATTATGCCTAGGGACCTAGCAGCTTGTTGCAAAGGATATAGCGCATAGAGTTATATTGAAGCTCTATGCAAAGGACTCCTCTGTAATTATTACGCAGGAGATATCTATATGCACAACAACGCGCCCATCTATAGGGCGCGACAGTCGCTTGATTTTTTAGCGGAACACGGCATACAACTGATACAACTATTAAGTGGCCGCGTTATTCCCCTGACATCAACCCCATCGAACATCTCTGGTGGTCCCTTAAGAGAGAACTCTATAAGCGTTACCCTAATATAGGCGACCTTAGCGACGGCGACGAGGACTTTAAGACCTTCTGCGCGGCGTTGAAAGATTGCTGGCGTAGGATCCCTAATTTGCTGATTCGCAAGCTTATACTTTAGTATGCCGCGCCGCCTACTTGCTCTCTGGCGTGCGCGCGGGTATTAAACAAAATATTGATCAAATAATTATCTCTATATCAATTATTAACTCTCCGGGAGCGATATTGGGGGTGCCGGAGCGCTCTGCGCGACGGGGGTGGTGATGATGGCGGACCTCGCTTACCCCTGCGGGGAACAGACTTTTGGCTTAGTACTGTAAGAGACTTTAACTTTATGCTTTAAAAAATCTTTTTTTAAAAGCTTAGTAAGCTGCTTACTAAGATTTTCTTAAATTTTAGCCAATTAAAGAGCTTTATTTGCTAATTAATCAGCATTATTTTAATAGTATAGGTGCCCTATATGCCCTAGGTGCACTAGTGGCATAGGTGCGCATCCTTACGCAACCTTACGTATGCGCACGCTAAGAAAAAAGTAGTATCGCTGGTGCGCTCTAAGCGCATTTGGTGCGCAGGCGTGCGCAGGCGTGCTTAGAGCCGCTCAGGTGCCCTAAGTGCTCATGCTCGCTCAAAACTTTTCCTAATGATTAGAAACCCCTTAGTCGCAAAAAAAACAAACCATAGTATAAATACACAAATAAAAGCTTTTCTTTTTATATTCCGTCTTAGGATAGGCTCTTAATTAGCCTAAAATAAGGCGAAATGCGAAACACTACTAAAAGAAGTGGATTAAATATTGTGCAAAGAGCATTGCCCAGTCCAGAGAAAAACACAGCTCATCAATTTTACTTTCCCAGCCAAAACTAAATACGACTTTTGAGCTTAGATTGAGCCTACATTCCCCCCCTACCGTCTTACCATTTGTCACCGTCGTTGTAGCTGCTTGAGCTATCTTCTTGCGTGATGACAACAAGCCTCCCAAAGATCATACGTACGTCTATTGATAAACGTAACAAAAACGGCCCCCCAAGCGTAGAAAAACAACTCACTACTCGACAACCCCATCCTGTCCCTCGGGCGCCACTACACCCAACCACTGCCTATCCGTTGGTTTTCCCTTTGCCGAGGTTGGATACATCCAGTTTGTCCCACCTATAAAGGGCGTTTTAGTAGGCGTGATCGTTGCGCAATAGAGTTGTTGGACTGCTTTGTTGCGGGGATAGGCATATACAGAGAGAGGGATAGGGATAGAGAGACGACGGACAAACTGACCTTCATACATGGCCGTCCGATTCTTAATCTGCCCACCTTGGTAATTCACCCACATCCACCAATGGCGATCCAGCTGCGCGTGGTGCAGATAGAAGACGGGCTCGCCTGGGGAAACGAACACGTCGCCGCCTGGGTCTCCTGTATCTCGCTAGTCAGACTACGTTGTCCGGGATATTGGTCATGTCTCCCTGCTCACCAACCACCTCAGGGCCTACTATCCGCTCTTCTCTTCTCGACCCGTTAGACCGCCCACCCAACTAGTAGGAACAAACATACCCCAAATCGAATAATGCCCCGAGCTATGAATCGCGCCATCAACCCCCCACCAGGCCCCCCCTGATCCATCTGCAGCGTATCCTGAAACTTCCCAATAGCGTCGCTTTGCGTGATGTGCGCTGCGAGTTCGCTGGGGACAAGCGACGTGCGGACGAAATTGTTGTTCACGTCGCGGCGGATGCAGCGGGGGTTGGAGGCGTAGCCGTCGGGCGAGGGGTTGGCGCTTATGTTGAGGGCGGGGTCCATGGTGTTGAGGACGGGGCCGAGGGAGATGGTGAGGCTGGGGCGTGGGTGGTTAGGTGGGTGGTTGGGTGAGTCATGGCGCGGTGGAAGGGGGTGAAGGGGTATGGATAGCTTGCATGCGATGGGCCCAAGAGAGACAGAGGGAGATAGAGAAGGAGATACGCGAAACGTAACGTACTTCGTCAAAGGACCTTTTGTAACGCATCCTCCTCCATTCCCCGCTTCCAACGGTCTCCCCATCAGATTCCCACTATGCGGTATATACTCCCCGTTTCCACCTAGACTCGTCTCGTCGCCGTTGAAAATAGGAGAGGCGGGGAGGTCTGTGTATTTGCCCCAGTTCCAGTATGGCTGCGTACCTTTGAAGTCGCATTCTTGTTTTAGGGCTGTCTCGTATGCCCTATGTGTGCGCCATTCATTAGCTAGAGCTAGAGGTGCTGAAGCTGAAGAAGAAGACGAAGAAGAAGAGGGGGAAGGTACCAGATATAGTAGCGATGCCAATGCATGAAGTTGGCCGTCGAATGCACCGTCGGCGTCATGTTCATGTGCACGACGACGAAGTCATCATGGCGCGTTGTTGCGCCTGGATACTGTCCTGCCGGGAGTCTGCTGGGTCGTTGTCGGATGCAGTTTACAGCGCGGATATACTCTAGTTTTTCTTCCTTGGTCAAGTCACCACTGACGAACATCCATCCAGTCAGTCTGTAGGACTCTTCATTCAGGAAAACGGACACGGATATACGTACTACTCCTTCCGTACAGACACCGTCTCCTTGGTACATCCCGACGGCCGCGGTAACCCATCCGAGAGCGACCCGTCGAGGACTTTGTACGCGTTGGCAAGCGCCTGGGTCTGGATATCGTCGATAGACAGCGCCTGTCGCCTGCTAAACGGCCAGGCTGACGCGCTGGAAAAAAGACACAATGTCGACACCACAGTAACGAGTATGTTGGCAACCATGATTCCGTCCGTTCGTTCGTCAAGTCCAGAACTCACCAGCAGACAGACACGTTTCCCACTCTCCAACCCTCCAGCACTCCACGCACGCACCCCGCTTTATATACTCCCTCCCGCAAGCACATCTAGCTAGGTACTCGCACAGGCATCCGCGCCTTTCTCCATGCCCAGACAGCTAAAGTGCACAGAGTACCACGCGTTGTATAATTTGATAAAGAGTGGTAGCGCAGAAGGCAAAGCGGATCGTGCGGCTAGTCCAAAGAGGAGGCTGATATTACATAACTCCAGGATGCGGACGCGAGGCGGGCTCTCAAAAGCGCGCTTACCCATCTGCCGTGAAGATGTGTGTACATGGCTGCATGCGTTGGCGATCTATCCGTTCAAGGGGTTGTTTGGGATTGCGATGGGATGCGAGACGAATGGGGAGGTATTATGTGCGGGGGAAGCCACGATTGTCGCCACGTTTACAGCAGTCGGGGATGGGAGTATAATTGCGCTTGCACGTCTGATAGGTTTGAAGGGTGGTTTATCCACAGTTGGCGCTCTTCATAGTGGCTGGTTCCGAGATAGATTGTCGTTTGTACCCCCCAACGTCTCCAGAACTGCTACCCATGCATAAATCCATTAGCTTATTAGACTCTCCAAGCAAGCCCCTTGCATCTCACCAAATACCCAACAGGGAGAAAATCCAGCAACAAGCCGTACCAACAGCACGCCCAACTCCCCCAACCCACCGTCAGCACAATCCCTCCAACACCCACTCAAAGCAAGACAGTCGTTAGATTCAGACCCATGGTCATACAACATATCCATCTGCCGACATAGTACGATGTTGGAGTTTCGTTTCTGCCGGTTGCAGATTATGCACCCAATACGTGTCGAGAAACCTAAAGCAAAGATCGACGTTGCTATATTACATCGAATATCGTAAGAGTACCATGTATCTTGGCAGCTGCACCCCAGATCTTGGCTTCATCATACATATATGCCGGCGCTGCATGTCGCGCGAGGCCCTTCGGCAGTGCTCCCGAGGTTTTATACAATCAAGCTTCGAGCGAAATCACGTGGAACGCAATGCTCAAGCGGCTATTTACAAAACCTTGAGAGTGGAATTATGAAGGAGTGGTACCTGCGGATACGGAGTCAGGACTGCCCGTGCTTAATAATTACGCCAATCCCCTGTCGGTCTTGGGTGAATACCAGTCGTTAGCCAAAGCCCATTACCGGCTTTTGCTGTCATTCGTCTTTCTCAACGAGTCCCTCTTGTTTGAGCCCCCGTCGCCAGAAACCTGCTTTGCTCGCCAACTCGATAGAGTAAGAAATTGCACAGTTGTTGTGCGGAGCGCGAATATGGTTTCATCCTCGGCTAGCAGATCGGCGACTTTGCTGGAGATATTCGTAGTCCCGCATATACTACTCGTCGGTCTTCATATCCTCGTCCCCGTCCTTATCCTTCTCCCCTTCAGCCTCTTTCTGAACCTTTTCTTGGTCGTCTCCATCCTTCATCTCCGCATCTTTGGGCTCAGCTACGGGTTGGGGACTTCTACTCGAGCGCCCAATGCTCGGCCGCCCCACCGCACCTTCGATATTCAGATGGGTGGAACTCTGCGGTCCTGTGTCTTCCATGCCAATAAGTTCGGGACCGCGAGCGTGTGGTGTTTCTTCTTCGCCTTCTACGGTCTCGACAACTGTACCTCCACCTTCAATTTCACCGACGGTAGTACGTCCAGGGTGGGACGTGAGAGAGTGCGGGTTGTTGAGAACAACGCCGGCTTGTTGCTCTTGCCGTAGTATCTCCCCTTGCGTGACTGGGCCTGTCGAGGGCAGAGTCTCCCCATCTGGATGTGAGGACGCGATTTGTGACACTCCGTTAGAGCTCGATGGAGACGTAGCTTGTGCCCCGTTGCCGCCATTACTGCCATTGAGCATGCCCACCGTGACCGTCTCTATCCTGCCGGCGCCGTTCGGCCCATCGACTATTTCTGTGCTCTCAGAGATCAGCTCGTTCTGCCCGCGGTTCTGCAACCATGGTATAGGCGTGAGTAGCGCCCCGCCGAGAGACTCATCGGAACCGAGAGATGGAACCTGCGGTGACGTCGTGTTAGTTGTGCCGTTGAGGAGGCCAGTCGCAGAAGGGAGGACGGCCTGCGGAAGCGGGAAGATCGTGCTCGGCGACGAGACAGAGACTACGCGGTCGAGCGCTCGCAGATACGGCGGGAGATATCTGTATCTTCTTTTGGGCTCAAGTATGAGCTCTGCAAGCCTCTGGATCGTGTGCGGGGGGTTCGCGGGGAAGTTGGTAGACAACGCATTTCGTATTGCCGAGTAGAAGGTTATAGTTTCTTGTGGCAGGTCTCGCGATCCCGAGTCAGAGAAGCAGGGCACTGGGAGACGGGACGGGGTCTTGGGCGCCGCATTTTCCTTGTCGCCCGACTGCGGCTCTTGGCTCGAGCCCTGTGGTTGCTGTCTCGAGGGCGTATTTGGCGTCGAGGAGCTGGACGGATGCGATGGCTTGGGGAAATCGGCGACTATCTGGTTAATGTCAGTGATATAAAATAGCAGATCTCAATCACAGGCTCACCTCATCTAGGCGATCCAGCACATACTTGAGCGTGGCGGGCCACTCGGCGCTGCAGTTGCTATCAGTGGCCGTGTTCTATGCGACGGAGGGGTACGTACGCATCCAGCGAGCCGTCCTCGGCCGCCTTCTGAAGAATACTCCCCGCTGTCTACGCATCAGCAAGCCACATGCATTGTGATTGCAAGAAAGGGCATACCAGAGGACGCCATGAGTGTGCGCTTTACAGTGACAGGACACGCCCGTGGAGAGCGGCGCGCTGCGTTGCTTGCCTCTACGCGCTAGTGACGAGTATCACGTGTCATGCAAGCGAGAAGTTGGCGTGACCTCGGACGTTCAGTTCCAAGCTTGGAGAGCATGCACAGGGGTCATTCAAAACTTTTTAGGGTCTGCATAATTCAGGACGGTACTTTTCACAAGAGCGAGCTCGTCGCGTTGATCATAGTAAACAGACAACTCGCTGGAAGTTTGGGTAGTCCGTGTCGAAAAGGGTTTTCTCAATCAATCCTCCACTCTCCATGTGGCTCATCATAGGTAAGAATAAATCGTAATATGTACAAGGTAGAAAGGCAAAATATTCCCTAAATCTACGCTCCAGGTCTTCTTAATAATACCACCAGTTGCCGCACCAGAAAGAACGTTAGATGGGTATATCGCATCAAGTGACTAGAGATCCAATCCTCCAAACACAAACAGAACATGACATGTTGGGCCCGCAAACAAAAAAGGGCATGCTGCGCTGCGTTATGCGTTACGCGTTAATGATGAGGTTGCGTTGTCCGGCATCCTCGGGATGGGAACCGAACACGAAGCGGGTAGAGGTCAGACATCCAGCTGAAACTCTTGCTTCGCGCCATCCACTGCACCGCTCTGCCGATTTCACTGGCGGTCAGCCTGCGCAGTGGCTGCGTGTGGATATTGCGTAGTGTAGGATCAGTCAGGACGAGTTGCTTGTAGTTTTCGAAAAGAGCGCTTTGCCAGGGAAGATTGCCAAAGCTGTTAGAAGGTAGTGATCGAATGAAATCGGGTAATGGTATATGCCGGGAGTATCCGGTATTGATAGCTGCTTTCACAATGAGACCCTTGAGGCGAATAAGATTTGGGTCTTCACGCCCAGCTGTTGCTGTCGAGGAACTATGGACAGAGTGGGAAGCATCCGAGTACGTCGAAAGATTGGAAGACGAGGAAGACCACCGGTCGTGTGTGCGTGTCTGCCCTGCCTCTGGGCCCAAGATAAGGATGTGCGGAACATTTGGTTCGTCTGCAGGAGACAACTCCTCGCGCTCGTCAAAAATCGTGGTGGGCGTCTCCGGGTGCATAAACATCTGTTTGCCCATAGACACGGCCGAATGGTAAGATTCATTGAGGCTTGATGAGCGTTCAGAGCTTTCCGAATAGGTCGTTGCCGAACGTGATGCAGAAGCGGGGCAGGCAGTAAAAGTGTACTGCGACGGGCGGGGTGTGTGCCACGGTCTGGTCGTACCTGTGTCCATCCTTCTCGGAATAAGTCGCACAGCTCCCAGCATGCCTGGATAGCAGATCCGAATATCTCTTCGTCTGCCGGCTTGTTGTCGCGGCTGTTCTGGCGGATGCTGAACAGCATCTCGGCCAACGACCAGCAGGCGTGAAGCAACGCGTCCGTCTCTTCAGGCAGCGATGTCCTCTGCTTCATCAATCTGTGGCACAGTGTCAAATAAAACTCCAGGGTGCGTTCTTGGAATGCCTCTGGTAGGTTGCGGTCGTGAGCATTGTAGAGATGGTTGTTGAGTTCGAAGCTGACCCTCAGCACCGAATCAGCAGCTTCATCTCCACGTTGACGCACATCAAACAGCGCCTGGCAAAAGTCACGACAGAGTTCCAATGTCGGCTTGATCTGGGTAGTGGGATCCTCGTCTCGGCTTTCGTAAAGTGTCTGGCATAGACGCCAACAAGTCCTCCATGCATGTTCTTGAATCTCGCTCTGGCCACCTGAATAATGGAACATTCTCTGGCGGTGGGTTTGGCTTAGCTTCGCAAGGGTGTTGCACAGAGTCCAGCACTCGTGCAAAGCGTTGCGTAGGGCTGCCACTTCCTTTTCCGTCTCATTTATTCCGTGTAAAACTTCGCCCATGGTCTGAGTCCCTTGATGGGCGGCCATGACTGCAAGCGGTGACTTGGGCTTTTGTATGTCGCCCATCTGGCTTTCACCCACCTGACTTTCACCCATCTGGCTTTCGTCATTTTCAAAGGTGGAACTCGAGGCCGTCTCCGATATGCTCATGTCTTCCGACTCGGCGATATCTGCAACGATAAGCTTAGATAACAGGATGGATACGTTAGGGGAGGCCTACCAGCAAGGCTGACGCTAACGCGTGTACTCCGTCGTTTGCCATCCTCCTCGTAGTCCTGACGCGTTTGTGCGCGTGGGGTGGAGCGATCTGGCGCCGTGGAGGAGGGAACAGCAGTGTCGATTGGGTGCGTGTAAGTAGAAGATTGCTGTGCATGTTCAGCCATGACGACTCGGGACAGAGCTACATGAGCACGACGGACCTTTGCGTCGGGGATCATGTTTGCTTCTGGTGTTTGTGGAGACACCACAGCAGTATGATCCGAGGTGGTCTCATTCGACGATGGGACAGACACGCTCGACCGATTCTGTTTGCCGTGTCAGCGCCTATGTAGTGCAACCTCAAACTAGGCGACACGTACGAATGTTTTGAAGTTGGCCGGCGCATGAATGACAGACTGCGGCGCCTCGTCCGAGTCGGCGCGCGTCCGCGCAGGCAGCGAGGTGACCAGGCGTGAGAGCTGCACACTGTTAGCCATGGCCACGTCGAGCGTCTACAGCGGGACACGGGCGTACGTTGTGGCTGTCCGGGCTCGCGGGGCTGACGATGTCGTCCAAGGGCGACTTGATGTCGCTGCCCTCATCCTCGCTGGTCTGGTTTACCTGGGCGTCGTCCTCAATCTGCATGCGGCGTCAGCGCTGTTTGTTTATTGCACGGCTTGCAGCAGCAAGTACCTCGGTGCCGTTGGTGCCATTGCTGTCGACGGGCGAGGGGTCGACGGTGGAGGGGTAGGGACTCGGCGGGGGCTGCAGGTGGTCCGAGGCATTCGAGGACCTTGTGGTTTCCATTAGCGCTGCTCGTTCGCGGAGGGCCTCGCCGGCGGAGTCGCACCTGTTGGAGGAGAAGACGTGGGCGAAGGGAGCGGGCGACGAGGGCGAGTCGGTATACGGGCTGAACGAGGACTTCAAGCCGCTGGTGGTGGGCGACGGCATGAGTTGTGTCGCGGTGGCCATTACTCGATGCGCCTCGCCTCGGGCAGGATGCGGGTACTGGCACACGGCGGAGGAGCGCCGTGACGGGAGCCCTTTGTATGGCTCTCGCGGTCTCGGACGCGGCCGCCTCGTACGGGACGACGGGCGCACGGTACCGTGTAGGCTGTGGTGGCAAGGCTGAACGCAGGCCGAGCGCAGGCCGGTGCCAGACAGACGGACCAGGGCGCGGGCGGCGCAGGAAGCGCTGGGAGTTGGGAGAGGACAGACAGCGACAGTTGGACGCTGCTCAGCGCGGGCGTGGGCGAGTTGGACGGCCGGGCACCTGGGAGGATGGGTTTTCGTTTCACCGACTGCGGATGCGCCTCTGCCTGCCGCGCGTGGCCGAGGATGGAGGAGTGTGATCAGTGAGTCTTCTCCACCTGCTCGTCGGGCCCCGGCCTACTGGCTAGCGCTGCCGGCCTGCAGGCCGCATGTTGCCAATCGCCGTGCAGGCCCAGGGGCTGCGTTACGCGCCAGAGTGGGCTACTCATCACCACGCTCCCGGGTCAGTCGAGGACACTGGACCCGGATTGTACACGGGCGGATCCAGTGCTTCACGTCCGCGCTGGACGGAGGGGCGCTCGTGGACGTGCTGTGCCCTGCTTACCCATCGAGTCGGTATGTCGCCCTCAAGAGTGCATTCCACCGTCTTGCGTCTTGCCGCTTTTCCATCAGGCCTACAACAAATGCCAACACGCAGCGCACTAACCATACCAAGAACCATCATGGGCGCGTATCTGGGCGACGTCTTTGGTGAGGACGGAATAGTCCAACGCACCATAGCCTTCCCGCAGGTCAAGGCTCGCGGAAACGTCTACGTGGTGTCTTTTCCATGACACAGTCTTTCGTTTGTTGTCAAAGCTTTGAGACATGTTATTAGCTCTCTCTTTCCTCTTTCCCTCGGAAGGATCGACGCTCGTCTGTCTATGTAGGAAGGGACGAAGCTGGAAGCCACCGAGTGCTTGGACAGTCTACGCCGCATACCTAGGTACGTCCGACGTCACCTGGCCACCACGTGGACATGCCCAATCGCACGGTATCGGGACTTCGTGCCACTTGACTGTAAGCGTCACGTATACTCCTCGCTTTGCTGACTGTCTTTGTCAGCGCTTTAGTATAATATTGTCCGCATGGCTTTGCCGCGGGACGCGCCGCAGACGCCGCCACATCTGCACAATCCCCGATTAGAAAGCACTACAACGTTATTTCCATTGCATTTTCACGTCAGGAATGACTTCCTCTTCACCGATCGTGCTAGGGCCTCGCCGTGCACTAGTTGGATATCGGCCGTGCAGCTCTCTATATGCACTTAAGCGCCTGCTCCACCACCAACTCAATCATAGTACGAAGCGTCTCCGCCGCACTCGTGCACGATATCATATTCAAGTCTGCCTTGCCAACGCATTCATCGCTTCGTCTTGTGTGATCGACGCTGTATAGATGGTGGGCTACTTGGCCACTTGCCCAAGGCCACCAGGTCCATCTTGACGACGACACCGCCCCCATCGATGAATACGATTGACGAAATATTCGACTACGACAAGGCTCTCCTCTGGAAGGCGAAGTCGAGAGATGTGGTTTCGTGGATGCTGTTCTCGGTACGCCAACACCTCCGCCTCCACCAGCTCGTGATGGTTGCACGCCAGATGTCGAATGGTTAATCTAATTCCAACATACACATCCACAGAGCGTTCTGTCTTCCCAATGTCATGTCTACCGCATCTAACTGATTTTGCTCGGATTCTGCATCATTATCGTGGCGGTACAAGACGTTTAAATTATTCGTCTATGTTGTACGTAATCTCACCCCTAGCTTCCACGTCAATTTTTAGAAATACTCCTTCCTTCCACTTACCCCGCGAACTCTGTATAGAGCGCACTCAAGAAGTGCTAACAACAGGTCGTCACGATTTAATCTTTAGCTACTAGCCCAAGACTCATCACCCTAGCAGACGATGCCAATCCCCTCCCACAAGCCCCAAACCCCACATAAAGACAAACAGAAAAAAAAGAATCTCAAACAATTCCATTATTCCCAGCTCCTCAACACACCCGCATAATCCCAACCCGCAACACAACCCAGCACCAAACAAACCCACAATCCAATCGTAATCTCCGCTCCCAATATACAAACCAAACCAACCCCTCAAAAGAAAAAAATAGCAATGCTAGATTTACACACCCAAAGGATGTCGTCCGTCCGTTCTTAACCCCAGCCCCCAAAAAAGAACCCAACCAAGCGTAGCCGTAGATCACCCAGCTACCCAATCACACAGCTTACCCAGCCGCCCGGATCCGTACTGTACACGCACCCACGCACCGCCCAAAAAAAGAATATTCTCCCCGCTGTAAATTTCCCGCATATTACGTGATGCCTTTTTTGTCGTGTGTTGTCTTGGGGATGAATGGGGTCTTCGCGGGAACATGGCTCTACTTATCTTACTTGGTATGGATTCCCCGGGTTTGGGTTGCGGGAATGGGTTGCGGAAATAGCTTAAGGTTCAAGCTATAAGACTCGATAGATGCATTGGTACGGGGCGGGGGCGCGCGGAGATAAGATTGGGGATCTACATGCGTGTTGTATGTAACTTGTATGTATGAAGGGAATGAATGGGCTCTGAGGGATGTCTTGCACGCGCCGCGTGGTGTAGCTTGTGTTTATTGGTCCTTTTTTTAATATTTGGGAGATAATCAGTTATATATCCTATCATGTATGTTTACACGCGCAAGCGAGATATGGTAATTTTTAATATGTTCCATCGTAGCTGTACATAGTTGTGTGGGGTTGGCTTCTTGTGGTGGTTGTGGTTGGTCGATTGGTCGGTGTTTATGAGGGAGGGAGGGAGGGCCTGCCTATGTACTGGAGAGTGGAGAGGTTTGGCGGGAGGATAGATGCACATGTGGGCATGATGACTTTACGTGCAGTTTTCACATTTTGTTTGTTTTTGTTTATAGTGTATTTGAATTTTTGCTCATCGGTACCGAGACTTGATAGCGCGAATTTGGGCTGAGAGCTGTATGGAGTAAAAGGGAAGAGGAAAATGTTGAGTGTGAGAGGTTACAGTATTAGCATTGTTGATTCTAGGACAGTACGGACTACATAAAATATCTAGATATCCGGCTCTCACTGTGCACGCTCACGCTTGGAAATACTATCACCGAGAGTAATACACAAAACACACATGCATTCACTTCATCTTATCAACCGACTTGGCCCGAAAGACGAAAATTACTAAACTACTTCACTTCATGCCTCCAAATCCTCTACAACAAGCCAAACCACACTCTCCCCCTCCCCCTGCCTAACCCTCTCCCCAACCCCTTCCCCCCTAAACCCCCTCTTAACCTCCTCTCTCTCCCTTCCCAACGCCCTCTTCCTCTCCCTATACCCCCTCCTCGCCTCCTTCCACTCCACACTCTTCTTCCCTAAACCCCTCTTCCGCAGCTCCCTCCTCGTCTGCCTATGCTCCCGCTTTAGCTCCCGCTTCCGGGCCCGAAATTCCCGCATTATAGCGCGCTTGGTACGTTTTTGCTCTGCTTTTGGGTTCCAAGGGCAATTTTTCGGTTGGGGGTTGGACTTCGGGTTTGGGGAGGGGAAGGGTGGTAGGTGGGTGGTTTGAGGAGGTGGTGGATGCGGTGGATGAGGTAGACGAAGACGAAGAGATGGAGGAGATGGATGAGGTGTCGTTGTCGTTAATGTTTTGCCTGCGGGTGGCTTGCTTCTCGGCATGTTTGTCGAGGGCGGCTGCTACGTGGTCCTCGCCCGCTTTGTTGTGTGGTGAACGCCCGTCTCCTGGCCGTGTAAACCGCCAGTATTGACTGAAGCCTGGTGATTCGAGGAAGACGCTTCAGGTTGGCGACTCGGACCCGCGACTCCAATACCCCCCGCATTCGCACCTGTGACTCGCTCACTGAGATCCCTACTAAACGCCTCAGCTTCTCTGCCAAGCTGTTCGCCCCAGATTTCCATCCGCTTGCCAAATTCCTCGCCCCACCTCCCTAGACTCTGTCCGAGAGCCTCCCAGCCATTGCCTCCAGCGCCGGGTCCACCGCGGGGTTGGAAGTTCCAAGGACCAGCGCCAGGGGGACCGAAGGGGCCATGCCCTGGCGGTCCATGCGGTCCGTGGTCTGGCGGTCCCCACGGCGTATGCCCCCATGGGCCGAAGGGACCGAAGCCGGGAGGGCCATGAGGACCATGGCCTGGTGGGCCGAACGGGCCGTGACCTGGTGCGCCGAAGGGAGTCCAAGGGCCGCCTCTTCCTCCCGTGCCGCGACCAGGCCATCCGCCAAACGATGGGCGCTGAGAAGTATTACTCTGCGGGAATTCTCCTGGGATAGAATGTGGTGGATC
Source organism: Laburnicola sp. JP-R-44 (assembly GCA_009805535.1). Lineage (NCBI taxonomy): Eukaryota > Fungi > Ascomycota > Dothideomycetes > Pleosporales > Didymosphaeriaceae > Laburnicola > Laburnicola sp. JP-R-44. The sequence continues at coordinate 770,016 of SELF01000010.1, forward strand.
CTCGGTGCCCTCCGCCGGCACAGAATGCGGAGGATCCTCAGCATCTCGCGCCGCATATTCCCTCTCTAGTCTACTCTTTTCACTTTCCACCGGCTGCTGGGTGCTTTCATGCCTTGTCCGTCCTGTCTGCGTAGGCGGCTCGCTGCGAAAGCGCTCACTCATTTCTCTGAGCATCAAAGCCCCAATACTGGGCTCAGCAACATTCATCTCCAGCGGTTCGACCCAAGGACACAAAGCCTGCGCTCTCTTCGCTGGCGTACTTTTCGCATCCAAAACGCTTGCCACCGCGGCTGCACGCTGTCCTCTCTCCTCAGGCATCCTGACAATATCCAGCACCGAGGCGAGAGATCGGATAGACACCTTCAACCCGCGCGGCGCAAAAAACACTTCATTGGACGTATCCACATAATTCCGCACAATCTCTTTGCCCGTAGCATCGGACCCGACATCTGCCCGCACGAGGTCTGCAGACGTACAATTCGTCGCAGAGCACAGGGCATTTCAGGCCGTCTAAGAAATCGAGAAATTCAGCGGGGCGAATCGAATGCGCGTGTAGCGTCTGAGCATACGCTCTTGCAAACTGAGCTGGTTTCTTGGGCTCCACCCGTCTCATCGGCTGGAAGCGTCTCGGTCGATGGGGATGCCCCTGGCCACGCCCCAGGAACTTGTGCATTGCTTCTTGTTCGCCCACAGCCACTTCTCCCGGCCCGTCCATCTCGACGAGCTTTGCCCTTCCGCTCAGAAGCCGCAATGCCAGTCTGAGGAACAACGACACAGCGCCCAAGTTTCGGCGCAAAGTCCCCATCCGCATCCGGCTCTTGTCTTGCAAACTGCAGTGCTGCACCCAACAACACATGCGCCTGATCCACCCCCTCCGTACCCTCCCATCGCGTCGTCGCATTTTCACCGTGCATCCTCCCTACAGCAACGCTCTCACTACCCCCCACCTGCTGCACGGGCACATTCATCCCCACACCCCTCGCGTTCCTCGAAGTCTCGCTCGCCGCATGTTCCCGCGCACGCACGTCGGCGCCACCCGGAATCTCGTACCCCGGCCTTTCATCCAGAGTCAAGCGATTCATCTCCAAGCCATCAGGATTCAAAGGCGGAACACGATTCCTCGCATCGCGAAGCGCCTGCTGTTGCGCTTCGTCGTAAGAAGGCGGGAGGTCGTCATACCGCGGACCACCCGGGCTATGCACGGGCGTCGGGTCGTAAACATCTTCGTCGTCGGAATCGATATTGTCCGGGATGGTGGTAGAGCGCGGCGTGAAGCCTGCGGTCGCTGTTGGACTGGCTGTTGATGGAAGCGGGGGTGGGTTGATGCGGAGATGTGGAGACGGATTGGTGGACATGGTTGTAGTTGATTGAGGTGGATCAACGCTATGCAAACTAAACGTATACCCGTCTGTGAGAAGGATAAAGGAAGTGAAAGAGCGGTGCAGCGTAGCGCTACTCGCAGAGCTCCGGAGCTTGCCTAGGTATGTATGTCGATCGGCCTTACAGCTCGTATCGTCGCCTGACATCCATACCACCGCCTCGTCATGGTCACAGCATCACCGCTTCGCAAAGTGTAGAAGCGCGTGCGACGATTGGTAAGGATGGTCATCGAATTGCTGCTGCCTATCCACGCTACCAATCATGGCAGCGCTGCTCCGCTGACCGCTAGAGACCGCGCGTCCTACCCGTTCTCCCACAGCCGAGCGCGGAAGCCATCGACGATTCCACGACGCCGGCGCGAGGCTGTGTAAAGCATACACCAAATTATCATCATGGAACCAATATATTCAAGAAGACGTCATAGATATATACACAGCAACAGCCTTCAGCAAACGCAAACAAAAGAACAGCAACAATGCGCACATGGTATCCGCTTAACAACCCACGTAAAAAACGCACCCTCCTCTTCCCCAAAGCATCTAATGCTCCGTCATATTCTGCAACGGCACATACCCAGCCTCCTCCCTATCTCTTCTCCTCGCCGCAATCGTCTCCTTGACCCAATCCACGGCCGTCCCAAAGAACCCTCTTTTCTCAAAGCCCAGCCTCTCAGCCTCCATTTCGCTTTTCGGAACATCAGCGGTAGGATCTAGCGTAGCGACCTTCATCCACTTAGGTCGGTTCCAGAACTTCAGGTGCAAAGAGCTGACGACGACAGAAACAGAGGAGCACGCCATTGCTGCTCCTGCGGCCATGGGATGTAGGCTCAGTCCCCAAGGGAGGAAGAAGCCCATGGCGAATGGCAGTCCTACGATGTTGTACATGCAAGCCCAAGCCAGGTTCATCTTGATGCGGTTGAATATGGACTTGCTGAGGCACAAGCTTGCAGGAATGGCAAGCAAGTCAGTGGTGCTCATAAGCACGATAGAAGCAGCCTCCATAGCAACGTCTGTTCCGGTAGACAGTGCGATACCGACATCTGCAGAGGCGAGAGCAGGCGAATCGTTGATACCGTCGCCCACCATGCCAACCACGCGGCCACGCGACTGGAGATCGGCGATGATGGCTTTCTTATCAGACGGTGTAGCAGAAGCGTGTACGTCTTCTGGGTCGATGCCAACTTCGGCTGCGACCACAAGGGCGGACGACGAAGTGTCGCCAGTGACGATCGAGCATGTCATTCCCAAACGACGGAGCGCAAGAACAGCAGCGCGGGCGGAAGGCTTGATCGTATCAGAGAGCGACAGTGTACCAGTGTAAGTTTTGCCAATTGCGGTGTGGATAGTAGTAACGCCAGCGGATCGGTTTTGCGTCCCCGTTCGGGGGTTGGTGGAAGCTGCAGCGGCGGGGGTGAGCGGTTCATCGATGAACTCCGGTACATTGACCCCCTCGGAAAGTAGGTACGCAGCGTTGCCAATGAGAACTCGATATCGAGTGCGTTCGCGGGACAGGGCGGCTTCGACAGACGCAGCAATACCCTTGCCAACAACAGCTTCAAAGTCACCCACAGAGCCGTCAAGATGACCATCAGGGCCAAGTCGGAGGTGCTCTTTCGCAGATCTTACAATCGCTTTCGCAATGGGATGCTCCGATCCCATCTCAGCAAGGCCGATAAGTGTCCACCAAAGGTTCTTCTTGCTCTCATCTGACGCCCAGTCACCCTGAATGTCAGCTTTGGAGACGCTCATTTTTCCAACAGTAAGAGTACCGGTCTTGTCGAAGACAATATGATTGATCTTAGTAGCGGTCTCCAAGGCAGCGCCTCCTTTGACGAGAATGCCCTGTTCGGCACCGACACCTGTACCAACCATGACAGCGGTGGGTGTAGCCAGGCCGAGCGCGCAAGGACAAGCAAAGACGATAACAGCAATGCAAAGCTTGACACAGACCATGAGCTTGCCACCGCTGGCATGGTCGAGGAAGACCTTCGGCGGGTATGGGAGGACGTGGCTGAGGACCATCCAGGCGATGAATGTTGCAAGACCAAGCGTAATGATGATAGGAACAAAGTATCCCGCAACCGTATCGGCCAGACGCTGAATCGGAGCGCGACTTGTCTGAGCTTCTTGGACAAGACGAACGATCTGGCTGAGTTGAGTGTCGCGTCCAGCTCGAGTGACGACGAAGTCCAGTCTTCCAGCTCCATTAACGGTACCTGCCATGAGCAAGGTGCCCTTCTTTTTGAGAATGGGCATCGCTTCGCCGGTGACCATGCTTTCGTCTACGTAAGCTTCGCCGTGAGTTACCGTGCCATCAGCAGGGATTTTATCACCAGGCCGGAGAATGACCACATCGCCAACCTCGATAAGTTCCGTAGCAATGACTTTCTCTTCGATGGCATTACCATCCATGGACTGGCGAGTATCCTTCTCATCGGCGATGTCCCACCCATCCGCAGCTTTTGCGGCCGCAATGGGATCAGCATAGATAGTGGCCATAGAGGGAGCCAAAGACATGAGCCGTGACAGTGCCTTGGATGTTTGACCTTTGGCTCGGTTCTCTAGGTAGCGGCCCATGGAGATGAAAGTAATCAACATGGTGCTGGTGTCGAATAAGGTTGTAGGCGTAGTATGAGGTGGCACAAGCAGAGAAACCAGCATTGAAGCACAGCTGAAGAAGAAAGCGGCCGACGTTCCCAAAACGACCAAGACATCCATGGTAGGCGAGCCATGGCTGAGCGACTTGAACGCCGAGACGTAGAATCGCTTGCCAATGCCAAACTGGACGGGAATAGTGAGACCAAGACATAACAGATCACCCAGGTAGACACCAGGTATTATGCATATGCTCCCGTAGTCGAGAAATGGCAAAAACATGGGAATGAACATGCTCGTCAGAAAGACGGGTACTGCAATCTCCTTGACCGCTCGCTTCCACTCTTGAATGATCCTTGTCTTCGCGAGTGATTCGTTGGGCGTTGAGTCAGAAACGAGCGCGTTGTACCCGGCGGCTTCGATCATTTCCACGGTTGCTCGCAGGCCGATAATTTGTGGATCTCTATGAATAACCGCTCGGGAAGTGTTGAAATTGATTGTCGCAGAAGTGATACCAGGCCGTTTCCGGATGAGTGCTTCCAGTTCCTCCGCTGCTGTAGCGTTTGGAAGCCCGTACACTTTGAGGTGGATCGGTCCATCATTCGCTGAGGATTGGGACACACTTCCGTCAATCGATGATATCACCTTAGCATCGAATCCACGATCTTCGATGATTTCCACAATTTGATCCTCAGAGAGCTTTTCAGGGTCGTGGACCAGGACCGCGCGGTTCGCTAGTAAGCTAATGTTGAACTGGTATACACCCTCAACATCTTTAAACCCACTTTCGATCGCAGATGTGCAGGCACCACAAGTCATGCCTTCGACGTCAACGGTCGTTGTCAGGGTCTTTTGTTTCTTGTTGCCTTTTCTCCGCCGTCTTTCGGGCACTTCGGGCACTGTTTCCACAATACTCGCATCGAAGCCCACATCTTCAATCGTCTCTGCTAGCGTTTCCGGCGGTATGACCTTAGTATCGTGTTCTATTACGGCGCGTTCCGATAAAAGAGATATACTGAAGTGTCTGATGCCCGCAACATCTTTGAAAGCACCCTCGACTGCCGATGTGCATGCGCCGCATGTCATGCCTCCGACTGACAGCGTCGTTGTCGAAATAGACGACGGAACCGGTTCATCCTCCTCTTCCGAATCGCTCAAAAAATTATCGGGCGCAGCCAGCGGAATGTCGGAGGATAAAACCTCTGCGTCGAAACCCCGGTCTTCTATTATCTCTTTCACCTGGTCCGTCGATATGGCCTCCGAGTCGTGTTGCACCACGGCCCGCTCCATAACCAGACTGACCGACACGCTGCCTATTCCATTCACGCCCTGGAAGCCCGATTCCACCGAGGAGGTGCATGCGCCGCATGTCATGCCCCCAACCTTCAACGTTGTAGTCGCCATATGCGCCGTTGCGCCACCCGCAGTCGTCGCAGAGGGCGCCATCGTGGACAGTGGATATCTCAAATATTACTGCGAAAACAAAACTCTTCTGGGCGAGTTCCGTCAAGCGTCGGCGATGCGGCGGGCCTCGTGAGGCGGTCGTAGAAGGGGGCGACGGACGAGATGCGCTATTCATGCAGCAATATCGCGGCCCAAGACCAAAGAACCGAGGGAACAATATAACGAGGGTCGGACGCGCGCGGAGTTCAGCAGATGCAGAAGGCCAGCCTTCCTTATAACACCAGATGTCTTGTTTGATTATTGACCGGCGGGTTGGAAGACCGACCTGCAGCCACAAATGGCGGGCCGCTGAGGGTTAGTGGGGCTTGCTACTAACGCGAGTAGATGTAGCCGTAAGCTGATGCCCGTGTTGGATTAGGTAGGTCCCGAGGGCTCGCCACCTGGCTGAGGGATGCTTGGAAATGTCGCTTTTGGCTGCCGGATACGACCAGCGCGTTGGAGAGGCCAAAGTCAAAGTGCAGGAAAAGGTGTTGCGCGCGCGGATTGTGTTATTAGGCCCTCTTTCCGTTTCGCTTCACGGAAAGGACACTTTGTTTCAGAGCTTGGCGATGAAACTGGAGTCCGTTTGATCTTTGCTTTGCGACAAAGCTAGCACCGCACCTACGCGCTTCTCTCGCTGTTGATCAGTTGGAGCAAAACTCAAACTTACACATCACGCTCTGGGCACGGCGTAAGAGCTCGCGCCGGGTTCTTTGAACGCCTTCCTATCGTAAGCAGGTACCTTGACGAGCGAGTACGAAAGCCACCACGAGCGGACCTGCGCGTGGCGGGTATCCATTCAGAGTTGGTGGACGTACCACGTCGCTAATAAACACGTTGACGAACTCCACTGCCCATATGTCTTCACATCCGCCTGGCGATGCAGTGAATGTCTCAGATAGCCACGGCTTCGGCCAAGTTGCCACGTGCTTGCCTCACCAGATCTTATCAGATCAATCTTATCGATAAGCTCTCGCCAGAGCCGGAGCCTTCCCCCACTACCTTCTACCTCCGAAGGTACACCCAAGCTCCAACTTCACCTTCAACCATAGTCACCACCTGCCGACACATCGAATCCCAGGATCAAATAACACGCGTAACCCACAGCGCATAATGGAGCAAACCAAAGCCCTCAACGCGCTCGAGCCCTTCCTCGCCCTCAGCAAAACCGCAGGCTCCCCCCGAGCTGCCAGCGACCTCGTCACCCAAGCTACCTCCGCACCAAACACATACGTCTTCGCCGAGCTCCTGCAGACACCGAACATCCAGAAGCTGCGTGACTCGGAGGAGTACGCGTCGCACTATACGCTCCTTGAGATCTTTGCGTGGGGAACGTGGGAGGACTATAAGGGTACGTACACATAGGTAACACTCATACTGGACACGTGAAAAGAGAGAGAGAGGCCTGGAGACTGACACTACTATGTCACAGCACACAGTAACCTCCCCAAACTGTCAGACAAGCAACACCAGAAACTGCTCCTGCTATCTCTCTTACCCCTTGCCCGATCACACGCAACTCTCAGCTATCCCGCGCTCATGTCTGCGCTCGATCAGCCTACCACCCGCGCGCTGGAACAGCTCATCACAACTGCTATATATGCTGGTCTCCTCACCGCAACTCTCGATCCCGCGCACTCGCTCGTATCCGTCACGGGCGTAGCGCCCCTCCGCGACCTCACACCGGGTTCGCTCCCTGCCCTGCAGGCTAGTCTGTCTACATGGTCCCAGCGGTGCGACGCCGCACTGCAAGACCTAGAGACGCGCGTCGCAGAAGTCAAGGCGGAGGCTTTGATGCGCGAGAAGCTGAGGAGGAAGAAGGAGCGTGCATTGGAGCTTGTGGCTCAGCAGAGCGAGGAGAAGGGCGGACGGGGACGCGGCTTGGGCGGGTATGAGGACGATGCGATGGATATCGATCAGGAGGGTGGGAGTAGTAGGCTCACGAGGGGGCAGAAGAGGGGGGCTTCTGGCTTTGGGGGGTTCCCGGGTTTGGGGAAGAGACTTGGTTGAGGGCTGCGTCTTGAGAGGGATTATGATTTATGGTTAACGATTATGGGGAGTTGGTCGGGGCCGACTCGAACGATGCTACGCTCTCGCCCCAGGACTAGAAATCATTCCTTGGGCTACATGGACGGGGCCGTGGCATGAACGCGTAAAGTGGCCGTACACCCCCAGCCACCACGAGCAATATACACCACGTCCCAGACCAAAGCGTACAACAGAAACACTCCCAATCACGGATAAAAATAAGATTTCCATTTCACCTGAGCCATATCCTCGTCCAGTAAATCCCATGCATGCGATTGAAAATGCTCAAAAAGCCTGCTTGCAATGATTTACCAAAGTAGAAGAAAAATCTATCCTATCCATGTCCGTGTCCCTTCGAAATAAAAATATCAATATCGAAATCGAAATCGAAATCGCCAATCGGGCTGGTATAACTGCTTCAACAAGTAATGGGCCCCACCGGATTGACGGACAGATTAATTGACTGACTGGCTAACTGGGGGTTATCCAACCCCCACCGTGTCCCCTAGAAACGCCTTTTGGACGCCGTGCAGTGCAGAGAGACATGGACTCCGTACAGTGTGGGTGTGGGTGTGGGTGTGGTGTGGTGTGGTGTGATGTTGTATGGAGAGTGGGTACGCGGGTGTGCATGTGTGTATATGTGGGTGTGTGTGTGTGTGTACCGAGTGTTGAGGCGTGCATGCTGAAACGGGGTATTGAATGCCGATGCATCGAAGCTAGAAGGGAGAGAAGACGCAAAAGAAAAACGCTCGACCCAAGAAGAAGAAAGACGTTCTCAAAAACTATGCCGGCGCCGCAGGCGGATACGGCTGCGCAGGCGCGGCGGCACTCGACTCGGCGCGATTCATCTGCGCCAGCTCGCCCGCCATCGTCCTCAGCACCTCTCTCGTCGCCTCGACATTCAGTTCGCCTCGCTCCTGCGCCTCTTTGAGATACTGCTCCCACTCGGGATCCATGGGTGCGTTCTCGCCCTGCTCCCGCAGCGCAGCGGCATGCATGAGGCGCTGGTTGAGCTCGAAGCCTACGCTCTCGTCGAGCGCCTCGTCGTCTGATCCCGAGTCGCTCGAGTCCTGCATTTCCGTGTCGGTGGGGCGTACGGGGTCGGTGGAGACGTGTGCGGTCGAGGGCACTTCTTCGATTTCGACTTCAATGTCCGTCTTTACGTTGATGCCTTTGCGGGTCGAGTTGTGCGTCGTCATCTTCCGTCGGTCGACCCACTCGCCAATCTCCATGCCGGTTGTGTCGCGGACTTTGACGCCTTCGTCGCGCTCGTATCGCTCCCGCGCCCAGAGGGTGCCTTCCCATCTGCAGAAGCCCTGGATCTCGCTGTCGGTGAGGCCGAGTCGGTCGAATGCTTCGAAGAGCTTCTTGTGGTGGGGGAAGCGGCCGAGGCGCTTGCGGTGGGGGGCGTGGGCGTAGTTGAGGCCTGGGTACCGGGCTTCGATTGTGTCGAGAGAGCCGTAGAAGGTGGCGGTTTCGATGCGGACTTCGCCGACGAGATTCTTGGAGAGGTGCGCGGAGAAGGATGTTGGGTCCGTGGGTGAGGGATTTGGGAAGAGGGCGTTGTAGACGAGCACTGAGATGGGGCTTTTGCGGTGCATGGTGGTGAATGTGCTCAGCGGGTCGGATTTGTGGGGGTTTTATAGTGTGCGTTCGTAGGTGCGCTGAGGACTATCTCGATGGTCAGGGAGTGATGGCGCCGTTTGAGGTCGCGTTGGCGGTCGGTTTGTGGCGCGTGTGAATGGCGACTCGAGGGAAGAAAGGCAGACGGAAGTGCGGGAAGCTCGGTGGCGCCTCCCTGGTCCCAAAGGCTCGAAACAAGTGCACCTACGGGCCAGCGTGCTTACCACTCGGGCGTGATGATTCAGGGCTCGGCCCAATCGTGCTCAGCTCTCGCTGTCAGACGCGTGCAGCTCCCAGGTGACCGTCGCGCCGGTTCCACGGGACTATCAAAAAGGAGACGGCGGAGGAACGCACGACGCCAAATTGGATAAAATTGGAACGGTGCCGGAGAAGGGGGACGGGCGGCGAAGACGGGCAAGAAAGGGGGAGCAGACGAGCAGAAGCGCAGAAGCGCAGCAGACAAGACACTTGGGCAGCCTACTTAAGCAGCAGCAGCGGCGAGGGCTCACGGCTCACCGCCTCGTCTCCGAGTAATTTAGTCGCCAGGACAGCGGACTGCTTGATGCTCACCCATGCACTCTGCATTGCGTCCCGCCGCGAGGGACTGGGGTCGAGGGTCGGGGCACCACGGCCACTCGTTCAGCCCCAGATGCCCACCCGACGGTCGTCTGCCGTGGGAGCGTCTGCGCGTGCGACCAGATGCGCGAGAATGCCGCTCTGGCTCTGGCTCTGGCCGCGCTGCGTTGTCACCAGAGGGCCTTGTCCCGCAATGCACGCGCGCGCCGCCCAATCAGTCGCCGCGACAGCGACGCCGTTGGCTTGGACGCTGCTCGCTCTGCGTCTGCGAGGCTCTGCACGAGGAGGACCCGAGACGAGGGCTGGCGTCGCGTTTTCCGCCTTCGAGCGACCGCGTGAGAATCGTGCCTTTTGGGCTTTTGCCATTTGTTCTGCTGATGGCTTTTGGCCGACGCCATGGCATTCCAGATCCGGAGGGACATGGCAGCGCTATTTCGGGCTTAGCTGGGATCGGCAGCCGCGTCCCTCCCGTCCCTGCCAATCACTCGCCACCCATCCCTCACCTCTCCCCGAGCCCACCACCGCCGCTTCACGCACTACCGCATTTGGCACGACCTACAGGATGCGCACTTTCCGGGCTGCCATGAAGCCTCGCCCACGCCTCTGCTGCGGCTCTCCCAATGTCCACCTTCAAAGGCATCGTAGCCGAGTTCCCGCACATCCGGATTGACTACTTCAGACAGCAGCCTGGTCACAAGGCGCCGTGAGCTTGCTTGTTAAGCCATGTACACAGTGATCACCTTGTGGGCTTGGACTCGCTTAGGGCGCCTTTCGTCTACTGCTCGGCTGCGACCCGTGAGGTAAGGATAGACATCTCCATCTGCATCGCAAAGAGGGGAGTGGGGGTCGGCATCCTTGGTCCCGTTGTCCTGCTCATACGCTTGCTACATTCGCTATTCGCACACCACGTAGGATCAATTTCCGAGAAAAGTCTTGGATACTAACCCGCTTGTAGATTCTACTGAGGTTAGAGAAGTTCCATTATCGGATCAATTTTGCACGCGGACTCGTAGAAAGCCGCAATGTCACATACGACAGGAGCATGCGCAAACTGGCCAAGCCATTGCCCCTGGACATGCCCACCACCATCGAGCTCGCTCCCGGGAACAACATCCAGGTCACGCTCATCGACGCCAATCACTGCATCGGCGCTGTTATGTTCCTCATAGAGGGCGACGGCAAAGCCATTTTGTATACTGGCGATATCAGAGCAGAACAATGGTGGGTAAATTCCCTGGTACAGAACCCGATCCTGTTACCCTACACTATTGGGACTCGTCGGTTGGGACTGCATCTACTTGGATACAACATTTGCCACCAAATCACGACCATATCGTGAATTTCCTTCCAAAGCAGCAGCAGGCATCAAAGACCTGTTGGACCAGGTGGAAGCATATTCCGACGATACTATTTTTTATTTTCACTCCTGGACTTTTGGGTATGAAAACGTTTGGATAGCACTTTCTGCCTTCCTTCGAACGAGGATACATCTAGACGACTACCGAACTCGAATTTACGGCTCCTTGTCCACTCTGGATAAGAAATCACTCAGAGAAGTAGGCCTCGATGTCCAATCCGACAATAAGTTTCTGAGAGAGCCTGGCCTAGATGTTCGAGAAGCGCCTGCGTTGTGCGGCTTCCGAAATGGCAATCGGATCCAGCCCGGCTGTCTAACCTCTCAATCAGATGTTCGTATTCATTCTTGCGAACGTGGTATGGGCTGTCCCGTCGTGGACCACGATGAACATTCCCGTGTCGTTCACATCATCCCCATCGTGACTCGCGCCGAAGGAGGCGTTGAGATTGGCGAACTCGGCGCTGGGGTGGCAAGGGTGATTTAGACCACAAAGAAGAGCTTGAAGCTGCAGATGCGGTCGACGTGGGAAAGATGATGGAACTGTGCGCTAAAAGTATCAAGGACGAAGAGATACTGTCAAAAGTAACAAATCTCTTGCAAACCGCTCTTGCTGAGGGAAAGGGCAAGATCGATCTAGATATAAGTCTGCAAAAAGAGAGCCAGGAGACTGAGGGAGGGTTGAGTCTACAGGATCTTGTTGGAGCTCTTTCGTCGAGCGCTACAAAGGCGCAGGAGCCTGAGCACCGTTTGAAACAGGTATGTCAATGCGCCACCTAACTTCATGAGCTCCCAAGAGCTTATGTAGTGCATACCTGGATGCTAACACCGGTGACCATTCCCTCACTTATAACATCAGCTGACCCTAGCCCGCTACTGCAAAGGACAATCCGCTTCCCATACTCCCGCCACTCATCCTACTCGGAACTATGCTTCCTCGTCAATGCCTTCAAACCGGAAGACGTTTTTCCCTGCACCGTCGATGAAGACAAGTGGGACCCCGAGCTTAGCATGCGACTCTTATTCGGACCTTTCTGCTCAGAAGAAGTCTTCCGCCACGACGTTGAGATGTTGAGATTGTACGAAGCTAGATTGGAGCAAGAAACACATGAGAAGCATGAGCAAGATGAGACACAGAGCACCGAAGCGGATGCTTCGAGCCCTGTTCCCGCCAAACGTCCTAAGCTCGATGAGGAGGCAGACGATGTGCGATCGACCAACCTAGAGGCGGACTCTGCGGCATACTCTACTCCGATGGAAGATGGAAGGGAAATCCTTCCTGTCGCAAGGGATGTGGAAATTCCAGCCACATCTCCAGCACCGGAACCCTCTCCAGTCACACCACCCCCCCAAGAACCACAACAGGACGAACCGAATATCACACCAGTTTCAGTCTCGGCACCTCCATCGACACGGAGCTCAACCCCATCTATGAAGGTTAAACGCACACAGATAAGGAGGAGCTTCGTATACACAAGGAGCTCAAGCGCAAACATGCAAACGAGCTTATGGCGCGAGAAGCAGCCCTCGGCCTCCGTCTGACATGGGCCGACTATGGCGGCCTGGTATGTACGCGAACCGCGGCAGAACGCGAAGATCAGGAACTGTGACCGCGTATGAATCAAGGGATTTGGAATTGGCGTTATGTTATCGTTGATACCCCAATGCATGTCAAGTCTCAAGAGAGACACATAAAAGGTATTACATACTACCCCCCCCCCAACACACACACACTTCTCCACCCTTAGATAAACACGCCCTCACGCACCGTCTTCCCCGCACCCTCAATATCCACCCCCGTGGCCGCACACTCCCCCATAAGGCCTCCAAGTTCCAACGCCCCCTATACCCCCTATACTCGGCCATGGGCTACGCGCCACTAAGTTGCGACTGCGAGCCTATCCCGTTGATGTGCACGCCCGCTGCGACATAGGCTGCTACGCGGGATGCCATGGCTTGTGTGGTAGCGTATTCCGGGCAGTCGAGGTCGTTTGTACGAGTTTATGTAGCGTTTTGCGGATGGGCTGGGTCGGCGTGGGCGGGCGGTGGTGAATGAATGAAGGCGAACACGATGACGGTGAAAGAAAGCGCGCCAATCGAAGACATTATACAAGATAAGGAGTGTGCCGAATCCAGCGAGGCGAGCGAGGTCTTCATCGATGCCGTTCCGCTACGCGGATGGCCTCAGATCCGGACTTGCTCTCGCACTTGCGCTGCCATGTGCGACCCCGCTGTCCTCTTCTTCCTCCTCAGCGCCAGACTCCCGCACATACCCCACATACCACTCGCCATACAGTCTACACTCGAACTCGAAGCCCTGCTCGCACGCCGTGTCGCCCTTATGTTCGGCGTCGACGTCGCCGCGTTGGTCGTCGTAGGGCGGGACGGCGGCGAGGACGGCAGACGTCGAGGTTAGGGCTAGGACGGTGAGGTAGATTTGCATTTTTGTGGTGGGCGTTGGTGGTGGTGGTGAAGGTAGGTGTATTTTTTTGGATGGTTCGTGAGTGGGTGGAGGGTGCGTGGTGGAATGGTATGGAGTCAGAGTTGGAGGTGGAGATCAACTTTGTGTGTTTGACGAAGTCGAGGGTTTTTTTTTTTTTTTTTTTTTTTTGTGAACAAAACTGCATCCCGCAGCTATACTATGGTAAAAGAAAATCTAGCTATAACCTTTTTTTTCTTACCAGCTCTGTAAGTCGAGGTTATTGGAGCATAGAAGATAGATAGGTTGAAAGAATAAATGAGAGAATGAATGGATGTATAAAAGAATGTATAGCCAGCCGTAAACAAGAAGCTCCCTCACCGCGAGAAACGAATGTAAATAAAGCCTCAAGCGCAAATCGACATGACAAGGAACGTAAAAACTAAGCTCCGCTCGATGGAATCAAAATCAACCCAGGCGTCACAGTGTTTGTATACACACCACTACCTACGCGCGGAACCACCACCGCACCACCAACGTCCGATTTGAGGAACATTGTCGCATGAAACGGTGAAACGATGCCCTGCCGCTGTCCTGGCGATCATGTGTCGTTCCCACTCCGCTAAACCAGATCGAGGCCACTAGATCACGCGAAAAGCGGGTACATAGGTACTAGAGCAATGGAGTTAAGAGCCCTTAGTAGATTTTATTACTTAGTTTTAACTTTAGTACATTAGGAAAAAATTTGTGCGCGCATAAGCACCTAGGACACCTAAGCGGCCCTATATAAGGCTACGCACACCTACGCACTAAATATATATAAAGCGCACTAGTAATACTACTTTTTTCTTAGTGTGTGTATATATAAGATTATATTAAAGATCTTCGTTATATAGAGATTCTAACTAAGGTTTAAGTCTATACTATATATAAAGAGAAGTAAAATAGAAGATACTAAAACCTAGTACCTAGTATATAGTAGTAGTAATAAACTATATATAAAATAATAATAATTTTATTATTAACTTTCTATATAGTAGTATTAATAATAGTAATTAATAGATAGTTAGATATAACTAAGTTATATATTATCTCTTAACTAGTAAACTATTAGAGAGCTATAGTAGACTATAGAGTTATAACTATAGAAGTAGTATAGATAATAAAATACTTAACTATAGTTTAGTTATTACGCTTATAACTTAATAGTAGCGTAGCTATAGTTTACTATATATATAGTGTATAAGTCTCTTATAATATTAGTAATATATCTAGTATACTATATCTTTACTTTAATATATAATACTAGTATTTAAATCTAACTCTTTATTTATTATATCTAGTAATATAATAACTACTTTCTAGTAACCTAATATTATATTTAAGTCTAATACTTATAAAAATATAGCTATTATTAAATTTAGTTAGAGTATAAATAACTAGCTAGGCAAAGTTAAAAATAATTTCTAAAGATTTAGTAACCTTATACAACTAGAAAGATTATTAGAAAGGTCTTTAGAGCTTATTTTTAAGTATCTTATTAGTAGTAATATCTTTAGACTAATTTTCTATATCTTATACCTCTAAATTCTAGAGTGTAAAATACTTCTTTAGTACTTAGATATTAGTAAAAATATATTTTTTATAAATATATAATAGTATAATATAGAGATTATACTATAAAAGCTTAAAAATATAGTGGGGTAATAAAAAAATAATGATTTCTTTTACTCTTTTTAAAAGCTTATAACTTTGTTTTAGATAATTATTAAAATTTTAATTTTCAATATATTAGAGACAAAATTACCTAGTTTTAGATAATTAATAAAGATGCTGCTTAGTAATTATAAACTGGGTATATATATAGACTTAAAAATAGAGATTTTTAAATCTCTATTTTAAAACCCCTATATAGTTTTTCTAGACGTATAGAATTCTATAATTTATATATATATAGGAGCTATAGGCTATATTAGTACTATGTTAAATTTTTACTATAGGTTACTTCTTTAATTATTTTTTTATATAAGATTGTTTTTTTCTCTAATTTTAGACTAAAAGGTTAAAATTATATTACTTTTTAAAATTGTTATAACTCTACTTATCTCAAAGGTATACTATTACTTTTTAAATATTTAAAATAAAAAAGTTCTCTATTTTATATTTTAATTTCTATATTTGCTTAGTAAGCAATATTGTTATAATAAAATTATTTTAGAAAAGTCTATTAAATTACTAGATAATTACTTATTATTATTATTTTTAGTTATACTTAGTAATATTATTATTAAACTAAGCCTAAATATAGGAGTAGTGCGGATTACGTAAGCTACAATTCGAACGTATATTTTATCTATCTAATTAAGTAAATTTTTAATATTCTAAAAATAGTATTAATACTAAGACTATAGTATTATACAATTAATTACTAATTTAAAAATTAGGAAAAGAATTTTTTTAAAAAAAAAATTAAATATCTATTTTCTCGCCTTAGTAATAATGGATCCAAATCTCTCCAAGCTTAAATATAACGTTAACCTTTTTTTAAAAGCTAATTACTCTATTTCTACTATTTCTACTACTTTAAATAAACCTACTATGAGTATATATAATACTATATAACGTTTAAAGACAAATAATAATAATTCTAATTTATAAAATTCTATTAAAAAAGGACGACTAAAGAAAATATTAGAAAGAGAAAAACGAGTTGTTAATTGGAATTTAATTAAAAGCCCTAAAAAGGTCAATAAAAGATTAATAGTAGAGAATAATTTAGGGGCTATAAAAAGAACTCTATAACGATTTTTAAAAGAGAAGGATTATAAAATAACAATTTCTAAGAAAATGGCTATTTTAAATAAAGAAAGAGCTAGAAATAGGCTATTATTTGCTAAAGAGATGGATAAAAAAATTCTAGAAAATTATGTTCTAGAACGAATTATGTTTTCAGACGAATTTGCTATTCAAAGAGGCCATGGAGCTAGAGTAGAATACTCTAGAACAAAAAGAAATCAAAAAGGTGGTTTTTAAAAAACAGGATAATACCCGCTCAAATAGTAAGTTTTTTTTAAATTTATTATATTAGAAAAGGATACAACTTTATCCTTATAATTCTATAATTTAAAGTTTAAAATTTACCAGTTTAGTTATCTAGTAATTAGGAAGTGATTAATTTAGACTTTTAAAAAGTTATCTTTAACACTGCCTAATTACTAGAAAACTAACTAGTAAATTTTAATATTTAAATTATAGAATTATTAATCATATATTATACTGTAAAAGTATAATTTTACTTATATTAATTTATTATTTATAGGCCGCGATATAACAATTCAAGTATGGGGCTCAATTTGGATAGAGGGGAGATCTGAATTATATTTTATAAAAGACTCCCCCCTATCTCAAAATTCCGACGAAAGGCCTAAATATACTACTAGGGACTATATTAAAAAGATATTAGTCCCTATAGTTAAAAAGTATTATAAACCTGGTTAGTTTTTATTTATTTTAATTAGTTCTTTTGTTTCCTTCTTTCTCTTATTTTTACTTTTCTTTAATTATTATTATAATTATAATATTATTATATTTTTTTTTTCCAGTAGTAATTAATTAATAGGCTGGCATTTTTAGCAAGATAACGCCCCTACTCATAAAACGGATAACGTTTTAGAGTGGTTTTGAAAAAAATAAAATTAATCTTTTCCCTCGCCCCCCCTATAGTCCAGATTTAAATCCTATTGAAAACATTTGGAGTTTATTAAAATATATAGACTTTCTAAGCGTAAAATAGGTAGTCTAGGGGTAGTGACTAGCCAAGAAAGTTATAATACTTTTAAAAAGGCTATTTAAGAGAAATGGAAATTAATTTCACAAAAGGATATAGATAATTGTATATTATCTATACCTAATCGTTATAAGAAGACTATATTATGGAAGCTAGGGAGTGGTATACTAAGTACTAGTAATTTAATATTTACTAGTTTATAATTTCTTTTATTTAATAACGTGAGAATCCTAAGTAAATGGTAAAAAAAAGAGATTTTAATTAATAAATATATAGAAACAATAGCTATTACACTATAAACATCTCTATAGCTAGGTTATTAAAAAAAATAATCTTATATTAAAATTATAAGTTATAGGATTACGTAATATAAAAGTTATAGGGCCTTAAACTAAATTAAAAATTAAAAATTAAAAATTTAATAAAAATACATATAATATTGTACTTTCTTAACCTTAAAATTAAGATTCGGCTTCTAGCTATAAGATAATACTATCTAGAATTAATTAGATTGTTATATTATAATACTATAGCTAAAAATAGAATAAGTAAATAATCTAAAAAAATAAAGAATAGTTTTAGGAAATAACCTATACTTAAAAGTTGGATATATATAGATTTTTATATACCTAACCTATACTATATATAAAAAAATTTAATAACGTAATAACAAAGTTATTTACCTTTCTAAAGAGATTTTAAAAATTCCCTATATTTAAGGCTAAAAAACCCTTTAACGCTAATTAGTTAGCATTACGTAAGTATACTTTATTAAAGTTACTAACTTTCCCTATTATATATAAAAATCCTATAATTATTTATTACTAAATAGGTAAGTTATTATATTGTAAAAAGGTATAAAAAATTAATTATCTTTTTTTTATCACCCCACTATATAATTAAAAATAAAGGTAATAAGGACTATAGAGGTAAGAACTAAAGTAAAGAAAAGAAAGAGTTTATTATAATATATAAAACGCTAGAGGTGTAAAAAAAGCGTAAAAAGCTTATTAAAATAGTAGTAATTATCTAGGCTACTATTAAGGTAGAGGACTATAAGTAATAAGAATAAGAGTAAGTAGTAGTAGTAGAAGTATAGAAGAGAGATAGATAGTAGTAGCGAAATTCTAAGTAGTAGTATATAGCTTGCTAGCGTACTATATAGAACTTCTACTTACTATTACTAATATTACTATATAGAAAGTTAATAATAAAATTATTATTATTTTGTGTATATTTTATTACTATAATAAATGTGCTAGATGCTAAATTTTAGTGCCTTTTATTTTACTTCTCTTAATATATAGTGTAAACTTAATCTTAGTTAGAAATTTTACATATTAATAATCTTTAATAAAACTTCTACCTAATCCTAAATTCTAGATTTTATAGGTTTAAAAATAGAAAAATTATATGGCGTTATTTTATCTATCTAGAAGTAGAACAATAAAGGCTTTTATTTTTAATAATATAATAAAAAAAGCAGAGCCTCCTACTTAGTAATTAAAAAAGACGTAAAAAAATATAGTTTTATAATTATTTAAAAGAATTAAATTAGACGAAAATTAGTAGCTTCGTAAAAAACACTATATTTACAAAGTATAAACTTTAATAACTTTTTAACTACTTTACTTTGATTAAAACCTTATTAAAATTTTAAATAATATATTACTAGTACTATATTCTTATATATAAATAATATATGTGTGGCGTTAAATTAACTACCTAGGGATAGCACAATAAAGGATTTTATCTTAAATAACATAATAAAAAAGCAGAGCCCTATGCTTAGTAATTAAAAAAAGCGTAAAAAGGTAGAAATAATATATAATATATCTAGTAACTATTTTTTTTATTATTACCTTTTCACGCCTTTTTTAATTACTAAGTAGAGGGCTCTGCTTTTTTTATTATATTATTTAAGATAAAAGCCTTTATTATCCTACTCCTAGATAGATTTAATTAACGCCACATATAGTTTTTTTTGCGACTAAGGGGTTTTATAAGGGCGGTATACGGTCTTATAAAACTAACCTATTAGGAATAGCTAGAATAGTTAAAAGAGCTAGTTAAATTAATACTATTCTAAGATAGTAAATAAGAAAGAGATATAAGGGGCCCTTTCTTATATAGAGGGCAATATAGGGTATAGGCCTACACTAACTACTACACTAACACTAACTAGAAAAGATACTTTTAGAAAAATAAAAGGCATAAATAAAAGAAATAGAGTGTAAAAAAAGATAATAATGTGTGCTTAGTAGAAAGGCTAGTAAATACTATTTTATAACCTTCCTTTTAAAGTCTAAAAAGAAAAAGAAAAGTATATAAAAATATAGTGTTTTAGTAGATTTTTAATATAACTAGCACTATTTTATGGCTAAAAAGAGTTATAATAAGGGTAATAGGCCTTTATAGTTCTAATAGTAGCTTTAGTTTTTAATTTAGTTACTATTTAGTAAAGATAATAAGAAAAGTAGTTAGAGGTAAATTAGTGCTAGATTAGAAACTATATTTTAGTATTTAGTATTTTACTAATAGAGTGTATTCTTAGCTTTAATACTGTATAAAAATATAGTTAGCTAAAAAAATTCTAGTTCGTTTATTACGTGTAGGCGCAATTATATTATATAATATTTTTTAGTACTATAGAAAAGTGTTAAAAATTATATTAATCTAACTATATAGTTTTTAATTAGGGTAGGACAGCTCTTAAAGCTATAGGGACTACTAGTAGTAGTAGAAATATCTAGGAGTAAAGGTGCTAAAAAGCTATAGGTGCCTTATATACGCGTAATAGTAAGGTAGCTACTAAATTAGTAGTAAGCTAGCTAGAGAAGGAATAACTAAGAATAAGAGCGCTAAAAGTAATAGGTGCCTATATATAATAGGCTAGCTAGAGAGAGCTACTTAACTAGTAGTAAACTAGGCTACCTATTTTAGTAGCTTAGGGTATAAAGAATTAATAGTTAGAGTTAAGATAATAGTTAATTAAACTCTATAGGTAAGATACTACGTAGGAACTCTAGTAATTACCTACACCTACTATATAGTGGGCGCGCGGTGGGCGCTAGGTGCTAGGCCTAGTTCGGCTAGCGCTAAAAATAAGGCGTTATCTCTAGTCTATCTTAGGGCCGTAGCGCATTTAGGTATTAATCTATTACACTACTCCCTTCTTTAAGAAGAGTAGTTCTATTACTCTTATAATAATACTATACTATCCTTATGCCTTTAGCATTCTAGTCCCTAAAATTATTACCTTATATCTAGGTTTTTAATATATATTATATCTATAGCTAGTTTTATTATCTATTAGACATATTACTAAGATTATATACTAGGTTAATATAATAGCACTATAGTAAATCTAGTATATTTTAGTAATCTAGGTATAAGTTACTAGGCTAAGTTACTAAATTTCGTCTATATATTATAATATATAACTTATAACTATAGCTTATAAATTATAACTTTTAAATTCTTACTTATAGGTAGTAATATTAGCGTGTGCGTATATAGTATTTTACTATTATTAAGCGTAATTATTATTATTAGACATAGTTACTTTTATTAGGCTTAGCTATATAGTGTCTAATATATAGGCAACTCCTAGTATATAAGTAATCTCTAATATATAGGTATTTTACTATTATATTTATATTATAACGCGAATATTCTAGTCTATATTATCTAAGAGCGTAACTACTATAATAATAATTATTATAGTAATATAGATAGTAGAGATATTCTTTCTATAATAATAACTTATATTAATAGAAGAGAATATAAATACTTACTGCCTATATATTACATTATAGTAAGGTAGCCAGTTTGCTTATTCTTAGTAATAATATATTCTATTTACCTATTAGTGTAGTAACCTTCTTATAAATAGAAGTAGAGAGGTAAGCTTTATACTAGTTATAGACTAGATCTAATAAGCTAACTAAGTTTATATATAGCTTTTATAATAGGTTATTTAGTTCTAGTAGGTAGTCTTTTTATTTAACTTTATACTATAAAAGGCCCTTATAATTATATATTAGTAAATTCTTTAGATTTTAATTAAGTTATGCGGCTAAAATTGCTTTAACTTTGTAGTTAGAGTTATCTTAGATATTAGGGTTAGCAATTTTAATAGGGTCTTTAGGTGTAGGTACTTAGCTAAATAGTAGTTACTTATATAAATATAATAACTATAAGTAAAACTGTCACGACGCGTCCCCTGTGGCAGCGTAACCCCCTAGTTGCCCTAGACTGGCCTAGATTAGCCTTGGCTAGGTCAGAGTTTTCTTCTTAGGCCTTGTAGCCTTTAGACCTACTTTCCTTTTTTAAGGGATCGCCTTAGTAGTAAATTAATAGATCAAGCATTATACCCACGATCTTATAAAAACCCATTATAAATTTATATCTCTAGTGGAAAGTTTACCTTACAGGCTATATTATTAATTAATTTAATAATTATAAATAGTCTATAGTTCTTATAGTCTAAAAATTGACTAGATTAAGTTATATAAGCGTAATAGAAATTAACTATAACTTAGTTTACTAACTTTAAATACTTTAGTAAGTTACCTTTTATTTTTAGTGTACTCTGCTTACTTTGCCTAAGCTTATTTAAGACTTTTATAGAGGTTATTACGTAACTAATAAAGACGTTCTATAAAATAGTTAGCTTAGATATAGTTAGCTTTAGTAGGTACGGTTAGTGTCTTATTAATTAGTAGTAGTGGCTCTAGACCTAACTAGGGTTTATATTCTTTAGTGGCGTAAAATAGTGTTATACCTATACTAGTACTTATTAAAGAATTAGCGACGAATTTAGTTATAGATAGTAGGGAGGGTGGCCTAGTTATCTTATTTGTAATTAACAAATACTCTTAAGTATTATTTTAGAAAAGCGTTAGCATTTTCTATCTGTCTATTAGTTTTAGAATAGTGTGATATTAATAACTTAGGTTTTGTGCCAACGCGTTAATAGAGGCGTTTTTAGAAGTAAGATATAAATTGCGCTTCTTAGTCTAATACAGTGCCAAGCCAAAAGTCTGTTCCCCCAACACGCTAACGCGCGTACACCAACACCAACACCCTATTTTCAACACTACATTTACTCCACCAATATAAGCTCTTTTGGTGTAGAAATTTCAGGAAATCGTCGCCCGCAATGCCGAATTATCTGTCCAGCAACGGGATTTAATTATCGCGAAGTGTGAGGCGGGCGCGTATTGCAGGAGTTGGCTGAGGAGTTTAACTATACGCGTCGCTGCATTAACAAAACACTTTAGAGATATAGAGAATAACACCACAATTAATTGCGGCCTTAATTAGGGCGTCCCTAGGCGCTTAATACACATAACAAGCGTGTACTCTATTAAGAGGCACAAAAAAACCTAAGGATTAAATACCTAGCCCTCCTCTATAAGGCCTCCCTCCGCCGCATCTCTTAAACGACTGCATATCGCGTATTAAAGGCAGAGAGCCTAACTAACTTCTAGGCAGCGCGAAAGCCTAAGATCACTCGCGCGGTGGCCTAGGAGAGGCGTTAATTCGAACAGGAATATCGCAATTAGGATTGGCGCAGATAGCCCTTCTAGTTCTTAGATAAGTGCTCTATTTAAAGATGCTCCGGCGGCACATCTATATAGGTTTTTCGCCTCCCACACAAGAAATAGAGACATAAGATAATTAAGGAGACAGTTATATTAAGATCTCGCGCGGCAATAGTGTGGGCGAGTATCTGGCTTATTAGAGAGGGTGGGTTTGGCGGAGTCCCTTAGTAATTATGCCTAGGGACCCAGCAGCTTGTTGCAAAGAATACACCGCATAGAGTTATATTAAAGCTCTACGCAAAGGACTCCTCTATAATTATTACGCAGAAGATATCTATATGCACAATAACGCGCCTATCTATAGGGCGCGATAGTTGCTCGATTTTTTGGCGGAACACGGCATACAACTAATCAAGTGGCCGCGTTATTCCCCCAACATCAACCCTATCAAACATCTCTAGTGGTCCCTTAAGAGAGAACTCCATAAGCGTTACCCCAATATAGGCGACCTTAGCGACGGCGACAAGGACTTTAAGACCTTCTGCGCGGCGTTGAAAGATTGCTAGCGTAGAATCCCTAATTTGCTGATTCGCAAGCTTATACTTAGTATACCGCGCCGCCTACTTGCTCTCTAGTGTGCGCGCGGGGTATTAAATAAAATATTAATTAAATAATTATCTCTATATCAATTATTAACTCTCCGGGAGCGATATTGGGGGTGCCGGAGCGCTCTGCGCGACGGGGTGGTGATGATGGCGGACCTCGCTTACCCCTGCGGGGAACAGACTTTTGGCTTAGTACTGTACTATATTCTCTAGGTATCCTTCTTTATACTATATAAATTTAATAAAGGCTTATATAAGAGTATTAATATATAAGTCTATAACTAGTATAAACTTTTATTGTTTACTAAGTTAGTTAACTATAATAAGGAGATGTGTTTATATATACAACTATTAACTATACAAAATAGAAGTTTAGTAATATAATTAATTTAAGATTAATATCTAGTATTATTCTAGTATAGGTAGTAGATAAAGTAGGCCTTATTTGCTACTATAGTAAGTCTTTATATATTAGTAGAGTAGATAAGCTTTAATATACTAGGCAATATTGCTTATTAGATTAGGCTAGAAATACTACAGTAGGGTGACACAAAAAAAGCGCCAAGCAAAAAGATACCTTTTTAAAAGTTATATAACTAAGTGAGTTTTAATACTATGTAAATAAAAAGTATACGGTTTTAAAGAGGAAATATAGGAGATTAAGATTAAGTACTAGGTACGTGCTTACTAAGCAGGGTCCTTAAGGTATCTATCTCTAAACTTAGTGTTTCTAAAAAGTCAATGTTTAAGGCGTTATGACTTTTCTATTTAGTATGCTACTAGGCTAATGTTTTTACTAGCTATTCTAGGCCTAGTGTAGATTACGTAAGCAAAATTTTGGAGTACTTATATAACTTAATTAAGAAATTATTTAAGGTTAAAAAATTACGTGATGTTAAAAGTTAATTAAATCACGTTATTTATTACTACGATTATAGTATAATATAATATCTTTTGTCTAGTAAACTTTCTCTTTTGTATTTCCTCCAATGGAGCCAAAATTGTCAAAACTCGAAAGTTAAGTTTCTTTACTTAAAAAAGCAAATACTTCTAATTCTACTATTGCTACTACCCTTAATAAGCCTCTACAATCTAGTAAGACTGCTATTAGACGTATTAATAAGAAAAATAAGGGAGAGATAACTTATTAAAAGGGGTAAAACAGGGGAGAGTAACTAAGGTTACTTCTAGAGAGAAAAGAGTTATTAATAGGGATTTAACTAAAAGCCCTAAGAAGACAAATAAGAGGCTATTAGAAGAAAATAGTTTTGGGCTTTACTAAGAGGACGTTACAGAGAGTTTTAAAAGGAGAAGACTATTCTTTTAACGTCTCTAGGAAAAAGGCCTATTTAACTAATGAAAGAGCTAAAAGAAGAGAATTCTGGGCTAAAAGAGATAGTTAAGGAGCTAGAAAATATTAACTTTGCTAAAGTTATATTTTCTGACGAGTCTACTATCCAAAGGGGGCATGGTAATAGGCAAGATTATATAAGAAAAAGGGGAAAATCGAAAATTTGGCCTGAACAGCGCAAAAACCGAACAACTAGTAAGTTATTAATTTCCTTTAAATTCCAGAATTATAGAGCCTGTTTTTCTCTATAATTAGGCTATTTTACTTTTTTTATATCTTTTTTTTAAGCTAGTACTAATTCACTGCAAGCGCGAGATATTTCTATCTCAGTCTGGGGCTGTATTCGGAAAGGAGGACGTTCTAAACTAGTGTTTTTAAGGGACCCTATTAAAACTAGGACCTTTAATAACACTAGATATATAAAGGAGTGTTTAAATTCTGTCTTAAAACCTCTTTTAAAAAGAGGTAAGTAAAGTACTCCTTTTTCTTCTTTTTTCTTTTTTTTTTCTTTTTCTTTTTCTTTTTTCTTTTTTTCTTTTTCTTTTCTTTTTTCTTTTTTCTTTTTTCTTTTTCTTTTTTCTTTTTCTTTTTTCTTTTTCTTTTTTCTTTTTCTTTTTTCTTTTTTTTTTTTCTTTTTTCTTTTTTCTTTTTTCTTTTTTCTTTTTTCTTTTTTCTTTTTTCTTTTTTCTTTTCTTTTTTCTTTTTTCTTTTTTCTTTTTTCTTTTTTTCTTTTAATATATAATATATATATATATATATATATATATTTTCTATAATCTTATTCATTATACTAATTATAACTAGGCTGGAAATTTCAACAGGATAATTCGAAGATCCACGGAACTCCACAGGTGAAAAGGTGGTTTTCTAGGAATAAAGTCTTTGTTTTTGGGCATCCACCCTATTCACCAGACTTAAATCCTATAGAAAACGTTTGGAGTCTATTAAAAGATAGGCTAGGAAGAAATAGGGCTTCTTTAGGCTTTGGCACTAGTAAATCTAGTGTAGAAGCCTTTAAAAGAGCTATACAAGAGGAGTGGGATTTAATTCTACAGGAGGCTATAGATTATTGTATACTATCTTTGCCTAAGCGTTATAATGACGTTATATAGAGGCTAAAGGATGGTATACTAAGTACTAGTTATATATTATTTACTAGTTCTATCTAATTGTTTAATTTTAATTAACTTTTATCTTTTTCCTTATAATTATTATTTCTATAAATAAACCTATAATAAAAATTAAGTTATACAGTCCCTATAGACTAAACTATAATATATATAAGTTATAGAATTTATCTACGTAGAAAAGAAAGTTATATAGGGTCAAAGTTTTAAGAAAAAACTTCCCTTAACTTTACTAAGATACCTCTAGTTAGCGCTGGTTACTAAGCTCTTACTAACCTTCTACACTAAAATCTCCTAAACCTTCTCCTTAAAACGGTATACTTTTTTTTACATAGTATTAAAACTCACCTAGTTATATAACTTTTAAAAAGATATCTTTTTACTAGGCGCTTTTTTTGTGTCACCCTACTGTACTATATTAATTTTGTATAACTCTTATATTTTCTTTATATTTTTCTACAGAGCGATTTATATATATAGCTAATTATATAGGCGTAGAGTTATTATGTGCTAGGTGCTAGGTTTTAGTGCCTCCTATTTTACTCCTCTCTGTGTATAGTGCGGATTCGACCTTGGTTAGAATCTTAACACGACGAAGATCTTTAATATAGGCGTAGAGTTCTAGAATATTAGGAATATATACTTTGCCCTTTTTTTAAATACTAAGTAGGGGGCTCTGCTTTTTTTGTTATGTTATTTGAGATGAAAACCTTTGCCGTCCTACCCCTAGGTAGATAATATAACGCTATATACTTTGTCTTATATATATAGTAGACTACTATATAACTAATAATTACTAAGCTCTAGTCTAGTGCCTTTATATATAAGATTATATAGGATTCTCTATTAACTATTTTTTAATACTGTTATAATTGCTATTAGATTCTTATCTGCTAGGTATACTAAATAGATTTTATTTATTAGTTTAGCTATACTTAGTATCTCTGCTAGTAGTTACTTATTAGGCTTTACAGTGGGTATATTGTTTAATTATTTATTAATAGGCATAGTGGGTGCGCGGCTTAGAGTTACTTATTATGGGGCACACTAGGTGCGTTTAGCGGTTACTTATTATAAGGTATAGTAGGTACGTTCTAGAGTTATTTATTATAAGTGTTAGTAATTACTAAAGAATTATAAAGTGTTAGTAATAGGTTTATATTATTAGGTAAACTTTTTTTCTCTAAAGTACTTATTACTACACTACTAAGCGCGACTTATTTTATAATATTATACCTTTTGCTATTATTATATATATTATATATAATAGAGATAAGACTTTATATAAAGTAGAAAGTTATAAACTAGACTAGGCAAACTATATATTATGCGCTATCGTTTTGTTTACACGCTATATACGTAATTCTAAGTTTTAGGTTAACCTAATATAGCTTAATAACAACTTACTATTAGTGTTGCCTATACGTGTCTTTTATATTTCAAGGTAGATTATCTAAATAGCATATTAGGGCGTTAGGTTTAGTACCTTAAACCCCTAAGCTAGTATATAATTTTAAAATTAAACTTAGATAGAAACTTAGCCTATCTAGCTTAGCGGCGGTTAAGTTGTTTATTAGTTATAAATATCTATAACACTTAGTAGTTAGATAGAACCTTTATAGAATTATTTATACTAGTAAGTTTAAACTACTATTGTTTAGAAGCTTAAATAACAGTAAGAAGTTTTTTTATTATATATTTTATAGTTATATTCTATAGGCGTTATTTTGTGTAATAAAAAGGTAATAGATTTTAACACTCTATTATATACTTATAAAAGTACTACAGTATATATAAAGTTAGAAGTGTTAGTTTTTAGCTATATTTCTAGATTAGGATTAAAGTAAGCTATAACCTTTTTATGAGTATTATAAAAAGTCTTCTTTATATTATTAAATATAGCTAAAGCCTTTAAGTCTAGGGCTAGAAGAAACTCTTTATGCGCGCTATTTCTTATAATTTTAGTAAGCGGCTTAGCTAGGTGTAAAAATCTAGCAATAAACTATTAGTAAAAGTTAGTAAACTCTAGGAAGCCTTGTATAGTTTTTACGCACTAGGGTGTAGGCTAATTTGCTATAGTTTTAACTTTTTTAGAATCTATTTTAATGCTATTAGTAGTAAGTATAAGTTCTAAAAACTTTACCTATTTAATATTCTATTTACACTTTATAAAATATAAGTATAGGCTAGTATTATAAAGTTTAGTAATTACCTTAAGTATATACCCCTTCTACTTATCTTCTTACTTACTATATATAAGAATATTATCTAAGTACGCTATATAAAAGTTATTAAGATACTTATAAATTATCTTATTAATAAAAGTCTAAAAAGTTTTTAGAGTATTATAGAGTCTATAAGGCATAACTATATACTTATATATCCTATACTATAATATAAATACTATTTTCTCTTTATTGCCTTCTTTAATTTATGTAGTGTTAAAGGCGGCAATAATGTCTACTAATAATATAATAGAGATTTTAGCTATTCTAGTAAGCGTCTTTTTAGTAGAGAGAGGCGCGTTTTAATTCTTTTTTATTTTAGTGTTTAATTATTAGTAGTTAACACAAATCTAGAGACTTTCTCTAGACTTCTTTACTATTAGTACTAGCGCTACCTATAATAATATACTTAGGCGTATAAACTCTTTACCTAGTATTTTAGTAATATATTTCTTAACTACTTTAGTTTTAGTGCGCGTTAGCCTATAGATCTTAAGTTAAGATATTAAAGAGCTTAGGTCTATATTAATTACGTAGTTAACTTTCTTATAGTGTGGAGGTAGTGTAATAGATTAATGCGCGGCCCTAAGGTAGGCTAGAGATAACAACTTATCTTTAGCGCTAGTCCTAATTGGGACTAGTGCCCCGCGCCCATCGCGCGCCCACTATATTATAGGCATGGATAATTACTAGAATCTCTACATAGTATCTTATCTATAGAGTTTAATTAACTATTATCTTAACTCTAACTATTAATTCTTTATACTATACTGCGTTATTCCTTACGTCCTATATAATATTTTATTAAGTCTAGCGATTTAAATTAGTTAGTATTAAGTTAATAGATAGCACTAGTATATATCTTGCATATAACTACTATTACGCGTTATAAGAATACTAAGAAGCTTTAGTAAATAGAGATCTAATCTATATAAAAAGCCTAGTAGGTAGATAAAACGCCTAGGCCTAGTAGTGTAATATATTTATAGCCAACTAGGGGGTATATACTACACTAGTAAAAGAAGTTAACCTTAGGTTCTAGTATACGCAACTAACACTCTTAATATAAATTATAGTAAATAAGAAAAAGTAAGTACGCTATTCGCGCTACAGTTTACTATAAGCGCTCTAGCCCTTATAGTTATAGTCTTAAACTATAACTAGTAATAATAGAATGTAGAGTTAGGCTATTATTTCTAGTAATTTAGGCTAGAAGCGAATTTACTAATCTAGTCACTTCTATAACACTATTTATATATAACCTTAGAGACTAGTAGTAGTTATATTAATATAACGCCTATAATACGAGAATATATAGATTTAGATATTATAAAAACCTATCTAGAAATTATATATATAGAAAATAATTACCAGCAATTTTAAGTTACCTTTTCTAAGAATAAAGAAGATAGAAGGGTCTAGTTAGAACTATATAAGCACGATAATACTTAAGGTAACTCTACCTATATATTCTAGTTAGGCGCAGACTACTCTAAGAAAAATAGAAAGATTTCCACTAAGTACAACACTATTATTAACAATCTAGTTAATAGTAGTAATAAGCTACTTAAATAAGTAATAGGGGAACCCTATAATTAGGTTATTAATATTCTAGCTCTTCTTATTACTCTTAGAAATATAGTATGTAGTGTAGATAATAATCTTAAAGGATAGGCTTTATAATTATAGGAGGTTACACTAAACATAGTAGAACTAGTTAAATAACTTATTTTAGCTTAATATAATATAAAGAAGTATAAATAGCTATATAAGAGCTAAGGGCCCAATAATAAGGACGCTGCTCCCTAACTCTAAGGAGAACTTAAAGTTATTTAAAAGGATCTCGCCACTACTTATTATAGTAATAGCGAGCTCTAAGTCTATTTAAGCAAATATTTAATAGCCGTTAATAACTAGAATTATTAAATTAAGACTCTAGAAGCTAAGTTAGAAAAGTAAGGGTTAAAATCTAAAAATTTAATAAGAAAGCCAGTAATAACTACTAAGCCTAAAAAGTAGAATAAAAGACGTTCTATAAGTACTAATTTAATTATAATAAAGCTACTTAGAATTTAGATAAGTTATATAATATAACTATAACTAGTTAAAATAGAATAAATAAAATAAGGTTATTAACTTAGTATATAAGATTTAGCAATATAAACCTAATTTTATAGATATATAGTTTTAGGCTAAAACACTAATAGTTATAGTAACTATTATTTATCTAGATAAGTATTTTCTTAGGAACGTTTAGGCTTTTATCGTAACTATTCTTCTTATTAAGAGGATAACTAAACTCTATAACGCAAACTATCTCCCTACAAAAATAATTATACTGTATACTAATATAACTTCTTATCTTATTATAACTATAGTATCTTATTTATTTAAGATACTACTAAGTAATCTAACTACACTACTTATACTAGCTGTTATAAAGCTATCTAAAAACTTTATGTTTCTTAAGTCTAGTCTATTACTACAGCCTTGTTAACTACTAGTAGTTGCCACCTTTCTAAGATGCCTAACCTAGAGAAATTTAATAGTAAGGAAGATAAGAATTATAAGAGGTAGTATGTTCTAGCTATAAATAAGTGTAATATAGCCTTTAAGGAAGAGAATTAGTAAATTACTTATCTTATAAATTATATTAAAGGTAATACCTAGACTCTAGTTAAAGATATATAACTAACATACTACGTAAAGTATATTAACGCTTTAGATAAATTCTATAAACACATATCTATAGATAAGATTACCTAAGTATTAAATAAGTTAGCTAACCTATTATAGCCTCTTAAGTAAAAGGCTAGCAAAAGTTTTATAGTATAGCGTATCTATTTTATAGTAGTGCGAAATCTTATCTCTATACCTAACACTATAATAATTAACTATGTATAGAAGCTTATAATCTAATCTATTACTAATACTATAAATATCTAAAAGAAGAATAGGGATAGCTTAGCATAATATTTCTAAAATACTAGTAATATTAACAAATAACGCTAGTATACCTTAGTTTTAAAAACTAAGGCTATAATAATAAGTGCCCTCTAGATATCCTAAACTAATAATAAGTCTTAATCTACACCTATACCTGCCTAGAAGTAGAACTTTAACAAAGTGGCGTTTAGTAGGACTAATAAGAAATAATATACTTTAAATATAAAAGGGTAAACTATTAATAATATAATTCTTATGCGTCTTATTATAATAAACTGGCTATTCTATCTAGTAATATTTTAATATTGCTTACTATGTTATAAGCCTTACACTATAAAATTATAGGTATAATACTTAATCTATTAATTCACTACTAAGGTAATTTCTTAAGAAAGGAAAGTAGGTCTAAAGGCTATAAGGCCTAAGAAGAAAACTCTAACCTAGGCAAGACTAATCTAGGCTAGTCTAGAGCAACTAGGAGGTTACGCTGCCACAGGGGACGCGTTATAACAAAGCTCCCTTTCTTTAAAGGACCTTAACCTTAAGGTCGCTAGAGAAATTTTTCTAAATAGGCTAGCTAAGCTCGCTTAACTAGCCTATTTTAGACTAGCGTACCTTTATAAGTTTACTCCTAGCCCTACTACTCTCTATTACCTTTTTTTTTCTACTCTTCTTACGTCGCTACTTATTCTAGCGTAAATACCCTCTAGGATAGGCGCTCCTAGCAGGCTCTAATAAGGGGTTATCTAGGGTAATCTAGACCCCTTCTAGGCTAAAACAATAAAACACCCTAATCTGGAGTTTTCTTAGGCCTGCGGAGGATCCTCCCATACCTATCTAGGCTTGTCTAGAGCTAACAACGCTTGATAGTCTGCTTTAACGTCGCCTAATCCTTTTTTTTAACCTATTTAACCTCCTTAGAAAAGCCTTGGCCCTAGTTAAGCCTAATCTAGGCCTATCTAGACCTATCTTACTCTTATGAAGATGTCTAGTACTTTGCAGAGGTTAAAGAAAATAGCCTAGGATAATATACTTATTATAATAAACTTCTATATAACTTACCTCTAGAGTCTAGTAGACGAGCTTTATAATAATAAAGTTAAGGAAGTTTATTCTTACTAGTTCTTCTAAGAGGACTATAGAGCTCTATAGGACCGCAAGACCTATATTTTAGATGGCGTTATTAACCCTAGCTAGAATAATCTTATACTTAAGTGCGTTAAGTGCGCTAATGCTAGTCAGGATTATTTTCAGATAAGTAGGGCTAACCTAGATATATCTAGGCCTCTCTAGGGTTCTTAAGGGCCCCTTAATATGTTTAGATTCCCCAGCGTCTTGTCTCTAAGCTTTAGGCCGCCATAAAGCTCATCCTTCTAAATCCTAGCAGCCTTTGTCTTACTAAGGCTAAATTGGACGTAAGGGCGTTAAAGGAGATTCCTAAGGTCCCTAAGGATTCTAAGGCCCCCTAGCCTATTTACCTCCCCTTAAGGAGGCTTCTATCTAGTTGTAGAAGGTCTTTAAGGATATCTAAATATAAGTTTTTTCTATCTAGGCCTATTAAGGCCTTCTAAGGCTAATTTTAGGGTAGCTATACTAAGGGCAAGTATGCTAGCAATAAGAACACTCCGCTGCACTTTAGCTAGGCTAACTTTCCTACTAATGGCTTCCTTCCCCTTAGGCTTACTAAGAAGGAGAAGGCTAAGACTAAGAAGAATTAGAAGCGTTTAGCGGATAATATTATAGGCAGTCTCGCAGGTACCCTATATAAGTGGGCTAGAGGTAAAGGTAAGGCAGTGGGTAATACTAATCTCTCTACTATTAAGATAATCTAAACTTTCTAAGCCCTATCTAGGGGTAATCTAGGCTAACCAATATTAGGCTTGCTTAAGTGCGCTTAAGGACGCGTTGGACTTCCTAGTTAAGAGGGTGCGGCTGGGTTCTAAGGCTTTAGAGCGTGCGAAGAGGGATTTCGAGTTGTTGTGGCAGTAGGTGCGTACCTAGAATTAGAATCCTTAGGCTTTCTAGGCCTGTTTGGCCCTTTCTGGCGTTTTCCTAGTCTAAGATACCCCCTTTTTAGCGTTTGCTGCCTCCCTTTAGCTTTTAGGAGGGGCTAAGGGCCTTATTTGGCCTTATTTATAGGTCTAGAGAGGTAGCTTTGGCCTAGTTTGGCCTTAATTAGGCTTATTTATAGTTAGCTCCCTAGTTTATAAATCTTAGACGCTAATTAGTTTAGGTTCTTAATAGAGAAGCTTTTTTATACTTTACTCTTATAATTCTTTATATTATATATTTGTAATAGTATTTTTGCCTATTTTATAATACTATTACTTCTTAGAGTCTATAATTACGTACTATTACTTACCTGTCTACCTGCTAGGGCTAGTCTAGGCCAATCTGGGCCTTTTTAGGATTATCTCTACCCCTCCTTGTTTTAGAGGGCGACCCTAGCTTCTACGTGGTCTATAGGCCTCTTTTAGGGCCTATTTTTAGCTCTAATAGGTTTGCGTCCTCTGTAAAGCCTGTGCGCTTAAAGAAAGCCTTTATTACTATCTTAAAAATGTCTTCTACTAGCAACTATTAGTTTTCTTTATTACTATACCCTTTCTACTTTACTTTATACAGCCACCTACTATTTTCTCTTATTCTACCCTTAATCTATTTAACTAGGTATATGTCTAGACCTATTTATAGTACCATAATCTTAGGGGGACTTTGCTCCCGCTGCATAAGTCCCTCTAGGACTAATTACTCTAGTAGGCACACACGTAAAACACTAGGTAGATTTTAAAGTTTTTAGGCAGGCTTAGTTTATACGCCTAATCTCCTACTCGGCGTAGAACTTTGTAGAAAAAACCCCCCAGTACTTATAGTCTAGCTTCTTTTCTAGCCTTAATAAGGCTAGGTTCTATATATTAAGGTAGACTATATCTTCTATAGTAAACTCTACTAGTTTGTGCTTAGAGTTATATGCCTTCGCCTAGTAAGCCTAGGCTTTTATTATAGTTTCTTATATAATAGCCCTTATCTAGGCCATTCTAGTCGCGTTAGCAATAGCCTAAGGTGCGTTACCCCTTAATTAGAGTTCTTTAGCCATACTAGTAGTTAGTAGGTTATATCTATATATAGCCTAGAAAGGCGACTTCTCTATAAAGCTATATACGCTGTTATTATATAAGTACTCTACCTTTAAATAGTAATAAGGCCTAATTATCCTACTTATAATTATAGAAGACTCGTAGGTACTACTTTAGCGTCTAGTTCTACCTCTTAGTCTGCCCATCTATCTGCGGGTAAAAGGCGGTCAAAAGTAGCTATTTTAACCCTAAGCACTACGCAAAGGTGCTCTAGTATCCTAATATAAATAGGCTACCCCTATTTATTACTATTAACCTTAGAGGATTATAAAGCCATATAACCTCCTACTAAAAAATCTTAGCCAGCTTTACTATAGTTATATCCTTGCAAATAGCTATATAGTAGGCTATCTTACTAAAGCAATCTATAATTACTAGTATACTATTATACTTATAGTTATGCACTCTACTCTTAGAGAGGTCTATAATTATATCTATTATTATATCTTACTAGGGACCTATTAAGATTAGTAAGCTATTAAGTTAGTCATACTATGCGTATCTAGTGGGCTTAACTCCTATATAGGCCTTATAAGTTAGAACATATAATCCTTAATAAACTAATAGGCCCTAGACTACTAAAACTCTTTCTAAATAATATTAAGTATTCTTGCAAAACCAAAATAACCTACTAGCGAATTATTATAACAGCGTCTTAAGGTCTTAATTCTAACACTAGTTAGCACGTATAGGCGCGACTATTAAACTAGAGTAGATAACTCTTAATTAGGCTTTACCACTCTATTCACAGTAGGTAATCCTCTATAGGGTGCGAGAGACTTACTCTTACTCTAACCACTATTAGGTCGCTTATTATCTCTTTAGAGATAGCTTAAAGTAAAAGGTTCTTAAATTCCTCTTATTGCGCATTCTCTAGAATAGGTCTTTCCCTAGGTTGCGCAATCCGCGCAGTGGCTGCTAGCCTAGGCTCTTCTAGCCTCTCCTAGGGTATTTTAGCTTCCCTAAGCTTTAGCTTACTTTAAAGCTCTCTAAGCAGCCTTCCTTAGAAACTATCTATCCTATTAGGCCTTTCTATTTCTTCTAACTTGTAGTTAGGCCTCCTTAAGAGTCTATCTACTAGATTTGTCTTCCCTAAGCAGTGTCTAATCCTAAAATTAAATAAGGCGAGCTATTTAGCCTATTAGGCCTAGTATTAGGTTAGGACTTTAGTTGTTATAAACTCCTATAGGTTAGCATAATCTGTTAAGAGCTCTACCTACTCTATAGTGCCTTCTAAGTAGTGCCTTTAGTGTTTAAAGGCTTTTACTATTACAAGCAGCTCTTTGTTGTACGTGTTATAGTTACGCTTAGCCTGGCTTATTATACGCGAGTAGAAGGCAACTAGGTGCCATTATTCTTTTCTTAGAGCCCTAGATATAGTTAACTTAAGATGCCAGATATCGCGTATCTAGAGGCATTAGTCTCTACCCTTAAGGGCAATTTAGGGTTAAAATAGGCTAGCAAGGGCCCACTGGCAAAGCTTTGCTTTAGTTTTACTTAAAAACGCAGCCTAAGCCTCGCTTAATAGAGTAATAGGTACTAATTACTTCTTATATTATTAGTAACTACTATAGGCCAACCCTTTTAGTTACTAGGTAAGTACGTATAGAGGGCTTACAACCCTTAAAAACCCTTTAATAAATCTTTAGTAGTAATTAGTAAAGCCTAGAAAAATTCTCACATTCTATACTAACTTAGGCTCTGGCTTTTTCTATATACTCTTAACTCTGTCCCCCTTTATATATACGCCCTTTAGGCTTACTATAAACCCTAGGTAGCCTACCTCTTAAGTGTAAAACTCACACTTAGAGAGTTTAGCATATAGCTTATACTAGATAAGCTAATTTAGCACTGTCTTTACGTGTTTAACGTGTTTCTTCTTACTCTAGAAATATATAAGAATGTTATCTAAGTATATAATATAACAGACATTAAGAAAGTCTAATATAGCTCTAAAAGACTATAGAGGTGTTAGTTAACCTAAAGGACATTACTATATACTTATAGTAGCCATATCTAGTCTAGAATACCGTCTTCTATTCGTCGCCTACCTTAATTTATATATAGTAATAGGCGTTCCTTAGGTCTAATTTAGTATATATAATAGTAGATCCTAGCCAGTCTAGTAACTCTTAGATTAGTAGGAGTAGGTAATAGTTTTTTATAGTTACCACATTTAGTCTATAGTAATCTACGCATAATTATAATCTTCTATCCTTCTTCTTTACAAAAAGAATTAGTGCTCCTACTTCTAATTTTAAGTGGCGTATCTAGCCTCTTTAAGGTTCCTCTTAATATACTCCTTTAAGACCTATGCCTTTAGCGCTAATAGGCCATAAAGCAGTCTAAAGAGTACCTTCTTACCTACCTTAATATTAATAGACATCTTATAAGGCCTATAGTTCGCTAGTAGGGCGGCGTTTACTTCTAAGAAGGCTTCTTTAAATCTCCCTTAGTAAACCTTAGGTAGAATAGTCTTATTCGGACCAGATTAGTCTAGGCTAACTCTATACATAACAAAATAGTTAATGTTAGCGTCCTTAGTAGTATTCGAGAATTATTATGGCCCCTCTATAGCAACCTTCTAGAATTTACACTTATTATTGTTAAATCGCAATATATAAGTAGTAAAGTTAAGTAGTAGGTTCTATTTAGTTAACTAGGACATTCCTAGCACTATGTTAAACCCTTTAATATCCCCTATAACGAATTTTTGTCTAACCTAGCCCGGGTTTGCCCATAGCTATCTATTATCGTATAGGCCAGCTTAGTCTGGCCTTAAACCTTTAATTTAACTCTATTTAGGGCCTTATAAGTCTAGTTTACATTCGCTTTTAGTTAGACTATAACCATCTTCGCTATTTTAGTACTAACAAAGTTAGCCTCTACGCTATAGTCTACTAGAGCCCTTACTTTAAAAAAGCCTACTACTGTTTAGATAACCCCTTCTAAAGCGATTAGAAACTCTCTAGCCTTATAGGGGCCTCTTACCTCTAAGGCGGCTATAGTAAATAATCTTTGTCCCTCTATATATAATAGAGCCCATTAGTCTAAGAGATAAATAACCTAGAGCTTATTTTTTTCTACCTCTATCTTTTACTTTAGGTAGTCGTCTTCATAGTGCACTTGCTTATAATAGTAGAAATAGTTATTCTTTTCCTAGTCTAGTAGTAATTATGCCTTATAATGCTTATTCCATTCCTTATATTATAGGTTATAGCGCCTCTGGCCTAGTCTAGTATTATTTAACCTAGATTGTTTTTGACTAGTTGTGCCTCGCCTATTATCCTCTTAGGCCTTCTTATTATTATTCTTTTACTTTCGCTTGCCTAGCTTCGGCCCTTAGATAATCCGCCAGTGTTAGTTAGCCGTCTCCTCTAGTTAGATAAGACTAGTCCACCGCTGTGGTTGCCATTAGAGCCTCTCCACTACTTAACTGTTTAGAGCGGAGAAGAAATTGCTAATATACTAATTGTTATAATTATCTAAGGCATAATTAGGATTAGTCTCTTCCTACTAATCCTTAAGATAGTTTAGAAGTTTAGTTAGGGTCTAATAATTCTGCTTTGCGTTCTTAATACGCTAATAAGCCTCTTATTCTCTTTTCTAGCTTAATTCTAGGGTGTTTACTATAGTCTACTTTATTAGTTTTTATATTACCTTATACTTGCGTTTACGCTTAGGAATCTTCTAAACTACCCTATTCTAGAAGTTACGTTACGTATTTTTAAAATAGTAGTGTATAAATCTTATCTAGGCTAGATTAGTGCTAAGGGCTAGTGCGTATTAAATATAATATTTATAGCCTCTTATCTAGATATTTAGTTTCTTTTAGCCTCTTCCTTTAAATTAGGGAGGCTCTAGCGGTTTTAGTAGTTATAGGTCTAAGCTAGCTATTATTGTTTAGGGTGGGACGATAGGCGCGATACTAGTCCTTAGGGGCTTCCTTCTATCCTTCTTACTTAGTCGCTTACTTTTTTATTTACCCTTCTTACATAGAGAAAAGTCCTCTCTAGAGCTGCTAGGCTTCTCTAATAAGTCGCTACTATTATTAAAGTTACTTATATCCTCTTTAATAGTTTTAGGCGTTAGTTGCCTACCCTTACCCTTATTCTTCTTTGTTGCGGCATTAGCGTTGCTTACAAGGGTTAAGGGTTCTTTGTTTATTATTATTAGGTCCTATTTTAACCTACAGGATCTTAAGTTAGTCCTATAAGGCTTTAATAGCCTCGCGCTTCTTTGCGATCTTAATTTCTTACTTAAGTTCCTCTTCCTAACGTTATATCCAAGCTTCTTTAGCGCTTAAGGCTGTTTGTCCTTTGTCTGTGTCAGTTTAGCCTAGTTTAGAGTCCTCAATGCTAGCATAATGTTGCCCCTTACTAGTTACTATCGCTCCGCTTAGGCTAGCTATAGAGGCCAGGCGTTAGCTTTAATAGACGTTGCTTATATTAGAATAATAAGATATAAAGTAGTAAGAGATTATATTATAAGATTGTGGGTACAATACTTAATCTATTAATTCACTACTAAGGCAATCCCTTAAGAAAGTAAAGTAGGTCTAAAGGCTATAAGGCCTAAGAATAAAACTCTAACCTAGCCAAGACTAATCTAGGCCAGTTTAGGGCAACTATGGGGTTACGCTACTATAGGGGACGCGTCGTAACATACACGCTAATAAATTAAAAATAAAAGAAGAAGTTAATAATAAGCCTATAATAAATAACAATAGTTCTATTATAATTATTTAAAAAACTAGAAGCTTCTACGCAAAACTATACATAGGAGCTAGACTAGTGTAGTGCTAAGAGAATATTAGACTAACTTTAACTAAGTCGCGACTAATTTAAGACTATTACTACCCTTATTATCCTACTCTTATAAGCTTGCCCTAAAGAATATTAAGTCTCCTCTACCTCTCTAATAGATAGCCTACTTAACATAATAAGTTAGTTAACTTTTCTAGACTAAATAGAGACACCTTTAAAAAGAGCGAAAGACCCTAATACTTATAAATACTAGGGCAAGCGCGTGCTTTATAAGCCGCTACTAGGTAAAGTAGTGGAATTATAAGACTATAAAAATAGAAAAACCTATATAATTAGCTCTAGCTAATAAAGAAGAGGTAGCTAGGCTTACTAAAGCTATAAATATTATAATTAAGCATAGTAGTTATATTTCCTTAACGCTTTACTATACTATAAATATTAGTAAGTATAATATTATCTTAGGCATAAACTAAACTAACTACTATAAGCTGCTGTTAATCTAATTTAGCAAAACTCGCTCTATACAATTTAAATCTAATAGGTGTTAAACTAACTACTTGTATTATAGTCTTCCTAAAATAGTTTACTATAATAAGCCCTTAAAAAAATAAGTTATAAAAAATATTATTAGT
The DNA here is from genome assembly GCA_009805535.1 of Laburnicola sp. JP-R-44. Classification (NCBI taxonomy): domain Eukaryota; kingdom Fungi; phylum Ascomycota; class Dothideomycetes; order Pleosporales; family Didymosphaeriaceae; genus Laburnicola; species Laburnicola sp. JP-R-44. The sequence continues at coordinate 809,555 of SELF01000010.1, forward strand.
AGGAGATATATATATTATTAGCGCCTATACTATATACTAGTTAGCCGTGTAAAATTCTAATAATATTGTCTAGATAGAGCCACACTATTAGGACCTACTAAATTATCCTCCTAATAATAATACCTTACTTAACGCATTTAAGGAATGCTTTCCCAGATTATTAGCAGCTATAATAAAAGAACACTTTAATAAATACGTTAACAAGCTTAACTAGACGTCCTAGTTAGATAAAGAACTATAGGCTATGCTTTCTAAGTTTGTATTTAATTGCTTTAAACTTTAATAAATATTTAGCGCTATTAATACTAATACTCTGCCTCTACAACGCAATAAAGTTAATTACGCTATAGACACAGACCTAACTATACTTATTCCCTAGCTAAAAATTTATAGGTTAACGCAAACTAAAACTAAAGCTATAAAGAAATATATTAGTAAGATACTTAGAAAAGGTTTTATTTAGCCAAGCATATCTCCCTAGGCCACACCTATACTAGTTGTTAAGAAACCTAGAGGCAGCCTTTATATCTGTATTAACTATCGCTAACTTAATACTATTACTAAAAAGAACTAGAATACCCCCACTCTCTATTAAAGAAACGCTTACTAGAATAGCTAGGGTGTCTATTATATTACTTATAGATATAGTTGCCGCGTTAAACACTATTTAAGTTAAAAATAGCAATAAGAAAAAAATCGCTTTTATAATATAATATAGGCTATATAATATACTAGAAACTTTCTAGACTTTTATTAACAAAACCCTATATAAGTATTAAGATAACTTTTATATAGCGTATTTTAATAATGTCTTAATATATAGTAAGAATAAAGAAGATTATAAGTTATATATACTAAAGGTATTATAGAAGCTTTAAGATACTAGTTTATACTTAGACTCTACTAAGTATAAATAGAAGGTTAAGCGTGTATGTAAAGTATTTTAGGTTAATTCTTACTATAAAAGGCATTAAAATAGACGCTAACAAAGTTAAAAACTATAGCCAATTAGCCTATCCCTAAGTGCGTTAAGGACGTCCAGGCTTTTCTAGGATTCGCGAACTTTTATTAATAGTTTATAGTTAGGTTTTTGCGTTTTATAAAACTACTTACAAAGCTTATAAAGAATAGCGCCTATAAGAAATTTCTATTAGTGTATAACTTAGAGACTATACTTATATTTAATAAGTTAAAATAGGCTTTTAGTGACATAAAAGGGATAGGTCCTTGCCCACTTTAACCTAGATTTAGAAACCTGGCTAGAAACTAACGCGTTAGACTTTATCTGCGCTATAGTTCTATCTTAAATATATAATAGCGTTCTGTGTCTAGTAGTATTTTTATCTTATAAGATAACGCTAGCTAAATGCAACTATAAGATATATAATAAGGAGTTGCTTATAATTATCTAAGCCTTTAAGAAATAGTAGTTTAAGCTTGCTAGGATAGATAACCTAATATAAGTACTAATAGACTACTAAGCGCTTTAGACCTTTATAACTAATAAGAGGCTTAATTATTAATAAGCTTATTAGGCTAAGTTCTTATCTAAGTTTAATTTTTTAAAATTATTTATAGACTAGGCGTTTAAGGGACAAAGCCTAATATATTAATGCGTTAGTTAGACAACCTACTATAAGATATTAATAATACCTAAAAATAGCACTAATAGTAAGTAGTTATAAAACATTATTAGGTTAATCCTTAACTATAAGTAGTATACATAATTTATATATAGAATATAGGAGTAAATATAAGCTATACACTTAGCGTAAGTTATAACTATTATTTTGCTATAAAGTATTATATCTCTAGCGCGTAATATATATAATAATAGCAAGAGGTTTAACTTTATAAAGTAAGTTACGCTTACTAATTTAGTATTATATACGCTAGAGAGGGAAGAAAGTTTATTTAATAGAAATTTACTATTACTAGGTAACTTATTAACACCTAATAATAAGCAACTACTAAATATACCTACTATGCCTTAAAATACGCAATTACTAAACGCACTTCCTATGCCTACTATGCCTACTATGCCCTATCATAAGTAACTACTAAACGCACCCACTATGCCTTAAGACAAGCAATTGCCAAGCGCACCTACTAATAACTACTAACTACTAGCGAAAATACTAAGTATAAAAGAACTAATAGAAGAAATTTATATAGTGTGTACCTAAGAGATAAAGACCTAGTAGTAATTATAATAGCACTAAAGAATAGTAAGTAAAAAATTCTATATAAGCTTATTTATAGAGGAACAAGACTAGAATTAAGTAATTATTAGCCCTATAGAGGACTTTTATATATTTAAGATAAGGTCTACGTTTTAAATATTCTAAGCCTCTATGCCTATATTATTAACTAGGTATATAAGTCCCTTTATAGAGGATATAGAGAAAAATATAAAAGTAATATAAAGTTATTATAGTAGTATTTCTAGCTAAACATAACTAGTAATATTACGTAATATATTAAAGTATATTTAATTTATTAATGCACTAAGACGTACTATAATAGAAAATAAGAATTACTTTACCTACTACTAATTCTAAAGAGATATTAGACTTCTATCTCTATTAGCTATAATACTAAACTTCTACTTTGTATAGTTAATAGTTAAATTTATAAGTATAGTATATTTTATTATAGTAGATTAGCTTAGTAAGAAATAGAAATTTATACTAGTTATAAACTTACACGTTAATACGTTAGTATAAGTATTTATTAAGTTTATATAGCGTAAAGAAGGCTATCTAGAAAATATTATATTAGATAGAGGCGTCTAGTTTACCTTCTACTTTTAAAAACGCCTCTATTAGCACGTTAGTATAAAGGCTAAAGTTATTAATATCTTACTACCTAGAAACTAATAAATAAATAGAGAATACTAATATAATCTTAAAATAGTACCTTTGTGTATTTATTAATTATTAATAGGATAATTAGGCTACCTTACTTTATATAGTAAAATTTGTAGCCAACTTATTAATAAGCGCTAGTATAAGTAATATCCTTTTACGCTACTAAGAATTCTAAACTACATACTAGCCTAGAACTATTCTTACCTATTAATAAAATATTAATTGCCCTAGCTATAACTAACTACGCACGCGCTAATTGCTTTATAAAAAACATCTTAACTAAATATATAATAATCCGCATAAGAGTCTTAAATAGACTTAGGCTAAGTAAGTAGAATACGCAAATAAAGAACACTGTCTAGTAATAATATTTAAGGTAGACAATTAGGTAATAGTTAATTTCTAGCACACTCGCACTATATAATCTAGTTAGTTATTAGATTATAAAAGTTAAGAACTCTTTATAATTATAAAATCTATTAATAATATAGCCTACCGCGTTAATTTACTACTAAAAATTCGCATATATAATATGTTCTATTTATAGTTACTACACTTATATAAACTATTACTACTAGAATAGGTACTTAGACTAGAGAGACTTATTAAGATTATAGATTCTAATATCTAAAATATTTTAGACTATAAGATTAAAGTAATCTAAGTATATAACTTAATTAGAAACTAAAGAACTCGCTATTATAAAATTAAAAGGGTTTACTTTAGTATAAAGTGTAGTAAAAGAACTATTCTCTAGGACTAGACAATTCTTTATAGAAGCCTTATATAAACTTAACTAATTAATTAGACTTAGTTTATAACTAGTATACAAGTTACCTATCTATTTTTATTTATAAAAAATTCGCTACACTAATAGATAAATAGAATATATTATTGCTAAGAATAAGTAAGTAAGCTATTTTTTACTCTCTAGATAATAGTATAATAGACGCGTAGTAAGTAAGTTTATATTCTCTTTTATAAATATAAGTTACTATAAGTAGAAAGAATGTCTCTATTACTTATATACTACTATTGCCTAAGTCTACTCTATAATAGCCACGTCCTTACATAATATATTTTAGAATAATATTAATTATATAACTAAATATCTATATATTAAAAATTACTTATATATACTAGAAATTACCTATATATTAGAGACTATAATAGTTAAGCCTAATAAAAGTAATTGTGCCTAGTAATAGTAATTATGCTTAATAATAATTTTGGGTATACGCACACGCTAATATTACTATCTAGATAACTTAATACCCTAAATAATTAACTTACTATAAAATACTAAGTAACACTATAACACTATTAATAGCCCTTAGTATATAGTTATAGCAATATGCCAGGCAGATAATATTATGGATCCATAGCGGCACCTGGCTCGGAACCCGGAATAACGTTGATCCGGCGCTAGGCCCAATCCGGCCACTAGCGCGGCAGCACCCATAAGGTGCTGCCCTTCTGCCTACCTACTTGGTATAGCAGTATTTTATGTACTAGGAATTAACTTACTTTCATCCCAACTATCGCGGGCCCGAACCCTTACACTATACTGCTATCGCTCCCCCTAGGGTTCTAGCTGCGACAGGCTCACCGCCAGGGTGCCAGCGAAACGGAGAATTGCGCGTCGACGAATCGGACATCTCCCGCGATCGCGTGGTAGGCCTAGAAGTGGGGCGCAGTAGTGTGCGTACGGATTAGGTTACCAACAACAACAACGGTGACGACGACGACAACTTAACAACCAAGGGCATACTCCCTCTTAGGCTTAGTTAGCGGAGAAAGACCGTGGAGAGTAGGCAGGTGGTAGGGCTAGACGCGCGGGTCGACGCGTGTGCCGCTATAGAACACCAGCGGTAAGTACGCCACTTAAAGAGGACCTAGCCTCCCCTACTACTATATTAGTATACAGTGTTTTACAGTAATAGTAGTAACATCTAGGGCAAGCTAGTAGAATAGATATTTATAAAAAATCTAGCTAGCGACTTTGTTATAACTCTGCCTAAGGCGTAAGATCGCACCTTACCTAAAACCACTAACCTTCCACATCACTATAGCATAGATTCCGATTCCTCGCCTAAGTAGTAAATACGACGAGCATAGACAACTTCGCGCACCTTTATTGCCTATGCCTAGAGAATTTTATTCTAATACTCTAACTCCTTAATCTTAAACTAGAACTATAGGCAACCTTAGGAACTTTACACCCTCTTTCGCAAAGACGTTTGCCTAATAATAGAAATAAGTAGACATGTAAGAATCTATAATAATTGCTAGCAATTCGCAATTCTAATTATAACCTATTATTCTAGCTCTAAACTCTTACGCCTAATTAGCGCTTTAAGGCCCTAATGTTTAGCGTATCTAACTTTTCTAAACTTCGTCTTAGTACTTTAATACCTCTACTAATATTAATAATAATATATTTAACGCGTTAAAATTAGTAAGATAGCGTAACGAACTCTGTAAAGATCGCTAAGTTACTATTTAGACGTCGCAGAAATCCCCTAACTACAACCGCTAATCTAAAAGAGACTAGAGATCTTCTGCCTCCTTGCGTTTAAAATCCAACAGCTGTAGCCTAGGCAATTTACGAATATCTAAGAAGGCGTTGCTCTTATAGATCTATATTTAAATTTTCGCCTCCTCTTACGCGCGATAAATAATAACGTACCTCTTTAAGGGCTTTAAACCTATTTGTAAAAGTCTATAGGCCTATTAATAATAAAGAAGAGCTAGGCTATAATATAGAGGTCTAATACAAGAACACTTAAGAAGAATAGGCAAAAAAGACATTTTAACTAACTAATATAGCTAAGTTTATAGAAGACATATAAGTTTACTTTAACGCCTAGTTTAATATTATTATAAAGTGTGCTAAGTCTAGTAAGCAACTAGCTAAGAAACTCTCTTAGCTTAACGCGCTAGAGGCTATATTTTAGCGGTTGCGAAACGCCTATAACGCGGCTAGCGACACTAATTTAGAAGCTTACAAGTAATTATAATAAGCTTATAATACTCTATTAGATACTTACTATTAGCGAGGCGCAGACTTAGCTACTACTAAGAAGAACTTTAAAGATATACAAACTCGCGTTTAATAGATTACCTAAGTTAGATAAAAACTATAGGTAAAGTATAATAATACTATTAAAGCGAATAAGAACGCTTTTATAAAGCTTTACAACCTTAAGACTAATTATTAGTATACTATCTAAGACACTTAATAGTCTAAAGAAGAATTTTAACAACTATAAGGACGTGCTTAGTAGTTTAAGCGTCGAGCGCAAATAGTCGAATAAGCTACGTACGCTGCTAAAAACAAACTTAGGTCCCTAAGGGCTTAGACGCGCTCACTATATAACGTATTAGGACGTAGTTAACCTCTCTCGCGTGACTAGTTTAATAAATCACCGACTTCTTATAAGCATAGGCGTGCGCGTTCTTTGCAACACGAGATCTACACCCTAAATAGCGACTCTATTCTTAACTACTATCCTACTAGTATAACGTATAGTCGCTTTACGCAAACGCAACCTGCTAAAAAACTCTTTTATAATAACCTTTATAACTATTACGACTATTATAACGAGCGTAAAGACGTATACAACTAACGCAACTAACACGAAGATTAAGACTAACGCGACAACTAAGACTAGCGCAATAATAACCGTGAACGTTAGGAGACTTAAGACCCGCGTAACGAGCGACCCTTTAGCGCCTCCCACATATTAGTTAGGACTACTAGCGGCTTATATTATAAGGCCCTAGAAATAGAGTTCTTTAGTAGTAAAGATAAGAAGGATTATAAGCGTTAGTAAATTACTATAGTTAATAAGGCAATTACACTCCTATTAGAGGAATATAAAGTCTATTATATTCGCTATTTTATTAAAGATAACGCCTAGAACCTTATCTATCTAATTCTAAGTTTAGTTAACATATTAGAGGATTTGCTAAAGCCCTTAGATAAGACCTATATATCCTATAATTAGATTATAGAAACTAAATAGAAGCTTTATAATAATACGTTATAATAGAAGCGTGGCAAGACGTTTACGCAGTGGCAAGGACGATTTCTCTCTATTATTAACTTGCTTTCCATAGACGAGATGAGTAAAGTTCGACATGCCCAATGTCTTATAGACAGCCGTCTCGCCCACTAAACTTTATCTAGTTTAATACTAAATAAGAGCTTAATAGCCTTTCTAGCCTATGTATATTAAACTCTACTAGTATAATTTAGATATTAATAGTTAACTATATTTAGAACCTAGAAGTTAACGACGTTATCTAGTAAAGACACTAGCCGCAAGCGTTCCCTAAGCGATTGTTCCTTAGCGCGAAAGGATAGGGCCCCCTAGGCGCTTACCCGCAAATAAATAACTAAGGAACGTAATTATATAAGTAAACTAGGTCTTTGCTTTAAATATAGTAAGCCAGAACATATAACACACGATAAGACTACATCCTATAAAGATAAAGACTTTGTCTCTTTAAAAGATATCCCCGCTTTAGCCTCCGCTATAAATGTGTACGCAGAGAACATAAAAAACAAGGATAGCAATAAATTCTAATATAAATTAACCACTAACAAGGATAAGTTAGAAAATAAGAGACTCCTAAACTAAACCGTAATTAGGAGCAACAATAGCGTAAAACTTAATAAGAAATCTAGCAGACTATCTAGCGCCTAGAAGCCGCACCTAAGTATAACAGCCTTAACAAGCCTATAGTTATGTATGCTATATCTACTATCGCGTTAGATACGTCTCCTATGCTAGACGCCACCTATTAACTAGAATTTAACTATTATATTAAGCTCCCTCTAGCCCAAAAATAGCTCCGCGCACTTAGCTTTAGTAGATATAAGAGCTACTACCTATTTTATTTACTAACGAGTTATTAAATAACACTAGCTTAAAGAAATTGCTTTAGAACAACTAGTCGGCCTAGCTCTAGCTAATAGCAATCCTTATACTAAGCTCCGCACCGCGGTAGAGATTACAATTAAGCATAGATCTTATACTAGCCTAGTGCTATACTACGTTACTAAAATTAGTAAGTTTAACGTGTTATTAGGGATAAATTAGATAGACTACTATTTACTAAGTTCCTCTTTTAAAGAAACTTGTTTATTAAGCTTTAAATTGCCACATTACCTAGTAAACTATTTAGACAGCGCGCTGCCTAAAAAAAATTACAATAATAAACCACTAGATAGTACAACGCGTAAGAAAATAGCAAAGAATAGGATCGACGTTATTTTAGGCCGTGCAGCCGCAATAATAATTTCTAGGGATCCTAACTCCATTATTTTCATTAAGCCACACCACTAGAAACGACTAGAATTATTAGATCCTAGTAGGGAAGAATTAGACAAAGAAAAGTCTATAGGAATATATTATTGCTAACCTATACGCTACTTAGCACTATGCGGTATTAGATACTAACTTTAAAAAGTATATAAGGAAACTAGAAAAGCCCGCAATTACTAGAGAAGAAATTGTCGAGCTATTACTACTATTTCTAGTTAACCTAGCTTATAGATTTAATTCTAAAGAAGCTAATAAACTACCCCTGCATTAACCTAGAGTAGACCATACTATTAATCTAAATTCAGAGGCCACGGTACCACGTCCTAAGATATATAGGTTAACCCGCAAGGAATATAGAGTAGTAAAGGTATATATTAATAAAGATATTAGGCAAAGGTTTTATTCGCCTAAGCAGCTCACCTTACGCCGCGCCCGTACTGTGCGTCAAGAAACCTAGAGGGAGACTACGGATTTGCGTCGATTACCGCGCCTTAAACAAGATAATAAAGAAGAACTAGAACGCTCCACCCTTAATTAAGAAGACTATAGCACGACTAACAAAAGCACGAATTATAAGTATTGTTAACGTAATAGTTGCTTTTAACACTATATAAGTTAAGGAGGGTAATAAGAAAAAAAAAGCTTTCTTAACCTACTATAGCCTTTATAAGTACCTAGTTATGCTATTTAAGTTATGTAATGCCCTAGGGACCTTTTCATCTTATATTAATAAACGTCCTAAGAGAATATCTAGATAACTTCTATACCGCGGACCTAGACAACGTACTTATCTATTCTAATAATAAGAATAAGTATATAAGACATATATCTAGACAGTAGTTAAGAAGCTTATTAACGCTAGACTATTCTTAGACGTCTATAAGTCACAATTTAAGGTTAAACGCGTTAAGTACTTAGGACTTATCCTAACCACGAATAGTATCAAGATGGACCCTACTAAGGTTAGCACGATACAAGAATGGCAACTGCCGCGCAATATTAAAGACGTATAGGCCTTCCTAGGATTCGCAAACTTCTATCGCCAGTTTATCCTAGGATTTAGCCAGCTCACACAACTACTTATAGAGCTAACTAAGAAATTAGATACCTAGACTAAAGTATTTCTGTTAGCAGCTAACTCTACAGCCGCCTAAGCTTTTAAAACAACTTAAACAAGCCTTTACACGCGCACCTATACTCGCCTACTTTAATGCCGACTTAGAGACCTAGTTAGAGATAGACGCGTTCGACTTTATTACTACTATAGTCTTATCGCAAATATACAACGGCGTATTAAAACTTGTTGCCTTTATATTATATAAGATAAACCTAGCTAAGTGCAACTATAAGATTTATAATAAGGAGTTGCTTGTAATTATACGCGCATTTAAGAAGTAGCGTTTCGAGCTAATTGGCACAAAATTACCTATTAATATTATATTAGACTACTTAGCGTTACGCTACTTTATAACTAATAAGAGACTAAATCGCTAATAAGTATAATAGGCTAAATTCCTCTTAGAGTTTAACTTTCTTATTAGATACAGACTAAGTAACTAAGGCACTAAGCTAGACGCTTTAACCAGGCGTCCCAGCAAACTCCCTAAGGGCACAGATAACAAACGACGTTAACACTAAGTCTAAACAATCCTTAAGCTATATTATATTACGCTAAAAGCCTACGCTAGCGGCTACTAAGCCTATTATAGTCCTAAAAATAGTAATAGCCGCGATAGTAACGCGCACACTAGCTATGCCTACACTTTATATTATGCTTATAAGAATACGTTATAATATATAGTCTATATAGCTTAGGTCCTTACTAGTAAACTTATAGACACTATTGCAAATCTAGCCCTTATAATATACTTAATTAGTAAGAAGGATTATATTAGCAAGGAGTCTATAGAAGAATTGCTAGCGTTATCCTTCTTAGCACCTTTACAAGTGCAGTTGCCTAAGGCGAAAAAGAAGACAAGAATTAATCCTCCTACTAATAATAGAGATTTAGAGAAAGACCTTGTCACTAGAATTAAGAACGCGTACCCTACTAATAAGGACCTGCAAGCTATTATAAAAGCGAAACTTAAGAAACAACGTCGCATCCTATTTACTTATATATAACAAGAAACTGCAAATTAAGCTTAGAGACTGCTAACTATAAGACAACTTATTATATATAAAGAATAAGATATACGTACTAGATAATAGACCTTTATACACTATAATTATTAAAGACTCTTATAACGAGTTATGCGCAGACTACCCTAGTAAGCACGCTACGTACTACAACCTAAGTTATTAGTTTTACTAGCCTCGCATAATAACGAACGTTGCACACAGTATATACGCAATTATTTAACGTGCTATCGCTCTAAGGTTAATAAAGAAGGCAAGCATAGACTTCTTCGCCTATTACTAATTCTAGATTAATACTAAAAGAACATATTAATTAATTATATTACTAAACTACTAGCCTGCAAAGATTATAACTGCACCTACACTAGTATACTTATTACAGTTAATCGCCTATCTAAAAAAAAGAAGTTTATCTCTATTACTAATCTTAAAGTTATAACGCTAGTCTATACGTTTATTAAGTATATATAGCGCAAGAAGAAATACCCTACACAAATTATTAGTAATTATGGCGCTTAGTTTATCTTATATTTCTAGCGTCGTCTATGCTAATAATTAGGTACCTGGCCTAAGGTATCGACTTTCTATTATTTAGAGACTAACGGCTAGACTAAGATTATTAATACCTAGGTAAAATAGTACCTACAAGCTTATGTAAATTACTAATAGAATAATTAGGCACTATTTCTACTAATAGCTAAGTTTATCGCGAATAATTAGATTAGTAACTCTACTAGCGTCGCCCTATTTATAGCAACTAAGGGCTACCTACCACGATTCTTAATCTATAAACTAGTTAAATTAACGACGTTACTATCCGCCCCCGCCTAAGCTAACTAGCGACGCGTCGACAAGTTTGTTACTAAGTTAGAGAATCTTTAATAGTTCTATTAAGACAATATAGCTTAGGCATAAGCAAAGTAGGTAGAATATACAAATAAGAAGTATATGTCTCTACTTCTAAGTTACGTATTAGTAACAAAGTTATATTAGATATAAGGTTTATTAAGATAATATATATTCTAGTAAATTATTAGATATAAAACACTATAGACCGTTTACTATTACACGCGTTATTAATAACTCTATATATAAAATAGACCTATCGCTAGAAATAAGACGCGTATATAACGTATTTTACCTATAGTTATTACACAAACAACCTAGCAACGCGCTACCTAGACAGCGATTAGAACCTAAGGGCCCTATTAATATTAACGTGGACAACACCTTAGATTACACGATTAAAGTCATACTAAACTATCGTATTAATAGTAATCTCTAAGACCTATACCGCCGCAATAAGAAAGGTTTACTTTAGTACCTAGTTAAGTGGAAGAACTATCCTAAGGGTCCTAATAACCCGTTATAGAAACTATAGATACTTCTTATTAACGCCCTAGAGGTAGTAAATTAGTTTCACGGCGATAACCCACGCAAACCCGCTAAACACGTTAAGTTTAGAGACCTAGCGGCCTAATAAAAAGTGCTAACAAACAAGATTAGTGCTATATATATTATTACGTAGGTGTAATAAAAACACTCTACTACGTCGCAAGTAACTAAGTTGTTTATCTTAGTAAAGTACTCTATTAGAGGAGGTTGCCTCTACAGCGTTAGTTAAAACAATCTACTAAACTTAGTAACACTACTAGACATATTGTAATAGTACTATTACTAGCTATAATAGTCTCTAACTAGCTAGGAATAGTTTATAATAACGCGCAATAGCGTGCGATAGTTTAGGAAACACTATAATAGTGCGAGATAGTTAGGTTATATAATAGACATAAGCCTCGCCGAAGCTTAAGGCTATAGAGGGGGGGGTAGTGTTATGGATCTATAGCGGCACCTGGCTCGGAACCCGGAATAACGTTAATCCGACGCTAGGCCCAATCCGGCCACTAGCGCGGTAGCACCCATAAGGTGCTACTCTTCTGCCTACCTACTTAGTATAGCAGTATTTTATATACTAGGAATTAACTTACTTTTATTCTAACTATTACGGGCCCAAACTCTTACAGATAATAGATTAGGTTATAAATGTCACACTTATTAAAAATCTAGAAATAAGATAACGATTTAATATTAAGTATATAAAAGATATTAGGTAGGTAGTCTATAGTTATAAGAGTAATAAAACTACTTTTTTTTAGAGAAAGGATAGTGTAATAGATTAATACGCGGCCCTAAGGTAGGCTAGAAATAACAACTTATCTTTAGCGCTAGTCCTAATTAGGTCTAGTACTTTGCGCTTATCGCGCGCCTACTATATTATAGGCATAGGTAATTACTAAGATCTCTATGTAGTATCTTACCTATAGAGTTTAATTAACTATTATCTTAACTCTAACTATTAATCCTTTATAGTAGGGTGTTAGCTTTAATAGCACTAAATACTTGCTTAAACTTATTAAAAATAAATCTAGAAACTATACCGCAAAGCTTATTATCTAACTAAGGTGCTTAGTTTAGCTTATCTATATACTTATTAAAGTTCTCTTTAGTTATTATAGTAGCTAAACTAGGAAAGCTGTCCTTAAATACGTTAAGGAAGACGTTATTATTAGGAGGACGCTTAAGCAAGTCCTAATAATAGGGCTTTATCTAGATAATATTATTAGGGTCTTAGGTAGCTAATTAAATAGCAGCGTACGCACTAATTATATATATATTACTAACTAGCGAAGTTTTATATAACTTTCTCTTTAATAGTTAATTATAGTATATAGTTTTAGATTACCTTTAATATAAGTGGTTAGTTTAGTAGCAATCTAATTCGAACTTTATAGAATAGATTTTACTAAACTAATTAAGGACTTATAATAGTCTGTCTAATTTATACCTAGAATAGTATTATAATTTTAATATTAGTAATATAATATAGCATAGTAAACGTGTGGCTACTATATTTAATAGTAAGGTCTATAACTTTTATAAGTTTGCTAATCTTGCCACTATTTACTAATACTAGTTATATAGGTTTATTAGTCTTAATTATCTTATAGCTATATTAATTTACCTAATAGTAGCTTATAAAGCACGTGCTTATTCCTATATTAGTAAGTGTAAAAGTTCTTTACTATTCTTATAGTGTTTATATTTAATCTAAAAGGTTAACTAACTTATTATATTAAAAGGACTATTAGTTAAGAAGGTGGAGAAGACTTAGTATCTACTAGAATAGGCTTAATTAAGTAGGATAGCAAGAGTAGCAGCGGTTTTAAATTAGTTGTAACTTAATTAAATCTAGTCTAATATTCTCTTAGCACTATACTAGTTTAGCTTCTATATATAGTTTTATATAGAAGTATCTAGTTTTCTAAGTTAATTATAAAGCTATTATTATTAACTTTAATATTGTTCTTAGTAGGCTTATCTTTAGTTTTCTAATTTATTAGCGTGTAACGCTTATAGGGCGGCAAGTAATATAGAGATATTAGTAGATAGTATAGTAGACTTATTATAGTAGAGTATATACGAGTTGCGTTGTTAGTAGTTAGGCTTACTATACTTAAAGCATAGTTTTAAGCGTACTAATATACGCCTCTCTTCTTTAGTTTAGCTAAACGCAACCTTATTAAGGTTTTACTTTAATAATATTATTAAAGCGTAAGACTCTACTATCTTTATTTGCGTTATAGACATATCTATAGTTATAGCCTTTGCCTTTAGGGCTATAGTATATTAGTATTATTTATTAATATTGCTAGTATTATATAAGTACTATAATAAACTATTATTGTCTTTTCTATAGATATTTACGGTATTGGTAATAGACTAGTTTATAAGCTTCTAGATATAGTTAATTATTATAGTGTTTAGTATACAGATAACATTATAAATAGCTACAAAATAGATGCACTATACTATAAAACTCTTACTAGCCTTTTGCTTAAGGGGCTGTAAGAGATTAGCTAGATTATTTAACGCCTAAGTAATTTTATCTATAGATATATATCTATAGAATTTATCTAAGGCCTTAACATACTCTATAAAGTGCTAGGGTCTTATATTCTTAACTAACGCCTAAGCGTTACCCTTAACATAATTTATAAGGTACGTAATACGCTAGTCCTTCTTATTAAAGGTAATTTTATATTTGTTAGTAGCTAGTACGCGCTACCTTTTATAGTCTTTATCTTTTTTATTATTAAATTTTTCTAAGTTAGGTATCTTAGGCAGATAACGGCTACTACTAGATATAGAGAGGTAGCGGCGATAGAAGTAGTAGCTATAGAAGAAGCTTAAGAGATATAAGGTTTATAAATATTGTCTTATTGCTTATTATAATTAACTTGTTTAGTAGTATCTTAGATAAATAATACACTATATTTACAATAGGAAGAAAGGTTATATTATAATATCTAGCTATTATAGGCAGCTAGAGAGAGATTATAGCGTAGACCTACCTATTCTTAGGAAAATACTTACCTAGACAGATAAGAATCTTTATAAGTATTAGTATTTTAACTTAGGACTATATACCTATAAAAGTTAGGCTTATATTATTAAACTTTATATACTAAGTTAATAACTTTATTCTATATATCCTATTTTAATTAATTATAGTTATAATATAGCTTCTTTAGGTTATAAGTAGCTTTATTATAGTTAAACTAATAGTTGCGCAATATCTATTATTCTGCCTTTTATTATAACTAGTAATACTTATTAGCCTAACTATTATATTTCTTAACTTTAGCCCTTACTTAGTCTAACTCTAATTGCAAGAATTTAACCTAATATTCTTAGTTATTAATAGTAATTAGGTGCTTACTTAGTTAGGCTCGTAATTCTCTATTTCCTTTATATGCCTTAGCAAGTTTATATTTCTTAACCTTAAGTTCTTTATAGAGTTAAGGGATAGTATTATTATTATTATTAGTAGGGCCTTAGTTTTTATATAGCTGCTTATATTTCTTTAACTTACGCTAGGTTACTATAAGCTACTTAACTATCTTTATTATATCTAGCGTAGTAGCAGCAAATACTTTTTATAACTATAAAGCTTAGCTTTTAAAATTATTGTCTGCGCTGTAAGTAGTATTATAGAGAGTAATAAGGAGGGCTAGAATATTAATAACCTAGTTATAGAGTTTCTTTATTTTATTTCTTACTTAAGTAGTTTATTACTACTATTAATAATATTATTAATAATAGTATTAAACTTAATAGGAGCAAATCTAATACCCTTAGAGTAGTCTGCGCCTAACTAGAAAGTATAGTAAAATTATTATTAGCGTTATTGTATTCTTATAACTCTAGCTAGACCTTACTATTATTATTATTTTTAGGGAAAATTATAGGTAATTATTCTTAAGATATATAATTTTTAGATAGAAGTTTATAATAATATCTAAATCTATATATTTTTAGTATTATAGGTATTATATTAACTTAACTACTACTAGTCTCTAAAGTTCTATAAATAGTATTATAGAATTAGCTAGACTATTAAACTTATTTTTAGCCTAGGATGCTAGATATAATCTAACTCTACGTTTTATTATTACTAGCTATAGTCTATAGTTTATAATTACAAAGGTTAGGGTGTTTATAGTAAGCTATAGTATAAGTAGTATATTTGCTTTTACTTATTTACTATCTTCTATATATTTCTAGAGTTATTATTATATATACTAGTACCTAAGGCGACTTTTTTAACTAGTGCGGCGTTTGTCTTCTAATTAGTTATAACACATTACTATTATTAGGCCTAGATATTATATCTACCTACTAGACTTCTTATATAAATCTAGTTTTTATCTACTAAATAGCACTCTAGTATTCTTATAATGCGTAGTGACTATTAATAGCATAAGCTTATATAAGCTAGTTAATATGTATAAGTTATATAAGATTGCCTATTAGCTTAATACTAACTTTTTTAGATTGCTAGGCCTAATAAAATATTATATAGGGCATAAGGTTAACGTAGTATAGTGTAAAGAATTAATAGTTAGAGTTAAGATAATAGTTAATTAAACTCTATAGATAAGATACTATATAGGAATCCTAGTAATTACCTACGCCTACTATATAGTAGGCGCGCGGTAGGCGCTAGGTGCTAGGCCTAGTTAGGCTAGCGCTAGAGATAAGGCGTTATCTCCGGCTTGCCTTAGGGCCGCGGCGCCTCCGGGCATTAATCTATTATATAGGGTGCCTTTAAGGATAGAATAAGTTAGGTAACTAGTAGATTAGAGTAAGGGCTAATAGTTAGGGGGCAGTTTCTAATTATTAGTGTTCTAGAAAACTTTATTAGGCAGTTTACTATTTAATTTATTACCTAAGTATTCTTTTAATAGGAAGTTAAACTTAGAGTTAATTAGATTAGTAATTTAGAGTTACTATTAAAGAGGTTATTATAATAGATAGTCTTTTTATCTACTAATCTATTACTATAATAGGTAGTATTGTTATCTTCTAGACTATTATTATAGTAAGTAATACTAAGTTAATAAAGATTATTTTTATGAAGTGCCTTTTTTCTAGTATAATTACTATAGTTCTTACTAGGTTAGACGTCTTCTTAACTAAAGCAATTAGGCTTAGGCTCTACTTTAGAATTTTTATTATTAAAGAAGTAGTTTAGGGTTACCTAATATGCGTTAATTTTAGCACCTTTAGAGGATAATAGTATAAAGTTATTAGATTTAGAGACTTTAAAGGCTAGCTACTAGTAGTAGTTTAGAGTAGAAGTAGGGTTATAATAGAGATATTTAACTATAATTTATTAATAAGCTATACTAGAAAGCAGTTAGGTAATATTAATAGCCTAGTAATTAGTTGCCTAGCTAAATATTTAATAGGTAATAGGTAAGAGCTAGAGTAGTTATAGTAAAGAAAGTAGGTTCCTATAACTAGTGCTATTCTAGTTTAAATATAAGCTTAACTAAGGTCTAAATAGTAAAAAATTAAAGTAAAGTGTGTAAGGCTACTTAGTAAGGTAGAGTAGTAGAAAATTAGGGCAGACTAGATAAAGCTGCTTAGTAAGGTTAGCGCTAGGACAACCTAGTATTAAGGTTTTCTAAGTATTAGAGTAGTTTATTAGGGGCGTCTATTGCAAAGATAGTAAGAAATAATAAAGAAAATATTTAAGAGATTAATAGTTAGGCGTAGTAAGGTATCTAAATTTAGTAGGTCTAGATATTTTATAAGTGCAAGCTAGTGTACTTAGTAAGTAAGATAAGGCGCTTTATAGAAAATATAAAAGTATTATTTATATAAAAAATTTATAGGCGGCGCTGCAGCGTCTCTAGAGCCTAATTCT
The DNA here is from genome assembly GCA_009805535.1 of Laburnicola sp. JP-R-44. NCBI lineage: Eukaryota > Fungi > Ascomycota > Dothideomycetes > Pleosporales > Didymosphaeriaceae > Laburnicola > Laburnicola sp. JP-R-44. The sequence goes on from SELF01000010.1 coordinate 827,170, forward strand.
AATTCTCTTTATTTAGTGCCTTTGGCCCTTATAGTGTGACGCTAGTTAGGTATTATAGGCAAATTAGTCTTTAGAGGTAATATAGTTATTATTTATTATTATTTATTATTTATTATTTACTAGGGATATTGAGGGCGGCCTCTTAATAGACTAGAGAAATCTCTTTTAGTAGATCTAGGTGCAACCTATTAAACTAGAGTATAAAGTTTTATAGAGGTAACTAATAGAACTTTCTACTACTTACGCTATAACTAGTAGCTAGTAGATTTAAAATTCTAGCCTCTTTAAATAGGCCTTAGTAGTGTCTTAATTCTATTAGCGTAAAGTAGTATTACTACTTCTATAACTTAAAGTAATCTCTCTTAATAGACTATAGTAGCGCGCAACCTATTAAACTAGTCTCTTATAGAGATAACTAACTAGATTCTTTACCCTTATATAATAAGTAGAGAAGGGACTAAGGAGCAGCCTCTCTTAATAAACCTTAGCGTAGTATATATAACTATCTAGCACTAAAATAACTAATAAACTTCTAGCCTAACCTAGTAAGTAATAGCCTAATCTACCTTAGCGTAGTATAATAACTACCTAAAACTTTTAGCCTAATCTAGTAAGCTTAGCGTAGTGTAATAGCTGCCTAGCACTAAAGTAACTAATAAACCCCTAGCCTAACCTAGTAAGTAATAGCCTAACCTACCTTAGCGTAGTGTAATAACTATCTAAAACTTCTAGCCTAACCTAGTAAGCTTAGTGCAGTATAATAGCTACCTAGCACTAAAGTAACTAATATACTTTAGCCTAATCTAGTAAGTTAAAACTTCTACTAATTTAACCGCCTATAGGTAGCATCTTAAGGGAGAAGTAGATATTATATTGCTATCTATAACTAAATAAAAATAGTTAGTCTTAGAATAATAGAAGGGCAGTATATAGCCTTATAGGGCTAACCTATTAGAGATAGCTAGAATAGTTAAAAGAGCTAGTTAAGTTAATACTATTCTAAGATAGTAGATAAAAAAGAGATATAGGGGGGGGCCCTTTCTTATATAGAGGGCGGCGTAGGGTATAGGCCTATACTAATTACTACACTAATACTAACTAGAAAAGGCGCCTTTAGGAAGGTAAAAGGCGTAAATAGGGGAAATAGAGTGTGAAAGAAAGGTAATAGGACGTGCTTAGCAGGAAGGCTAGTAAGTACTATTATAGGTTTCTAATAAAAATATTATAATAATAGTACTATTATAGTAGTTATTTCTTCTACTATTATATACACAGAAAAGCGTTTTAAGGTATTAATAAAAAGGAGTTATATATTAGTATATATAGTATTAATTTATCTATCTAGAGATAGAATAATAAATATAAGGGGCTGAGCGCCCTTCTACTAGTTACTCGGCCTGCTACCTTAGAGCCTTAAAGTTCTAAGTCTATGCATCTGCTAAGCTAGAAGTATATAAGTCTATAGCCAGAGTTACCTTTAAACTTTATTAAATTTATAAGTTTACTTAGGTAACTCTAACCTCTTAGTTTAAAGCCCCTTATAATAAAGGCTTTTATCTTAAATAATATAATGTGTGTGTTATTAAATTAACTATTTAGAAGTAGAACAATAAAGGCTTTTATCTTAAATAACATAATAAAAGAAGTAAAGCCCCCTACTTAGTAATTAAAAAGAGCGTAAAAAAGGTAATATAATTATACATAGTATATATAACCTTTTATTGTAATCTACTTTAGCCTCAAACTAAAAAAAAGATTAAAAAAGATATTTAGTAAGCCGACTAAATAATATAGCAAAAAAGTAAAGCCCCCTACTTAGTAATTAAAAAGAGTACAAAAGAAAATTATAAAAATACGATACACTAGTATAATACTAGATATAGACTAGATTTTTTGACGCTATACTAAAGTAGTCTTTTTGCTCTAATTAATATAGACTTAATTTAAAAAAATTAAAGAGCAATTAATATTAAATAAATAATATAACTTATATTACTTATCGTAAAACTAATACTAATTTTATTATTATCTAAACACTCTCTATATATAAGGGCACCTAAAAGTGTTAAGGTTTAAATATTGCTATATAATAGTATTATATAGAAATTAGACGTCGCATTATTTATTTAGTGTTAATTACTCTTTTTAACCTCCATTTTTAATTTAAGCCTATATAGGTTAGGATAGAAAAGCCGCTCTAGTCTAGCGTCTAAAAATATAGTCTACTAAGTCTTTACTAATATAATAGTAGTTACTGCACACTTGCCTCCTAATTATTTATAAGCGCTCTAACATCTATTAAATTTACTTAAAGCGTGTATAACAAACTAACTCTTACTTTATTATTAGTAATTATAATACGCTTACTAACTAATGCTATAACTATAAGAATCTAACATATCTATATAACACTCTTCTTTCCTAGCAACTTATTAATAAATACCTTCTCTTGCCCTTTAATCTTGCCCTTTATTACTACTATTCTAACCTATAGTAATATAAGAAACTATAGTAGAAGCCCTATACGTTTATTATAGCGTCTATAGTTACTAATCTATTACTAGCCTAATTAGTACACTAGAATCGCCTTATATAAGGTAAGGAGTCCTACTATTATTAACACAGAAAAGCGTTTTAAGGTAAAGTTAATAAAAGAAGTTATAAATAGCTATGTAGCGTTAAATTAACTATCTAGAGGTAGCACGACAAAGGCTTTTATCTTAAATAATATGATAAAAAAAGCAGAGCCCCCTGCTTAGTAATTAAAAAGAGCGTAAAAAAGGTAATTATAAAAAAATAATAAATAGCTATAATAATTAATTATTAACTAAAATTAAGTCATATTTAATTAGGTTAGGGTTTAGGGTAGAGTCTTACGTAATCTAGATTAGATTAGAATTAGGGTCTTACGTAAGTAGAGTTAGGTTAGAGTTAGAGTCTTACGTAATCTAACCTAACTCTAATCTAGCCCTAACCTAACCTATACCTAAGATCTGTGCGATCCCAACCTAACTCTATATCTAAGCTAAGTACCCTAAACCTATTTACTAGCCTACTTTCTATACTTTTTAGTACAAAGTATTAAATATTATTATTTATATTAAAGATCTTTATTATAAAAAGATTCTAACTAAGATTCTACTAGTAAGTATATAAATATAGAGTTAGATAATAATAAACCTTAATAAAGCGTAACCTTTTATATAAGTAACTTATTAAATAAACTAATTATATTATAACTACCCCCCTACTACTCTATATAAAGCCTCTAATTCTACTACTTTTACCTTATATAATAATACTATTATACCTAAATATACTAAACTATATAATATGTATACTAAAGAAATAGAAATATTAAAGGTAATTATTATAATAGAAAGCTAAAAGTAATTCTACTTTATTAAGCTTTTATTTTATAGTTATACTTATTATCTATTATACAGTAGTGTAATAAGTAATTACTTACCTTTTGGCTTATTGTCTATTTTAAGATTAGACGCAAATAGACAGTCTAGAAAGTATAGACTTTAGGATTTTCTTTATCTTATTAATTACGTGTTATTGCGTAATTTTACACATAAAGGACTATTAGTTTCCTAAAGTAGAAGTTAATAACTTTCTAGCACGTGTATAGTTACGTGAATTTATCTATATAAATAAGCCAAAACCCTAAGTTAGAAAAATTATCTAAGTTAGTTATCTTACTATTTATCTTATTATAAATACTACCTACCCTATTATATAAGTATTTTATACTTATTATATTATACTACCTACCTACCTTTTACTATATTATAAGGATATTACGTAATCTATTTCGATAGTAATACTATACAAAGAAATAAAACTAAAGTACTAAAAGAATAAGATTAATATAGTAAATAATCTCTCTTTATTAGAAATATAATAATATATTTTATATGGTTTTCTTTACGATTAAGGGGTTTCTAATAAAAATATTACAATAATACCAGATATTTCTTCTGCTATTATATACACAGAAAAGCGTTTTATGGTAATATCTAATATATACTATTACTAATTATTATATTAAAGATCTTTATTATGTAGAGATTCTAACTAAGGTTAAGTTCGCACTATATATAAAAAGGAGTAAAATAGAAGGCACTATAACCTAGTATCTAGCACATAGTAGTAGTAACAAAATATACACAAAATAACGATAATTTTATTATTAGCGTTCTGTATAATAGTATTGTCTATAGTAATTAATAGAACTAATTATTATATATTATACTAAAAAGGGGTAGCTTTTTTAAAATTATTCTAAAGAAACTTTAAAGAATAGAAAGAATACTATTTTTTAAAATTAAACTATATAATTAAAAAATAGCTTATTATAGTCCTAAAAAAAGTATTAAACTAAAAATAAATACTAAAGCTATAAGTGCTAGTAAACTATAAAAAGTAATTTAAAATAATATAAATATTACTTATATATTACTACTTTTACTAGCCTACTTAACTTCTTATATATAAATACTAAGGCTAAGGCTAATCTAAAAATAATAAAGTTAATTAAGTCTTTATACAAACCTAAATAGAGTAAACTACTACTATTATAGGCCTTTATATAGCTATAGGTCTCTATAAATATCTTAAAAAAACCTTTATATAAGTACTAAAGATAATTTTATTTATATAAATAACTAAATAAATTACTACTCTTCATACATAGTACCTAATTGCTATTTTATTTACTTATTAATAACTACTAAACACTATATAAAATAGAGCTACTACTAGTTAAATATAAAGTATAGGTACTATATTAATTTACACTATCTAAGCCTATACTATAATCTAACCTATATAACCTTTTACCTAAGTATAACCTATCTTTTTAACGAGTTATAGCTAATAAAATTATTTAATTTTAAAAAGTATAGAATAAGAAAAATAACTATATAAAAGCTTTATATATTATTTTAGTAAAAAAAATTAGAATTTTTATAAATTTATAATAACGCCTAAATATTACTCAAAATTAATACTTAAATATCTTTCTAATATAGTTAAAAGAGCTAGTTAAATTAATACTATTCTAAAATAGTCAATAAAAAAGAAATTTAAGAAGGCCTTGTTTATATAGAGAGTAGTATAGAGTATAGGCCTACACACTAACTACTATACTAATACTAACTAGAAAAGACGCTTTTAAAAAGGTAAAAGATATAAATAGAGAAAATAGACTATAAAAAAGGTAATAGAAAGTGCTTAGTAGAAAAACTAGTAAGAACTATTATAAATAGTATAAAAAACTACTATGATTTATAATCTTTTTATTAAAAACCTTTTAATTATAAAAATATTTAACTAATAACTAAGCGTATATATTTACTATAGCTAGCTAATATTCTTTATAGCAAAAATAAACCCTTTATATTAACACTATCTTAAAACGCTTTTCTGTGTTAATAATAGTAGGAGGGATAACTACTATTATTATAATATTTTTATTAGAAACTTCTTAGTTGCAAAATAAAAACCATAGCAAGAATAGCTAAAGAAAAAAGTATTAAAAAATAAAAGATAAACTATACTTATTATAACTACTTCTTTTTTTATAATTATCTTTTATACGCTTTTTTTAAATTACTAAGTAGGGGGCTCTACGTTTTTATTATAGTATTTAAGATAAAAGTCTTTATTGTCCTACTTTTAGATAGATTTAATTAACACTATATAACTACTTTATTAAATAAATAAATACTATACTAGTACTAACTAAAGTATAAAAAAAGTATAAAATAGTTATAAAAATTTTTAAAAGTAACTAAATATTTAGCACTTAAAGCTACTTAATATGTGTTATTAAATTAACTACCTAGGAGTAGAATAGTAAAGACTTTTATCTTAAATAATATAATAAAAAAGTAAAGCCCCTTACTTAGTAATTAATAAAAGTATAAATAAGTAAATTATAAAAAAAGTGTATTTACATTACTAAGTAAACTTAGTAGTTTTCGTATAGCTTCTATAAGCAAAATTTTTATAAAGAGGCTACTTAGAACTTTAGAAAAAATAAAACTTTAGCGTAGCTACACTATAGTTATTTAGTATAATTTGTTTTACTATTTTAATTATTATTATAAATAATATATTCTATTAGTAGCCCGAATAGATTAGTCCGCCGAACAGTTTTTTTGCTAAGACTACAATACTTTACTATAAATTATAATGTCTTAACAACACAACGCGTTATTATCTAATTAAAAAGGCAGAATTAAGCTTACCCTTTACGCCTATTAGAATAAGTAAATTTTAAGCCTACGACGCGCTACTATAGTATATAATATTCCAAAGTCTACACTAAGTAATTAAATTAACAAAATTACCGCCTAAGCAGATACACGATTAGGTATGGCAAAGCTTATTGCAACTAAAGAGTAGACGCTTATACAATATATCCTCAACCTAGATTTGCGAGGATTTGCACCCTAGCTAGGTAAGGTGGAAGATATAGCTAATAAACTGCTAGCTGTGCGGTATAGAGACCCTATAGAATAATACTAGGCTTAGCGCTTTTGTAAAGCGCGTACCTAAGCTTAAAATAGCTTTTAATTAAGCGAAGGACTAATAGAGAATATAATAGAAAGACCTAGAAGTTATAAACGCGTGGTTTCAGCTAGTAGAGGATATAAAAGCTAAGTATAGAGTGCAGAATAAAGATATCTATAACTTTAATAAGATAGGCTTCTAGATAGAAATTATTAGCTTAATAAAGATTATAACTAGTTTAGAAAGATATTCTTAACCTATGCTTGTTTAGCTAGGCAATCGCAAGTAGGTTATAGTAATTTAGAGTATTTGCGCTGCTAGGTATACTATCCTACTTTTTATTATCTATAAAGGGCGAGTCTATATCTTAGCGTAGTATAAGAAGACTAGTATTCCCCGCGATTAGAAGCTCTTAGTCTCTAAGACCGGCTAGACTAATAACGAGCTTAGAGTCGCGTAGTTAAAGCACTTTAACGCGTATATAAGGCCGCGCATAGTAGAGTTATAGAGGTTACTTATTTTAGACGGCTATAAGAGCTACTACTCCTAGAATTTTAAGGATTATTGCCTAGAACAGAAGATCCTAACACTTTGTATGCCAGCGCACTTATCTTATATCCTCTAGCCGCTTAATGTGGTCTGTTTCGCGCCACTAAAGCTAAAGTACTCCTAGCGCGTGCGGGACTTAGCGCGCCGACGCGTCTTTTATATCAACAAAGAGGGCTTTCTACTAGCCTTTTGCAACGCGTTTTTTAATATATTTACACTAGAAAACTATAAGAAAGCCTTTAAGGCCTCTAGGCTTATTTCTCTAGATGCGTTAGTAGTAGTAGATCGCCTTAATGTGCGTATTCACACTCCACCTTAGGGTACCCTACTAGATACACTATAGCAAGCTAGGACCCTAAGCAATACTCTTGAGTTTAGATTCTAGTTAAAGCTTATACGCGACTCTTTTATTCGGTCTTCACCTAATACTAAATTAAGCTACTTATAGCTTATAAAAGGTACTAAACTTATGCTCTACTATAGTGTACTTTAAGAGACCTATATTAAGAAACTTAAGGAGTAAATTAAGGTTTTAATAAAGCGAAAAAACGCGTAAAAGAAAGCGCATTTAGAAGGTAGGACGCTAGGCTTTGCTTAGGAAGCAGATTTGGGAGTAGAAAGCCCTTCTATTAGGGTGAAGTTATTAAAAAGGGCGCGAGGTAGTAGTAAGGGAGAGGCAGGTCCCTTAACACAACGCCGCTATAGGAGGTGCAAAGAGCCTAGGAACAACGCAAGAACCTATTAAATAGATAAAGAGATAGAAAAGGAGTTAGATATTACCCTTAGTGGCTTATTTTTAGATAGTGTTAATAGTAAATTAGAGTGATTTTATTATAGGTTACTATAAGGCCAAAAATAATAGGTTAACTTTATCTTGCAATAGTACGCACTTAGTAACTAAAAATTAGATAAAGTACTACTTAAGATATAGTATACTTCACTACGAATCATAATGAGTATACTATATATTGCCTACGTATAGTATGGTAGATAATATATTGTATATTATAGAGAGTCTTATTGTAAGTTCGTACTGCTAAGAAAGACTCCTTAGCTTTGCGCGGCTACTGCAGCCGCGCAAAGAGGCTACACGACGTAAAAAGTAGATTAAATAGTAACTTAGTATATTGTAAGTTATAGTAGATTATTATAAGTTACTATAAAATAACGTTAGTAGTGTTCTATAATGAGTTATAAGGGACCTCGAAGTTGCCAAGAAAAACTATTTGGCGGACGAATCTATCCGGACTACTAATAGAATATATTAATATAAGTTAATATATTAATAAGTATGTAGCGTTAAATTAACTACCTAGGGGTAGCACGATAAAGGCTTTTATCTTAAATAACATGATAAGAAAAGCAGATCATTCTGCTTAGTAATTAAAAAGAGCGTGAAAAAGGTAATTATAAAAAAAATTAATAAGTATATACTATTTCTTTTAAGTAATATAAGGGTAACACATACTAAATATATATTTATTACTTTATTACTATATTAAAGTTTATTCTTAATAAATCTTCTATTACTATTTCTATTTCTTTATACCTTACTATCTATTTAGGTATTAATATTATTTTTAAAGCTAAGGTACTTACTATTACTAAAAAGTATACACTAAAGTTTTACACTACTATTACTAAAGTAATAATACTAGAATTTTATTCTATGTATATAATAATTATATTTTTATAACTACCTTTTTACACTTTTTTTAATTACTAAGCAGGAGGCTCTGCTTTTTTTATTATATTAGTTAAGATAAAAGCCTTTATCGTGTTACCTCTAGGTAGTTAATTTAACGCCACATATATAATAATTATTTATAGAAACTTAGTATACTTAAATATCTATAAGGTAATTCTTATATATATTACTAGATTAGTAGCTAATTTAGTTTATAAAAAACTACTAGGTTTATATTTAGTTCTAGTAGTAATTACTTTTAGTAAGTAGTAGAATCTAGTAAACAATATAAAATATAAAGAATAAAGTATTTATTAATAAACTTTAGTATAATAAAAGTATTATATAGATCTATAAGATTATCTTAGTTATTATTACTATTAAGTTAGTTAGCTTATCTAGCCTACAAGCGTAAATAATTAATAATAGTAATAGTAATAAGCTAAATATACTATATATAGTATGGTTTTTCCTTTTTTTATAATTACTACCTTTTTTACACACTTTTTAATTACTAAGTAGGGGGCTCTACTATTTTTATTATATTATTTAAGATAAAAGCCTTTATTGTGCTACTTCTAGGTAGATAATATAACGCTACATAGTATGGGTTTTTTTTTTTTGCGACTAAGAAGTTTCTAATAAAAATATTATAATAATAGCAGTTATCCCTTCTGCTATTATTAACATAGAAAAGCGTTTTAAAGATAGTATTAATAAAAGAGAGGTTAGCGTATTAGATATATAGTATAAGTAAACCTTATATTAAAACTAAAAGCTTATAAGTATTAAAAAGTATAAGTAATATATTCTATTAGTAGCCCGAATAGATTAGTCCGCCAGATAGTTTTTCTTAGTAACTTTAAGGTCTCTTATAACTTATTATAGAACACTACCAATGTTACTTTATAGTAACTTATAATAATCTACTATAACTTATAATATACGAAGTTACTATTTAATTTACTTTTAATATTATATAGCCTCTTTACGCGGCTATAGTAGCTACGCAAAACTAAGAAGTCTTTCTTAGCAGTATAAACTTATAATAAGTCTTTCTATAATATATAATATATTATCTACTATACTATACATAGGCAATATATAGTATACTTATTATAATTTATAGTAAAGTATACTATATCTTAAGTAGTACTTTATTTAATTTTTAGTTACTAAGTACGTACTATTATAAGATAAAGTTAACCTATTATTTTTAGCCATATAGTAACCTATAATAAAATCACTCTAATTCACTATTAACACTATCTAAAAATAAGCCACTAAGAGTAATATCTAACTTCTTCTCTATTTATTTATCTATCTAATAGGTTTTTATATTATGCCTAGACTCTCTACACTCTACACCTTCTATAGCGGCGTTGTATTAAAAAATCTACCTCTTCCTTACTACTACCTCGCACCCTTTTTAATAACTTTACCCTAATAAAAGAGCTTTCTACTTCTAAATCTGCTCCCTAAGTAAAGCCTAGCATTCTACCTTTCTAAATACGCTTTCTTTTACGCGTTTTTTGCTTTATTAGAACCTTAATTTACTTCTTAAGTTTCTTAATATAGGTCTCTTAAAGTACACTATAGTAGAGCATAAGTTTAGCACCTTTTATAAGCTATAAGTAGCTTAATTTAGTATTAGGTAGAGAGACTAAATAAAAGAGTCGCGTATAAGCTTTAACTAGAATCTAAACTTAAAGGTATTACTTAGGGTCCTAGCTTGCTATAGTGTATCTAGTAGGGTACCCTAAGGTAGAATATAAGTACGCACATTAAGGCAATTTACTAATACTAATATATCTAAAAGAATAAGCCTAGAGGCCTTAAAGGCTTTCTTATAGTTTTCTAGTATAAATATATTAAAAAACGCGTTATAAAAGGCTAGTAGAAAGCCTTCTTTATTAATATAAAAGACGCGTTAGCACGCTAAGTCCTATACACGCTAGAAGTACTTTAGCTTTAGTAGCGTAAAATAGACTATATTAAGCAGCTAGAGGATATAAAATAAGTGCGCTAGTATATAGAGTATTAGGATCTTCTATTCTAGGCAATAATTCTTAAAATCCTAGAAGTAGTAGCTCTTATAGCTGTTTAGAATAAGTAACCTCTATAACCCTACTATACGCGGCCTTATATACGCGTTAAAGTGCTTTAACTACGCGCAACTTTAAGCTTATTATTAATCTAGCCAGTCTTAGAGACTAAGAGCTTCTAATTATAGGGGATACTAGTCTTCTTATACTACACTAAGATATAGACTCGCCCCCTTTATAGATAATAAAAAGTAGGATAGTATACCTAGTAGCGCAAATACTCTAAATTACTATAACCTACTTATAGTTGCCTAGCTAAATAAGTGTAGGTTAAAAACGTCTTTCTAAACTAGTTATAACCCTTTATTAAGCTAATAACTTCTATGTAGAAGCCTATCTTATTAAAGTTATAGATATCTTTATTCTACACTCTATATTTAGCTTTTGTGTCCTCTACTAGCTAAAACTATATATTTTATAACCTCTAGGTCTTCTTATTATATTCTTTATTAGTTCTTAGCTTAATTAAAAGCTATTTTAAGCTTAGGTACGCGCTTTACAAAGCGCTAAGCCTAGTATTATCCTATAGAGTCTCTATACTATATAGCTAGTAGTTATTAGCTATATTTTCTACCTTATCTAGCTAGAGTGCAAATTCTTACAAATCTAGATTAAGAATATACTATATAGCGTCTACTTTTTAGTTATAGTAAGCTTTGCTATACCTAATTATATATCTACTTAGGCGGTAATTCTATTAATTTAATTACTTAGTGTAGACTTTAGGATATTATATACTATAGTAGCGCGTTATAGGCTTAAAATTTACTTATTCTAATAGGCGTAAAGAGTAAGCTTAATTCTATCTTCTTAATTAGATAATAACGCGTTGTGTTATTAAGATATTATAATTTATAGTAAAGTGTTATAGTCTTAGCAAAAACTATCTAGCGAACTAATCTATTTAGGCTACTAATAGAATATATTAAGTTTAAATTATTATTATATTATTAAGTAGTGTTTTAAAGTTAGTCTTTAATTAGAATTAGATGCTATATATAGTATATAATAATTTTTTATCTTAATTTACTTTAACTTTAAACTAAAAAAAAGGGTAAAGAAGAAATTTAGCAAGCTAACGCTACTTAATAAATAGCGAAATAAATAGTAAAATAAAATTTATTAAAAATAATTAAAAACGATTAGTAAAGTATTTAGTATATTTATATATAACTATCCTTAAGAGAGTAGAGGTTAGCTGCGAGAGCGGCACTGTTGAATATTCAAAGCGTATAATATTCTGCTGCTCAGAAAGGGGTTCCATGCGATAGCATTGGTAATATGCAAGGTGCACGAAACGCAGTGTTACATACACATGGATTATGAGATCATGCCGTGCAAAGACATTACACTTGAAACTACGGTACATGAATCCGAACTTTTTCCGTACTGCATCAAAATTTTCTTTTGTCAAGCCGAGTTCTGTGCTGTCGTCCCTTGTGATGCCGCGGATGTTCGGGTATGCGAGTTTAAGCAACACCAAGACGTAGACTAACAGCACGCCGATGCGCTTCAAGCTGTTCCACACGCGCAAGCTCCATGACTGCGGGGCCGACATTTTCGAGCCCTTGTCTTGTGAGGTTTGCGCTGGTGATGTGCTTGATGTAGGAGCCGAGGTTGACGCCGGAATACTGCTTTGCGTACCCGAATGTTGCTAGAACGTACGTCAGTATTGATAGTTCCATGAAAGCATATGATAAGACTCTTGGAGAACTTACGAAGAGAGTGGTTGACGCCCGCCGAGTAATCTCCCACACTCTCAGGCGTCCACTGACCAATAAACACACTGCCCGCATTCTCGACAAGATCGATGACATTCACTGCGTTTTCTACCTGTAGAATGAGATGTTCGGGGGCGTATTGGTTGCTCAGCACCATGGCTTCCTCGATGTTTTCGACCACGAGAGTGAGCGAGTGCTCAATTGCACCTCTCACGATATCGACACGAGGCAACGCGTTTGATTGTTCGTGAAGCTCGTTCTCGATGGCGGCAAGCTGAGTTTCGTTGAGGCCTACGGCTATACAGATGACCTGTGAGTCTACTCCGTGCTCTGCTTGACTGAGCAGATCTGATGCAACGAACTTGGGATTTGCGGATGCGTCCGCCACAACCAACACTTCGCTGGGTCCAGCAGGCATGTCCATACTGACTCCAGCGTTGGTATCATTCGAGACGATCATCTTCGCCGCCGTGACAAATTGGTTTCCAGGTCCCAGAATCTTGTCCACCTTTGACACGCTCTCAGTCCCGTACGCCATGGCTGCAACCGCCTGCGCACCCCCTGCGAGAACGATAGCCTCGGCGCCAACCTTGTGCGCAGCGTATACGATCTCGGGTGTCACTGAACCATCCGGGCGTGGTGGTGTTGCAAGCACAATCTTCTTGCAACCAGCAACCATAGCGGGTACACCTAACATGAGCGCAGACGAAGGCAATACGGCGGTACCACCGGGAACGTAGAGACCGACACGCTCGATTGGCCTAGAAAAGCGCGAGCAGACGACTCCGGGCATCGTCTCAACGACAAGAGGCTTCTCCTCCTTCTGGGCAGCGTGGAACTTGCGGATATTCTCAAAAGATATGTCGATAGCTTGCGCCGTCTCGGGTCTCAATTGCATCAAAGACTCTGGAAATGGGGCCTTCAATACTGGCGACTTCAGCGAAGTCGCCTTCTCGAACTTGTGGGTGTATTCCAGCAATGCCGCATTGCCACGCGTCTTTACCGCCTCTATTATCGGGTTGCAAATGGCGACGATTTTCTCACTAGATCGTTGTGATGGGCGCTGAAGGGCGGCCAGTATCGTGTCTGGTGACTCATTTGCGGTGACGTAACGCCTCATGGCTATTCGACCGTCTTTCAGCCCCGCAGGATCCTCTTTACTCTTTGGTATCGCAGCCGCCTCTTCGGTTGCTTTTTTGGTGCTGTTTTCATCCGACGCGCCATTGGCTGCTGCAGCCTGTGCTGCGAATGCATGTTTGGCATCGCCCTGTCTCCTCTTAACCTTGATGCTCTTTGCATCCAGATTTCGCTCAACATCTTCCAGTGTCACGCCTGCAGATATACATTTAGTCAGAGCAAAATATAGTAGATCGGCGGCTTCGAACGCGATCTCTTCTTTCGTGTTCGCATCACACAGCTCAGTAGCTTCCTCGAGTATTTTCGCTCTTAGAAGTTGTGAGTCGTTGAACAATCGCGCTGTATACGAGCCGGTCGGAGCAGACTCCTTGCGGCTCTGAAGGGTCTTCTGGAGGCGAGAAAGGCCGCGATACTGGCCAAAGCAGGTCGGCGTTGCAAGGTGACAGAACCCTGACAATTGTCAACGGATGCTCGTTGAGCTGCATAATCCACGCTTACCTCGTCCTTTTTGTCGCACAACGAACTGTAAACAATCGTTGTCGCAGTCGAATGATATCGTTACCAGCTCTTGAATGTCGCCGCTGGATTCCCCTTTGTACCACAATCCGCGCTTGCGGCTCTGATATACCCCCCGCCCAGTCTCCAAACTCTTCGCCACACTCTCCTCACTGCTGTAGACCAGGCCAAGCGCAATCCCTCGCTCATCAGTCACTAGGGTCGTGAACAAGCCGTCTGGTCGGTCGCTAGTCGCATTCGCCATGAGAAGCTTTGCAACGTTCAGCAGTCCTCGTCCCGGCTCCGCATCCACCTTGAGCGCCTGTGCCGGTATGACTGGTATCGCCCCCATTTTGGAGATCCGCAATGCATCTTCTAGTGTGGGGTTCATGAAAGACACGAACACGTCTGGCCTTTCTGTTCCGTACTCTTTCAACCAAGCCTCGACCAGGTCTATGTCTGTGACGCGATGGGAGTAGACGTCCACTTGAGTTCCGGATATCGCTTCTATATTCTCTTCCCTTGTGTTTCCTGGAAGACATAGCACTATCCTATCCTGGTCGATGTTCTTCTCTAGAAGCTGCCCGAGTTGCTCGCGCGTAACGAAGACCTTGGCGGCGCCAGCGTCGAGGAGCGAAACGACATCGTCTATTAATTCAAGCGAGTCGACGTCGAGGTAGTTCGTGTAACGCCCAACAGACTGCTGGAGGTGGGAGAGCGCTTCATCGACGGTTTCGGGGGTTACGCGGGCAAAGACGTTGCCAAGGTAGGACAATTGCTGGGGATTGAGGCCGTGGGTGGGTTGGGTGTAGGTGAGCAGGTCAATCGCAGCGAGGAGAGGAGGAGCCATGATAACAAACTATTGCGGCCCTTGGAAGGCTGGAGTAGGTAGGAGCGAAGGGGGAGTCGTCGCGCAAAAAGTGAAAGTGCTCGTCTAACATTTGCCCATGACGCACCACTAATCGCGGGGCACCTGCCGATACAGAACATTCACGTGCTAGCGCGTCGCTTTGTTCTACTAACATCCCCGCAACCGTACTCCATATTCATCACAGCGCTACAGACTATGGAGATCCTCACTATCCTGGGGTAACACACTTTCAGACTTCCAAGATTTAGTCCTAGAACTGTGGACTGTCGAGAGTTGCACATAGCTTTCCTGTTTCATAACTGTACTTGATCATAACTATCTCTCGTCAGAACCCGAAAGCACGTCTAAAGTGACCAGGCAGACAGGCCATTCAGTATGCCATCCAAAACACTCGAATAAGCCCTCCCAATGCAGATCCCCACACGCCAACACTGATATAACCGATGCCTGAACAAAGCAAGAACGAAACGAACACTCAAAACAACGGCTGTGCCATCCCCAATCCCAAAATTACTCATCAGCCTCGTTATTCCAGACCTCCACCTCCTTGTTTTCCAGTTCCTTCATTTTATCCTCAGGGAAGATCGTGCCATCCGGTAAGCCCGTCTTCCCATAATTGACCACGGGTCCAATCGTCGTATTCCACTGACTCTTCCTTTCCATCAGCGTCCTGATCGGCTCTCCAACACCAGGTCTGGAAATTCCGGCATTGGGCACGGGATGCGATCCACCACCGGCACCACCCGGCCGCTTAGTCTGTTTCTTGCCCTTGCCAATATTGCGATTCCGTTTGAGATAGGCCTGGTTGAGCTGGCTGTCAAGGTCATCGGCGATTGTATTGTATTCCTGCTGTGCCACCCTTTCTGCCGTAAGCTCCAGGAGGCGTTGTTTCCGTGCCCCATTGATGATGGACTGTTTGCGGAGTTCGTCTTGAAGGACGCGGAGCCGGGCCGCGATTTCGTCGTCGAAGTGGGAATCGTATGCTTCCATCTCAGTGTCTGCATCGGAGATCAGGCCATAGTGCTTAAACTCCATGAGTGCACGTTCATTGAGCGGGGCATAGTCTGCTCGTCCGTTTGTAGGGGCCGCTCTCCAGCCTTGCTGCACGAACTCGGACAGCTGCGTTGCTGCCGGTAGAGAGTTGTTGTTGTTAGTATCGGCTGGTGCTCCAGCACCTTCATCAATATCCATGGCATCACCATTGACACCGTTAGTGTCAGCGGTACTAGTTGAGGTGCCTCGCCCCTCGGGCCGGAGCGTGGCCATTACTCGAGAGAGAAAGGGGCCTATTGAGAAGTCTTCGGTCTCCAAAAATTCGTCTGCCATGTTTTCGTAGGAGCCGCGCGGTTCGTTCTGTGGAAGACGATAAGCGGTGTCTATTTGCATCTGGCCGTCTTCCTCGGCCCAAATCTCCTTGTAGTGTTTATGGCCACGCCGAGGAAGGACAAATGGACCAAGACGATCGCCCCGTTCCTTCAGGAAAGCCATGTCTTCTTCGGTCAAGGGGCGTATGAACGGCTCGACATAATTCGCAAAGACACCAGCATTGACTTGCGTTGCCGGCTTCGCATTGGAAAAGTCCTTGTCTGGAGGCGTTCCAGGCGTGAGTTTCCTCAAGTCATTCTCCGGATATTCGGCGACGCTGTATACTTCCTTGATCTCCTCCTCGCTCATGCCCGGGGTGACTTCTCGAATGTGATAGATAGTAGGATCGTCGAATTTGGACGGGTCGGGGCCGAAAGTCTGGAACTGCGGTACCGCGGGAGCTGGCGGGGGCTGGTGAGAGATGTCAGAATTGCTGGGCGAAGGCGCATCCGCGGCGCCAGTGCCTGCCGCTGAGGGCGCAGCTTGGGATGTAGGTGAAGATAACGTGGAAGAATTGTCTAGAGAGAGTGTTAGAATTCGGTCTTCTGGCGTGGGTCTTCCGACATGGTGTTGCGTGCGTAGGTATAAGGATGGCTGCGGCCCATCGCATGGTTGAGGAATCGAGTCGGCTCCATCACCCTGAAGCTCCAGGCACGGAAGAGGCAGGGCGTACAGGTGTCGGTGAAACAGCAAAGGGCCTTACCTTTGTGAACGTCGACGCCATCCTGCCGGGCAACGCCGTGGGCGCCCACGGCAAGCGGGCGCTCATCCTCAGCACGCTCTTTCCTGATAATCTTCTTCAACTTGTGTTTGCGCTCCTCTGCATCCTTGTCGGGCGCGCGATCCTTGTCTCGGTCGTGCGAGGGCCGGTTCTTCTTGAGAGTCTGCAACTCCCTCAGCGCAGCGTTGGACACATCGCATCGCTTCTGGACGTTCGCCAGCACTTTGCTCTCAATGGATTCCCGCATGCTAATCAACGACGCGCTCAAAGGCACCGACTGGGTACTGCCACTGCCCTTCTCTAAGATGTCTTCGATGGTGGCATCGCATCTTCTGGACAGGGCCGTCAGGGAAGCCCTGAAGTAGGTGGCCGAGGACGACGACGACTCGACGGAGCTTCGCACGGTGGGCAGGGGCGTCGTATTGCGGCTCCGCGGTGCGCCCGAGGGCTTCGACCCTGGCTTTGCCTTGCCCTTGCTGCTTGTGTTCTTCGACATGTTGCTGTGCTAGCGCTCCGCAGCCTGAGGAACGCGTGGGGTCGTGCCGGCACGGCTGGCATGGGGCGGCGCTGCTTGCTGGCGGCGGCGGCGGCGGCGGTGGCTGTCGTGATGGAGAGCTGGCGGCGGCCGGGACGTCAAGCGCGCTGCTGGCGCTGCTGTTCACGATATGATGCTACTGGCCTGCTGGCCTGGAGCCGTGGACCGCTGGGTACCTAGGAAGGCGCCAAGGGCCACGCATCGGCAGGCGCGACCCCAAGAGCCGGGGCAGGTGCTACCGGCGTGCCCATATTCCTGTACATACCATACGGCTACACGTCTACTTATGGGCACCTGCTGTGGGCACCTGCTGTGGTCTTCGTGCGACATGTAGCCTCGCAATACAACCGTACCGAGTCCGTCTGCTAGAGAATAATGCTCACCAACAGCGTATGGGCGCCAAATAAGCTTTGCTAAGCTTTGCGCAGCGTCGGCGGCATCAGCGGCTCCCGTGCCCTCCCTCCAGCCTCCAGCCTCCGCATAATCCAGCTGCAGCTCCCGCCGCTCGCTCGCTCTCACTTGAAACGCCACCGCCCGCCGCCCGCTGTGCTCACCCAGTTCTTGCTCTCGCCGCGCAGCCATGGTTTGATTAGGCACATCTCCTCTCGCGGTATGCGCAGCCTCCCTTCGCTCCCCTCACTCGCCGCATCGCCAACATGAGTACGTCACCCTCCCTTCTCTGCCCACGTCGCGCCCGAGTCCATCCTAACCCGATGCCCTAGGTGCCGAAAGCATCCACATCATCACCATCGACTTCCCAGACCCGTTTCTGAGCGATAGCGAAAATGACCACTTCGACACACTTTCTGTACGCGAATCTGATCATCTTCTCCACATCATCCCCGAAAACAACTTAACGAGTCTAAAGGCGACGGAATCGTTCCGGTGGCCGATAACAAACAATATCCAGACGCTCTCGTCGAAAGGAGTGGACCGCGGCGACCAGCCATATGGCATCTTGTTTATACCTGATTTACAAACAGACGAGTGCAGGCAGGTCGAGAAGACGTACATCGCAAGCAATGCTACACGTCTGCGCGACCTGCCGCTGGGCGTCGGCTATGCTCTCATAGCGGTCGCACCGTGGTATTCTCCTACCTGCATGCTAGAATACTTTGCCACTGCCCGAGACCAGCCGGTCAACGCCTTTATCGTGTACCAGCCAGGCAATGGAACGGAAACGCCTCCTGAGACGAACGACATCTCCTGGGCACTGGGCGACGGTGGAAGCTGGCAGTTCGACAACCAGTTCCCCACTTATGCCATCCCTCCCGCGAGCGGCGGCATTGTCACACATCAATTGAGCTTGTATTCAGGCAACGTATCTAGCGTGCCCTATGGCGACGAGCTCAAGAAGCGGTTCGATTCTACAGATTATATACGACTGTGGGCCAAAGTTTCCGTCGGTGCGTCTCCTTTGCTTCTAGTAGCAAGCATAGCTAACATACTTAGAATCGGGCACTCAACTCCCCAGCCTTTGGGTTTTTCTTGTCATCGTGCTGGGTCTTCTCATTTTGATCATCAGCGCCACATCAATTTGTATGCACGTGGTACAGAGAAGGCGACGCAATTCACTGCGACGGCGCGTCGTCAACGGCGAGGTGGACCTGGAGGCTCTTGGCGTGAAACGGCTGAATGTTCCCGAAGATTTTCTCGTGAAATTGCCTGTATATGCTTACGTCGGAGCGCCGGAAGAAGCCGAGAAGGGTACCAGTCCTCCTACGCGGATCAACAACATAACATCGCCCACCGTGAATCCCGACGTCGGCCTGAAAGCGCCTCCGCTTGCTCGGCGTTCTTCTGCTCCAGATGTCCCTCTTCCACCCACTCGAGCTTCCGCAGCATTTTCGCAGCCGACATGTCCGATCTGCCTAGATGATTTTGAGCCAAACGAATCCCAGGTCAGGGAACTACCTTGCCGCCATATATTTCATGTCGACTGTATAGATCCCTTCTTGCTCAACAATAGCAGTCTCTGCCCCATTTGTAAACGTGAGTATCAATCCTAGTCTCCAGTGTGCGATCTTTTTGGAAGAATCGCACATTCATTCTCGTCCGTTTGACTAATACATCATCACTGTGTACAGAGAGCGTTTTACCGCCTGGTTACTGCCCACCGGTCATCACCAACATGATGGTGCGGCGAGAACGAATGATCAACCACAGACGTGTTCGCAACCCGCCTAGCCCCGCACCTGGTAATTTCGTAGGTCGTCTCCCCGGTGCGTACGATTCGCTGCGCGCACGGGTAGGCGGATTCCCCGGTGGCCGCAGACTCTTCAGCGCCCCGACGAGGGCTCCACCTCAGGTGAATGAAATAGAAATGGCATCGGGAGCAGCTGCCGTCCCTGTCGCTGGGTCAGCTGCCACTGCGACCGCGCCTCCGGATCCTCCCCCAGCTACTCACTCCCAGCAAAGGAGAGAGTGGGCTCGACAACGGGCTCTAACGCTCCTTGGAAACCAACAAGTCCCCTCTGGTTCGGAGGACGAGGAGCGAACCAGCTCTCGTTGGAAACGCGGCTTACGCAATATTTTCCCTGGCTTCAGATAACAATTTTCTAGCTTCATGATACCCACCGTTTAGGGCTGAGTGGAAGTGCTTAGGGTAACGATATCACATTCACTGCGAGGCGTTTTGGGCGTTCGGCTGTTGCTATGGACAGATGTGGTTCAACTGTATAATCTGGTGGCCCTGTGTCTATACTGACGCATTCCTTTTGTTTGGCTTGGTACGGCGTAGGTTGATACCAGCGGCTTCGTGTACATGTTTGCACCTTCCTTTTTGTATGTATACAGAAAATAATAAGCCAATACCATACGCTGCCAAGTAGGGAGGGAGCAAGAAGTAACACCACCCGATGGGGAAAGGCTCTGATGTAAAACACTTTAGACTCCTGCATCGAGCGCTGTGGAGCCATGCCTAGAACACTGTGATGTCCTGTGTATTGATGATCCGTACATCATAGCCTGCTGATCGGGAAACGGCGCTACCTAGGTACCAAGGTACGCTCTCTCGCACGTGCCAGGCTAGCGTTACAACCAACATGTTTTTGTCGGTGAGGAGGGGCCGGGCATTACACCACTCGTCGAAAAACCATACAACGCGTAGCTGGGAGGACGATTGACGAACTCGCAAACGCGCACGAGAAAGCAAGCACACTCCAGCGCCCAAGTGACGCTCGCCCATGTTATAATCATTCGTTACCTCCGGAACTCGCCTCAGGCAAGTTGATATTATGAAGCAGACAAGTATGTAGTAAAAATAGGATCTCCACCAGCTTCCCCGTACATACCTCCTCGCCCATGTGTGCATAACGGGTACTACCGCGGTGGTTCGTCGGGTGTGGCTTAACCTCAATCATTGCGATCCGAGACAACTCCAGGGGTGAGAGTAATCTGGTTGACAGACCCTGCTTACCAGACATTCCCCCGCATGTACCGGTAGCTGTTTTCTGGTTCCGAAGATAAGCTAGGACGGATGGGGCGAACGTTGGTTCCCTCCCGAAGGTCCCGGTGCGTTGGACTGGGTTAGGGCTGAGCTAGTCAAGTGACATGCCCACGCGACCATCTGAAGACATGGTGAAGCTAGTGGAGACGCCTCCGATCCATGTGATGAGACCTGCAAGCCGGTGAAGGGAAAGGCCTAGAGGAGGGCTTTGCTGTTGCTTCTGTCGTTACTGACATGAAAATGTTCCTTTCCTTCAGTACTAAGTCCAAAGGCTGGAGACTCGTCGTGGACTGAGTTATGCTGGGAACATCATACTGTCTCCGAGATTCTGACCTAGACCTGTAGAGATACACCGAAGCTAGCAAACGATCCCACTTTCGGGGAAGTTGTGGCCGTTGAAGGGCTGCATTGATATTGGCTCCAATGATATCGGCTCCACTGACATTGGAGTATGCTTTTTTTTTTTAAAAAAAAAAAAGGTGGGAATGGTGCAAACTTCAGAGAACGGAGGAATATACCTTCGTGCGTATTGGCTGGAGAGAAAGAAGGACCGGTAAAGGGTCTGTCAAAGTGCACGGGGTGGGTACCTGTCAGTGGAAGCGGGTCGAAGCTGTAAGTGTACCAAAGTTGACACCTATGGTTACTTGCTTCTTCAGACATGTGCACACTTCTGCGTCCTTCCAGCTTGCTTTCTGCTCCTGGATTTCGGTATAAAACTCGTTGCTCTGGCCTTTTCCTTCTTCCTTCCTTCCGTGAACACTCCCAGCCAACTTCCTTCCAACTTCCATCCCACTTCCATCCACAAACACTTCGGGTCCTCCTTCTCCACTACTACCATCCACTATGCCTTACCAAAAGGCCTCCTCGATCAAAACCCGTGCCAGCAAGCTACCACACCCGCTGGACTCCTTCTACCAAAGCTACAAATTCAGCACCGCCATAGTCCTCACATGGCTCTCGACAGAGATTCGCAACGCGGACCGAAACCCCCTCGACACTCCCCAGGGTGCCGACATCGAGGAAACCACCCTCGAAAACCAAACGCAAACGGCACGCCAGGTGGCCCAAAACGCGATAACAATCGCGAAAAAGGGCATCACGCCGCCAAAGTCGATCCAAAATTCGTTCAAGCCGACCTTGATCAACCGCACCAAGGTCTCGCAGTATTACGAGATGCTGCCGGGGACATCCCAAGAGTCCTTGGACCGCCACGCGTTCTTCAATAAGACACTGACGGAGGCGTATATGGTCTTGTTTCCGGGCCAAGAATTGCCCCATTGGCACCTTTACTTTTCCCAGCCGGCCTACACAACCTACGGGTACCAGGTTTACAGTGGCCAAACCATGGCCGGAGTCGACTTCTCTTGGTCGTACGCACCCTATTCCCAGGCGGACTATCTTTACGCCTGTCACATGTACGCCGGAGCACAGCCCGAGTACTCTTGGCCCTGGCCAATCGCCGACCAGTTCTGGTACTCAAGTGCTGAGTCCACTGAGGAAAGAGCGAAATAGCCCGCCTGGCACTCACGGCTGCGAACCCCCAAAATCAGCCACGCCACCATCTCACAGTGAGTTAACCCAGGCTACGTAATTGGCACGCGGACCTAACCTGGGTACTAACGTCCTCAGGGAACTCACCACTACTGCTGTGCACCCCCTATCCGCCTACCTACTGGCCTACACGAGGTACCTACCTACCACTGTACACAACCTCACCTCACTCTTACTAACATCCTCAAGGCACCCACCACTACCGCCATACACCCCCTACCAAGGGAAGGTACCTACTTACCACCAAAAACCCGACCTCACACCACCCTGTTCCCTCCGCTTCCAAAGGAAGAAAGACCATCCCTTCCGCAATCGAGGACACGGTGAACACCTTCACGATGCGGCAAAGGGAAAAAAGCCGCATCATCGCCACCCCGAATTCCAACAAAGGGTTGGTCTTCACACAAGAAGGCGGCAAGAGTATCGGTACCGTGTTCACACCCCATAGAGGTGAAGCACAGGCGGGAAGTACAGAGACTCAAGGGCTGAATTCAGAACACCCCCGAGATGTGGGTGGGGATTGGTTGCCGCAAACCAGGAAGGGGCTTTGGAAGCTGGTGGTTGGAAGGATGGACAGAAGGATGTTAAGGGATAGCTATGAGGACTGGATATAGATATGAATGAATCATTGTTTTATACTACATCCAGGGATATGAACACATTGTGTGATGCATTTCCGATACGCCTAAGTGACTTGACTGCTCAGCTACCACCGACATCTTGTTAATTACGTGCCCGAGTAACAGTACCACACGCATCGTCGTAAAATGCAGGGAAACAAACCGATATTCCAAAGATCCAGAGGCTGAACGAAACACGTATAAAAGCCTCCCACAATTCTATCACAAAACCAGTGCACATCCCCTCCCAAAACACTCATCTCCATCCAACGCACCGCCCGCGCACCACGCCCCCAAAACGCACCCCACACCCCTCAACCCCCTAGTCCAAACTCTGGATCTGCACCTTGATACACCCCGTCTTCGGATCCGCCGCCGTCCTAAAGGCCTCGACCGCATCCTCCAACTTAAACCGATGCGTAACCAACTTCCGCATATCGATCAAGCCATTACTCACCAACCGAATCGCCTTGGGCCACGTATTCGCATAGCGATACTGAAACTGCAAATCGACCTCCCTCGTCGAAAGCCGCATAAAAGGAATCTTCATCTCGTTCTTCCCCACGCCAATGACAAAGACTTTCCCCCCAAACTTGACCGCCTGGATCGCCCCGTTGATGCTCGATTCCACACCTGTGCACTCCATGGCGACGGCCGGCTCGATGCCCATGAGGCTCACCACCTTCTCGCGGAACGTGTCGGGCGTGTGGGCGAATTCTACTTTGTGCGTGAGGATGGTGGGGATCAGGGTGCGGGCGAAGTCGAGGCGGCCTTGGTCGATGTCGGTGACGAGGAGGGGGGCTGCGCCTGCGGCGCGGCAGCACAGCGCGGTTACGAGGCCGATGGGGCCGGCGCCGCAGACGACGACAGGGTCGCCTAGACGGACGCCTGCGCGGTCCATGCCCGCGAGCGCGACCGAGAGCGGCTCCAGCATGGCGCCGTCCTCCCATGTGAGGTTGTCGGGGAGCTTGTGGCACCAGATGGCGGGGTGCTTGAGGTAGCGGCGCAGCAGGCCGGGGACGGGCGGCGTCGAGAGGAAGAGCACCGACTCGCAGCCGTTGTAGCGGCCTGTGAGGCAGGGTTCGCATGCGTGGCAGGGGATGTTGGGCTCGACGGCTACGCGGTCACCGGGCTTGAGGTGCGTTACGGAGGGGTGCGTGGCGAGCACTTGGGCCGACGATTCGTGCCCTAGGATGTGTGTGTCTTCGACTATCATGGGTCCGATGCAGCCCTGGGGTGACGGTTAGCCATTGTCCACGGGCACCGACTTCGCATGTGATCAGATGAATCGAGTTGGACGGTTCCTGGGAGACAAATGAACGGCAAGAGAAAGAACGTACAGCATGCCAGAAGTGGATATCACTACCACAGATACCCGTGCTCTTGATGTTCAGCAAGACCTCCCCCTCCTTCAAATCACCCCCCTTCTCCACCTCGTCCAAGCTAGGCTGCGCCTCCGCAACCCACAACTCATGCTCCGGGTTCGTATAAACACCAATATTCGCCTTGCTAGGCTTGACCTCGGTCACCGTCGCCGTCGCACTCATCTTGCCAAAATCCCAATCTTTCTTTCCGCCTATGTTGCTCTCTCCAAAGAGAATTCGTTCCCGAAAGGCACTTTCCAAAAGAGCGCGCCACAGACAGGGGAAAAGGGAGCCGACTCGAAGGAAATTGAGACAGAGAGAGGAAGGAAGAGAGCGAGAGAGCGAGAGAGAGAGAGAGAGAGGAGAAGGTAGACAGGCAGACAGGCAGACAGTTGAAAAAAGAAGCCCAGAACAAAGTCAGCGGGCGCTCAGAAATTGGCCCGTGGGGCATTTATACCCACTTCCAGCATGCCGCCACAGAAGCCGCAAAAGCCAGATGCCCCTCCATGGTCACAGCTAGGCTCCCCACACCTCGGACCAAGCCCATGGAGGAACCGTTTCCACGAATGGTATCGTCCTCCCGCCGCCTCGGGCTATCTAATCCCAGAAGTGACCTGCACGGTTTTTCCGCGAGACTAGCCTCAGATCTCACGATGCTGCCCTGGTGTTGAGGGGCCCCGTCGGAAATTTGTTTGACACTGTGCGCCTTGGGACGCCATCTTGGCGACACATCTGGACTTGGCCTTTTTGACACTCAGACAGGTACACGCTTAATGGCACACCATGTCAACGAACAAGCACGGCAAACCACGAATATGCGACAAATCCTGTCAATTTCACCATTATCTCATCCGGCCCTGTGTAGAGCACTCCCTCCACCAAATACCCCAAACTCATCCTCCACTGGTATCACCAAATCACTAGCAAACTGTCAAGTCCACCGATAAACCTCCCAATACCCTCAGGCCCATGGGCGCAATTTAGCGGGCCGCCTCCAACTATTATGAAGCGCAAAAAAGAAGCACAAAAGGAGACGCAAGCAAACCAGACTAAACTCCGAAACCTTCCTATGATGTGTAGTAAACCCGCGTCATGCCCTAAACGCCTCGCATTTTGTGCAGGAACCGAAGACACGAGAGGACCACAGATTGAATGTCCGTCGTCTCCGTCGTCAAATAACCAAAGAACGCCTTGAACCCCTGGAAATGGTGCTCGTGTATACAATGCTGACGGGAACATATCTTTTGTTGTTTTTTGACCGAGCACAGGGCGCTCATTTGTTGTACATGTCCTAAGACGAAAGAGAGAACATGAAATAGACCATAGAGCCGATACTTCGTCAGTCTTTCGAGTAGGCATAGACGTGGACCTAGTCAAAGGTACGTCCATGTCGTGACATGACTGTACCAACCGAAGCCGAGCATAACAACGAGGCAAAGTTGTTCGGCTCGAAGCTACCGCGAACCGATATTAGTCGTTGCGTTCAATGAAATGGAAAACGTTGATGTTTGTACATAGCAAGGCAAGAACCTGCTTACATGAAACACAAATACACAAGTGTGTTCATCACTGCTTGGGTGATCTGCATCAACATTAGCATTTCATCTTTAAAAAAAGGGAGAACACAACCATGACCAGCACTTACGTCGGAGAGAATTGGGGCGAGGTCGGCGACCACTTAGGAGAAGTCGCCGAATAAGGCGCCGGACCAGGTGAAGTCGGGCTGAACTTGGGTGACGTGGGACTGTAGGCAGCCGCCGCTGGAGAGGTTGGGCTGTACACAGGGCTCGTGGGGCTGTAACTCGGAGACGTCGGCGAAGCAGGCGAGCGCCTGTCGCTGTTGGCACCAAACTGTGGGCTAGTCGGGCTATACATCGGTGATGTTGGACTGTATGCCGGAGAGGTTGGGCTGTAGTGCGGAGAAGTCGCGCCGCGAGGACCACCATGTGCAGGCGAGGTGGGACTATAGCTCGGGGACGTGGGCGAGTACGACGGCGAGGTGGGAGAATAGCTCGGTGACGTGGGAGAGTAAGAAGGAGACGTAGGGGAACCGTACGCTGGGGAGGTGGGCGAGTAACTCGGCGAAGTAGGAGAGTACTGCGGGCTGGTTATGTTGTAGCCGGGAGAAGTGGCTCCTCCGAAGCGAGGACTGGTGCCTGGAGACGTGGGCGAATAGCTAGGAGACGTTGGCGAATAAGCCGGCGACGTAGGGCTGGTGCCACTGAAGGGGCTCATAGGCGCATAGCCAGGGCTACGAGTACCAGCGTACGGGCTGAAGTTACCGTCGCCGAAATGGCCGCCGTATTCACTAAGATTACCAGGACCATTGCCATCTGGAGCTGCCAGCGGGGAGAATTCAGCACCGAAAGATGGGCCGCCCATGCCACCGTCATACGTGGGAGAGCCAAGATCGTATGGAGTTGCTGCGCCGCTGTCATAGTAGTTGCCAGCAGCACCAGCGCGCATTTGAGAGTTGTCCTCGACCATGGTAAGTAACATGGCGTTATCCATGACAACTTCGAACTCTCCAGTTCCCATCGGTGCGAGCTGACCAAGCATAATGTTCTCCGATACACCTCGGCAATCGTCAAGCTCACCACAGCCCGCAGCGTCGAGCAAGATCTCGACAGTCTCCTCGAAAGAGCAGCGCATCAACGCACCAGTGTCACCGCGGTTGATGCCATGTCGGGTGATGGCCATGAGCAGGCCTCGCTGAGTCATGATATCAACCAGGATAGCCATGTGTCGATGGTTGACATATGAACCATCAAACGCGAGAACGTTGACCAATTCTTTGAGCAAGCTAGCACGAGCAGCTTCGATACCGAGCACACCAAGAATCTCGATGAACGAGTTGGAGTATGTAGCCGTTGTATCCACTCCCTCTACAGCAAGCACGTCGGCCAGGGCTATACCGGTCGTATCCAATATCCACTCCTGGCAGCGTGCATCATCCTTCTTGAGGATCAAAGAACCGTCTGTGTCTTCAAAGATTTTTGGTTCGGTACGGATAAAGGCACGTTCAATGCCTTTGACGCCACGCAACGTCACTGTGTCAAGCAAATGCAACTCGAGTTTGCGCATATACGTCTCGTCTCGGTTGTTTTCGTCATCTTCGTCGCCCTTGAAGTTGTTGTCGAAAACAAAGCGTATGCGCAACACTTGTTCGTCCGCATTTTCATCGCTGAAAATGACCGCGAGATTGGGGTGGAATTCCCGCTTCAGTGATGCAGCTACGTCGGTGATCGTGATGTTCTTGTCCAGTAAATGCTTGCGATCGAGAATGATACGAAGGAGCCACTTGGATTGCTGACTTATATCAACATCATCCTCTGGAATGATGAAGTATGATTCGACCATGTCCATATCAGCCTCAACCAGTGTGGACTGAATGTCGGGATCGTAGTATAGTTCAACTGAGTGTGTCAGCGATCGCAGGGTTGTATGTTCGATACGACTTCGAAGATCCTTCGCCATCTGCTGCGTAGCTCGTGGGTCCACCTGTTTGACAATCATGGCAGGCGTTTTGATGTTGGCGGCAATATTAAGAATTTCCTTTAAACGAGGCACTCCGAGGGTGACGTTCTTGGACGACACACCAGCAAAATGGAAAGTATTCAAAGTCATCTGCGTAGCAGGTTCCCCGATGGACTGGGCCGCGATTACACCCACCATCTCCCCGGGAGCAACAGCAGCCTTTAGGAAGCGGTCAGCAATCTCGCCAATGATGTGATCAAATGCGAGTTTGTTCAAGGCATGTCGGACAACTAGGGGCTTGAATGCCAGTTTGGACCGCAACAGGCACTTGAACAGCTTGGTGGCACTATCTTGTGCCTCCACAGTGAGCGGATCATCACCTCTAATGACCACAAGCTTGTCGAGCATATCGCGAACACCTTTTACAACATCTACCGGATGCAGATCGCTCCGTTGACCAATTTTGATCTGGAACCGCGACTTGGCGTTTTCGATGATGCGTGCGACGTTCAATGGCAGGTGATAAACCTGGTCAACCTCTTTTAGCCCTTGGCGTAAGAAGGCGCGATCGGCTTCGAGCTGAGCGAATTCGTCATCCAAGTATTGTCCGACCTCATTGTCGCCCTGGATCTCGTTGGCAACCTCGAGCTTACTGGCAGGGATTGGTGGCCTGTCGCTCATAACATCCATCTTGTATTGCGCTTCGAATTTCTTACGTGATAACGACACCGTATCGATGAATTGCTTTTCCATCTTTGCACCCTCGAGACCATCTTCGCCGTAGACGAATTCGACAATGTCTCCCATGGAGTTACGGACCGTGCCGTCGTATTTGACCATGACGTCTTCAAGCGCCTTCACCAGGCGACGCTGGATATAACCAGTCTCCGCAGTCTTGACTGCAGTGTCGATAAGACCTTCACGACCAGCCATGGCGTGGAAAAAGAATTCGGTTGGCGTAAGTCCGCGCAAATACGAATTTTCGATGAAACCTCGTGATTCCGGGGAATAATCGTCCTTCGTGAAGTGTGGAAGCGTGCGATATTTGAAACCGAAGGGAATACGGTTGCCTTCGACAGCCTGTTGACCGACTAGGGACACCATCTGGGCGATGTTGACGTTGGAGCCCTTGGATCCCGAAGTAACCGTCTGCACGACGTTATTGAACGGCTTTAGATTCGTTGCAGCTGCGTTGCCACCAGCTTCACGACCTTCGTTGAGTGCTTTTTGGGCCTTCGTTTCGAACGTGGCTCGAAGAGTCATTCCGGGATTGGGCTCTAGTTCGTCCCGAGTCGCTTGCAGGAGAACTTCCTCTACTTCAGCCTTGGCTTTATTCACTGCTTCCACAATCTTCTCCGACGTCTCTTTATTCGGGACAGCATCGCCCACGCCAATGCTGAATCCATTGTGCAGAAACCAGAAGGCAACGATTCGCTGCGCGGCATTGAAGAACTTCACAGTCTCTTCCGGACCGTGCTCGTTGTAGACAATATGGATGATACCAGAGTCTTGAGCGCCAACGGCTTTCTTCTCGAGCTGGCCCATGACTACTTCACCACTGTGGACCAGTAGCGAGGCTCCAGTAAAATCGTTGAAGGCATCGTCTGCCTTGGAGTTCTTGCGGTGAAGGTTGATGTCATCCTTCAGTGCCATACTAATGATTTGTTTGCCGGTCCAACGAGGTTTTGGCCTAAGAATAGCGGGTTGGGGGAGAATGCCGTCCCAATCTGGCACCCACATCATGATAGGCATAACTTGCTCTCGAGTCAAGAAAACATCCGTGTGGCACATCTTGAAGATACCGCACAGTGAGTCCTGCACAATACCCATCAGAGGTTTGTTTCCCTGTGGTGAGACAATTTGTAAGGGAACCATGCACAAGTTTTTGACCTCGGCGCGCGTTTCATCGCTCTGAGGAACGTGCAAGTTCATCTCGTCGCCATCAAAATCAGCATTGTAGGGCGAAGTGACGGACAAATTCAAACGGAATGTCGAGTACGGCATGACCTTCACACGGTGACCCATCATAGACTCCTTGTGCAGAGAAGGCTGTCGGTTGAAGATGATAACATCATCGTCGTCGATGTGACGCTCGACCTTCCAGCCATACTGCAGTCGCAGATCATCAAGATTCTTGTTGTGCTTGAGGTCCAGACGTACACCGTCGGATTTGATGACGAAATTGGCACCAGGATGGTTCGTGGGGCCGTTGCGTACCAGATTTGAGAGCTTGCTGATGTTGAACTTGGTCACAACCTCGGGGTAGGTGAGTGTGCGGGCAATGGAGCGTGGCACACCCACTTGATCTAGCGACAGATTGGGATCACCAGTAATGACTGTACGTGCTGAGAAGTCGACACGTTTACCCATAAGGTTGCCTCGCAGACGACCCTCCTTGCCCTTTAGACGGGTACGAATCGTCTTCAGCGGCCGTCCCGACTTTTGTAGAGCCTGCGGTACGCCATTCGCATCGTTGTCCATATAGGTCGCGATGTGGTACTGCAGCAATGCCTCATACTCGCTAGTAACGTGCTGCGCCGAACCATCGCGGTGGCATTCATATACGCGACTGTTGGCACGTATGATTTCGGCTAGCTTGTACGTCAAGTCGTCCTCATTACGCATGCCAGCGCCTGTTCCGTCCATGGTGACACTGGGGCGCACTGGCGGAGGAGGAACGGGTAGCACGGTCATAATCATCCACTCTGGGCGGGCGTAGTCGACATTTAGGCCAAGCAGACCCAGTGTGTTATCGGTGAGATGCTTGAAGATATTGAGAGCATCTTGCGGCGTAATGACTTTTTTGTCGGCTTCCTTGGTTTCCTCGTCGTCTTTGTGCGGTTTGTAGCTAGCAGTGAGCTTCAGACCCTCTTTCTTGATGCTGTCCGGCATTCGGTGGCCGCAACCACCGTGGGGTAGCCCTTTCGCCTTCTTGGGGTCGGCATCCGGTGGAGAATCGTCGCAATTCTTCTTGCCCTTTGATAGTCGCCAAATCATGTCGAATCGCTTCTTTGGATCCCGCATTTTGATGGCTCTCTTCCAATCCGGGTGATTCTAACCTTGAAGTCAGCAAGAGCAGTTCACTCGTCCGACATGCTCGTCTTCCGCCAGGGAAGACTTACGAAGTCAGCCAAGATCAACCCACAGCCGTGGCACACTGTCTCGAGGATCTTCTTGATCTTTACGACGAAGCCTGCTTCACATCAGCTCAGCTCACGGCAATGACAAGTGCAAATACTGACCGACGTGGAACACGGGCACAGCCAACTCGATGTGGCCAAAGTGCCCGGGGCAGGTCTGCGTGTCCTCTTTGCAGGTGGCGCACATCATGCCACGGTCGATGGTGCCGAGCTTTGGATCATTGACACCCTGCTCGCGGTAATTCTTCTTGTCCTCGGTCATGGCCTCGGGGTATATGACTTGCACGACGCTCATGGCCTTAATTTCTTCAGGCGAGAACAGCCCGAACTGGATCTCCTTGATGGTGCGCAGCGGGCACTTGGAGACGACGGGGGCTCCAGGCGCCATGATTGCGGTGGTGCGGGTGGGACGGCGAGAAGTCGCGGTGGATTCGCCTCGAGAGTGCGTGGAGAGCCGGCGGCCGTTTTACCGGAGAGGGCGGGTCGCGACTGAGGGAGCGGACGGCGGCCGTGGTGGCCACGCCGGGGCGGGCGCCTCCTCGGCTGCGAAAAGCGTCTCTGGACGTGTCGCCGACGTGCCCGCACGCGCGCTGGGATGGCGTTGAAGAAGAGGGTCCGCGGACAAGGCCTGCAGGCGCGGTCGTCGCGCGGGAGCTGCAGCGGGCGGCGCCGGGATTTTGGGGATTTTGGGCGCTGGCGGCGGCGCAGGGGGATGCGGCGGGGTGGCAGACGCGCTCGCTGGCGGCAGAGCGGTCGGGCGAGATGGGGTCGTGGTGGCGAGGGAGGGTGAGGGCGGCGAGGGAGGGTGAGGGCGGCGAGGGACGGTGAGGGAGAGAGGGACGTTTCAGGCCGCAGGAGAGAACAAGAGAAGAGGCGGCGCACAAAGCGCGAGGGCGCTAGGCCGCAATGGGCCGCGCTACCACGAGCCCAGAGCCGCAGCCCGCGCGCGCCCACTGCGACGACCGTCGTCGCCATCGCCATGGCCGTCGCGTACATGGAGGGCGTCGGCGCACGATGATGAGGCGATAAGTAAAGTCGATAGATGAACACCACGTCGCCATGAACCTGTCGCTGGTAGACCCGTTCGTCCTCGCGCAGGACTGCCCCGAGGTCATCACCGGCCGCCTGCGTAAGTCGCATCTTTGTTTCCCTCGCCGTGCTCGCCGTGCTCACCCCGCCCAGGCAGCGGCCACTCGACGTCGATCCGCTTCAGTCACCGCGGCCATCTGCTCGCGTCCGGACGGGTAGGTCCCTCTCCCCCTGCGCGTCCCCGGCTGACGGCCCCGCCAGCACGACGGCATCGTGGTCGTGTTTGACATCGAGACCAACGGCGTCGCCCGCAAGCTGCGCGGCCACACGCGCCAGATCCAGTCGCTGAGCTGGTCGACCGACGACCGCTTCCTCCTCAGCGCCGGCCAGGACTGGAAGTGCGTGCTCTGGGACCTGAAGGATGGCTCGCGCGTGCGCACCGTCCGCTTCGAGTCGGCCATCTTCATCGCCGAGCTGCACCCCAAGAACCAGTATGGCCGCCACGCCAGAGCCCGTGCGCCTGCTAACAGCGCGCAGCATGACCTTCGCCGCCGCCCTCTTCGAAGACCAGCCCGTGCTCGTCGACATGGCCGCCCAAGTGCCCGTCAAGCACACGCTGCCCACCGCGCCCCGCCGCTCGCAGACGGAACGCGAGAACGCAACCGAGAAACAGGCAGCCCAAGACGCAAAGCAGACGACGACGGTGACCGTTTTTACTCCCTCCGCCGAACACATCCTCGCAGGCACCAACAAAGGCTGGCTGAACGTCATCGACGCTACCACGCACGAATTGCTTTACTCGTACAGAGTCACAAATTACCTGATCGTGCTGATACGCATGACACACTCCGGTCGCGATGTCGTCCTGAACTCGAGCGACAGGATTGTGAGAACATTCCATCTGCCCGACTTTACCGATCCGAAGCTTGACTTTGACACGCTCCAGCTGGAAGTCGAGCACAAGTTCCAGGATCTAGTTCAACGCTTGTCGTGGAACCACGTCACATTCAGCTCAACAGGCGAGTACGTGGCTGCGTCGACGTACATGAACCACCACGTCTACATCTGGGAGCGCGGCCAGGGCAGTCTCGTCAAGATTCTGGAGGGGACCAAGGAGGAATTATCCGTGGTGGAATGGCACCCTTTCCGGCCATTCGTCGCCGCCATTGGGGTCGACTCTGGCCGCGTTTGGCTGTGGTCCATCTTGCAACCCCAGCGCTGGTCTGCCCTTGCACCAGACTTCGTCGAAGTAGAAGAGAATGTCGAGTATATTGAACGCGAAGACGAGTTTGACATCCAGCCTCTAGAAGAGATCCACAAACGAAGACTGGACCAGGAAGACGAAGAGGTCGATGTGCTCACCGTTGATCCTGTCAAGACAAGCACTCAACATGGAGCCGGTGAATTTAGAATGCCCGTGTTATTGGATATCGAAGCAAGTGATAGCGAAGATGAAGTAGTAGCTATAGGGGCAGGTCAGTTTAGACGAAGGAGTCCTGGTGCGGGTCGTGAGTGGATGAATGATGATGAGGTGGGAATAAGTGGCGACGAGACAAGGAGGGCTAACGGTGCTGTAGTGAACGGGACGAAGAGGCGAAGAGGCTGAGCAATTCTAGGACGGCACATAGCAAAACTGTACGACTGGTCATTCTGTCGCGCTCCAACGTATGGGAGGTTTTGGCTTACAACGGTTATAACATTGAGCAAAACTCTAAGAGTTCAATTCCGCTCGACTCTCATCATCCTTGCTTGTGCACGATGGTGATGTGGTGAAAGCAGTGCTTTAAACTATTGCTACGCACTTATAAGCATGCCGATTCACTCCTGCGCATGTGTAGCGTATCGACTTTTTGGGCACACATTAGCTAACATCCAATCTTTGCATCCGTTACACCTCAACATGCCGAAGTGACTTTCCGCGCCCGCAGTGCCATCGATCTCAGGCCAGCTCAACAGCTCTGGGCGGTGTCTGCCGAACAGCCAGCGAGGTGTCAGCAGCTACCCCATAAATATCGACCGCGCCGCACCTAAATATATCAGAACGACTCCAATCAAAGCCGCATTAGGCACCTATTGTCACCAGTGAGTGAGCATGCATCGTGCAGGGAGCTGCAGCTTTTTCCGCCCCTTCATCTGATCGCGGGAATACGACTACACGAGAAACGGAGCTTTTGTACGCTATGTCAAGTATAGATGTAGGGTGGTGCATGTCCACATGAGTCGGGTGGATGGATGGCACATGATGACACCCGGACCTTGGACCTTGGACGCGGGAGGCGCCGTGGTAGGCTTTCGGTTGTTGGGCTCTGGGCTGGTTCAGCCACTCTCGACTGCAAGCAGCCCTGCCTGCCGTGAGCAACCATTATTACATCTATCCTTGGAACGCGGGACTCGCTTTCTTATCAGCCTGTTCTCACCGGCACAGCATGCATGGCGAAGCGAATTTCAGATGCGGCAAGCAACCAGTCACCATGTTAGCGCACTCTCCCTTTTAACAACATCAAGCATGTCGCTGTGCGGCTTGCATGATGTAGCGGTCCTTTGACTAGCTCTAGCAGGGTTTTTGGCCTGTCTGCCTCTCTTCTTCCATCGAAAGTGGCTTTCTAGAAGGCGTCGGGTGAGCGTTCTAACACAACGTAATTACGAGCGGCAGCAAGCCTTTGTAACACGGCGCACCACGTCTCTCCGCTTCGTTCTCATCCTGTCCTATTGACGCAGTGTTGGCTGTTTGTCTTGGGCGTCTTCCGCAAACAAGTCAGCCGATATCTTTATCTCCTCTGAACACGTACCGTATTTCTAGTGGACGCTGTTTGCGGCTTGGTTGCCAACTTGATTTCATCCTTGCGCGGAGGGTATATTGGGCAGGTTCCATCGTCGACGAAAAGTCAGGAACCATCCGCAGTCTTATTTTACCAAGGGACGGTTCCAAAGTTCGGCCACGGTTGCGTCACGCTGGCAACCAGATATTACTTTTTCATTCTTGACATTGTGCTACCACGCGCTATCCTCTTAACAACAACTTGTTCATATTCGAGGAGCTTTATTGTTACATTATGCTGCTGAAGCGCGTACTAGATGCAGCTCTGGTTTGTGGGACTGCAATGACTGCCCCGGCGTAAGTACCCTCACCTCGAAGAAGCTTGAGTGCATGTGGGTCGGAATGATCTTGTGCCCTCTGCCGTTGCCCAACCCGTGTCGTTATTGCTGGGGCAACACCTAGACGTGGGAACTGGAGCTGGCGGGGACCACAGGATATTGTTATTGTACTCAGCTAACGTCACTTAGAACAAAACGTGGCGTCCAGTTTGCATGGGGCGCAGACAAAGTGCGAGGTGTGAATATCGGCGGCTGGTTGGTGCTCGAGCCGTAAGTATGGCCATATCCGCGGAATGAATTACCATCGAACTGACACTTGATGCTAGCTGGATAACACCTTCAGTTTTTGAAAAACTCGGCCGCGATGACATCGTCGACGAGTTCACTCTTGGCGAAAAGCTCGGCCACGATGCCGCTCACGAGGTCCTCAAGAAACACTGGGACACCTGGGTTTGTTTTGAGGATTTCAAAAAGATTTCAAATTCCGGCTTCAATCTCGTGCGCGTTCCGATAGGCTATTGGGCATACGACACCTTTGGTTCGCCCTATGTCCAAGGCGCAGCACCTTACATCGACAGGGCCATCGGCTGGGCCAGGGGTCTCGGCCTGAAAATGATAATCGACCTGCACGGTGCGCCTGGTTCTCAGAATGGCTTCGATAACTCTGGACAACGCCTGGAGACCCCTCCCGCTTGGACAAGGGGCAACACAGTCCAACAAACGCTCAAAGTGATCAGGACCATCTCAGACACATATGCGCAACCCCAGTACCAGGACGTAATCGTGGGTATCCAAATCCTCAACGAGCCCATGATCCCCAAACTCGACGCAGGCGTAGTCCGCCAGTTCTACCGCGACGGCTACGGCACGGTGCGAGAAAAGTCCGACACGCCTGTCCTTCTCCACGACGGCTTCACGCCCGCAGCTTTCTGGAACGGTTTCCTCACTCCCTCGGACAACAACGCGCAGATGGTTGTAATCGACCACCACGAATATCAAGTCTTCGACTTCGGCCTCATCGTTATGAACCCCGCCCAGCACGTCCAACAAGTCTGCGCCGCAGCCGGCAGTTACTCCGGCGCGGACAAGTGGACCATCGTCGGCGAGTGGACAGGCGCGATGACGGACTGCGCAAAGTATCTCAACGGCTTCGGAAAAGGTGCGCGCTACGATGGGACGTATCCCGGAAGCACTTTTGTAGGCAAATGCGGGTGGCAGGATGATATCGCCAACTGGAGTCAGCAGTACAAAAACGAGACGAGGAAGTATATTGAGGCGCAGATGGTGGCTTTTGAGGGGAGGACGAATGGGTGGGTATGGTGGAATTTCAAGACTGAGCAGGCGCATGAGTGGGATGCGTTTAAGTTGATTGATGAGGGGGTGTTTCCGCAGCCGTTGGGTAGTCTGAATTTTGAGATGATGTGTTGATGGGGTGGGTGCGTGGGTGGATATGGGTTGTACGATGATGTTTGTTTTATGACGCGGAGTTTTTGTATGAGGTTGGATTTTGGGCTGGGTTGGGCGGATTGGTACAAAAAAAAATTATTCGTAATTTCTACTCTGGTTTGGGGAGGTGTGATGAGGCGTGGGAGTATACGCCGTGCGGGGAATGAGGATTTGAACGGGCCTGATGTTGGACGTGCACGGATGCTTTACGACGTATAGACTTTATCCAAATACTGTATATATCATACTAATCACTAGCGGAAGATGCTAAGTAGTACGGCAAGAAGGAACCATTGGTCCTCTTAACACGTGTGTAGTGTTTGACTTATCGACAATAACACTTTTCAACAGCGGGATCTAGTAGAGGGTAGACGAGCGCAGGAGTGAAGTAAAAAATAGACTGTTCCAAAGTAGTTTCCGTCCACACTGCCTAGGTACACAGAAAGGGGTAATACGGGATGTATTATTGAACCTAGTATGTAACACACAGTAGCAGTAATAAATAGGAGCGTATGAAGAAGTTTCATCAGTGGGTGTTGATCAGTTATCACCGTGATTGATCCCAGCGAGGTCTATGGCCCAATATGGACTAGTTTGAATCGGAAGTGTGAGTGCCGCACCGAAGGCAGCACCACGACAACATCAACACTTCAGCCTTCCTTCTAGTCTCTTAGTCTTATCGTCACCAACCGAGGGTGTAACTGCACTGGCTCAGTCCTTGAGCTTTATCTCGATTCAAAATCAGCCTGACCAGAGCTAGACGCATACGATTCGCCACTATGTTGGCCCTCGACGCCCTGTGATTACACCTAGACAGTACCGAGTCCATGGTCTCTGGTCTTCTACGTCCGTATTACGTATCGTGGATGGACCTACTGCAGGTATCTACTCGAAGCCTCGTTCCAACTTCTGAGGCAATTCGACGGTCAGGATGCCTTCTGCAAAGATGACTGGCTCTGCCTGTATCTTGGTCGCGTGCGTCGATGTGCACAGCCTCAGCCACCACCACGTGGTTACGAGGCTGAAGCATTGCTCTCAGCCTTCTTGTTCATATTAAGCCTGCTACGTTTTTGCGAATTTCTTTTTCCTCAACAGTCTATTTGCAATGCATTCATCCCAATGGAGAAACGTCGATATCAAAATTTATTGCACAACCCTGCCACGTTTAGGAGTGCTGATAATCTTTCGTACGCAGAGATAGTAGATACTTCCGAGGTAGAGTACTACGGGAGTGTCGCAGTGTCAGTTATTGACGCGATAGGCTTCTGCCCAACGTCCGCTGCGCAAAGGAATGCTGACGGAGGGTGGCGTGGGGGGATGGCTAGCGAAAAATGTAAGTATCAGAAAGCGCTGTGATTTTGTATATAGAAGGTTGACTTGCTAGGCGTCGAGTTCAGGAGAGAAACATACCGTTCGACTGCTGTGAGCTCTTCGTACCTGTCACGTATCCGCTTCTGAACCGACTAGGGCTTGTACATCAATAGCGGAGTCTCATTGCCGGCCGCCCCTCGCACTATCCCGTTCCACTTTTGAGACCATAATGAATCATTGGAAGCTCCCTCGGTCTTTCTTGTATCTCCTCAGTACCAGAACATCATGCTTCCTTCCCTTCGAGGACACAGAACATAACATCGCTGGTGCGTCTCTTACCCTATCTTAGAAGCCTTCACCTAACGTAGCACTTCCAAGGGCATACTTTCCAAACCATCGACAAGAACGGGCGACCCTTCGCCTGTGCCCTCTCACAGTTCGCCAACCAAACCAACGTCCTCCTATATGGCCTTCTACCCCACGAGTTCTCGCTCATATGTGACGAGCTCGCCACATCACCCCGCATCTCCACATGTCCGACATTCATTCCCATCTGTCTCATCGATCTCGTCAACGAAGTCATCGAGCACGACCTCGACCGCTGCCGCGCCAGAACTCACGAGATAATGCTCGAACTAGGCATGGCTAAATCAGATACAGAAGACGTATACGTCGATTGTAGTCTCTATCATTGCGATTTTATCCCTATCACGCGCTCGTTGACCGGACTGACCGCTAATCTGGCCAAATGCGAGTTGGCTTGCGAAGCGCATTCGATGCTGCTAGATCAACTGGATGAAGAACGTGAGATGTGGCTGGAGAGATTGGGCGCCGAGCAAAGGAAGAGAGTAGAAAGGGATGTGAAGATATTGCAGAAGAGAAGTGAAAAGCTGAGGATATGGATGCAGGCGCTGAAGCCGAGGACCACATACCTCACTAAGCGCTCACAGGCTTATGTTCAAACAGTGAGTGCCCAGTGCTACCTGAGTTTCCATGCAATCACCTGTTATGTATGTTCGAGCATAAATTACTGCTCGAAAATCAAGGAATTTGTGTCATTGATATCATGTAAAACGAGCCGGCTGATTTTTTCTGTAGGTGTACAGCCTCATGGCTCAGAAAGATAACGCGCTCAACATGCAGACCGCGGAAGCCTCTCTTCGCATCTCCGAAGCAAGCTACAGAGACAGTGCCGCCATGAAAGCCCTAGCGGAAGACTCTAAGCAAGTCGCGCTAGCTACCTCCCGAGATAGTTCTTCCATGTTCATCATATCCGCCCTAACGCTGATATACCTGCCGTCGACTTTCACAGCCGTACGTTCGCCAACTGATTTCCTCGATGAGTACTAAGGTAGAAATGCACGGCTAACCACAAGCAGACGTTGTTTAGCACTCAGTTCTTCGACCTTAAATCCTCGAATCCGGAAAGCATGACATCATCTCGTTTCTGGCTTTATTGGGCGGTGACAGTCCCTCTAACACTTGTCACTGCAACTTGCGCAACGTACTTTTGGAAAATGAGGGATAGAAGACTGAGAGAGACGTTTGAGGGGCGTGGTAGTCAATTTGCAAAGTTGGAAAAGGGCACCCAGAATTGTGCGGCCTCAACTCAGAACGGACAATGGTAAGATTGGTGAAATCCTGCTTCGCAATATTGTCCATCAAATAAACTATTTACAAGAATGAAGGTGCTCCGTGAATTATACATCACACCTCAACTACCACCTTCACTCTCACTCAACCAACCACTTCCCTACTCAGGCCTCTCCCCATTCCGAATGCACCCGGACTTATCCGCAAGCGCCTTCGGGCACGTCACCTTCTCAAAAGTGACATCAGGGTTATCCGCTCCCTTGAACCAGTCAAAGCGCCAGTAGCATCCAGCCTTGAGCTTCTCGGGAAATCCATCGCACTCTGAGCGCCGCGAGATACCACCATACCGTGCACCCCAGCCGTTCGGAGGAGCACCCCACTGGTTGGTGCACGCGTTGAAGATGCCGACGCCGCCGCCGGGCATCGCGAGATCGAAGTGGTTCTGTCCGAGGTCGCCGCCCGTGTTGGTCGCTTGGACAATCATCTGCTGGCCAGCGACGGGACCGGATGTGAACGTCAATCTACGAGTCGTTAGCTACGAGGTCTTGAGACAGGAGGCTCGGAGGTATGAACGCACTTGTAGCAAGCACAGCACCAGGAGTTCTCTGTTCCACCCGCCAGCTTCACCGCCGCAAACCCATACGCCAACTTATCATTCACCGCCCACGGGCTCTGCGAAGAGCACATGTATGCCTGTCCGCCGCCGTTGTCGCACGCGGATTTGGCGGCCATGTTGGAGAGCGGATTGTCGGCCTTGTCGCAGCTGCCGATGGGCTGGTTCACAGGTGCTTTTCCAGACCAGCCGCATGATCCTTTGCAGCAGTCCCAGTAGCGAGTCGTCCTTCCCGAACCACTCTGTGCGTCGACGACGGCCGCACCGGTAGCCAAGGCCACGAGGGCGAGTTGCTTGAGAGACACCATGATACGTATCTAGGCCGCAGGGGAGAGATTTGGGTGGTGTGAGAGAGTATCCTAGGATGAGGCGAGACGGACGGAATCTGGAGTTGGGTGGGCGGTTCTATTTAATAT
Source organism: Laburnicola sp. JP-R-44 (assembly GCA_009805535.1). Taxonomy (NCBI): domain Eukaryota; kingdom Fungi; phylum Ascomycota; class Dothideomycetes; order Pleosporales; family Didymosphaeriaceae; genus Laburnicola; species Laburnicola sp. JP-R-44. The sequence goes on from SELF01000010.1 coordinate 867,985, forward strand.
ACGCTCTGGGAGTTCATAGTCTGGTCATTTGGAGACGGCTGTCTTCGGGCGCCGCCCTATTATGCATCCTGGGACAGAGATTGTTTTCATCTGAACATGGCAACTTGGGCCAGCGGGTGATCGGCGACGGTACTAAAGGATTCCAATCTGCACAATTGAACGACCAGGCGTGCGGATGGGAATCCACCCCGCGCTCCCCTTCATCTCCATGGTGCTACGAACCCAGGAAACGAGATGATTGGTGGAGCCGCGAGGTCCAGCGCTCCACAATGACATGTGAGCGCGGGATCTCGAAGCAACCTACATGCAGAGGGAGTCAGCAGACAGGTTTGTTCGTTTGTCGAGTATGGTTCAATTAGAGTGCAAGCTGGTAGCGTCGGAAGTGCGGGCCTGGGAGTTCCTGATATTTTGCCGAATGAGGTTATCGGGCGCTGTTATAGCGCAGCGGTATTTGGATGAGGTGGCGTTGCGGGGTACATATACCTGTGTGCATAATGGCCGCGCAGATAAATGAATTGCCAACAGCCTTGCTAACGACTGCACAGTGGTGTGAAAAGAGCAAAGGCGTGGCGTGTTACTGTATGTAATGGTATGTATGAAGGAAAAGCGGGTCCGTGACGCCTCTTTTGTCGACCGATCCTGTACCAGCAAGACACAACGCATTGTCTTGCTTGCCTTGCATGCATATTTATATGGCGCAAACATGTCCTCTGTATCCCTGCGCATGCGGTTCATAACTATGGCTTTGCTTCTGACGAATGTTCGTTGCGATGTCGGATAGGAAACTGGTCTTCAAGAATGTCATTTAACGGGATTCACATGCTGATAATAGACGGCGAGATGAATCAAGTAGACACGTCAATACATACTGTTATGTCATCCTTTGTCGCATGTCCGATGTGCAGTCTGGTATATAGCAGCCGAAACTAGATACCCATAGATTATAGTCAACTACACTCTTCCTTTAATGCGACCAGGCCCACCTTGAAAGAGCGTGGATACCGTGACTTGAGTTGAACACGGCTTTTGAGTAAAAATCGCTAGTAGCGCATTTCACGAAGCTGTGGTGCAATGTCGCTTCCTAATAAACTGCGTGTTTGTTTGTCTAAATTCGATTAGTATAAATTTATTCGGCTGATGCTACAACCTTCTTCGCGACAACAGTTATGATCTAGCTCATTAAACTGCTGAGTATCAAAGCTCGATTCGAGACTACTCTGAGAAGGACTAACCTTAGCATACCTAAGGTAAGCATATTTGGAAGAATCGGACCTTCGCAGCAGTAGTTTCACCATATTCGAAGATACTCTCGGTGGATACCAAGAGAAAATGAACACCAAGTGCGGTTTAGTACAAGTTATAGAGAAGTAGATGCTACCTATAGTACTCTTTGAAGCGAAGAGGAGACCATTTGAGGTGAGTAGAAGGTAAGTCGAAGGTGTAGAAACGCCGCTATCTGCACAACGACACTGGATTTGCTAGCGTCTAATAACAGAATAACCCAATTAGATGGTTCACATTCAACAAGGTGTCCTTGTATCCTCGGAATTTCCTAACTATGGTTGAGGGCGATCAAGAACTGTTCGTCTTTGAGGTACCGTCCGCATCAATCCTGCGCACGGAAAACATCTGCGGAACAATCAGATACTGAATTGGCAGTTCGAGTACCAGTGTTCCACCGCTTTTATTCCTGCAAGATGGAGCGTCGTAGGTGGTGCCACCGTGGGGAGGACGAAGCGCTGGAGCGACTCTTCAACATTCAAGCGAACACCCAGCGATCTTTCGGTTCCTGGCGATTATCCAGAGATAGCATGCTGCAAGAGAAAACTCCTCCAAACAACTCACTCGACTCAAGCTACATTTCTCAAAGAAAACCCACAGTGACCGATAATCCACAGAACTAGATAAACGTATCTACACACCGTCCCACCCCGTTGAATACTACACAACCCCACACCAACGGCAGCTATACCTCAAAAGCCCACCAAAAGTAACACCATCACTACCAACATCACCCGCCATCACATCTTCCTCACAGTGACACCAAGGGCCTGTTTGGTTGCCCCCTAGCTCCGTTTTAATAGCGTAGCAGCTAAAACTAAGCAATATAGATCAGCTTACGTGATAAAACGGAGCTCTAGTACGCTCACTAAGATTTGAAGTTCTGGTGTAGCTAATAGAGGTAATTTAGCTTAAAAAGGCAAAGTATCTTTAAAAAAGAGGAACGCCTAAACAGAAACCTTATTGCCTGCGTTATAATTTTAGATTTAAATTTAAAGGGTAAAGCGTAAGATTTTTGTACCTTTTTGTACCTTTAGCGAGCAGCTGAGCATACTTTGCAACCGAAACGGACAAGCAAAACGGGGGAACTAAACAGGGCACACCCACACCCCCCATAAAACCACGGCACGAACCCCCTCTCACCCAAACACTTGCTCTTTCCTCGCTTTCAAAATCCCCACCCTGCCGCTTGGCCGTGCGTCCCCGGCGCCCGCGGAATACGAGTGCCGACTACGAACCTTAGAGCCTTTGTTTGATCGATCGAAAGCCCTGTCGACCCGCGCTATAATTCCGCACCTTCGACGCGTGTCTTTATAATGAGATATTGTATATAGGTACTATTGGAGGGCGAAAGACATTTGGAGAGATGGCGCGCCCAGAATGGCTGAAGAGCCTCACGCAGCATGGTGCTAAACCCCCGTTTCTGCTCAAGTATAGGAGTTCCGAGGCTTTTATTACTGCGACTGCGGCGCTGGCGATGTTTACGGTAGGTACACAGAAATCACCCTCCATCCTCACTATGTTTGATGAGAAAACTGATGAGAAGATAGGACATGTTTCTCTACGCTGTCATCGTCCCAGTCGTCCCGTTTGCGCTCCAGTCGCGCAGCCATGTCGCAGCCGAGAGGGTGCAGTATTGGGTCTCCATTCTCATCGCCATCTATGCTGCTGCTCTGTTGGCTTTTTCGCCTATTTGCGGCTGGCTTGCTGATCGGGGGTCGTCGAGGCGGTCACCGCTTCTTGTGGGACTTTTTGCGCTACTCGCGGCTACGGTGTTGTTGCAGATAGGGTCGAGTATCGGGGTCATGATTGCGGGGAGGATTTTGCAGGGCACGAGTGCGGCGGTAGTGTGGGTCTGGTTCGTCTTCTGTTTGTGGAGAGTACGTGCTGACGGTGTGTAGTTGGGTTGTAGGGTTGGCGCTGCTGGCTGATACGGTTCCACAAGAGCGGCTTGCCCAAGCGATGGGGTACGTTGGTGCTGGCTTGAGTATTGGACTGTTGGTTGGACCTCTGTTGGGAGGCGTCGTGTTTGATCGCGCGGGGTACGGCGCAGTGTTTGGTATGGCGTATGGATTGATCGGTCTCGACGTCGTGTTGCGGTTGCTGCTGGTTGAGAAGAAGGTGGCAGTGAGGTGGGACCCCGAGGCAGTTGGGAGGGAAAGAGCAGGGAACTTGGAATTCTCGCAGAGGGAAGGAACGACCGAAGAGACCCGTACCCCATCGACCGAACAGGAAGAGGACGTCGTACGTGTGGCCCCGCCTACAGATGGCGAGAAAGGCATGCCAGGTGCCGCACAGCCAACAGTACCCACGACCGCAGAGGACCCATCGCCGACGAGCAGCAGTGACCCTACGAAGCGTCGTCTCCGTGACCGCCTACCGCCCGTCCTTTCCCTTTTATATTCACGCCGTCTCCTTGCGGCACTGTTTGGCGCCATTATGCAATCCGGCATAATGACAGCTTTCGACTCCGTTCTCACCATCCACGTTGCGAATACCTTCCATTGGACAGCTACCGGCGCAGCGCTCCTCTTCCTCCCAATCATGATACCGTCATTCCTAGGTCCAATATTCGGATGGCTCAGCGATCGCTACGGTGGCCGGTACCTCGCCACCGTTGGTTTCACTCTTGCGTGTCCCCCGTTGGTGTGCATGCGCTTCATCGACTCGAACACAATCAGAGACAAAGTACTCATCTGTGCACTACTTGCCCTAGTTGGACTGAGTATGGCAATGACGTTTCCACCGCTGATGGCGGAGATTTCCGCCGTGGTGGAGACGAAGGAGAAAAAGATGGTTCAAAACGGGTTGCGTGGCTACGGACCTGGGGGTGCGTATGCACAGGCATATGCCTTGTTTAACATGGCGTTCGCTGCAGGCTGTACGCTTGGGCCATTGCTTGCGGGCTTCATTGTAGAAGAGAAGGGGTGGGCGACGATGGCTTGGACCCTTGGGCTGCTGTCGGCCGTCGCAGCCGTGCCGTCCTTGTTCTGGCTCGGGGGATTTTTGTTTGCGAACAAGGCAGCTTTGGGACCGCGCTCTTCACGGGCGAGCTCACCACGCCGGAATGAGACAGCTGCGGGTTAGAGATAGACACACAAGAGCGTTTCTGGGTCGGGAGAAAATAAGCTCCTGATGCAAGCAATGACAGGATAGAGACTAAGCGGGAAGAAAGTCTTGATCATCGATCGGACCGAACCCTCTATTGTGATACTCGTTGTGAGGCCTGATTCTGGGACAAGACACTGATAATCAACGAGTGAGAAGCAACACGAGGAATGTGATGGCAAGCGGTGGGCTGGTCGCACGGCCCGTTCTCTATATGATAGGCATGAGCCGTGACACGAGCGCTAAGGAGATGCACATGGATAGATCAAACCAGTCAGACGATGTGGATGTGATGTAGAACGGAGCGCGACGCTGGTTCCAACGCATTAATAAGCAAACAGGCCAGGATATGCATACTGCCAGTACTAGCTTACGTGTCCACGATGCCTCCTCTCCCCCAAGTCCGCACCCGGGGTCCGGGATACGATCAGGCGCACAGGTACAAAGGTACGCGCGGACTCGGTGGACAGGCGCACGAGAAAGCGGCACGTGACGGGTTTCGGCTGGATGGAGACAAGCTCTGGCGATGAAACAGCCGCGCAAGCTTCGCTTCTGGTGGTGATCTGCTGCTGAGTGCAATCTCCTCCGAGGCGCGGTGACCTCATCAGGCATCCCCCAGCCGTGTTGCCGGCTTTACACGGGACTTGATAGCGGCCACCCCTATAAGCAATCAATAAATATTTTAATGTTAAAGATAGTGACTTAGAGGGGTGGCCGCAATTGCTTATGGGGGTGGCCGCTATCAAGTCCCGCTTTACACATGCAGATTCCGCTAACGTACAGGGCCCAGCGGCAGAGGCGCAAAACGGCGGCCACCCTGCATGCGGCGTGTGCAAGTGCCCGCCCCGGCGAGCGACGCGTCGACGGCCATGCGTGTATAAGGCATTGATCGCCCGCCTCGGGGTTTGCGTCGTCGTGTCTGACAGAGATGAAGATCGTCGGCCCGCTCTCGGAATTGAAAACCCTCGCCGTGCCCACGCTCTCTCGGTAGCACTCGCGCTCACCTACCCTACCCACCTCCCTACCTAGGCAACACGCCGTCGTCAATGGACCCGGACTACACACCGTCGCCAGTCATTTAGTCGCCCGTCATATCCCCGCTGCCTCTCTCCCTCTCTCTCCCTCTCCCTCTCTTCTATTCTCGTTTGTCGTTCCTTACTGGCCTGGCGCTGTGCCTTCTCCATGATGCCTCATCGTACCTTCCTCTGCCAATTAGTATTCTGCGCCGTCTTCTCCGTGTCCATCATCAACGTCTTCAACGCCGCCAGCGCGCCCACCTTCTCTCTTCGCTACTCCAAGCCGGCTGCGCTGAGTCTCCGCCACGACGTCGTCTGCCCGCAGTCGGACTTGGCCGACGACGTACTGGTGGTGCTGCGAACAGGAGCGACCGAGTCGCGCCAAAAGGTGCCGGTCCACTTTAGAACCACGCTGCGATGTGTTCCCCACTTTGTTATCGTGTCCGACATGGACGAGGAGATGGAAGGACATGCTGTGCACGATGTTTTGGGCGGTGTCACGGAGAAGAGGCGGGAGGAGCACGAAGACTTTAAGCTATACCATCAGCTGCAGAAGCACCAAAGGCAGGGCCTGGATGGTCAGCGCGTCATCATGGCCCAGTCGGGCTCCAGCAAAGGCGACTATCTCAACACCGGGAACAAGGGCTGGAAACTTGATAAATGGAAGTTTCTCCCCATGGTCGACCGGGCCTTCCAAGAGATGCCCAATGCGAAGTGGTTCGTCTTCTTCGAAGCCGACACCTTCCTGGGCTGGAACAACCTGCTGGAGTATCTCGCAAATTTCGACCCGGCCAAGCCGTACTACATCGGCAAGCATCTCTACATCAACAACATCGAGTTCGGCTACGGTGGTGCTGGCTTCGTTCTATCCAATCCCGCTGTGCGCAAGGTCATTGAGCAACGCTCGATGCGGATTCAGGATTACGAAGAATTCACCGCGTCACATTGGGTGGGCGACTGCGCTTTAGGCAAAGTCCTCGAGGACGCCAAGGTGCCTCTCCACCGCGCATTTCCTCATTTCCAGGGCGACTCACCTGCCACATTGGATCCAGCGACTATCAAGATTGACCGCGATGCCTGGTGCTTCCCTGCTATTACCTACCACCATGTCTCACCTGCCGAGATTGAGGACCTATGGCAGTTCGAACAGAACTGGTACAAGAAGGCAAGCGTTCCACCACCAGTGGTACATGAAAGTTCTGAAACGCTGACGACTACATTAGCACGACGTCTTACTTCGCCACCGCGACGTCTTTCGCGAGTTCGTGCACCAGAAGGTCGGTGCGGAAATCTCCAACTGGGACAATATGTCGTCAGATAAGGAGTACAACGCTCATGATCACAGCAGCTCGTCCGACCCGTTTGAAAGCAATGCGTGGAAGTCATTTAAGCATTGTCACGCCGTGTGCGAGAGCAAAAAGGATTGCATCCAATTTTCCTACGGACCGGGCAGCTGCTCCGTAAACTTTTCCTTCCGTTTGGGGTACGCGAAACCGGCTGAGCGGGTTCAGTCCGGCTGGATGATGGACCGAGTGGACGACTTGTTTTTCTACGATTGGAGGCTGAGTGCGGTGTAAGGGACTGGTTCAGCCCTGCCGAGGGAGCCAGCATACATGACCAGCAGAGGCGGAGAAGATGAAGGAGTCGCCGGACGGAAACTTCGCTTTCGACCGGGCAGACAAGGGCCTCGGATGGCCCTGTTGCATCACGATATTGGCGTTTGGAAAGGCGGCTTTGAGCGATTTTTGTTTTGCATGTACAGAAAGATACCCCCAAAAGCAGATGGCGCCTCAGAAGCGCAGCACTCGCTTGTATATAGATAGTATTTAATACCCGGCCTGCTAGTTCATGGCTAAGCGATCAAATCAAATCGAAAAAAAAATCAAATAAGAGTTCGCTTTTTGCTGGGTGTGGTTGATTGGGGTATGTGCATTCTTCTGACGGCATGCTGTCTTTGGGGGATAGGGTCCTGCGCGTACGAGTTCAAACCCGGATGCTTCAACGATACCGTGGGCATTGACACATGTATCGGGCTTCTTCATTCATCACACCCATCTACCATCAACCAGCCCATCACACTATTAAGCAATCAATTCACTCAATGAAAGCTGCAAACAAAACTACACAACACCAATTCCCCCGTCCAGAAGAAATTCGCTTCAAATGCATATTTAGCGCGTGCGTGTACGCAAGAAAACTACCATTCCGATACCTAATAAGCTTCCAACACAACCTCCTATCCCCTAACAAAGCGCCTTGGATAGATAGATGGCTAGCTACAACATGATGGTACGACAACAAAGCTACCGCAAAGTAGAAATGATTCACCATACCCGGGCCCTAACCTCCGTTTATAATCTTCATAGCCATAATACTAAATGCCTACCCGCCTGCCTGCTTATCCGCCTTCGTCCTCAGCTCCTTGTCCACCACTCCATCAATCAACGACCCAGAAGAAACTTCATACCGCGTTAGTACGATGTCGAGATGGGGAAGAGTTCCGCATGTCTAGAGGATCGGGTGGGGATGTGCTTGCTTTATCCCCGGTGTTGACGCTTTCGATGGGGTAGTAGCGAATTTCGCGTGCGTCTTGGTGGTGGGTTTGAGGTTCGGCTTTGGGGGTGCGGTGGGGGTGTTTGGGGGTGTTGTGCGAAGTTTTGCTTCTGGATCTGGTTCGCGGGGAAGGGGGGAGGAGGTGTGTTGTGTGGGCGTGCGTTTGTTTCTTTGCCGGCGGATTGTGCGGGTGGTGCTGCGGAGCTGGATGCCGTCAGTGCAGATGTGTCATCCCCATGTGATTGTGATACCTCCGCATGCGTCGACGCAGCTACACCCTCTTCTCCCGCATGCACATACCCCTCCCTCTCCCTCGCCATCTGCGCCCTCAATCCGGGATCTAAACGCTCAGACGCAGAACCATCTCCCTCGAGCGGCTTCTTTTTCTTCTTCTCCGTCGTCCCTTCAGGAACACGATCGATCTACCGCCCCTGCCCAGCTTCAGCTTCAACTTCATCGTCGTTCCCCGCCCCCAGGCCTGTAGAAATACCACCACCCGCTGCCTTCGCGTTCAGCATCTCAACAAGCGCCCCGCTCACATCTGCTCCCTCTTTCTCCTTTTTCTGCTGCTCTGCACCACCATCCCCCTGCACACTCAGCATACCCGCCCTCAACGCCTCCCCAACTCTATACTTCCACTCCACTCCTCGCCCAGCACCGCGCCCCCGCCTGCAAACGCCCCTTGGACGGCGGCATCGCTCCTGTGCAGGCTGAAGCGGGAGGCGCAGCCCGAGGTTAGACAGCGAAGTTCGTTGAGGGCGGTGAGGGTGAGGAGCGTGGTTAGGAGGAGGATGGCGAGGCGGTGTTTGGTGCTGGGGCGGAGGGTGAGACGCGGGTGGGGGTGGAGGAGTGGGGAGGAGGGGGGTGTGCGTTTTGTGCGGGGGGTGGGGGACATGATTGTAGGTAGTGGTTGGGGGTGTGGTTAATGGTGTGGTTGAGAGAGTTGAGTGTGGATGTTGAGTGTGATTTCTGAAGGAAGTTTAGAATTTTGAGTTCTAGCGTGGTGGTTTAGGTCGAGGGCGAAGGCATGGGCGGAGCAAAACGTGATCTTATCGCAAACCTTGGACGTGAGTTCAACGTGATATCTGGCTCTGGAAGCCCTTTTGTCTTCGAGGCCGTAGATGGACGGAGTAGAACAGATTTTACCGTGAGCGGTTCGAAGTTGTTGAACGCAATTCCTGGCTCTGGGAGGCGCTTGTTTCTATCTTTTCTTGTGTTTTCTTTCTTGTTCGGTGTCGGAGTCGGAGAGATCAAGCGAAGCATTCCAAACAAAAATACCGCTTCCAGAGCCGTGCTCAACAGTGCTTTCCTGTTCACCAAGTCGTAAGCTGCACTCGAAGTCCTCTCTCCTGTCGTTAGCACGGCTAGAACCGTTTCCAAAGAACGTCGATGCCCCTTGCGGCACCCTTTTCTCGGTAAATGCGACGATGGTAGCGGACGGGGTGCCGTAGGCGATAATGTAGTGAGGACAAAGCGTCGTACAAAGAGCAACAATGTGCACTTCAAGTCCCACCCAAGCAGTCCAAACTCCTCTCCACACCCCTCACAAACGCACCTATCCCCCACGCGCCAAATACACTTCGCACAAACAATCTGCACCAAGTAGCTTCCCCCAATAATCTGCCTGACTCTTCTCAGGCACTGGATAGCACCGCCGGTAGTTCGGGTCTTGCAGCCTGGATTCCCGTGCGAAGCGATCACAGCGTGGTTTTTGTGTCTCCTCTGCGCTCTTATTTACTTCCGGGTTCTCGTCCGCCCATCAGACCCTGTGCGTCGTTGTGACAGTCGGTCGAGGCGGTAGGGGTGAGTTGTATTGCTGCCAAACAGCGTACCCTACTGCGTAAGGAAGCGCGACAATGAATGAAACCCAACAAGAAGGCTTCAGAAAGAGAAGGTATCAGAACCGACGCAGAACGGCGAGGCATGGAATGCAAGCGTGGGGTTATCGAGACAACAAGGGAGGGATCCATGGGTCTGAATCTTGCCAAGGCGTCGTCGTAATTAACCCACACGATATGATGAAAGAAGACGAGATAGAAAGCTGAGAGACGACAGGTCCTTGAACTCGGCGCTATTTCTCCTGTCGATAGTTGTGTATCTGAAAAAGAGACAAAGCGGAAAGCAGTTGCTGTAGCAAGACGCGGAAAGAAATGAGGAAGACCGGTGAAGCGAGTGGAGAACTAGAGGGTGTACAAATGCTAGGGACGGATTGTACAGTGTCGCAAGGATATGGATGTACGGTGAGGTAAAGCAAGGGAGAACCCCACTGGGACATGCCCGCCTCCGACACCAAACATCCAAGACATTGATCACCAGAGCATCGAAAAGATCGTAGAGGTATATAATTACAAAGAGGGCAGTCGCGACTCCCGAGCATTAGGGTAAAGTAGGTAGTAGGTAGATGGTATAAAGTACGAGAAAGAGGCAATTGAGGCAAGAAAAATGTCTAGATCCATCGACATAAAACGTGCAAGATCATCATGGGCGGAGAGTATCAGAACAAACATCCACAAACAAGATGAATGGGCGCAGGTGTGCGCCCGCGAATGTGGGTCCAAGAGAAAAATCGCCGCCGAACTTTCCACCTCCTACATTTAGCTCCGAACTGCAACCCTTGCCACTCAAACAAACGCCAAAACCCCCACTGAAGGGGCTAAGTGAGTACTGAATTATGCAAAAAGATAATAATATACTTTTGAAACTGATGAACAGATGAGCGTGGAACACCAATGTTGGCGCAAATCATCATTATCCAAAAGAGATCAGGCCCGGGGTGAAGCTCGTTTTTCGCTTGTGCTCCAATTGTGGTGACTCGGCTGTCGGCGCATTTGGTAGGGGCTGCGCATCTGGTTGAGTACCACTCTCTGCGTAATCGAGAAGAGCTTTCGCGTCATCGAGCCCGGAGATAGCAAGTCCTTGCTTTTCATCTTCCTCGTGTATGACGCTCTCCTTTATGCTTTGTTTGCTGTCGACGTCAACTGATGCATTTTCGGTGTCGTCGTCGTCCATGAGAGCAGGTGGTCGCTGACGCATAGCGCGAGCTTTCTCGAGGGAAATCGTCTTTTGTTGATAGGTTGTCGTGATCGACAGGCTATCATCCCTGTCGATAGTAGCCTTCATCAAAGCAGCCATCCACAGACGTCCAGCTTGGATGCTGTCAACGGCGAAGTAGTGGACAATAGGCTTAGTAAATTGGACACCTCTTTGCAATCCCGCACGAGGAGGTACAAGCTTGAATATGAACATGCCTGACATATCTTCTTCTATGCCGTTGGCATTGGCTGCAGAGGCAGCTGTTGGGATGGTTGCGCCCTGTGGTGATGATGGCGTAGACGCGGCCCTGGTTATGGTCGCGTGAAATCCGGTAATCCTTTCGTTGTTGGCGGGAAGCACCCGATGGGAGGAGATGTCAATGAGTCCCTTCTCTTCTGTATCGTGCTCGCTGTAATAGTAAGAGAGACGTCGACCGCGGAGTACGAAGAGTCGCGTTTTCCACGTTGTCATTAGGCTGGACGACTTCTTCTTCATCCACCCGCTGTAGTCGCAACCCTTCATGGCTTCTTGAGGAGTAATCTGCTCTCGACCTCGGAGGTAAGCGCTAGTACTGTGCTTTTTGGATTTCTTCTTGCCATCTTTGCCGACCGAATTGCCCGTTAATCTCTTAATCATCTCAGGATTTTCCAAGTCAAAGCTCTTTGAATTTGATGTTCCGGAAGGCGTACTGGAGCCGGTCCGAGTAGGTGATTGCATAGGAGACTCTTTAATCGGTGAAGTTGTGATGTCCCCCGCGCTTACGTTTGCTCTCTCGCTTCCTGTGATGGCGTCGGATATAGCACGAAGACCAGTGCTTCTCGATTTCTTTGAGAAGAAAGAATGAGACTGGGTTGGATTTGCCGGAGAGGGCGATGCACGGCCCTGAGACGAGGTCTCGCTAGCAGGTACGTGGGGTGAGTTGGCGATAGCGTCGATGCTCGGAGAATCATAATCCGGCAGTTTGGTCACGGTAGGAGGTACGTCGCCCATAGGTTTCAACGGCCGCACAAACTCAAAAGTGCTAGAGCTACGTTTGCTCTTCATGCTAGACCCAAAGTATGCCTTGGCGGCAGATGATACAGAACCAGCTCCACCGGTTGTGGAATCTGCGCTGCCGATTCTGCTGTGACGTCTGTATGATGCGCGCCGACTGGCTTCAGCACTCATACTAGGGTTACGCGAGTGGTTGGGGCTTTCTCTCTTGCGAAGTACGTTTCGAGCTTTGCGGTTGTCCACTTCTCCACCTGAGAAGTATCCCCGGTCCAGATCAGATGGTGTCATGGAACTCATGCCGGATGCGCGGATACCAAATGCATTGTCATCCAGACCAGGCGAAACTGCCAGATGTGACGAAGATGGCCTTTTGATATTTTGTTGAGGGGATTGCAGTGGACTCATGGTCCAGCCGCTTTCTTGTTGAGGGGATTGCGGGGAGCCCATCGTCCATGCGCGATCGAAGGACGGGGTCTTCTTGTGAGATGACGGTGCGACAGAGGGAGGCTTCGTTGCGCCCGCAGAGGTGGGCGTCGGCATGTTCGTGGTCGAGTCGATGGAGGAGTGCCTCCGGTTGTGGTTCAAACTTCGGACAGAGGCAGCAGAAGGGCGAGTAGGTGAGCTGGGCGTTGGAGACGAGGGAGCAAATTGTGCCAAAGGCGAGGTTGCTTCCATGATGGGAAGCGTGGAATGACCCGCTGTCGAGTTGGCGCGGGGAATCGGCTGCTTTCCCTGCATGCTCTTAAAAGCCTGGCCCTCTCTTAACATCGGTATCCGGGGAAGCACAGCACTCATAGACGTCGAGCGAGTCCGGGCGGGGTCAACTGCGGATTCGTCGGGTCCATCGAATGCAGCCATGGCTCTCGCGGCATCCTTTGCGTTCTTTACCTCTTGCTGCAAGGCCTTGATCTTCACCCAAGTGCGCAGCCGCGGTCCTACCGGCCCCAGTTCGAACTCTTTCAGGAAGATGGTCGCTTGGTCCATGCCCAGAAGTGCCTCTCCGTTGATCTCCTGCTCTTTGAAGATGTCGCAATGCTTCTTCTCCACGCCCACATCCTCCAAGTATTCCGCTACTCGGGCGGGAGACCAGTTCGATACTTCGTGCTCTGTGTGCAGATTGTGCTCCTCCTCTTCTGTTTCCTGGCCGTTGATGTACGACAACCGATGGTGACTGCTGTATTCGCTCCCGGAATCGTTTGCCCTCATATCTTTTCCGGTAACGCTATGGCGCGGGGTGCTCATGTCTGTGATGTGCTCGTCGATGACGCTGAGTGTCTCATGCATGACGGGACTTGAGATAGCCTCCTCCTCGCGTGCTCCCTCGACACTTAGTGTCTGGCTAATACTCCTCGGCCGGGCGGAGACAGAGCCTCTGCTCGCCCCCGCTTGCGTCGCGGCCGAGGTGGGAGGTACCTGGAGAGGCCCCATGCTGGGTGGCGCATCTAAAGGGGCAGATGGGCTCGCGGTCGTGAGAGGTAGCGGAGCAGAGGTGGGTGCAGCGTCGATTTCGCCGGGCTGCAGCTCATGCTGCAGAGACTGGGCTGAAGGCTGCGAGGGGGCACGTTGATGCAGGGCAGCAGTCATGGTCGGCTTCGGCGCGGGCCGTGTGTAGACTGGGTGGAATTAGCACGAAGGCTCGGCGGCGCGTACATGACTGGAAATGATAGCATGCGGCGTACGGATGCATCCGCAACGTACCTTCTGGGAAGAGCCCGCTGTCGCCCGTCTCGGTATTCTTGCCCAGGAACCAGCCATCGCCAAAGTCGTCGTCCCTTTCGATCAGCTCGACACGGTCGCCCCGGGCCAGGGTGAGCTCATCGGGGCTCCGGGCCTGGAACTCGTCTGCGGACACGGTCAGCACCCCGTCTGGCGGCTTTGAACGTATATCAGAAGGGTGGGTTCGGCGCGCAGCACTTACGCACGACGAGCAGCAGATCGCCCGGGCGGGCGAATTCCGTCTGGGACCTAGCGGCCATGGCGGCTCTCGAGGGGCAGATGTCGTAGGTGCGAGAGAAGGAGAGGGCTGACTATCACCGGCGGCCCTGGTGGATGTAGTACATGGTGCAAGCACGGAAGGTGGCGCTGCAGCTCTAGACGTGGCGGCCGTTGGAGGGCAGCGGGCTCGGCGCGGGGGGTGGGCAGGGCAGGGCAGGGCGAGAAGACGCGGCCGATGCACCGCGTCCTCGTGGTAGGCAGCGCTGGCGATGCGGGCGGTATCGTCGTGGCGGCTGTCTCTTGGCTCGAGGGGGCGCACGAGGAGAATAGAAGGGCGTGGGCGCAAGAGGAGAATAGAAGGGGTAAGCACCCTGATGAAGTAGACGAGGGCTCGCGGGCTCGCTTGGCCGTGTGCCGTTCGCGGTGGCGAGGCGGCGAGGCGGCGAGGCGGCGGCTGCTCATATTCCACCCCATCGCGACTGCCCCCCTCGCTCACTTCACCGCCCCCCTCACCCTCACCCGCCGCACCTTCCGCCGCCGTCGCTGCCCGCCCGCCGCTGCCCGCCCGCCGCTGCCGTCCCAACAGCGCCCGCGCCCGTCGCTGCTTCCCGAGCCGGCCGAGGAGCGCTGCCCGCTACGAGTCGCTGCCGGCACGCGTCCTGGGCGTCCTGGGACAAAGCATGCGCTCCCCGCACACACCACCACACTTGGGGTCACTGGTCGAGGGCTTCGCATCACGGCCCACGTCGTCCCATCCCGAGTGACCACGGACATGCACCCCGGCCCATACGCTTCGCCCGTGGAAGAGGAGGCCGCCCGGCGTACCACGCTCAGTCGTGCGCTGGGCAACCTGGGCGGGAGGCAGAAGTCCTGGATGGCCACGGCGGGACAGCCGCCCTCGCCGGACCAGAGACCGGTCCCCCCCGTCGTCAAACGCAAGCGGGGGAGGCCGCCGAACCCAGCACCAGCACCAGCACCCGCACCAGCACCCGCACCCGCACAGCAAGCGCCTGCCGTAGAGTGCTTGCGCTCGCAGCCTGCGTCCAACTCGACCTCGCCACAGCTGGCAAACGTCCTGTCCATCCAGCCCAATGGCCGTCCTTTGCCCTCACCCACGGCCGCGCTGCCGTCGCCGTCCCCGAGCGAAGACGCCGCCATGGACAATGTGCCCACTTCCACGGGAGCCCTTGTCGGCGCCATTCGCACAGCCGACGGTGCTCAGGACAATGCCCCATCACTGGACCTCTTCTCATTCCACGGCGCTTCGCCAGACGCTCGCTTTTTGGACGGCGTCCGACAAGTAGCTACAGTACCTAGGAGATCGGCAACGGAGCCAGACCCGAGATTGACAAGCAAACGGGCTCGCACATCAACTGATTTCCACCGACGGGAAATACCGCCGCCTTTGAGAATCCAGAATGCGCCTACCAATCCCCAACACATGGATGACATCACCCGGCGAGCTTCGCTAGGCCAGAGACAGAGTGCAAGTCCGTCGACAATCAATCAGCCCTTCAGTCCGTCGTTTGAACAGCAGAGTCGCACCCGGGCACCGTATCAGCAACCGCTAGCCGCCCAGCAAGGTATGCCGAATCAGCTTCCGGTTCAGAGGCAAACTGATCCCATTTCTCCCCTACTTCAAACCCAGTTTGGCCCACCGCCTTCTCTGCCCCATGAAACGGCTCAGCCGTTGGTTGGCAACCCTGTGAATGGCAGTGTCCCGAGTTCTGTAGGGCAAAACATGCCTTCGACGCGGATGGCAACACACACGAATTGGTATACCCAGCAGTTTTGCGACCAGGAGATCAAACGGTTGGTCACTGCGTACAAAGGCGATCGGGAGTCTTCGGATTGGAAGCGGCTAAACGCTCTGCGATTAGCAGTTGAGAAAAGAGACTGGGACTACTTGACCATGCATCAATTCTACTGTATACTCACTAGGATGCCGGACGTCTTACCTCCAGTTGTGAAAAACCATCCGGATGTAGACAAAGCATGTGCATTGTTGAGCGAGGCTCTTGATCGTAATGACAAGCTAAGCGAGTCTATGCAACTTGTCTTTATCCAGTTTCCCCTTCCGGTACAACAACTGCAACGGCAAAATCAACAACAATTTGATCTTGAAGTCCAGAAGTTCACCACTTTTATGACTTGCTCCACCCACTATCCTCGTCTAAAAGCACTTTACGAGTACCGCAATTTCCCGCCTTTGGTGTCCGAATTGGCCTGTGATCTCGGCATCAGATCAAAACAGCTCCAGCAAATAGTCTTCACAGCCACCGTTCGACGCCTATGGGTACAGTGGCGAGTACATGACCCGAATCAGCAGTTAGGTATCCTCTTTGAGAGGGAATGTCTGGGCTCTTTCTCAGGGAACCAGGACGATTTCTACCGCCTGGGAGCGCGCGCCCGCGAATGTGGAGAACGGGAAGCTGAGTCCCAGAAATGGGGCAGACATTTGATAAGTATATGTGCCAAGTATTGTGCCCCACTACAGCAACAATGGCAGATACAACACACCCACCAAAGACTGGCCCTACAGAGTCAGCAGGCTTCAACAGGAGCTCCCCACCCTCAAGGGCCACGACAGTCGCTGTCCGTACTTCATAATCAACCTCCGTCAGTTCAACAGCCTCCAGCCCCCGGTCCCAGGTCTCACTCGACCCATGCCAATGTTCAACAGGGACGTGGACAACCCAGAGGACTGCCGTCTCGTCCCACTACGCTATGGCGGCCACAACCTCAGCCCCAACCAGTACCGGCCGCAGTCGTCCCTAGTCAACCAGCACCACGCCTACTTCCTCCGCTTAATGTTCTTCTGCCTCAGCAGCGCATACCTAACCCTTGCCGGTTCGGGCTCCACCAGGCCCATCTCAGAAGTCCAGTGCTGAAAACGCAGTCTAAAGAACCATTATATTATTTTATGGAGTCGTTCCTCAGGGAACCACAACGCCTTACTAATGCAGGCAACAAGGTCGAAACCTGGTCTTTCACATTGTCATCTGAGCAAATGGCAAGGATCCCGAAAGATGCTCCGGATTTTCCGGGAGCGCCACCGTCGCGGAACGTGGATAGCAATAGCCTCATGTTACGTCTTCGATGTGTGAAGTGGGACAAGGCAAGTTTGCCGGATGAGCATGCGTGGGCAAGCAGCGATATGTCCTGGATACCGTACTCTTACTTCACCCTCAATGGCCAGAGTCTGGAACAGCGGAAAAAGATATACTACGGAAAGGACATGCCAATAGATCTTACGCAGCTGATTAAAGAAGGCAAGAACACGTTGGAAATTGCCATTGTGCGAGACCGCACCAACGAGAACTACCGCAAATATCTTGTAGCGATCGAGATACTCGGCGTCAAGTCTCACGTGACCATAACGAACGACATTCGGGTCAAGAACTACGTCAGCGCGGCAACCACGAAGCAGCGCATCGCAGAGAGATTGGCAAGCACGGACGATGACGACGAGATTGCTGTCGTGGGGAGTAAACTCACCGTCACGCTATTCGACCCTTTCAGTGGCTCCACCATCCGTGGGACCCCCGCTCGGAGCAAGGCATGCGCACATTTGGATTGTTTCGATCTCGAAACTTTTCTCCAGACGCGCAAGCGGTCCGGTAATGCCACGGTTGCGGATCAGTGGAAGTGTCCCATCTGCAATGGCGATGCTCGGCCCCAACATCTCATCCGCGACGGCTTCATAGAGGAGGTACGCAGCCAACTCGAGCAACAAGGCTTACTACAGACGCGGGCCATCCTTATCGAACAAGACGGGTCTTGGAGACCGAAAGTCGAGGTTCTGGAAGGCGTGCAGGATCCCGGTAGCCCTGAAGATGACGCTACGCCTTTTGATTCTCGGCCTGGAAGGTCCGCCGTCCCTGAGGTGATTGATCTGAGCGACTAAAAAGTTTGCCCTGCGCTTCTTGACTGTATCTATTCTTCTGGGTATATATTCGCTTCGTTTTTGTATTTTTTTAAAACAAAAAACGGGGCGCGGGAAGCATGTGGAATGCTTTATGAGTGCTGGATGGAGGCTGGCGGTGTTTCTGGATGGCGGCTATACCCCATTTGCTTCTGGATCTATGGGCCTGATTATGTATATACCCCCTTTTTTTTCTTGTTTGGAGTTTGGGCATTGAAAGGGCCGTGGGTCGGTTGGGTTGAGGCTGGTTGGTTGATAGGGGCATGCATCTTGATTGGGTGGTGGAGTTGCATGGTGGCTGTGCGTTATATTTGGAATAGAATCACTTTACTGGTATTCTGGGGTGGGATGTTTTTGACGTGATGGTGGCGCAGTGGGAATGTACGGCTATTCTGGATTGCCTTTTCTCTAGTGCACCCTGAAGGGAGAGAGAGATAGGGTGGGTTGTATCGGGTTAGCGTGGCCCCATGCACGTAGTGTTCACCGTGTTTTTCACCACCTGCCTGCACCTGCACCTGGGCACAGCACATTACATTGCATTACTTCCATCCAACCACACTGTGTGCCTTGAACCTCGCTCTATCCATCTACACCATGTATCCTATCCCATGGCCACAAGCAGACCTCCTCCCTCTACCTCTTCATCTTCTACTTTGTTGTAGCACAAAGCCCAAACCCCACAATAAGCAGTGTATATATCTTACAACCTCATTCATACTACGACTTCTAAGCGCTGCTGCATATACTATGCAGGTTCTATATACGTCGTGTTGTTCTAGTGTGTAAGTAGATGTCCAATGCCTCGTTCATGAGATGTGTGACTTGTTTATGAGAGCGTTTGTGGGGTTAGCACCTAGACTAGAACTGCATTAGAAGCGCGGATTGAGGGCTGAATACTTGGAGTCTTCGAGCGCGGGGAGCTCCGCTATTGAAGTATCTGTATGACTTACTGGGAAGGTGGGAGGGGGGGACGGCCGTAGTAGAGTGAAGAGTGAAGCTGGTTTATTCTAGGAGGTTGTGTGAGTGGGATTAACGCCATAAGAGTTGAGATTGGAGATTGTAGTGGTTCATGACGGAGACTTCCCATGCGTGGACTGTGATCAGCGCTTTTTTCATAACGATTGATTTTCTTGGCGAGTGAATGGGATGTGAAGTAACGCAGGTGTAGGAAAGGCTGCTGGTGAAGATTGTATAACCGACGATATGGAGGTGAAATGAGATGAGAGGAGTCAAAGTCAGAACAGCAGCCATGCTAGGTAGTAATACCTCCACATAGTCTCAGACAAGATAAGACACACACACACACGCATGTCTCAAACAAAGCCCCTCCGTGCAGTTTGCCACGAACCGCGTGACTAAAACAGTACCTAGATAATGTGTAAAACGATCGAGCAAGTACAAAGACGTAGAGATAAATACCACCCTTAAGGTCGTAAACTGATCCATGATCAACACCTACTCAAGCACACACACACACTCTCCACCACACAAAACCATGGACGACCTCCTCCAACAACTAACAAGCAACCCCCGACCCGGCGGCGAAGACGGAAAGATCTTAGACTGGATCCTGGAGACGACACGCGTGCGAAAAGGGAAGACGACGTCGAGCGAGCTCGCTGAAAAGAGAATGCGCGAGGAAATCACACGCAAATACGGAGACGGCTACTGGAAAGTAGCAGACTTGCGAAACCTCTTCGTACGTTGTGATTGCGCTGCATGCAAGCCCAGCCTCTATGCCGAGGAACCATGTACCCGTCACCGATCCATCGACGAAGCTGCACCCAAACAAGGCTTGAACATCAGCCACAAGGGCAGGAAGCCTGTCTTTTATCCCATGTATGATCTTTCCAAACACGCTGGCCAGACTATCCGTCGGTCAAAGGAGGATATGACAGCTGACCAGTTGGACGCAATCAACGAGTTTCGAAGGCGGTGGGAAGAAAAAGGGCATAAAATTTTTGGCTACGAATTCGATCTCAGGAAGAAATTGCAACTCAGGGATATGCTCCATATAGCGGAGTTACTCAACCGAATTCTTTTTTCCGGCTTGTCACCGATCCGTCATACGGTGCCCGGGACTAAAGGGCCTCGAAGTCTGACATTCGAATGGGACATTGAGAAACTAAGAAATCAACGATTGCTCGGACAGGCCCAATATCATTCGGAAGTGTTCCACGTAATCATGTACCCACTTGATAGACTTGAGTCTAGAGACTCCCAAAGGTACTTTTTTGAGCATATCTCCATCTCACCACCCAGACCCTCCTCTGCCATTGCTATCGATGTAGCAAGCGATCGTCTTGATACCGTTGTACATGAGCTGATTCACGTGTTCCTGGCATGTTACGGTTGCCGTGCCTGCAGCACTGCCAATTCTGACTACTCTATGATAAGCGGACATGGACGTGCTTGGCAAATTCTTGCCAAGGTCGCGGGCGAGGTCCTACCAGAGCTTCTAGGTACAAAAATACATATCGGGAGGCATGCGACGGTGATAAATAATCATCGAGATGGACTTGTCGGACCCTGTCTGCACGACTTAATTGAGTGGGGAATTGTGACGGAGAAGGGACCGTAGAGTCTACTTTGCGGGAGACTTGATTACGGCGTGGGCCTAACACGGAAAGAATTCGGCAAGGTACATTGTAGCGGTAGATTGAAATCGATAGGTCTTCGCGCCATCACAGCCCCTGGTATGCACCCAGACTTGTGCCTTAGAAATGGCCGGTGGCGGTGTTGTGTATGTATCGATGTTACGTGTGTAGGCGATTGCTGTCGGTAGGTTCTCGGATATCGCCACCCTTGTTCTTTCTGCCCTTGTACTTTGCGAATCCTCGGTGGAACATGACAAACCAAGAGCAACCTCGCTGAACGAAATCAGCGCCTCCTCACTCCATCCGTCTCATTTTCTTCATACATTCTAACCAAGCTCGGCATCCCCTTCGCCAAATACGCATTCATCATCCTCAAGACCTTATTCGGCGTCCGATACGCATGCGGCGGCCTCTTACTGACGTCGCTCAGCCCCACATGCGGCACCTTGGTCGCCAGGTCCTCCTGCGCTATGCTCTTCATAGGCGTAAACTGTTTCCAGTACGGCTGCCGCTCGACGTAATCCTGGTGGATCGCGCGGCCCCGATCGACGGTCACTTGGAACCACTTGGACAGCGTCTTGCGGGCGACGGGCGGGGCAAAGGGGAGAGGAGGTTTAGGGGTATCTGAGTCGGTGGTCGGGACTGAGGAGGGTAGGCTGCGGTTTATGAGTTGGGAGGGACGCAGCATCTCTTCGATGTCGTCTTTTGCGGGCGTCTCGGGCACGATTTGGTCTTCATCTTGCACTTCTTCGGTCTCCTCGTGGGTCTCTGTGGTGGTCGGGGCGAATCGTTCTAGGGCGAAGCGTATGGGGGATGCGTCGAGGGCTTGTTGGGCGGAGAGTGCGTCGCGGTAGATGACTAGGGCCGAGTTATCCGCTGGGCTGTGGTATTCGTACTGCATGCGTGGTCTGTTAGCTTCGCCGTGCTTGGGCAGCTTGGGGAAGGGAGTGTAGCACGGTCGGTGAGGGGCAGGGGCATACGGACGCGGAGATGGTAGTACTTGGACACGTCCCCGAAGCGCTGCAGCACGCGGTAGATTTCGCGGCTTTCGGACAGATTTGCGGGGCGTGGGACAATGTGCAGGTGGACGAAGCGCTGCGCGAGGTTCGTGGATGCGCGCCGGACGGACATGGCTGGTGACGCCGGCGGGAGGGAGGAGACTGCAGTAGGAGTTGCGATTGATGAGATGCGTCCCGAGTTTTGCACACGTCCGACGGCGGGTGGATCCAGGACCGACGGATGCTGGCGTCGAGGTTCCGACGTCGCGGATGGATCACGTGGAGACAGGTGGGCGGGCTGGGCCAGGCTTCATATCAACTGATGACATGTAGCGGGTCTGCACAGATGGGTGCACAGCAAAAACGCGCAGGTATATATTGGACGTGTGCGAAGTGTTTGTATTCGCATCTATCAAATCAAACGCGACAGCACTCGGCTCGTCGCGCTTCGATAACGCCAGGCTCAACCAGAGGGATCACTTGTAGATACCCAATAAGGATTCCTTCCACTCGACACATGTCGTGCCCCGTCACTCCTCGAATTACAGCGACTCCCAATATTGAGAGTCTTCGCGCCCAAACTCGTTCGCCCGTGAGCCTCCCTAAAAGCAGTGGTATATTGCGTGCCAAAGTCCAAATCCCAAAACGCCGTCGCAATGCAACAAATAGGACCAATGCGGAAATCATCATCTCCAGGAACGCTTCGATATCCTCGTGACGGTGGACCTTCGCATGCGCCGTCTCTTCAACACTCTCGCGCTGCCGTCGACGCAGTCGCTGGCCCGGTAGCACGGCAGCAGTGTGCGCATCTCTTCTTTGACCGAGGGCGTGTAGCTCATGCTGACGCCCTCATCCTCGCCTGGAACGGTTGTGTTGGTGGAGGTGGTTTCGTCTTTCGCTTGACGCTACACTGGTCCTCCTCTTCGACCATCTTCTCGACCAGCGTGGAGATGTCTTTGACGTGTGATGGCGAGCTTTGCATGCGCACGTATTTCCTGGCGCTGCATGCGTAGAGTTGCGCAGTTGATTCGCGCAGTGGACAGCGAGAGCCGGGGCCACTCGGGCAGGGCGTGAGAGAAGGCGACATGGTCGTCCGGAGGCGTGAGCGGCTCGTTGGTAGCCTTGAACCTGGGATCGACAAGAACACGCAGGTCCTGCTTCCTGAGTGCCTGGGTGAGGTCGCCGATGGAGCAGGGCGGAGGTGTGGGCAGCCGTGCGGGCAGCAGCGAAGGCGACATTGACGTTGACGTAGGCGAGACGCTCGCGGCGACGCGCTCGCTGTAGTGCTGTTCCGGCTGTCGTGGAGGTGCCTCGAAAGAAAAGTCGCGGAACAGAGACATGGCGGGAGTGCCGATGAATGTTGACCTGCTAATAATGCTTCATCTGGAGTCCATGCGGGTGGCATCTGGCGGTACTATGTATATGGCGGTGCCTGTGGGTGGTGGATGTGCCCGCAAGATATAGTAGGTATCATGAGACCCCTGGGCGTATGGATGCACGCTAGAAGCCCCAAAGGCCCCAGAAGCCGTCGATCCGCCCACCCACACCTCCTCCGAACTCACTCCGAACTCAAGAGACCAGCGGGGACACTCTGCCGCCTTCATGCATGATGCAGACATCTGCTGTCTGCGCCGTCGCTCCTGTCCGCAGCAGCGCATCGATACTGGGGCCGGACCGTACTGGTGGGAATAGGCCCACGTCCGCCACCCCCCATCCGTCAGAAGACATGTCCAGCCAATCGCACCGTCAGATCCGCTGCTATTTCCTCTGCCAACGCCTCGCGTCTCGCCTCCCGTCCTCTTCCGTGCCCTACCCAGGGGCCTGGTCGCATCCAACGCCTCTGCTGCGGCCCGAGTGTCGCTGAAGGGTGTGCTGGACTGACACCAGAAAATAGACTGCCATGGCTCTCGACTCACATGCTGAAATGATAGCGCGCCTACACCTGGAAGGTACTGAAGCCTGCGAACTCGGTCTCATCCCAGATTGGTCGAAGCAGCTCGGCTCAATAGCTTGTCGAATTCACTAGACGCGCTTCACCTCCTCCATGCCAGAGTTGCCTCTATCAGCCGCAGCAGGGTGCTCGTTCCATCGCGGTCGCCAGTTCCCGGAAGCCATCGGAATCACCCATCGTTGGCTCAGGTCCCGTCTATTCAAACATGAAGCCTGTTCCCTGACTAAATGTCATCAACTCATTCCTTCCCATCTTCTCGGACGGGCCAACCCACAAAACTATCCGTCACCGCTACTTCTTGTTGGCACGACTGGCGACACGACCATCTACCGCGAACCTATACCCTGCTTCGAAGCGGGGAGCGTGATAATATCAGACTTGCCTGTCATGCCCCCTTGTTTTAACTGCCGTCGCACATCATCGGCGCCTCTCATTGTAATACTAGGCGAAGCAAGTTGCATCTTCCAAAACGAGTAATAGATCTCTTTGATGGCTATCACCCTATGGGTCCCTATCTAGTCTTGGAAGTAAGCGTAAGAGGGCTAGACGTCGCGTCCTTTCGCTCGGAAGCCCCGATGGAATATAAGGTCTTCTCAGCTCTTCGTCTCAGCAATTATATTAACTGATTTATTGCCTTCGAAGGGCTTCTAAACATTTGAAGAGACGGAGTAAGGACACGTGATTTACGCATGCTGGGAGCAATTGTTTGATGCTGCCTCGGGCTATCCGCAAGGAAGGTATCATATGAAGCCAACAACTTACTCATGGCATTTTAGTGCACGTTCAGCCATCGGATACTCCCATCTCGCTAGAAGGATTCTACGTGTACTGACAAGGCGATAGTTTGGCGGAAGCCTATTGAACTAGATTCAGCTGATCCGCCTGACATTCAAGTTGGCGCTTACTACCGTAGTTGTGTCACCCTATGCAGGGTCTCAAACTGCAGTCTATCACTGTCACCCTTGGCAAATAGCCCTCGAGTACTACAATCGTCTGACATGTGCTCGTTTCGCATAGGCCGTGCTTCACTAGATAGCATCGCGAGCATGTCGTCATGGGCCCCGGGGATACGAGTTTAACTAGTTGCAACGGAAGCCCTGTGAGTCGTATTGCAGTCAAGGGCCTTTAATCGCCTTCGATATCACTCTTTTCTATACGATTTACGACTCTTCCCTCGCATACATGCGGCATTTGAGTGCAAGTCGAGTATCAACATGGCCATCTTATCGCTTAGTCAGCACCTTCCGGAATGCATACATGAGCGACAAGCCCACTCAAAATTTCACAACCATTATCAGATAAGCTGCAGCTTGTCGCGCTGGTTGTGTTTCCATCTTTGCGTCTTTGTTTGTCGGTTCGCAAACATGCTCCTTCCGGTTCACTCTCACTGCATGGCCGCATGCGGCAACCATGGACAAAGAACCCACGGCTTGCGCATTAAAAACCCCAAACTCTTCAGTCCGAGACAACCTTTTCTAAATACCAGACGCTCAATCGTTTCTTCTCCGACCGTCTAACATTTTGTTCACGTCTTCCCTACAACCAGGTTCTCGAGGTTCAACCACCCCCCAACCCCCCTGAAAAGACCTCCTAAGCCGTCTTCATCCCTAGCTTACAATATGACGTCTTATTTGGATGGCCTTGTGGGAGCCTTCAACTATTTCTGGGGAATTGAGGACTCTGACGAGGATGAGTATGAGTATCAAACTGCCTACATCTTCCAGTAACGGCAAAAGAAAGGCCAAAAGGGAGCTTCGGCGCCCCTCAGATTCCCGACCTTCTCGTCGACCTCGGATTGAGGATACGTTTGTCGAACAAGAGTATGATGACGAAGAAGAGGAATATCCACGATACTTGCAGCGGGGCCACTCGGCAGTGTCAGGAGTAAGCACGCTTGTAGAGGACGAGGTAGAGGACGAGGAAAACGATGTTCAATATCCCAGGCGGGGTAACGTCAGAGACTCACGTAGCCATCCTGGCTTCCGCCTGGTGAATCAACCTCGCCCACCGCGCAGATCGTATCCCGGAGAGCGCGCTTCGCCTACTGAGCTGCGAGCTCAAAGGACGCCTTGGCTGGACGCTCTTTCAAGCTTGCGAAAGAACATGGTATCCGCTATTACTGGACAAGAAGACGAGGAATCAGACGTGATTAGTGTGCTTCCGATCTGGGGTATGCGGAAGAGCATGTGGATCTTGCTGGCCAAAACACTGCCAGGCTGCCAGAATTCCAGGCGGATGCTGATTTGAGCGAGGGCGAGTGGGGTAGAAGGTATGGGGCGCCCATGACGGATTATAAACCTTCGCCTAGGCCTTCACCTGAGCTACCTGAGTCACAGCCCGAGGTGTATGAGGAGATATTTTGACGAGCTCGAGGAGCTTCCTGCCGAGCCAAGGAATTACGAATTTCTCGATGAGACATCAAGCAAAGATGATGTGAACGAGTCATTTGGAGGAAGCGTACCTCGGCGTCCCACTGGAGCTCCAGCTCCTTCTGCCGAGCCACATGCAAACTCCAACATCGGGCTCAGGGAGAAGTGGGAGGCCGCACCTGTCCAACGCGCAAGGGAAATCATCGACCGTTCAGACACTTCCAATCGTGCTCTAAAGCGCATCCGAGCAGAGTCTGGAGAACCCGAATACGTTGTTCGGGATGTCGAAATCCGTGATATGTTCTGGCAGATCATGGACCGGATGGAACACCTCGCCACGAAGTTCTTCTCCTTCGAATTCCGAAACAAAAAGACGCTCACCGAGGCCTTCAAATCAATGGATCCCGCCACGGTCTTGATCATCAGCTGCGTCGCGAGCGGCGGACCTGGAGGCCAGGAAGGCTGGCGCGAGCTGTTCTACGATGAGACCAAGAGGCGCGCCTTAGTCTGCGCCATTATTGGAAATGTGCTCGTTGAGCAGGTGTTCAAGCATGCATGTTTCGGTGCCGATCTTGTAACTCTCGAACGTCTCAAAGCAAAGCAAAGAGAGCTTAAAGACGAGGATGGTAAGTCACCCCATTCTAACCTCTCAAAAACCCAAATACTAACCTCGCAAGGCTTCCTCCGCACCGAAGCCTCCGCCCGACTCCTCCGCCCCCTCCTCCTATCCCAAGGCCTCAAAACCCTCACACCCCCCTCCCGCTTCGCCTCCCACGCCGTCACCATCGCCGCCGCCCTCTCCACCCACCTCTCTCCCATCCTCTCCCTAGCCCCCAAAACCCACCTCCCCACCGCCCTCGACGCTCTCATGGAAGACCTCCTCCCCCTGGTCACCCTATCCGGCCTCCTCAACCTCCACTTGCGCACAGACCCCCACACAGTATACTACTTCACCCCCGTCTTCAAAGAAGACCGCTTCGACCCCACGCACTACCAGGCCTTCAACCACACCGCCATGCACCACAGCCACCCCCGGTCGCCGCACACAAAGTGGCCGAGTGGCACGACCGAGGCAGAAAAGAAGCGCGCGCAGGGCGACGAGGCGCTTACGCAGATTCTGCTCATGGATGGCGTCACACGGCGTATCGGAAGGGCGGGTGGGAGGCGAATGGTAGTAAGGTGTGGAAGCCTCTGTTTGCGAGGAAGAAGTGGGGGAATAAGGGGCAGAGGGCGAGGGTGTTGGTGCATGGGTGGGTGTTTTGTCGGTGGGGGAGGGCCAGGAAGTTCAAGGATGGGGTCAAGTGTGATGTTGAGGGGGATCATGGGGTGCAGTGGAGGGAGCCGGGGTTTGTTGAGTTTAAGGATTTGAATGGGGTGCCTAGTAGGGTGGGGGAGAAGAGGTCTGGTTGAGGGGGTTTGGTGGAAGGGTAATTAGTGGGCGTGTGTGCTGTTGGCGTTTTCATGGATTTTTCTTGTTTTCTTTTTTTTTTTTTGAGGTGTTGGTGTCGTAGTTGGTTTTTGTTTGCAAAATTTCTTCCAGATATAATGCTTAGAGTTATCGAAAGAACTTGCGAATTGCCTAGATCGTAAGCTTAGAGTCATCGAATGTCTTTCCCAGGATGATCTGGATATCTTAATATGCATTCGCTGTACTTCCTCAGCGCTGAGATGTACTGTTTTTATTACCTTCTCCTCTGTGTCTCTCTATGTTGTACATTCATTACCCATAAGACGGCGCATCTCGCCATGTGCGGGCAGTGTCTCATGAAGACGTGGGTCCGCCTTTTAGCCTGGCAGCATCACCGGCTATCATCCAACCCATATATTACAAATGCTACACCTGCACCTGCCTCTCACCATCACTTTTATCGCTCCTCTCCCCAACACTCCTATTACTCTGCGCCTTGGCCCCCTGATTCCGCATCTCCACCAGCTCCTCCTCATCATCCTCCATCCGCGTAACCATCAGATCCGTATCCACCGTCTTCGTGATGCCGCCGAAGCCAGACCGCGACATTTTCCCGGCAGATAGCTTGTTGGCAGAGACACGGTTGGGCGTGTCGGAATAGTCGTTGTAGCCCGAGTTCTGCCGCGTCGAGGAGAAACATGAGGGGATGAAGACGGCGAGGCATTTCCGGAGCGCGAGCATGCAGGCGCAGAAGATGCCGACGAAGCAGGAGAGGACGGACCAGTAGGTAGCATTTGTGGAGTTTGCGAAGGCGAGGAGCGTTTGGAGGCGGAGGATGGAGACGATGGTTCCGCTGAGAAAGGAGGGTACAAGTTAGCATGGAGAAATGAGGAGGGATTTTTGTGAAGGGGGAGAGGGGGGAACACGTACACTCCTCCGACGCTGAACATGGCGACGATCATGATGCGTTTCTTCAGGCTCATTTTCAGCTTCATTAGCTCCGGGATTGGAAGCCCGAAGATTAAAATGTCCCATACGATATCAAGTACGGCGTGCGCCCAAGCAAATGCGTTCAGGTTGATGCATTTACCCGTGTGCTCGCCGTCCCATGAAGTCCAAATATAAGTTATGGGTATGCAGTTGATGGTGATTATGACGGTGAATATCATCGTGCTGGTTGCGATAACGCTGGCAAGAATTCGTATGGTTTTACGGAGCTTTTGGCGTGGGGACACGCGAAGATATAGGAGGAAAGGAAGGCCAATTTCGTGCAACCGACGGCAAAGAACCAAAAGATTTCGGTCAGCCATGTATACTGGGAGCAATCCGTTAGTAGGCCAACAATCTGACCGTGGCTCAAGGTCTTGCACTTACTTCGACGATACGGTAGACTTGAGAAGGCGTCAGCGTCCAAACGTCTTTGCCGAACCCTAGACCAGACATCAAGAACTCCAGGACTCCTATAGGGATGGCAAAGACTATGGGCCACCACGCACATGGCATCGTCCAGTCCGAAGTCTACACCCGCCATCCAGACACGAATAATGCCTGCTATGACTGCCGCGCTTCCGGAGATGCCTGTAATGATGGGTGTGATATGCGTGATGTCGCGCACTTCAGCACCGCACATTGTCTGGGTAACATTTTGTGCAGCTAAGGAGGCAAGCAAGTTAACAGCCGAAGTCAGACTACACTCGATGCCTACATACTCAAAGCGTTGATCACTGAACAGCTTTTCAGCACGCAACATTGTATCGCGTCGTTCAATGGCTCATCCGCACAGATGCACGCGATGTCGGTGGGTGCGCATTTGCCTGAAGCTTTGAGACTGCTCTGAAGGCACGTAGCCTACTTAATCAGCACCAGTTCAAGGCCGTGTCTAGGAATTCAACTGAATTGGAGAATTGCTTGCCGCGCACGCGGGCATCTCCTAGGCCGCCGCCACAAGGCTCATCAAACCCAACCAAAGGCACAAGAAGAACCGAGAACCTCATCGCTGCTGACACGACAGAGCTTGGAAGATCAAAACGAAGATACCAAGAGTTGGAAACCCTCCAACTAGCTATCAGGCAGCAGTCAGACCAGCACGATTCTCAAGCATGGATTCAATGCTGCTTAACAAGACGGAGATCATCCCTACCCTTCTCCTTTCATGCTTGCCCAAGTTTCACATGTCTGAAAAACGGATGACAGGAGATCTTTAATGCAGATCTATTAAGTACTTTACTAAGTTTTATGTAGTATATTAAGCAGGGGGCTCTGCTTTTTTTGTTATGTTATTTAAGATGATAGCCTTTGTCGTCCTACCCCTAGGTAGATTAAATTAACACCACATTATTATATAATATTTATGTGTGGTGTTAATTTAATCTACCTAGGGGTAGGACGACAAAGGCTATCATCTTAAAAAACATAACAAAAAAAGCAGAGCCCCCTGCTTAGTAATCAAAAAGAGCGTAAAAAGGTATATAATACGGCAAAAGACCGCCTTACCACTACTTGGCGTAATAATTCCCCATCTACCACTGTTTACAATATACATGTAGCTGGTAAGTAATGAGGACAACAAGCTGTATTACTATCTGCAGAAATGTGTGTGGAGTGAGGAGTCTACCGAGGAAGAAAGGAGACGGCGAGAGCTTTATCTTGAGGGTAGTGGTCTGTGCACCTGAATGGAACCTTCTACACACCACCTCTGACGTAAGTCACGTGGCTACAATACACTACCACCAATGTGGCCGTGCGGCAGAAATGGACCGAAATACCACTGTTTCTGACCCAAATGCCACAGTTCCCATAGTGGGCTTCGCGCCTCCCTCAAGGCTCTCAGGCAAGAGAACAATAGCTGCAATGTGTTACATAAGAAGGGATAGGCCAGAATCTATACTACGATATAGTTATTTTCTGGTGCTGGTGGTAGGACTTATTGTTATTCGCGTCAGAACGCGTTGACTACCCTCAAATCGCATTAGACGCGCAACGGCTGTCGGCCGCCTAGCTGCTGGGGAACGACAGCCCATAAGCTGGGGAGCGACCACCCATAAGCCGGGGAGCAACCGCCCACAAGTTAGGGGGCGACCGCCTAAAAGTTAGGGAGCAACCGCGCAAAGCCAGGGGGCAGCCGCCTGTTAGCTCTGGGTCGCTAAATTTTAGTGGGTCAGAAACAGTGGTATTTCGGTCCATTTCTGCTGCACGGCCACATTGGTGGTAGTATATTGTAAACAGTGGTAGATGGGGAATTATTACGCCAAGTAGTGGTAAGGCGGTCATTTGCCGGTATATATAATATCTATAATTAAAATTTCTGTCAAAGCCTTAGGGAATATTATTAAAAAATTCAGCGTTAGTGGATGTTACCATTAGGACTACTGAGGCGACTAAACCACTTCAATGGTCAATGGTTTCGTGTGCGTGTATAGTATAATTCCGTTCCACTCGCAATTCGTTGGACAGTGACTCAGGCTAGATGAGGGTAACATATCGTTTGTCGTCACTGACGCGTATCGGCAGCAATCATTCATTAGTCTCTTACGTGTCAGTCGCGACGTTAAAATCCAACTGAAAAGATCATCGACACCTTTTGCTCACACTCACGTGGACTCTACCGTCTATTGCTCTAGTCACGCCGTTGAAAGACTGTGGCTTGCCCATACAAGATTATATGCGAAAAAGACCATCAATAATAACATTGGTTGTGAACCCATGATTTGACAAAGAATGGTCTCTTGTTACAAAATAATGGTCCCGTCAATTGCCACATCTCGCCCTCGGTGAGATTCACGACCAGCGACTGGTACAGAACTTCACCAAATCCTAAAATTGCTATTGGTAACACCGTCCAAAAACTGATAGGTAGACTACATGACTATGACACCTACCTTTGGTCTAGAAGAGGAACGCTCATCGATCATCGCAATTCCCAAAAGCCCCACTGTTTCAGGTCGTGCTTGCTAGACATTGCTGTCGTAGGTCTAAACATTGGTAAAGACATGTGCACCTGGGAACGGTAGATATCCCCGTCTGGAGACATATCCTGTCCAGAATCTGAAGAGGACTGGTCTGGGTTGCCAGAATGAGAAGGAACATCCAGTTGTGGAAATGGATACACGCTGCCGCTGGGTCGAGCTAAACTCCGTAGCTGCTTCGTCAAAGTCTCTCTACGTTCATCCAGATCACCTGCTAACGAGCTTAGTCTGCCGAAATGTGTTTCTATCCCAAGTAACCTCATGGTACGGTCCTCAATGGTTTTGGAAAGCAGTTGCCAAGCACGACCATGGTTACCTGCAGAATTCGTCGCGAAGGTGGGACATTCCTTGCAAGTGTACTCCCAAAGGAATGCATGAGTCATCTCATGAAGAAGGGTGCCTATTCGTTCTGTAGCCGCCGGATTGCGAGACCCATACGCTTTCGTTGTGGGGTGAAGCCTTATTACCTGAAACTGTCGATGGACCTCTGGATCGCTGACCCGTGTGGTGCAACCCACAGCACGATGTATCCTAAGCGTATTGTCCCAGAAAAAACGATATTGGAGAAAGCGCACCGATGAAGAAGATGTTGTTGAATAACGTGATCAGGGTCTGCATTTTTGGCACATCTAGCGACTGGGATGCATCGGCTTGGTTGAACTTGTCGATAATATTGTCTTCTCTGCGACGAGTCTTCGGAAATCTCTTAAGGATTCTTGTTTGTGCTGGATGCATGTGTTCTTCTGGTCGGTCGATCGATGAAATGGCAGCTCGTGCTAGGTGCAATGCTTCATATGATGGGTCGCCTTGTCCTGTATTAGCTCTTCTTTTCAGCGTCGGTCGTTCCCCTTGTTCAACAACAATGTCGGTTTCCTGGTGATCTCGTCGGCATCGGGAATCGAAGTATCTAGTGGGTTCACATTCATGGCAGTCGCAAGCCCATCTTTCATCTATAACCTGTTCCCTAACCTCCTGTTGAGTCCTGATTCGGTCCACCTGTCCTCTTGTGCCCTTTCTCGTTCTGTTTCGTCCATCTGCACAGGGTCAGCCATGGTTTGATAATAATGGAGCTTATTCTTCTCACTGCTGGGTCTGTGGGTTTCCATGGATATATACTTGGTTTTGCCAAACGCTTGGTTCATTTGGTCGTTTGTGGTATTGGCGGAAAACTGACACTTTGCTTGGTAGACACGTAATCACATAGCATATCAAGTGCGGATTGGAGTTCTTGTAAAGCCTTCTAATGCACACGCAAAGCCGTTCACCTAGTTTGCATTGCCAACACTTCAGATGGAATCGTCGCGCAAATGAACGAAGGGTCAAACGCTCAGTGAGAGATCACGAGACTTGTGCTAGATCGTGCTTACCAAAATAAGGAAAGGTCCCCTTAGAATCAAAATGGCATTCGATGCGCATGTGGTATATATACTGCACTAGTAGTTCTCATTCATCGACAATGGAATGCAACATCACCCTTCACTGACCCAACATGCGCGTAAACGCTAAGCGTTTGACCCAACGCTCGACACATCAACACCAAAAATGACTCCGCTATCGATCTCCACAAAGTCCTCATTCCCACACCCACATATGCGCCCATGGGCAAAACCCCACACTCCACCCGCCAGAAGCTCGCAACCCTCCGCAACCGCACCACCCACTACCCTCTCCCCCCCACCACCGTCCAAGAGCTCTCCACCCTCGTTCACACCACAAACAAAAAATGTCCCTGCGACACCTGCAACCCCACCCGCTCCAAAACCCTCAACTGCCTCCTCAGACCGCACTTCAAAATCCCCCCCCTCCACAAAAATCTCACAACCAACCGCTTCGGCAACACCGTCTTCGCGCCTCCAAAACTAACCTCCCGCACAGCCTGGCCCCCAGAAGGCACACATCTCGTCCGCACAATAATCACCTACTTCGACCAGCCTCGAGACCGCTTGAACGACGAGCAACTCCGCGCCCGCACCGTCTTCAACGAATGGCGCACCCGCCACTGGAAAGATATAACCCGCACATACGCCACCCCGGACGGCGCCATGCTCCTCCCCGCCCACGAAATGCACCTCCTCTGGACATGCATCTCCGTCGTCTTCTTCGGAGGTGCCATCGCGCGGTCGAAATTCCACTGGACTACCTCCCTCCCACCCGACACCCTAGGCCGCGCTAAACCAGGCATCCCATTCCTCAAAGGCCCCCGTATCCTCATGAACCCGCGGCGAACCGCGCGCGACTTCGGAGACTACGTTGCCCTCGATTTTATCAGTACGCTTGTGCATGAGAGTATTCATGTTTTTTTGCAGCAGTATCCGTGCTGGATGTGTCGGAGTTGGGTGAGGGATTATGTGGGTGGGGGCCATGGATGGGCGTTTCAGGTTATTGGGAAGAAGGTGGAGGAGGTGTTTCCTAGGTTGTTGGGGCTGCCGGTGAAGTTGGGGAGGTTTGAGGCTTTTGTGGGGGATTGCGGGGTTGGGTGGGTGCCGAGTGTGCATGAGTTTGGGGTGTTTGCGTTTGAGGATGTTGAGAGGGAGGTGAGGAATGAGGAGGTGAGGGAATTGGTGGAGCGGACGGCTGGAAAGTATGTGGTTGTCTAACGGATACCATGTACACAGGATAAGCGTAGAAGTCTGATTTTCGTGTTACCCCAGGATGGACAATACAAACACCAAATGTACGTATCTTGACTATTATTACGCGACTATGTAGGATAGCAGGATAGCGCGCAATTTTTGTGATCAACCATTTTACGCTTCTTTTGTTTACTGAGCAGGTCTGATTTTTTTGTGATAACATTTGGGATGAAAGCCTTTGTCGTCCTACCGTACTTAGGTAGGTAGATTGAATAACGTCACATATAGAATAAAGATGATGTTACTTTACAGTCAACAGAAAACAAGTACGCACGGCCTCACCATTGATCTCACGATCCATCTCCTCGGCGCATCTTCCCATCCAACCAACACGAACCCCCGACTTCCCTCCGCCCGAGCCAATCCCACCCTACCTCAGCACAGAGCCTCACTCCCCCATTCGATCCAGCAACCCATCCCCAACCAGCCCCAGCCTCTGTAGCATGACCGACCGCATCAACGTCACACCTATCGCGTCATCCCAACTCCGTTCCCAAATCCAGTGGCAATCCGCGCCACCAACAGCTTGGACGACCACGCTTCCCATCGGCCGACCATCCATCCATCCTGCTTACAGCCATCTTCCCAGCAAGCCCACCAACCGCCGAGGATCCGACTTCCACTTCCGGTAGCGAGACGTGAGACGTGCGTGGGTGCCTGACACAGACAGGGTAGACCGTAGCGCAACCACAAAGTCGTAACGGGGATACACAGCGCGGGACATCATCGGCGGTCGGAGGGACCGAAAGCCCTACTTGGCCAACGGCATGCACCGTGCGTGCGCACGACGTCGACGGTCGGGCCCAGCAGCAGGGTGGCAATGAGTCGTGTTTGTGAAAGGGATCGGAATTGTGATTTTGCGGGAAAGGGAAGAGTGCGTGGCAGAGGTGTTGTGTTGCGAGTAGAGGAAGGGACTCCATTTGGCGGGGGGCTAGGGCTTAGTATTAGGATAGGTACGTTATGTAGTGTGATGCAATGTGAAGCATGGAATAGTTCGTCATAGACTAGTGATAATTGTTGTGCCTCGCAACGAGCATCGCGACCGTGTGTATCACCGAACTCAATCCTTGTCGTTGTTGAAACCATCATACATCACAACGCCGAAAATACATGTAGTAAGAGAGAGGGAGTGAAATATAGAGTAGAGCCATTCATTGCTTGTATAACCAGGGCAACAGGTTGGCATACGCAGGAGTCAACAGAAGACTAGCAGATATATACCTCTAGAGCAGTTCTTCCCCAGGGTCAATCCGTAATGTCACGTGATCCCAGGCCGGCTGTTTAACCAACCACCGTGTTACGTAATCGATAATTTCTTTAACAACATTTTTTGCTACAACAACAACAACAACAATAAACTACGCACAGCTTTCCCTTACAGCGTTGTACCGTATACCAAAAGGTCTGCGATGTTTCTCTTCCTGATAGCAACTACTAGACTATTTATTAATTACTATTGCTAATACTACTAAGCAGAACGTTAATAATAAAATTATTGTTATTTTATATATATTCTGTTACTACTACTATATACTAGGTACTAGGTTTTAGTACCTCCTATTTTACTCCTCTCTGTGTATGGTGCGGATTCGACCTTAGTTAGAATCTTAACACGACGAAGATCTTCAATACCTCTAGAGCAGGTGATGAAACCCGGAGTCAATATGCAAGGGGAACCGCCAATATGCGGAGTGTTGTATCTAACGAGCAGCGCATAAGCATACTTCGTTCTAACTTTTGTCCATCAGTTGACAAGAAGAGAAGACACCAGCCTAGCTAAGTCTAAATAAACAGACGACGAACAGGATATAACCACCGCGCCAAGGACCGCGAAAGCAATGGACCGCTCAGAACACCTCTCAAATGCACATCGAATCGTCATACCAGCGGCTTTACTGGTCAAAAAGGATGCGGCTCAAGAGATGTACACGAAAGGTAATAATCATGCACAATGTACCATATCCAAGAGTTCAGCTTGTCGCTGTTCTTGGTAGGGCTATCGTGTGCAACACCAAGGAGCGCCAAAGCCAAATGCAAGGAAGTGATGCCGATCGTAACTTTTGGATCATGCCGGTACGCCAAAAAAGACCAGTCCGAATCAAATGAACCAAGTCAAGTCTATAACTGAGCAAAAAAAAAAACGCCGTGCAGATGTCGGCGACCGACTGTGGGGTATCAGGTAGGATGGGAGCCGTAATAGGGCGGTAAGCGATGCGGTAGAAGATATTGCACCTGGCCAAATGTTTAAAACATAGAGTTGTCCATTCCGGTCATGCCAGCGCCGGCGACATTCGCACCGACGTTCAAACCCTGCAGGGCAGGCAGTTGGCTGAACTGGGCACCCAGAAGTTCCGGGTTGCATTTGGGTGAATGCGCACGGTGGTACTTTAGACCATTAAGGTTCTTGTACCGCTTGCCGCACATCTCGCATCGATATGGTTTTTCCTTCTCCATGCCAACGGTGCCGGGGTAAGGTATCGAGGTGAGCGGGTCCACTATCGAGAAGGTGCCGTCTTCGTTCTCCTTCAGCTGCTGGTTCTGATGACCGTGCTACACCTGTGTTAGTACAAGAGTGGGTGGGATGGGGCGCGTAAACTTACTTGCTTGTGGTACTTTAGACCATTCTGATTCTTGTACGCTTTCTCGCAGCCAATAACCGGACACCTGAAGGGCTTGACTTCTTCGGGAAACGGAAACTGCGGCACGTTCGCACCGTTCATGAGCGCTTGCTCTCTCAACCTCTTCGCCAGGTCACTCTGATCGCCATTGCCTAGCTGGTAGTTCTTGAAAGCCGCCTGTAGTTGTTGTTGGCTGAGACCAGCGCCCTGCTTGCTGAAGAGGCGCTTTCCCGGTTGATCGATTGTGCCATCAAAACCAGGCATGCCATTGCCGAAGGCCGTGTTTCCAAAGTTCATGTCCATTCCCGGAATACCCATCATCGGTTGGTTGAAGGTGTTTAGGAAGTCCATATCTAGCTCCGCCGGAGTGCTAGGATGCGAAGACTCGGGCGATGTCAGGTTGTGCGCGTTCGGCATCGGCGCGGTGCCCATGGTAGGCGTGTTCACCGAGGAAACAGTGGGGTTGTTTGGTAGGTTGAATTGTTGTGAGGCAGCCGGGGTAGAAGGCGTAGATGTTCGCAAGCCCTGGTGGTTGGACATGGTGTTTGCGCCGTTGACGTTCAGAGGCTGCAGCTGGCTCTGGTTCTGGTTGAACTGCGACTGCTGGCTATTAAAGGCCGAGGGCGCCTCTTCTATGGTTGCAAGACCGTCGCCTAGGTCATCCATTTCCATATCTTCCATCGTATCCATGTCCTGTACAGTTGATAGGTTTGTCCGGTTGAAGCCATCCGATCCTAGCCGCTGGGGGCGAAATCCGCCTACAGAACCGGACCGGGGATGGAAGCCGAGCTGTGTGTGCGTGGCAGGCTCACCCTGCGTCTGTGTCTGACCGGGCGTAATACCAGCACTCGAAGCGCCAGTGGTGGGTGGCAGACCGGTTTGGCCCGGCTGTGAAGTGCGCGAGGGCGGTGCGCCAGCGTGGACCTCTTCGAAATGCTGCAGCAAGTCGTGCAGCGACGCAAGCGTCAGTCCGCAGCAAGCAAAGTCCTTCATAAAATTCGCCTCGAGCTTGGGAAGGTACGACGATGAGTGATACGAGGGGGACTGGTTGTTGAAGGCGGCGGGCGAAGTCCCGGTCATGAGGATGCTGGCAATAGTTAGCGATGCATTTAGCCGGGCGCTGACGGGCTGGTACGGCGTCGTGTGCAGCTAAAAACTTACTCATCGCGGATCCAGGAGCCGACGGATACGCCACCCCAGCTCAGGCCGTTGACGAGGCTGTTCATGGTGTTGCTCTCACGGCGCGGCCTGTCTTTCATCGAGATGGGTCGCGCGCCGCTGCCGTAGAAGGAGCCGCCGAGGCCGGGGATCGAGTCATGGCGGGCGCCGAGGCTGGGACGCTGGAAGTCGGTGCCGTTGAGGCCATGATGACTTGCGGCGGCATTCGGGTCACGGCCCGCGCCGGCCTCGCGCAGTGCAGAGGTGAGGTTGGACGTCTGGTTCTGCGGGGAGTTGGAGCCGAAGCGCGGGGGCGTCGCAATGTCGATTGGCGACGCTGCTTGTGCCATGTCTCGCAGATGCGTGGGCGGGTGCTGTGGCGGGCTGTCTGGGAACAGCGGGAAGCTGCAGTCGCCCGGGTCCTCGAACAGGAGATCGGACTCGAGCGGCAGGCCCGGCGAAGCGGCGAGCTCGCGTGGCTTGTGATGCCACAAGAAATAGAGGGGGTCGTCCTTCCGGGGGCGGCCAAGGTGCGGTGAGGCGAAGGTCTGGTCGACGGGTGTGCTGATGGGCGTGGTCTCTGCAGTGGATTCGCGCCCGCGGTCGCTGGCAATGGGCGAGTGACAGAGAGGCGGCGGCGTCGAGGACTCCAGCTTCACGGCGGACGGGGGGAGCGTAGATATGTGGGCTGGGGCCGTCTGGCGACTGGGATGGTGGCCGAGCAGCTGTGGCGGAAAGACGCAGGGGCGCGGGCGGGACGCTGTGGGTTAGCAGGTACCGCTGGGCTTCGGAGAGCGCTACGGCGGAAGATATAAATGCTTCGAGGCGTGCTGGTGGCCGCCAATCACAGCGGCGAGGGCTAGTGGTGCTCGGCCGGGCTGGCTTGGACGGCTGCTGCCACTGCGACGGACGGAGACGGCGGGCGATCACGGCGAGGGCTGCGGCGCGGGTGCAGGTGGCCAGCGACGAGGGAACGGCGGCGGAGGTGTAGCGATGGCTCTGTATGCAATAGTGGTATGTAGTAGTGGTATGAACGGAACCGGGGCCGGGCGCCGCGATGGATAGATATACAGGAGATTGTCGCGATGGATGTTGGGGGGCAGGCGGCCGGGAGAGCCGTGGCATTCCCTAGGTCCCATCGCTCCATCCATTGGGCGGCCACGTCCAGCGGCCCCTGCTGGCCGTGGGAGGCGCCACGGCTTGGACTCGTCGAATCCTCGTTGCCATGGGCCGCGCGCGCTAGGCGAGCTTGCCTTTCTCCGTTGCGCCCTCTCTACCTGCTACCGCTGCCTAGGTACGCGAAACGGCGCCAGCGATGCATGCCGTCGGGGCCCTCACCAAGAACACGGGCAGCTGCCGTGTGCCATCTATAGGGATGCGCGCCTTCCTGCTGCTGCTCTTCTAGAAGCCCGCCCTCTCGCGCCTTCCCTCTGCGTCCGTCCCCACGTGGCGGGGATGCGCCTGCCGAGCTCGTCGTGGGCAGCGTCGTGGGCAGCGCCGTGGCACCGTGAACGCAACCACCACCTCGAGCCCCGGGCCTCCAGCCGCAACACTCGTGAACCATGAATCGTCCCCCTTTTGCTTCGCCCTCCCTCTCCGCCGTCCGGCCTCTGCCCTCCGCTTCGAACGCGGAGATCAACTGGGAGGCTCATGCGATATTGGCCTTGACCACTACAAACGCCAAAGCTCACTACATTAGAGTCATGCATCTTTGGGACCATGTAAAAGAAGCTATGCAACTTGGAACCACCCATCTTCCAACGAGTTGCTTCGTGGCCGTTCTTACGACTACTGCCCGTGTACAATTCAGCACGGCAACGCGAGCATTCTCCCAGATCGCATCCCATGCTTTTGTCACGGCCCTACGCAACCAAATCCTCGGTGCGAAACCAACCTTCCTTATCGGCTATAGCCTATGGGGGCCGGCTACTGTTTCAAAATCATCCCGAAGTCGCAGCGCTAAACTCGGTATGCATCGGCTAATTGCTAATGACTACACACCCGCCCGCTCTAGCTCAGACGCGGCACAACGACTATCACCAGCTTGTCAAGTTGTCTCCCCACGTCTCCGTACACCCCTGCGAAATGTGAGGCTGGAGCGGCTTTTCCGAAGCTCGCTCCTGACTGATGAGAGACGGCTACCCAGATCCGATGGCCCGTCAGTCAACCCCTGCGTCTTGACAATAACAGGTAAACGGGCTACCAGCCACACTTTCGTTCAAACATTGTGCCTACATCGGTACCTAGGCAACTGTATTACCACGTGAAATTCTATGACCTCTGGTCGTCATCCTCTGCACAACAAAGGGGCTGTATCCGGAAGCGAATACTTTCACACCGCCTTTCCCACAAAGGCTATCCCGCATGGACGGGGCCCGTTGCAGCAGGTCACGCGAACGAGAATGCCGTCTAGGATTCAGATTCGGAAATCAAATAATTACCCCGGCCACCCCTTCAAGCTAGGCCTGAGCAAGATTAAAAGCCTGTCATTCCGTATGTATATGAGCAGGCGCTAACGTGACATGCAGTGTGGCGCCATGTGAGGCGCCATCCTACGGCGTTCTGAGATTCTACCTACTACGTGCTACCTACTTCGTGTGCTGTTGTACGGCGGATGCTTTTTTTGGTCCTGGGGTCCGTGTTACTGTAGTACCACGTTGCACTCTCTTATTTTGTGCCTGTGAGGTTGCGACACTCAAAAGAGTGGAGAGCCAGCCTGGCCTGACTACTCGCTGAACTGTAGGAGCAAGATCTGGACGCTGAAACAGGTCAGAAGTCCGGGGCCCCCGGTATTCCACGTGGAATCTGACATACATACGGCCTATGTGCATGTCTTCTCCCTGCATCTGTGAGTAGTGTGATGGTTAATTTAACAACAGCGAACAACCGATTATGCCACTTAGACTCGGCTCACAGGGCATGCCCTTGCATTGAGGATCCATTTTAGTACTTGCTTTAATTCGACTTCACATGGAGACCTGGGATGAAGGCAGGGAACTCCGTGTTCTGGCTTACCGCTCGGATTGTGGCGGTGCTATGGGAGTCCAGGTCTTGCCGACCTTCGTACCTTCGACTACGATCATAATCTCCCTGATGAGGAAGAGTCGAACCTATAGATGATTGGTCCATCTTTCCATCATGGTTTAAATTGCAGACTCCACCGCTTCTTCATGGCTTATTTGCAGACTCCACCTCTGCGCGTCCTATGTGTATGCCATCGGCCATGCACATGACACTCTACCTACTGCGGTTAGCTGGACTAAGAACAGTCGCAGTCGGGCCGAAGCACGGGATCCTATTACGTTATAGGGCTAGAAGAGCGGGATCGAGAGCTGTCCTTGCATTTGATGTGGAGACAGAACGGTCTGAGCCTCTGATGATGAGAGAGGGCGGACAAGGAGCGGGATGAATTATACATCGGGCGGTGTAGATGTGGGACTGCACCCGAAGAGGCGGGAACAGGAACATGGAGATTTCAAGTCGGGCCTTGTAGGAAAGGTGCAGGAAATGCAATGTCAGCCAAGGACTTGATTGAGATGCGAGGCATGGATGTGTGGTTTTGCAGGGTAGAGAGCTGGACTGGTGCGAGGTAATCGCGGTTCATGAGACACCGCCTTCGTGTTGATGGAGTATTGCGTGCTCAAGATGGGGCAGCTCTAGTGTGGCTACCATGTCACGCATCTAAAGTGCAGGGCTCTATTGCATTTGCAGACACCGCCGTGGGGAATCCATTGATAATGCATTCCTGTTCCAAATCATGAGTATCCTTCCAAAAAGATGCTTGATGGGTCTACTTGAACTCGGTTCTCCAAATTACTTACTTTTTGGTCACCTGCGCAAGTTGTCCGCCGAAGTCGGGTTGACTTGGTTTGCTAAGCTATTCTGTTACAGTTGTGGGGTTTGTTCAAGGTGGAAGTTCCACAGAAACCGCCCCGTAATGAAGAAATCGGACTGGAAAGCAGTGAAGCTACGGTGAGCACTCGTGGACGTGATTGCAGCGGAGGTCTATTCCGCCAGAACATCGTGAATGACGATATCGGAGCCTGCGGCAAGATTTTCAGGGTCCAAGCACTAGTCCATTGTAGGTTAGGCCACATCCGTCGGCTGCTCTTTTCTGCCGCGGGGGATCTCACATGACCATCACGCAAGGTTCCAGGTTCCAACTCGAAAGAAACTCGCCTCACCTACGTCTTGTCTCGCAAGACCAGGGATAGTAGCCTCCTATACTATCCACCATGAACCTTCCAGTAGCATGCGATATACCGGAATCTCTAGAGGCAGACCTTGACCATGGCAACCGAACAAAGACCACCGCGACTAGATCGGTACTGTGGAAGTTGTACTTGTCTCACACATTATCCACATGGAATGCCCGCACGTTCGAGTTCAGCGCCGTCATCTTCCTCGCTACTATCTTTCCTAGTACTCTCTTCTACGCCTCCTGCTACGCGCTCTTCCGCTCGCTAGCCGCCTTCCTCCTCTCATCCACCATAGGCCATCAGCTCGACAGTAAAGAACGCCTTAGTGTAGTCCGCCACTCGATCATCTGGCAACGTGTTTCGGTTGCTGCTTCCTGTCTGATTCTTCTGATTCTCCAGAAATCCACGGAGAGTAGATGGACGACGATTGCGTGGTTTTCCGTGTGTGTGGTCCTGGCTTGTGTTGAGAAATTGGCATTTGTAGGCAATACTGTGGCGGTGGAGAGGGATTGGGCTGTGGTGGTTGCAGAGGGTTTGAAAGTTCCTAGGGAGGATCTGAATAGTGCTATGAGGAGGATTGATCTTGTGTGTAAGTTGGTGGCGCCGCTGTGCATATCCTTGGTGGATGGGTATTCGACAAGGATCGCGACGTGGGTCGTGTTCGGGCAGAATGCTCTAAGTGTTGTTTTTGTAAGTCTTGTCTCTCTCTGCCCACGTCGTATGCTAAACATAAAGGAATACTTTGCTATCGCCCAAGTCTACGGAGCGGTTCCAGGCTTAGCAGGCAGAAACGGTCAATATTCCAGCGAACTACACGATGCCCAAGGCCGACGAACATCGCCACCGAGTTCTCATCGCGAGACATCCACCCTGACAAACACACTAAGATCATGGAAGGAGTACGCTTTGAACCCCGCCTTCCTCGCCTCTTTCTCGCTTGCTCTCCTATACTTCACAGTCTTGAGCTTCAGTTCACAAATGACAACCTACCTGCTCACCCTCG
Organism: Laburnicola sp. JP-R-44; assembly: GCA_009805535.1. NCBI lineage: Eukaryota > Fungi > Ascomycota > Dothideomycetes > Pleosporales > Didymosphaeriaceae > Laburnicola > Laburnicola sp. JP-R-44. The sequence continues at coordinate 910,728 of SELF01000010.1, forward strand.
GGTTTACTTCGCTGCACGTATCGGCCATGCGCTTGATAACTGTCATCATGGAGCTCAGTGCCACATGTGCAGCCCCTCTCCTGATGCGACGCATCGGCGCCGTACGCGCAGGCCTCTGGTTCATCAACGAGCAACTCATTGCCATCGCCCTCGCCCTCGGGCTATTCCTCTTCAGCGCCCCTCAAACCAAAACCGCCGGGCTCGCCCTCGTCCTCGGCGTCACGCTCTCCCGCCTTGGCCTCTGGGGCTTCGACCTCTGCGTGCAATACCTAGTACAAGAAGACGCGCCCGAAGCGTCCCGCGGCTCCTTCTCCTCCATCGAAGCCTCACTGCAGAATCTTTTCGAACTGTTTAGTTTCGCGACGACGATGGTGTTTGCGCGCCCGGAGCAGTTCAAGTATCCGGTGTATATTAGTGCTGGGGTTATTGCGATGAGTGCGGCGTGCTTTGCGGGGTTTGTGAGGATGAAGAGGGGCCATTTGTTGCATGCTTCTAGGTGTTGTGAGAGGAGGGGCAAGGACAAGTATAGGGTTTTGGCGACGATTGAGGAGGAGGAGGAGGTGCATACCCCTGGATTCAATTATTCCTCATACACCTTCCTATAGTCTAGCTCGGAGCCAGCATGATTTTCTTTTCTTGCCCGTTGATTCATGTACAATTGCAAATTATATGCGACTTTCCATACACATTGGTGCTGGTCCAACATTTGAGTAGGGAACCTTATCAAGCAGCGAGCATGGATACCCAGCGCCTTTCAAGTGCCTGCACTAATAAAACAACATAGCACCACAATGCGATTCTGCCTGAAAAAAAAACTGTAAACAAACCTCCATCCGTATGCAATCAATTAGATGCTAATACGGCTACCGTCCAACGACAAACCCATTCTGTAGGCCCCGGCCGTGTTGCATGCACGTTGCATTTTTGACAGGGTCGACCGGGTATGGCAGGCCCGGGTGCTTGGATCAGGCCACCTTGTACCGGACCCACATTGTTCAACGTCAAGTCGTACGACGCACTTCACATATGACTGTACTGAAGCGAAGAGTTACCGTGAGATTTTTTACCTGCTGTTGACGAATTGAGGTTGCAATGGCAAATCACGATGCGGTTAGAAGATGCAGTGCGAATGCGGCACTCAGCGCCGAAGACGCCAGCTGGGTCGGCATGCGCCGGTACGTTCAACCTGTTGGAAAGAAAGTAATAAGAGGACGTGGCCTTTTGAAAGGTGTGTCAGGAGCATGATCGAGGGCTGATTTTAGGTTCCTGTTGCTAGTATGATAAGTTGCTTTCTTTCTCTGGCCAGGAGTGCGATACTGCTTTCACTGCTAACTTTGGAAGCACACAGAGAGCCACTGACTGTCATTCTCCATGTCGCACATATACTCGTCATATAATCATACCTTTTAGATAACGAGATAAACGCAGCCTGAGATGGGCAATACGCTCCCCTATGCCTACGCGGGCTATCGCAGCGGCACATGCCTCCCTAGATTTGCTACAACTGCGCCTCTCTTAAATCGTCTGAACGAGGGATTCATCACGTCCACATATATTGACTCAGCGGAAGATTGTCGAAGTCGATTCGGAAAGGACTTGGTGGAACTACAAGTGCAAGGTCAGTGAATGTGAAGACTGGTTGTGGTAACTTTTCTCGAGTAACAATTGCGCACACCATATCTATGAGCAGAATATGACGACAGATGGAAATGGGTAGCGTTGCACTCAAGGAGTGTAAGGTCTCTGTTGCCACGAGTCGCAACTCTAGGATGGGAGCCACTGTTGAGCTTCCTCATCCTTCACCAAGTTGAGAGGCATGATGGGGTTGGTTATGCATCCATTCAGAGAAAGTGAAAGATACATTAAGACGCGCCGGTTTTGCGGAGGCACGTGCTATTGGTGAGCGTTCATCGCTTCACCGCACTCGAGGCTTGACAGCAGTGAATGCACGGATCACGTCCACGACGCGTCGCGTCATATTCTGGGCCAACCCCTCTACAAGTACTTCGCCCTCTCAACCCTCTACACTCTTCTCTTCTACACTACACGTCTGCTGTTGCACATTTCAGCCTCGAAACGCCAACACTGCACCAGACATCAGAGCAAGCACCTGCAATACATCTGCAATCAGCTCTAGCCTCCCTTTCATACCTACCTCATACCTCAGCAACCATGTCTCCACAGAAGATGAAGACCAGCCAATGGCTTCGTACCTTCTCCCTCAGCAAGACACCCTCTCTAATCAAGCGAGACCTCAAGGCCATCTTCAGCAAGAAAAGCCGCAAAGAAGCGCAGGCCCAGCGTGAGATCATCGAGATGGACCCAGTTGCCCGTGTCGCCGCCCTCGATTATCGCTCTGAGCAGAAGACCGTGCTTGCAGTTCCTCAGCACCCTCCCTCCTCCACTGTCGATTCAGACCACACCAACGTCCATCCAGTCGCCTGCGGCACCACTACCTATGATACGACCGGTCAGCACTCTGCCCAAGAGGCAGTAGTAGCAATCCCTTTCTCTCATGTTGAACTCGAGCGTGCAACCACCAACTCCTCTCGTGACGCTCACCAAAAGACGTCTAAGACCCAAACCATCCACCAAAACGCACCCAAAATCTCGATTAACCCGATGGCATTCAACGCGTACGACACAGATCTTACCATGCCGATCTCACCGTCAAGCACAAAATGCTCTCAAGACTCTGTCGATTCCCCAGCTTCTACCAGTCGATCATGTGCCATCCCTCAGGTGTCCTCCAGCCCTCGCTCGCCCACCAGCTCTCAATCTTCCGTGAGCCAGCAATCATCTCTTTCCCCTCGACGAGATCCATTTCAATCATCACCCCGCTCAGCACGCACTTTCGTTACCGCCACTGCCGCCACAACGTTGCTCGGATCCAATGGAAGCACGCCGGGCTCACCGTCCTCCAAAGTTGAGTATAGCTCACTCAAGAACATCAAACCAAGTCTCCCATGCTATGGTCATGCCATGTTTATCCTCGAACGTTGGTCTATGGTGCGGCACTCAGCGAGTGTGCTACTTCCCAGGGACCGCAACCATCAGCGCGGTGTATGTATCGTGTTAGCGATTGCCTTCCTCAGCCTACCCGATAATCCGAATCATTTCATACTATCAAACCGCCAGCCTGATCTGAGCTCCTTCGCCACACACATGCTCGCCCAACTCGTAGCCGCCCTCACCAACGACCGCTCCGACGCAGTGGCCGCCGTCGAAAACTTGGTGTCCCTCGTGTGTCCGGGCTATTGGCCTCCTCTTCTCTTAGAAGAGCTCGCCGACCCCTTCATCTCTACCGAAACGGAGGGCGATATGCTCCACCAAAGACTATCACAACTCCTCCTTCCATCGGAGTTGGACGACGTTCGGAATTGGTAGCTTCGGCGTTCGCCGACTGGGCCGCGGCCATCAAGCCCAGGTGCCGCTAGCGCCCGCATATTTTGACAAAAGGAATCGCCCCGCCACGCGTCATCGACAATAACGCACTTATATTTGAATAATGAATGCTGTGGGAGATAGCCGTAGTGAGCACGCCGCTGTTACGCAGGAGAAGCATGCTAGTCCAGTCGAGGAAGAAGAAGGGCCCCGAGAGAGCTATCCGGAAGGGGGATTAGCGGCATGGCTCGTGGTTCTGGGGTCTTTCTGTGGTGTCATTGGAGCATTTGGGATGATGAACACCATTGGAATCTGTAGGTCATTCTTTTTGCGCGTTGCTGAGATGGTTCAATTGTCTGTCTCATGAAACCACTAAGTCATTATTTATAACGACCATAGCTAACTTCAAATCCGTAGTCCAAACCTACATCGCCGAACACCAACTGAGAGACTACAGCGATAGCACCATCGGATGGATCTTCGGAATGTATGTCTTCCTCGCCTTCTTCTGCGGCATTCAAATTGGTCCCGTTTTCGACGCCCACGGCCCGCGTCTGCTCATTCTCGCCGGAAGCATCTTTCTCTGCCTGAGTATGTTCCTCCTGGGTTTCTGCACCACGTACTGGCATTTCATGCTCGTATTCGGTGTCCTCGGCGGCCTTGGGACCTCTTTACTCTTTACACCAGCATTAGCTGCCGTCGGTCACTTCTTTCTACTCAAGAGGGGCAATGCAACAGGCATTGCAGCAGCAGGAGGCAGTCTTGGAGGTATCATATTCCCGCTAAGCTTGCAGAAGCTTTTCCCCGCGGTGGGGTTCGCGTGGGCGACGAGGATTATGGGATTCATCATCCTGGCGTGTTGCAGTGTTGCAGTGGCTCTCATACGTTCGAGGTTCCCGCCGAAGCCGGGCCAGTCGGTCATGCCTGATTTGCGTATCTTTCGCCAGCCAGCGTTTCTCCTACTTACCATTGGCGTCTACTTCACGGGTAAGTTGAAAAGCCTGTGTAATATGTGGTTCGATGCGAAGAGCTAATATTGGCACAGAGTGGGCATTGTTCGTCCCAAGCGCATATCTCACCTCCTTCGCCGTCTCAACAGGATCCATCCCCCCGGCACTTGCTTACCCAGCTCATCGCCATCTTAAACGCCGGATCCTGCCTCGGCCGCTGGGCAGCAGGAATCATGGCCGATAAACTCGGCCGCTTCAACAGGTATGCACTGGTGACCACCTCCCAATCTCCGCCGTACGAACTCATCTAACACTACACAGTATGATCGCTATGCTGGTAGTCTGCACCGCCACAACCGTCACCCTCTGGCTCCCAGCCTCCATTCTAAACCCCACCTCCACCTCCTCCACCACCACAATAAAGGCCCTCTCCATCGTACGTACCTAGCACCCCGACCCCAAGCCCACCAACCTGCACTAATTAACTCTTCCACGTAGCTCTACGCCCTCCTCTTCGGCTTCGCGTCCGGCTCTAACATCTCTTTAACTCCTGTCTGCGACGGTCAGCTCTGCTATACAAACGAATACGGCCGCTACTACGCCACGTGCTACACGATTGTGTCGTTTGGGACACTGACGGGTATCCCCATTGCGGGCAGTCTGGTGTCGGCGACTGGCGGGCTCTATTGGGGCGTTGTCGTGTGGACGTTTCTTTGTTATGTGGTTGCGTTGGGGTGTTTTATTTGGACGAGGGCTTGTGTGGTGGGGTGGAGGTTGGGGATTAAGTATTAGATGGGTGGGTGTTTTGTCTTGCTGGCGTTGGGTAGAAATGTGCGAGGAAGGGATTGGGCTAGGTTGGTTTGTGCATTTTAGGGTGTTCGTAATTTTTCTTTGATGTGGGACGGATGGGTTTGAAAACATTATGGGGTATCTATGGCATGAGCATATGATGAGATGACCGGAATTCTTTCTACCTTTTCCCCGCATTAGACTGAGGTCTTATTAGCGATACTCTTTGTTTACACATCGACTCGTACCCTCTGGCTACTGCCGATTGCGGGCACACGCAGCCTAGCCCCTCTGTCATATCTGGCAGCTTGACATATATCCTCATGTCCTATTACACCACCGCCGCTACGCCGATCTCCACGCAGAACCGCTGACTCACCACGTCAAATATCCAATTCTGGGCGCGCAAGGGGATAAAGAGCACGATGTCTACGAAGAATGGGAGACCAGTCCTCCATCGACATGAGCAGCAGGAAGAATGTAACAATGCTGGGAGCAGCATATTTCCCATCATCTCGAATAGCTACGAGACCAAGGCGTATATGCTAACGGTATGATACAGCACCCCAAACTCGCTCAATATACATATAAAAGCGTCTCAAATCAATCACTACTCATTGCAAAAACGCAATCAAAGCCTCCAGCATATCCCGCTCTGCAGGCTCGACCTCCAGCACGCCATCAAGCTGCGCCTGCAGCGTCTTCCTCACATCCGCCAAGCCCTCGTCCCGCTCACCAAGCGCCGTGACAATAGCCTTCTTCGCGCCATCGTCCTCGGCTACCAGCCATGCGAGAACGGCATCCACGCGCTCTAGGCAGTATAGACCTTCGTCAAGCCGCGACGGTATGCTTTCCATGTCTAACTCGTCCTGCTCTTCCTTTGATAGTCCCCTCTTCCTGTCTTTGAGCTTCGCGTCGAAGGTGGTTACACGCGCTGCGTAATCTCTGCGCAGAGCGACGAGCTTCTTGATTTTTTCGTAGTCTTTTTCGAGGAACTTAGCGAGGACGCGGAAGCGCGAGTCGGTGGCGCCGGGTAAGGAGCGGAGGAGCGATGCGAAAATGCCGAGAATGTGTTCGGTGGTTTCGGGGTCGGGTTTCTTAGTTTTCATAAAGGTGCTGAAGATGGGCTTCAGGCCTCGCGCTTCGACGAGCTTCTCGCACACTGGCGCGGCAGTGTTGGTGTGGGGTTCAGCGACTTCTTTCCCCTTATCTTTGGAACTGCTGCTGTTTGTTTGAGCCTCTTCGAGAGGCGCGGACTCGGCGTATCCACAGACGTGGTCTAGGACTTTGAGTGACCGGCTCTTGCTCGTCTTGCCGTCTCTCACCATGAGGAGACAGAGTTCCACGCCTTCCGCATCTAAGAACTTTACCTTGCCTTCTGACTCGTCGACCAGAGAGGTCAAGCAGTTGAAAAGGTTCTCCATGTATTCCTCCTCCGCGCTCTCCTTCTCTGGGTCGTTCCTCCGATAGGGTGCGAGCTGTGTGAGGAATATCTCGACGCCGTTCGCCTCGATGACGCGCTTGCGGTTCGGTCGCGACGACTGTGTAAGGATGGATAGAATCTCGGAAGCATATTGCTTGTTCTGCGTTGTGGTCTTCTCCGCCTGTTGTATTCGGCTGAGCAGCCAGGCCAACAGCTTCTCCTCCTTGCCGACTACTTCCGTGTTCGTGGGGTGTGATAACAGGTTCTCGATGACGCTGAGTGAGTGATATACGCCCGATGCATCTTCCGCGTTGTTTTCGTCGAAGCGCCCAAAATTCGAGATAAGCAGGCCCAAAAGATCCGCGTCCATGAACGCCGTTCCTAGAGTGTCCCACTGCTCCTGCTCGGCCTCCACATCTTCGTCTGTGAGCTCCGAGATCATCTCAATTGCAGCGATTGCGATGTCTGTGTTATCGTGCGCCAGCAGTTCCACCAGCTTCGTGGCTGCCGCATTCTTCGCAAACTCGTCGTACAGCCCCGAGTGTTCTGATAGTATGCTGAGATTTTTTATGGCCTCGTCCAGGTCGGCCTCCGACTCCATAAACTTGGTCGGATCGTCCTCGTACTTTGCGCGCAGTGACGAGTTCTTGTTCACCTTCTTCTCGAAGTTGAGCGCCACCTTGCGCAGCCAGGCAGAATCGTACTTTTCCTCGCCAATCGCTTCTTCCCCGTCCTGGGCGTCCAGATAGTCCATGGCATCTTTCGCACCTTCGTCTATCCCGCCGCCAAAGAAGCGCCCCTCCTCATCGTCGCCAGGTTCCTCCTCAAGATCGGGGGGCAATGAGGGTCCCGCCTCGTCGTCGTCGTCGTCGTCGTCGTCGTCGCCTTCATCGGCCGCCGAGGCTTGTGCCGACCGCTTGGCGTCGCTATTCGAGGTGAGCTTCACAGACTTGTACGCTTGCGACGGGTCGGCTTCGGACGGGTTCTCGAGTTTGCGTTTCGTGGCGGCGCTTGTGCTCTTGAACAGATCGTCAATGCTCGTCATGGCGGCAGAGGAAGACGGCGGAGCTGGTGGAGATTGGACCGGCCACAGCTTGGTGTCGCGTCGCGTCTGTGAAGGGGAGCCCTGGAGCCCGACTCATCACGTGAAAATATGCTAGCTCAAAACGGTTGGCAGGCACGGCCCGAAGGTTCTGCCGAGTCACATGTTTTCCTATTGAAGATACGAGCCACACCTTTCTCTGCTGCATAGTGTGGGCAGTTCTCAGGGCGCTGTGGAACTGGCTCTGTATGAGAGAACCATCCCCGAGCAATGCTCAAGAGCCCTTGAGTCTCTTCGAATACTACGAATACTACGCATTTGGCAATGCCATGGAACCGAGAGAGGTTACAACTGCAAATCGGTGGTATAATTATATGAATCTGATATCCTTCAACTAACAAGAATAGCTCATGTACATGTAATAATCATTCTGCATCAGCGAGGATGACGTCGGCAGCCTTCTCGGAGATAATGTAGATTGGCGCCGCGATGTAGTATCCGGGAATCTTGGGGAAAACTGAAGCGTCAACAACACGAAGACTGGAAACGCCGCGCACACGGAAACTCGAGTCAAGAACAGCCATCTTGTCGTCATCGGCACCAATGGCGTTTGTGCAGCACGCATGGTGACCCCAGGCTTCATTGCTAATGAACTCGTCAAGGTCAGCATCACTGGTGACGTTGGGTCCCGGCCAGTGCTCCGTGAACGAGCCATCCAGGGGAACGAGGTCCTTGAAGGCGCGACGTCCGAATGCAAGACCTTCACGAATGGCAGCAAGGTCTTTGGCACCGCCAGCACCATTGAAGGAGTTGAAGGTGATGTTGGGCATATCAAACGGACTCGCCGACTTGAGCAGTACAGTACCAGCATTGTTGCGAGAATGAGCCTTCAAAACGAGCCACGTCCACCAGTTGCGCTCAGCAATAGCGAGCTCGGCGTACTTCTCCTGGTACCCTTTGAAGAGACCAGGAAACCCGCTCATGAAGATATCAGCGTCCTGGTCCTCGGCAACGGAAGATCTCTGGAGTATTCCAAGAGCTATACCGTTGGTGCTGTAGGGCCCAGTGAGAACGTCGTTCTTCCACTTGTCGTAGCAAGGATCTTCGCCGTCAAGGAAAGTGCAGCCCTTGAGTAGAGCGAAGTCTGTGCGTGTCTGGCCTGCGACACCAACCTCGTATCGATCCTGCATGTTGGTTCCAACACCGGGGAGATCCTTTACCACGGGAATGTTGAAGCTCTCCAACTCTTCGCGAGGCCCTACGCCTGAGAGCTTCAAGATCTGAGGAGAGTTGAACGTGCCGGCCGAGATGATGACTTCCTTTTTCGCCTTGACAGAACCCGGCATGTGAGCAGACTTCACGCGCTCGTCCGCACCGTACACACCCGTGCCCTGAATGAAGTTGACGCCAGTCGCTTTTGGAACATCGCCAGAAAGGTCCCAGGTAACGTTGGTAACGAAGGTGTTCAGAACGACGTGTAGGCGGGACTTGGACGCAGTGTCGACGACAAAATCACGCGGGCCACCACGGGTGTACCTCCCTGCATGCATGAATAGAGGGACCTGGTACAGTTGGTGAAGGGCTGAGTCGGCACCGAAATCGGCGCTGTTGATGTCGTTCGCAAGGATGTTCACCAGACCAGTAACTGTGCTGACAACCGTGGACAACAGAGTCTTCCCCATAGCGCTAGCAGCAGCGACAACCAGAGAGACAACTTTGAGATCTTGCGCAACGAGATATAGAGGCGTCGTAGTTGTAGTAAGCCATCCCTTGTATCCGTGGCTAGAGGGGTCGTTCAAGAGATACTGGCATTTTTCGGCCTTCCTGAAATAACCTCGCATATTCTTCTGTTCCCAGGAGTCGTCGCCAGTGAGTTCCTGGATATATGCCCAGTCCTTGTTATTTGGATAGATGGTGATCATTGCGTTGTGGGCTGCGCAACCACCAAGTGCTGCAGCACGCGGATAAAGGATACCGAGAGGTTCGGCACCCGCCGGGGGATCGAGGCCAGTGTAATGACTGCCATTAGACAGCCTATAGGTCATCTTGGGGTCCTTCTTCTGCTTCTCGAAGTCCGCGAAATGGTTGACGAAGAAAGACCACCGCATATCCTTGTACTCTGAGGCGAAAATGTGCATGACCGGAACCTCGTAAACGGGGTCGCCGGAGAAGTCTTGCCCGGCCTCAATTAAGAGGACAGTGTGTGACCGGCCAGCGCGAGTCGAGATGCTAAGGGAGAGCCCCCTGGCCCGGAGCCAACGACGACATAGTCGTACGAATCCAGCATGGAAGTATTTTTGCCAGAGCCCACATTGCCACGCTTGTGGTGCGCTCCATGATGGCTGCCACCACTATATTTCATCAGTACATGATGCTTCAGAGCGGGGATAATAGAAACTTACAACACGGAGGATGTGAAGAGCGAAAGAAGGGTGAGAGCCTGTAGAACAATCATGGTAAACGAGTGACGGTAGACTCGCAAACGTGCAAGATGAGCTCACAGGGAGCAAAAAATTAGTGACTGGCGCGTGTAAAGCAACTGCGTTGCTATAGGGCTTTGTTCGCCGAGACTTATAATCTGCCACCCTGGAGGAACTACAGAGACATTACCTATATCGGGACGGTAGAAAAGAGCACCGCAAGTAGCTTAGAGCAAGCTTGGCTCGCCTCCGCTGTTAACAGAAGACGCGGCAGCGGGTTGGAGTAGCATGCACAACAGCACAACGATACTAAAAGGGGTTGGGGAAGACATCCAGGGTCATCAGAGCTTACAGGGCGAGACTACATAGCACGCATTAATCTGCTGCGCAGTACGCATCCCTAACTATATATAGTAAAGGCTTAGTAATACCCTAGTAGGTAGTATTTACTAATAAAATACTATTATTACTAACTTATATTATTTGGTTGTTACCTTTTTACGCCCTTTTTAATTACTAAGTAGGGGGCTTTGCTTATTTTATTATGTTATTTAAGATAAAAAGCCTTTGTTATCCTACTTCTAGGTAGATAAATTAACGCTATATATATTTATATAATAGCTACTATACATAGCGTTAATTAAATCTACCTAGAAGTAGGATAATAAAGACTTTTATCTTAAATAATATAATTTAAAAAAGCAGAGCCCGCTACTTAGTAATTAAAAAGATAGCTACTATATAATTATATAATATTACTACTATTTATTAATACTAATAAAACCTAGTATACGCAAATTACGTTAAATAGAGAACTAACCTCTAATAATAGTCTTATTACTATTGTATAAGTAGGGTATATATAATATAGTATTACTAAGTTAATTTCTATTATGTTTAAGTTTAATATTTAATATAGTATTTACTATTAGTACTAATACTATGGTGGTTTTTTTACGACTAAGGAATTTCTAATAAAAATATTATAATAGTAGTTATCCCTCCTACTATTATTAACACAGAAAAGCGTTTTAAGGTGTTTAATAAAAAGAGGTTAGCGCGTTAGCCTAAGCTCGCTAAGCGGTACTAATACTATATATAAAGTTTTTTATATTATATAAACTATAGTTTAGTTTTTTTTTTTGCGACTAAGGAGTTTCTAAAAAATTATTATAATAATAGCAGTTATTCCTTCTATATATTATTAATACAGAAAAGCGTTTTAAGGTATTTAACAAAAAGAAAGAAATTAGCGCGTTGGCCTAAGCTCGCTAAGTAGTACTAATACTATATGGTTTTTTTTACAACTAAGGGGTTTCTAATAAAAATATATAAATATTAGTAGATATTTCTCTTGCTATTATATATATAGAAATGCGTTTTAAGATATTAATAAAAAGGGTTACTTAAATAATATAATAAAAAAAAGCAGAGCCCTCTGCTTAGTAATTAAAAAGAGCGTAAAAAAAAGGTAATTATAAAAAAGCGCATTTAAACTACTAAGTAAGCTTAGTAGTCTTAGCGTAGGGGCTTACTATAGTAAATAGTTCTTTTAGCTTTTTAAAAGCTATCTACTATTCCTAGCCCTAGGAAAATTCTTTCTTCTTCTTAGTTACTTCTATAAGAGGCGCTGTAGTTTTTAAATATTTTATAATAAACTTTTAGTAGAAGTTTATAAATTCTAAAAAGAATTATATATACTTAACTATTTTAGAAACTAGCTAGTTCTATATAGCTGCAACTTTCTAAAGATCTATAGTAATACTATCTTATCTAATAATATATCTAAGATATCTAGTCTATATAATATAAAATTTACACTTTTCTAGCTATAAGAGTAGTTAGTACTACTTTAGCTTAATAAGCACCTTCTTTATATATTGTATATACTTTTTAAGCGATTCTTTAAAGTACACTAGTATATTATTTAAGTATACTATGTAAAATATATTTAAGTATTTGTGGAGTACCTTATTAATAACTGCCTGCCTAAAATATTAATAGCGCGTTTATTAATCTAAAAGGTATAACTATATATTTAAATAGGCTACATTATATTTTAAAGGCTATAAGCTATTTAAATTATTTTGCAATTTATATTTAGTAGTATCTTTTATAAATATTAAATTTTATAATCTATTTAACTCTTTAGAGTTAATCTATAAGTTTTTAGATAAGAGGTAAAGGGTAATAGTCCTTCTTTATAGTATTATTTAGCTATCTATAGTCTATATAAAGTCTTATCTTACTAGTCTTCTTTAGTATAAATAGAATTAGTAAAGCTATTAAGGTTTTACTTTATTATATAAATCTTTTTATAAAATTCTTATTAATATACGCTTTTAAATCTTCCTACTAGCTATTTAATAGCTAGTATATATATCTAGACTTAAACTTTACTTCTTTCTCTAGATAAATTTTATAATTCTACTCCTAGTATTTTAGTAAGTTATTACTTCTATGCTTCTTAAAAAGCTTATATTATTCCTTATATTTCTAAAATCTATTAGGTTAGAGTTTATTCTTTGCAGTTATAACTTATTATACCTAAATAACTTTCACTTTATAAGGGTTTTTCCTATATATATGCATAATTTTTATTATTAATATCTTACTAATTCTACCTAGCTAGGGTGTACTATAAATAGTTAGGCTTAATTATATGTTATAGTCTAAAGCAACCTACTTTATAAATTCTTTTTATACTAATCTATATTGCAAAGTAATCTTTTTTGCAGACTATTAGCTTTATAATATTCTATTCTACTAATTAATAGTAGAATTATACTTTCTAAGCTAATTATATCGAATTAATATATCTTCTTCTCTAAGATCTATAATATTAATTCTTATTAGTTCTTTAATCTAGCAAGTTCTAGTAATACCTCTTAGGTTTTAAGGCGTACTACGCTATTTCTATATTCTAGTAATATATTATTTGTAAGCATAACCTTTATAGGTTCTAGCTTATTCTAGTAGAGTATATTATATTGTTCTACTACCTATAACAATATAAAGATTTATTTAGCGCCGCTATTTAAGTATATAAATTTTTATACCTTTATATTAGTATATTTACCTTTAGGCGCGTCTAAGTGTTATAGTGTACTTTATAGAGGGTTATTAGTTTGCTTTTATTAGCGTAACTCTAATACTAAAAGCGTCCTATTTTTTATTAGCTTTAGGCTTTTTAAAAACTATCCTGCATTCTATTTATTACTAAGGTGTACTTAACACTAGTTTTTATAACACCCCTATCTCTATGTATAGTGCGGACTCGATCTTAGTTAGAATCTTCACACGACGAAGATGTTTAATACCACCCTATCTATAATATAGCTATATACTATTATTATTATATAAGACTTTATTAAGGGCCTTATTAGGTAAAACGCAATTTGCTAATTTCTTTATCCCTTAATAGTGTTAGCACTTATTAATATAGCACTCTATCTAGTGCTTATCTATATAAGGGTTTATATCTATAGTTTAATATTATTATTTATAATAATTCTGCGTATCTTCTACGCATTAGCTTTTTTATTATTTATATTATTATTCTAGTATCTTTAATAATTCTATACCTAATATTCCTAAGGCTTTAGGTGTTTATATCTAGGTTAGTGTTTACTAACTAATACTTCCTTCTACTTATAGGTATGCCTTATATATTTCTTTAACCTCTTTTTATTAAATACCTTAAAACGCTTTTCTGTATTAACAACAGCAGGAGGGATAACTGCTATTATTGTAATATTTTTATTAGAAACTCCTTAGTCGTAAAATAAAAACCCTATATATTACTTTAGGTTATATTACGTCTAATTAATTAACCTATTATATAGTATACTATGCTTAACTTTATAATTGTCTAAAGTGCAGGGCTCCTTCTTAGTGTCCCTTCTATCTAGTCTTACTAGCTACTATTTAGTTATATACTTATACGTTATATAGGTTTTATAAGTGTTATTATAATAGTAGTATTATTCTAGTTAGTTGTGTTAGTTCTTCTATTTCTATTTCTAATAAATATAGTTGTCGTCTTACCAAACGCTTTTTTTAACCTTTTTTAGTTTAAGGTTAAAGTAGATTAAGATAGAAGGTTATATATACTATATACAGCACCTAATTTTAATTAAAAACTAACCTTAAATATCTAATAACGCAATAATAGTTTAAACTTTAAATTTACTTGTATCTTGCCTACGCCCTATAAGCTTCTAACCTATATAAGATTTACTTACGCTGTACACAGCCTACCTAGATTATTACCATTACTATTATTAACTATTTACTCGCTTAGATAAGCTAACTTAATAGTAATAATAGCTAGGAGGATCTTATAAATCTATGCAACGCTCTTACTACCGTATAGCTTATTAAGAAACACCTTATTATTCTCTTTTTACGTCCCCTACTAGAGGATTCTATTACTAATAAGAAGGAAATACTTTTACTAAAGTAGAAATTTAACTTTATAGTTTTTTATAAACTAGATAAACTACTAACATAACTAGTATACTAGGACTACTTTATAAATAGTTAAGTATACCTACCCCTCGTGCTAAAAGAGTATCTAATAGATAAAATAGAACTCTAGCGTAGTTACTTTAATAGCTACTTTAATAGTAATAGTGTAAATTTTTAGTATATACTTTTTAGCAATAGTAAGTACTTATTTAGAAATAATATTAATGCCTAAATAGATAGTAGGGTGTAGAAAGAGAGTAGGAGATTTATTAAGAATAACCTTAATATAATAATAAAGTAATAGTATATTTAGTATATATTACTTTTGTTCTACTTATAAGAAATAGTACATACCTATTAATATAACTTATGTTATTTATAATAATTAGAATAAAGAAAAAGTACCTTATAGCGTAGCTGTGCCAAAGTTTTATTCTCTAAAGTTCTAACTAAGTGGCCTCTTTATAAAAATTTTGCTTATAGGAGCCTCCGCGCTAAGACTTGCTTAGTAAGTTTAAATACGCTTTTTTTTGTAAGCACCTTTCTACGCTCTTTTTAATTACTAAGTAGAGGGGTCTGCTTTTTTTATTATGTTATTTAGGATAAAAGCCTTTGTTATTCTACCTCTAGTTAGATAATTTAACAATACATAGTCTTTATATAGGCGATAAGCACTCTAACCTTATTGCTACTTATATAGGCGAGATAACTTACTACTTAATAATAGTTTTAAACTATAGTTAAGTTAACCCTAAGCTGGTGTATATAATGGCCTTGTGGGGTGCTAAACAATAAGCGCGTTATTAACTTAGTTATATATATTTAAGATTCTTTTTGCTAAGAGCTATTATATAGAAAAATAGGCTATAGCTAGTTATTTCTTTTACTAAAGTATAGCTGTGGGATAGGGCTTTGTTTACCTAAAAAACATATAGATATAGTAAGAGTTTTTATTTTTTTAGTTATTTAGTTATTTATAATACTTTTTTTATAAGAACTTCTTTACGCACTTTTTAATTACTAAGTAGGAGGCTCTACTTTTTTTATTATGTTACTTAGAATAAAAGCCTTTGTTATTCTACTTCTAGATAGATAATTTAATAATACACAGTCTTTATATAGGTAATAGGTACTCTAATCTTATTACTATCTATATAGACAAGATAACTTACTGCTTAATAATAGTTCTAAACTATAGTTAAGTTAACCTTAAGCTAGTGTAAGTAATGGCCTTGCGGGGGGTGCTAAATAATGTGGCGTTATTTTATCTACCTAGGGGTAGGATAATAAAGGCTTTTATCTTAAATAATATAATAAACAAAGTAGAGCCCCCTACTTAGTAATTAAAAAAGAGCGTAAAAAGGTAAATTATAAAAAAAAAAAGCGTGTTTAAACTACTAAGCAAGCTTAGCGATTTTAGCGCGTATAGCTCCTATATGCAAAGTTAATTTACAAAGAGGCTATAGTTAGAACTTTAGGGGAGGGCTAAATAATAAGCGTGTTATTAACTTAGTTATATATATTTAAGATTTTTTTTGGCTAAGAGCTAGTATATAGAAAAATAGGCTATAGCTAGTTATTTCTTTTACTAAAGTATAGCTGTGGGATGCGGCTTTATTTATAAAAATACATATAGATATAGTAAGAGTTTTGTTTTTTTAGTTTTTAGTTGTTTATAACACTTCTCCTTTTTTTATAAGTACTTTTTTACGCTTTTTTTAATTACTAAGTAAAGGGCTTTGCTTTTTTTTGTTATATTATTTAGGATAAAGGTCTTTGTTGTTCTACTTCTAGGTAGATAATTTAATAATATATAACACTCCTCTTTTATAACTAAAAAGTAATCTTAATATCTAGGGTGTTAAGCTATATTCCTTTAGCTATTCTTATATTTTTTATAGAACTCACTATCCTCTACTTTTTTGCACTTAATCTAGTTTATTACTTTATATTTTAGCTTATAGTTTATAGGCGTAAGTTTTCTAAATAACTTAATTATTCTAACTCTAATAGCTCCTACCTAACTAGTCATTAACCTATTAGGACAATTTTGTACAAAGTAATCTAACTTACTATATTCTAAATATGCGTAGTTATTATAGCGCTTTTATCTTTTTTTTCTTTTAATAGCCTATTATCCTTTCTAGGTTTTTAAGATTTATACTTTTATTATAAAGACTTCCCCTTCTTTTAAACTTTACTAGCTATTATAATGTCTCTATTATTATTATAGTATCTTTATATTCTTAGTTTTTTCTTTAGCTTAGTAATTATTTTAGCTTTACTATACTTCTTTTACTACACCTTTTTATAGAGGCAATGATTAATATACACTATAGCCTTAATTAACTTACTTAAGTTCTCTAGTTTATTATAGAGTAATAGAGTATTTTTTACACTATCTTTTAGCCTATAATAGAAGACTGCCTTTAATACTATATTATCCTATTTAACCTTAAACTATAGTTATCTAAACTCTAAAGCATACTTACTAACTAATATTTTTTATTATAATTACTAAATTTGTTATTTAGCTTATTATTCTTTATTAACTTTCTTAAATATAATCCTTATTTGTTCTTTAAAGTCTTGCCACCTCTTAAATATTACTTTTGTCTTACTTTTTCTATTACTAATCTTATTTATACTAATATAATTATCATCTACTAGTAGTTAACGCTACTTAGCTACCCTTTTTTTAAAGTGCAAGCTAGCTGTAAGGATCTTATATATTTTATAGAGAATAAACCTAAATTATATTAATAGTATAATTCTATATTAGTAAGGAACTTTTTAAGTTTCTTTTCTCTACTATACTTTTCTATAGATAGTTGTATAGTCCTTTTTAATCTTACTACTTATTATACTATAGTAACTACTAAGAGTTTTAACACCTATACCGCTAACTATTAAATCTAATTAGCTTGTGTTACTATTATTATAGTTATATTTATAGTTAGTCTACTACTAGCGCTACTACTAGTAGGTATTACTACTAAGCTACTATTTAATAATACCTAGTTGCTTACTAGTATTATTATAGTATATTAACTATTTTCTTAAAACCTATTAGGTAGTTAAAGTATTAATATAGGGTTATATACCTTATCCTAATATAGGTTAGAGGAGGTAAGGTAACCTAGAAGTAGCTATGCTAGTAGGCTTTAGAAGAAATTAAGTAAGATACTAATAGTCTTATATAAGACTCTTCTAATTCTAAATAAGATATAATAACTAGTACTAAATTATATAGAAGATAGTACTATAAGAGATTAATTATAAAGATTTAAAACTAAGAAGATTTTCTAAATCTATATAGTTCTAATTTTCGCTATTTTATAATCCCTATAAACTACATCTATTTTAAGCTATCTTATTCTTTTTAGAATACTTATTCTTAGTAGGATGTTGTTTTCTCCCCTTTAGCGTCTATCTTAGGAGGATACTAGTTATAAACTAAATTACCTTTGCCCTACTACTAACTCTATACTAAGTGGCTTTATACCTATTAGAATTACTATCTTACTAATATAAAGTTACTCTATTTATGCTAATACTATATTATAATAATTTATAATAATTTCTAGTACTAAACTTAGTAGTAATACTAACTTTATATTACTTTATAATACTAATAATATAATTTACTATAGTTAAAAAGTGCACTTTTATAGTTTTAAATATAATAGTATTTATACGTAGCGTAAAGTTAATAATAAAATTAATAGTTTTTGAAATTTTAATTTTTACGTATATAGCTTATGTAACTATTTATAGTAATAATAGTTACATTATTTATTTAGTATTAACTATTCTTTTAAACTGTATTTTTTTTAATTTAAGCCTATGTAGATTAGGTTAGAAAGGCTGCTCTAGTATAGCACCTAAAAATATAGTCTGCTTCTAGTCTCCGCTAACGCACTAATAGTTACTATATACTTGCCCCATAATTATTTATAAGCGCTTTAATACCTATTAAAATTTACTTAAAGAGTGTGTAGAAAACTAACTTTTACTCTATTATTATTATTAGCAGCAATTGCGCTATATTTGCACACTACTACGTAGTATACTTATATAATATACTTACTATCTAATACTATAATAATTATGAGAGTATAATATATTTACGCAATACTTTTCTTCTTTAGTAACTTATTAATAAATATCTTCTTCTCTTTCTCCTTAATCCTACCCTCTATAGCTACCTTCCTAACTAGTAGTAATATAAAAAACTATAGTAGGAACTCTATATACTTCTTGAGTCTTAAGTTATTAATTTATTACTAGCATAACTAGTACACTAGAACTGCCTTATATAGGGTAAAGTATACCTTTTACTTTCTATTAATAATATTTTAGATAAAGTTGTATTCTAGTATAGATCTAGTAACTTTAAGTAGATAGATTATTAAAGCGTACTTTTAGGTAGTATTAGTATTAGTATTAGTATTAGTATTAGCACTAGGGCCTAGAAAAATAGTAGGAAATAGAGTAATAAAGACAGTAGTAGAAGTCTCTTTAAGGTTAACTTTAATATAGAAATAGAGTATTAGTATACCTATAGTGTATACGCTTCTATCTAGTATATGTTTTATAAGTAGTACAAATTTTTATTATAGCTATTACTTCTAGTAATATCTTTAGGGATAATAGTAGAGAAGGAAGATAATAGTTATAATAAGCACCTTTTTATTCCACCCTCTACTCTAAACTAGTATAGTAATATAGCCTTACTATATTTTATATATAATTTTTTTTTAGTTAGAGTAGGCGCGCTAAGCTCGCTTAGCGAGCTTAGACTAACGCGCTAACTTCTTTTTATTAATACTACCTTAAAATGCTTTTCTATATTAATAATAGTATATGAAATAACTGCTATTATTATAATATTTTTATTAGAAACCCCTTAGTCGTAAAAAAATATAGTAATATAATATAATATAATATAATATAATATAATATTATTTAGTAATAATAATAGTAATTTACTAGTAAATACTACCTATAAGAATACTTTTAGCGCCTTTACTATATATAGTTAAGAATATATACTATATAGTAGATTAATATATATACTATATAGTCTTACTAAGCTTATGTTTAAAGTGGCTAAATTATTATTATTAGGAATATATAAGGCTGTTAGCGCTTATATCTAACTAGAAGCGGTTATATAATTATGCTAGAATTTAGAAAAAATCTTAACTACTTATAGCTATATATATTATTAGTGCAAGAGCATTAAAGCCTTATTAGGAAAGATCTTTTATATAGATTTTTTTATAGACTTTATTATAATTTACACAGCGCATATATTAATACTACTTTCTGTAATAGAAATTTTAATATAGATAATATATAGTAATATAATAGTTTATTATTTGTATCTCTTTATAGATAATAGTAAGAGCTCTTAGATTACTTTATATTATATTACTATACGAATGCTTCTTTTATCTCTTTTATTACCTATCTTTTTAAAGGACTTAGTTTTCGTTATTATTATTATTATTATTATTATTATTATTATTATTATTATTATTATTATTATTATTATTATTATTATTATTATTATTATTATTATTATTATTACTAGTATATCTATATAGTATTATAAGTAATAAGTAGGTAAAAGTACTATTATTCTCTTTAATAGTAGTTAACTACGCATAGTAATATATAGCGAGAGATAGTTATAGTTATTCTAAAGGTGCTTCTTTAGTAGGTAAAGGTTCTAGAGCTCTACTGCGTACGCTGCGTACACTAGACTATTATATAACTACTTATATAGTAGCTATAGGCTAACCTCCTTAAGCTAGATAATCTAGAAATCTATCTACACTTGGCGTAGGTCTAGTAAGCCTCTTAGATGCTATATACCTATCTTTTTAAATGTATCTTTTAGCCTTTTAGTATATAATAAAATTGCAGCTTTATTAACTTATATATACACTTTAATAAGTGCTCTAGGCGTAAAAATAAGTTGCGTTAGTTAGTTTAGCTATAGTGTCGCGTTTAATATAGTAGCAAAAGGAGGAGATAGAAGATAAGGCAAGCAAGCAATATTACTAAGGAGTATTTTAACCTATTATGCGGACTTGCAGGAAGCTAGTTAATAGTTCTGCCTATAGTAACGTATTATATATACTTATAGCATATAAGTATAGAGTAGTTACTAATATATATAGGTATAGTACACCTAACTAACATAATTAATATTATATAACTTATTACGTAACTAATAACTAAGTATACACGCTTACTATGGCTAGCTAACGTCTCTTATAATAAAAATAGCTAAAGGAAATAAACACAAAAACAATATATATTAACACTACTTTACCCTTTCTTTTACTCTTAGTGTTAGTAGTTAAATTATAGATTGCGCTATAAGTGTTACAATCTATAAAACACGGAGTTAACTGTGTACATAGCCTGTTTAAGCCTTATATATAATTGCAGCGAACAAGGAGGGGAATAGGTATAGTTAACTAGTAGAAGGTCTTTAATATAGGCCTATTAAGTGCTTTGTTAAGTTTTACGCAGTGTATAGTTTAAAGTTAATAATTATATTAATTACTTAAAGTTATTTCTACTTTAAGTTCTTAAGGTTTTAGATTTACTTTAAGTTCTTAAGGTTTTAGATTTACTTATTATCCTACTACTTATTAATTTAGTTAATTATGGCCTTATTACTAATAATAAGACTATAAGGCTATTTAATAAAAATAGCGTTAAAGGTATTATATTACTTATTAATATAGATCTTATCTTTCCTTTTTTATATACCTTTTATTTCTTATAAAACAATACTATAGTTTAGATAGGTATCTTTACTAGCTTAATTTTCTAAAATCTAAAGGTATATCTATAATAGCTAGAGCTTTTTAAAAAGCTTATTATTCTTATTATTACTAATAATCTTACTTTTTTATTTATAGTATTTTTATAATTTAAAAGAAAGTTTTTAAGTTAGTTATAGCTATTACGTATTCTTATATAAAAGCTAACTACCTTAGTAGTAGTAATAATAAAAGAACTTATATTAAGAATAAAATTAAGATACTAAGGTATAGATATAGTATAAAGGACTGTTTATTATCTATAGTAATTCTACTATTTTTACTACCCTTTACAGCTCTATATCGTGTTAATTTATCTACCTAGAGGTAGAATAACAAAGGCTTTTATATCTTAAATAACATAACAAAAAAAGCAGAGCCCTCTGCTTAGTAATTAAAAAGAGTGTAAGAAAGGTACTTATAAAAAAAAGCGCGTTTAAACTTACTAAGCGAGTTTTAGCGTAGAGGCTCCTATAAGCTAATTTTTTTACAAAGATGCCACTTAGAACTTTAGTAGGAAAGGGATAAAACTTTAGCGCCGCTATACTATAGTTATCTATCTCTATCCTTTACTATTCTAATTATTGCAAATAATATAAGTTTTTTTTTAAACAAAGCTATATCCCGTAACTATACTATAGTAAAAGAAAATCTAGCTCTAATCTTTTTTTCTATATACTAGCTCTATAAGATACTATATAAATACACGTAACTAAGTTAATAACGTGCGTATCTTTAGCTTTCTATCTTCTAGTGCAAGCTAGAGAGAGTTATCTATAGTTTAAACTATAGTAACTCTAAATAGCTTTATATTATCTAAAAACTTTAAATAGACTATAAGTTTCTAGCTGCGTATAAAAGAACCCTTTCTCTAGTTATTTAGCTTTATCTATCTACTATATAATAATTAACTAACTTAAGCAAAACTAAGCTATATAGTAATTAAGATAATACACCTCTACTATAAAGCGGATTTTAATATCTTTTACGCTATATTTAAGCTCCTAAACTGCACTACCCTAGAGATAGTTGCGCTATTTACTAGGAAGTTAAGACTAAGGAGGATAATAGGCAATAAGCAACTAGTAAAATAAATTGTTTTAGACTACTACTATATAAAAGAATATAGTTTATAAGCTATTATTAAGCTATGTAATATATTAATAGTGCTTATAAGAACTAGTAATATAGTAACTTAAGTAAATATAAATTATATTAATTAATAAGTAAAGCACCTTAGGACGTTACTAGAGATAATAAATAATAATAAGTTTTTTAAGATATTGCAAGCATATAATAAGGGAAGCGCATAGTGTGGCTAGTAGATATCTAGATATTAGCGAGTATGCTATAGGCAGCGAAGATACTAGTAGAGGTATTATTAGTAGTTATTTATAATAGCGTTATTTCTAAAATTAAAAAGTTTCTTAATTATATAATCTGACTATAAACTGCCTATAGGTCTTAGTTAAGACTATAATATAAGTTATATTAATAGGTATATACTATTTCTTATAAGTAGTAAGATAAGAGTATTACGTACTAGATATACTATTACTCTATTATTATATTAAGATTATTCTTAATAAATCTCCTACTATCTCTCTATGCCCTACTATCTATCTAGGTATTAATATTATTCCTAAAGAAGTTCTTACTATTACTAAAGAGTACACGCTATAGTTTTGCGCTACTACTACTAATATAGCTACGCTAGAGTTCTATTCTATTTATAAGCTTATCTAGCGTAATAGATAGGTATACTTAATTATTTATAAGGCTATTTTTATATACTAGTTAGGCTAGTAGCTAGTCTAGTTTATAAAAGATAATAGCACTATATTTCTACTCTAGTAGACGTAATTACTCTTTTTTAGTACTAGAATTCTCTAGTAGAGAATATAAAACAAGAATAATAAAATCTTTATTAATAAGCTCTAGTATAGTAAAAGTGTTTTATATAGATCTATAAAATTCTTCTAGCTATTATAGCTATAGCTTATCTCTAAGTAAGTATACTACGTAGCAACGTAAGTGTAGATAACTAATAATAGTAGTAGTAATAAGCTAGGTGTAATATATATACTATAAGTAAATTTTACGTTAGAACTAAAAGCTTATAAGTATTAGGGGGTATAAGTAAGTTTAAACTATTATTATATATTAAGGTATATAAGGTTAGTCTTTAATTAGAATTAAGTGCTATATATAGTAGTATATAATAATCTTTCTATCTTAATCTACTTTAATCTTAAACTAAAAAAAAGGTTTAAAAAAGGTGTTTAGCAAGCCAACTAAACTCTATAGTTAAATAGTAACTTTAAGATTACTATCCTATAATTTACTATTATATAATTAGTTCTTTACTAATTATATATATGTGGCGTTATATTAACTACCTAGGGGTAGCATAATAAAGGCTTTTATTTTAAATATTATAATAAAAAAAGTAGAGCCTTCTACTTAGTAATTAAAAAGAGCGTAAAAAAGGTAGTAATTATAAAAAAAGCGCGTTTAAACTGCTAAGCGAGCTTGGTAGTCTTAGCGCGCACAGCTTTCACATGCAAAGTTTTCACGAAGAGGCCACTTAGAAACTTTAGTGGGAGAGAGATAAAACTAATTATATATATTATACTTTAGCTTTCTACGATAGCTAATTTTAACTACGCCCTTTTTTTATATACTTTAGCTATTATGTGGCGTTATTTTATCTACCTAGGGGTAGGACGACAAAGGCTTTCATCTTAAATAACATGACAAAAAAAAGCAGAGCCCCCTGCTTAGTAATCAAAAAAGGCGTAAAAAGGTGATGATAAAAAAAGTTAGCTATTATACCTTAGTTATGCTTGCTATTAAGTCTTATAATCTATAAAAGGTTAGGTTAACTATAAACGGATATGAATGAATGAAAATCAACTAGCAGGTACGGGGTGACTAGCGCCAATCCTTTACAGGGAGCAAATCTCTTAGGAAGGACCACCAAAGGGCTTTGCGACCCATGCGCCGCTAGTTACCCGTACCTGCTGGTTAACTGTACATAGGCCAACTAGGTGTTTTCCGACTTCCCAGGTGGTGTGAATTGCACAGATGCAAGGGGCACAGACGCAAGTAGCACGGAGTCGGACGGAAAGAGGCCCGGTACTTACCTTCCGGCCCTTTCCGGCTCCGTAAAAGCTCCGACCCGTCACCAATCCTCGTCACGGTCCGATTTGACACTGACAGCTTCCTGCCTCATGGGGAATACCCCAGTTCACGGCGACGTTGCAAATTATGCAACGTAGACTATGGTCCTATTTTATGTGCCTGGAATTGACCCCATGGGAACGACAGATGAGCCGGCTGGGCGGTGTATGGCAGGGGCCCACAAAGGAAGAAGAATTCAACTGTACCGAGGGCCCGCCTTGGATTTCTCTTTGCTGTCGGCAGAGCCCAGGCGGGGGAGACATCGGGAGCGCGGACAGCTTGCAGTAGGGCGAGACTGCATGGCACGCATCCATCGGCTGCGCAGCACGCATTCCTAACTATATACAGCTAAGGCTTAGAGATAGCTTACTTATCCAAATTTGTATGTATAATATATATTTAACAACCTATTTCTAATTACTAAGTACTGTACGGAGGTGCCTTTCAAAAAAGTTCTGTCTGACGCTAAAAGCGCCACCACAACGCCCAGCTCTTGGCACTAAAATACTTGAGATAGGAGCAATCTGATCTCTCTTCTGATCAACCATGGCCCCCAATACTGACGTGTATACGCGTACTCTTGTTGTTACTCTCAAATCACCATCTGTTGGCAAGTCAACCTCTCAAGTCTCAGAGCTCACTGGCATCAAACCACGCACAATTGATCGTATCTACAGCCGAGCTATTGCTGCTGGCTTCGAGCCCAACGTTCTGCCTCTCAAGATCCTCCCACACCACGTTCAAGACGCTCCTCGCTCTGGGCGCCCATCCAAACAGACGCAGGAGGTCAAGGAGGAGGTATTACAACAAGTATGCCGCGACAGATATGGACGTGAAAAGACCTGCGCTGACGTAGCTGGTGGGCTTAGTCTGCGAGGGATAGATCTCTCAGCTACTACTGTCTGGCGAGTCTTGAGAGAGGCTGGATACCACAAGACAAAGCCAACGAGAGGAAGCCTGGGTTGACACAGAAGATGAGGACTGAGAGATTGAAGTGGGCGCTTGAGCACGTTACTTGGACGCTTGAGGATTGGAAGAACGTTATATGGACAGATGAGACTTCTGTCGTTCTTGGTCATCGCCGTGGTGGATACAGAATATGGAGGAGACCTGAGGAGCGCGTAGTCAAGAGCTGTATACGTGAGAGATGGAAGGGATACTCTGAGTTCATGTTCTGGGGCTGCTTTACGTACGACAAGAAGGGTCCTTGCTATGTCTACAAGCCAGAGACTAAGGTAGAGAAGCAGATAGCTGCTCAAAGGATCAGTGAGCTGAACGCTGAGCTCGAGCCTTTGATGCGAGATGAGTGGGAGCTGAACACAGCCATGAGGAGGACAGGACTACGCAACAAGCCAGGCAAGAAACCTCAATGGAAATGGACAGCCAAGAATGGCAAGCTCGTACGCAGCTCTGGTGGAGGCATTGATTGGTGGCGATACCAGACGTGCGTTCTTATCCCTAAGCTTCTGCCCTTCGCGCAGGAGTGTATGAAGGATAGGCCACAGACTGTGGTGATAGAGGATAAGGCACCTGCGCATGCACACCACTATCAGGATACAGTGTACAGTCTGTACAAGGTCACAAAAGTTGCTCTGGTGTGGCAACTCACCAGACTGCAACTGCATTGAGCCATGCTGGTTCTATATGAAGAGAGAGACTACAAAGAAGGGAGCTCCTCAATCAAGAGCAGAGGGTATTAAGGCGTGGGAGAGATGCTGGCGAGACCTCCCTCAATCAAAGATACAAGCTTGGATTGAGCGTATTGTTGAACATATCCCTAAGATTATTAAGCTTAAAAAGGTGGCAATGAGTACCTTGAAGGGAGAGGAGAAAAGCGAGTTAGATAGATCAGCAATATGTGGCGTTTTGGTGGCGTTGTGGCTTTCCTTGGCAGACAGAACTTTTGAAAGGCACCTCCGTATAGTTAATAGGTGCTAGGGGCGCTGCCTTTTAGTGTTGTTGCTATATAGTCGAGTCTTAATTCAATGCGATCTGCGCACGTATTTGTTACATAATATAATAGTAGCAACATAATAATAACATTACTCAGCAATAGTAATATATTATATATAGGTAACAGCAATAGTATTTTACTAGCAAATCCTACCTAGCTAGGCACCCCTCGTACCCTTAATGTATACAGTCAGGGATGCGTGCATGGCGGCCTTCGCCGTAGGATTTCTTTGCGTAGTACGACATCCAATGTGATCCTCAGACTGTGCAAGGCAGTGGTGGCCTTCAATGTGGATCGATGAACTGGAGGAAACCCCACTTATTAAACTCTACGTTGGAGTCTCTTCAAGTTTTACTTGCCTTCCCATCTTTAAAGCTCTCAAAAAGACCTCGGGACACCAGTCTTGCACTCCCTCCCCGTTTCCAACAAGAAGAGCAGTCAGCAAAAACCTTAATCATGAGGCTTCTCAAGGCCATCGTTGCCCCAGTGGCTGTGTTGATTGCACTCACGAGCGCTGCTGATTCCTCACATGCGGAACTAGCAGCACTGGAAGATGTAATGCCGGCTTGTGCAGTAAGTAAATCCTCGCAGCATGTAATTGTTTTATTACTAAAGAAAAATAGTTGAAGTGTATGGCAGAGTACATCCCGAAGTCAGTTTGCTCTTTCACCAACACGACATGCATCTGCACGAATGCGCCTCTCAACCATGATGTCGGACTGTGTGTAGCTGGTGGATGCACAATTCCTGATGCACTCGGTCAGTTCTGCAAACAGCCTCCTTGTCTATTCTTCATGACTGATGAAATATAGCTACGAAGAATGTTTCTATGAGCATGTGCGGTGCCGAAGTGCGCGACAACTCCCAAGTTACCTACATTTGCGGGATCGTTGCCTCAATTGTTGCCACCATTTCCGTGTTACTCCGACTATTCGTCGTCTTTACTCCAGGTGGTGAGAACCCAGGTTGGGGTAAGAACCCAGGTTGGGATGATGCGATGCTAGTTGTGTGCTTGGTAGGTCTTCCAATAATATCTGACCAGATGGCTTCTAACATGATCTAGTTCCTTGCCATTATTACTGGAGTCTTGACCGGCTACCGTGAGTATTGTTTCCTTTTTCAAACTGAGATCAATCTAACACATAATTATAGTGAAGGATGCTGGCTTAGGAAAGGACGTATGGACGCTGAGGCCGGATCAGATCACACACACTTTCTTTTCGTACGTCTAAGGATCAACTCTCACGATCAACGCATCTAAACCATTGGCAGTACTTCTTCATCGGCGAGATCGCCTATATTGAGGCAATGGGCATACTCAAGATCGCCATCCTCTGGTTTCTCCTTTCGATCTTTCCGGACAAACAGTTCCGAAGATATGTCTATGTCGTGATTGGGCTTTGTGTTGCTTATTGCATTGCGTTCCTATTCGCTACCGTGTTTCAATGCACTCCAGTCAGCTATTCCTGGACACAATGGGATGGCCTTCACTCGGGGAGATGCAATAACATCCATGTTCAAGGATGGGCAAGCGCAAGCGTCAATATTGCATTGGACGGCATCGTCATGGCTCTCCCCTTGAGACCATTAGCCCGATTGAATATGAATTGGAAAAGGAAACTGGCCATCATGTCCATGTTCCTGGTCGGGACATTGTAAGCAACAAGCCCTCATTTCAGTACTTTGAATAAACAGTAACTAATTCGTTGTAGCGTCCTCATCGTCAGTATTGTCCGTCTACAGTCACTGATCTATTTCTCAAACACCCAAAATATCACCTGGGACTACGTCGCGGCCTCATACTGGAGTATCATTGAGCTAGACGTCGGCATTGTATGCGCCTGCATGCCTGCCTTGCGAGCGATCGTAGAACGCTACTTCCCCAAAATGCTCTCCAACGGTACGGCAAAGAGTTCACAAGGAGATTCCAGTCAGAGGTCCGACCCAAAGCTCGTCCGCAACAAGAAGGATTCGAAGCTCGATCCCTTGGAGTTCATACAGTTACATGATCAAGAGAGTATGCATATGAAGTCAGAAAAACAGGCAGCATTCGGCCTCTGAGACCTCTGGAC
This sequence comes from Laburnicola sp. JP-R-44, assembly GCA_009805535.1. Taxonomy (NCBI): domain Eukaryota; kingdom Fungi; phylum Ascomycota; class Dothideomycetes; order Pleosporales; family Didymosphaeriaceae; genus Laburnicola; species Laburnicola sp. JP-R-44. The sequence goes on from SELF01000010.1 coordinate 939,260, forward strand.
GTCTGAATCACTGTCCACCGTAATGACTCTTCCGCGGCAGTTCTGTGCGCCAATTGTTTCTTTCATACTTGCCTTCCTCCTCCCGGCAGGGCTTGTCAACTGGATCTATCATGGTCTCCTTTTACTCATGGATTCCACCACTTGCTAGCAACGAATTGATTTGCAATCACGAAAACATGTTGTCACAGGTCGTGAGCGGTTGCAAAATACCTATGCGCGCAAGCTTCATTCCTCGAAGCGTGATACTTTGTCTTTACCGAATATTGCTTCGAAATCTTTACAACTGCCTCTTTCCTAGCCTCCGGCCTTCAGTGATGAAACAGAAGACTTCAGATGCCAAGCAGAAGACGAGCGCACAAAACTGAATAGCACCGCGATGAACGTTGGAAGCAGGTGAATCATTAGCGTACTGGAGCAGGAAAAAGATGGCGGAAGTTTCCGTCTGCGCACGGTCATCAACCCTGTCTTTTACATCTGAAGCCTTGTAACGGTGCCCCAATCTTTTATAAAATGACTCATCGAACGTCCCATCCGAAAGTCCCGGGGCATGTGGCTATGCTAAACCGGGCATCCGGTCTAGACAATCTTTGTTCCTCTACAGCGGGAAGTCGATCGTTGGTCAAACCCTCGTTACGTGGCTATGTAAAACATACACCAAAATTATCCTACTAACTAATACATCCCTATAAGAGCTAAGGTTTCATCTTACCTTGCTAGAGGGGGGGAAACTGCATAGCACACATTAATCTGCTACGCAGCACCTATCCCTAGGTCTTCGATGCAGACCTGTTAAGTACTTTGTTGAGTTTTACGCAGTGCATAGTTTAAAGTTAATAATTATATTAATTATTTAGGGTTGCTCTCTCTACTACTAGTCTAGCATATCTTAGATCTACCTTTTATTCTACGCGTAGATCTTGCCTTAACACCTTTCTTCTTATTATTAAGCTTATAGTCCTTTTCCTTTTTAATAATAGTAGTAAGGGCGGCCTTTTACCTTTAGATATACGTGTAATTAATACTTTAGTATTAATTATCTACTACTCTTATAAACGACGCCTTAAGTAAGAAAAGTTAAACTTAGAGGTTTACTCTACTAAGATTTTAAGATATAGCTCTAGTAGCTAAAGGGCCTAGGTACTAGTAATACTATGTGTCTTTACCTTTTTACTTATAATCTAACTTCTTTTAGTGTAGTAGTTATTAAAGTAAGAGAGTTAAGAGATATAGATTTAAGAGTTACTTATACTACTATAGTATTTTTCCTCTAGGGTTAATTTATAATATTATATATAATTCTAGGCTGGCTGTTTAACTAACCACTATATTACGTAATTAATAATTTCTTTAATAATATTTTTTACTATAATAATAATAATAATAATAATGATTATAATAGTAACTAATCTAACTAGCTTATTACTCTTTTATAGTAGATTTCTTCTCGTAATTAGTAAGCTATATACTACCCCCTAGAACCTTACCGCTACTATCTATTTTTTCTTCTATACTCTACTACTACTACTACTACTTACTCTTACTCTTACTCTTATTACTTATAGTCCCCTACCTTAATAGTAGCCTAAATAATTATAATTATCTTAATAAGCTTTTTGTGCTACTACTGCGCCTTTAGTATCTTATATATTATAATAAACTTTTTCTTTTCTTTGCTCTAGTCCTTGCTCTTATAGTCCTTATTACTTTTATTTTTAGTTATATTTTTAAGCTTCTATAGTATAATTTCTATATTATACTATTATTATATTATAAAGGCTACGTCTCTTCTATTAATATTTAAGTACTAAAAGACTATCTTATACTTTAGAATCTAGAGGCATAAGGCGCAGCAAATTAGCCTAAAGATATTACTAATAGAGTACTTAAAGATAAGCTCTAGAGGCCCCTTTAATAATCTTTCTAGTTGCATAAGATTGCTAAATCTTTAGAAATTATTTTTAACTTTGTCTAGCTAGTTGTTTATACCCTAACTAAATTTAATAATAGCTATATTACTATAGGTATTAGACTTAGACATAATATTAGGTTACTAGAAAGTAGTTGTTGCGTCGCTAAATATAATAAATAAAAAGTTAGATTTAAAAAAAATATAGTACTATATATTAAAGTAAAGATTTAGTATACTAGATATTACTAATATTATAAAAGACTTATACACTATACGTATAGTAAACTATAGCTACGCTACTATTAGGTTATAAGCATAATAACTAAACTATAGTTAAGTATTCTATTATCTACACTACTTCTATAGTTGTAACTCTATAGTCTACTAGTTAAGAGATAATATAGTTTTTTTTTTTTGCGACTAAGGGGTTTCTAATAAAAATATTATAATAATAGTAGATATTTCTCCTACTATTATATACATAGAAAAGCGTTTTAAAAATATTAATAAAAAGGAGTTAGTGTGTTATAAGCGAGCTAAGCGAGAGCTTGGTAGACTTAGCGCGCCTACTTTAACTAAAAAAAAATCTATATACAAAACTATAGGTAAGGCCACATCGCCGTACTACGGTTCGAAGTAGGAAAAGAAATATTATATAACTTAGTTATGCTTAACTATCTATTAACTACTATTATTAATACTACTATATAGAAAGTTAATAATAAAATTATTGTTATTTTATATATATTTTATTACTACTACTATATACTAGGTACTAGATTTTAGTGCCTCTTATTTTACTCCTTTCTATGTATAGTGCGGACTTAACCTTAGTTAGAATCTCTATATAATAAAAATCTTTAATACTACTATAGTATATTAATAAAGCTATAATAGTTTTATTAATAGGAGAAATTAAGGTTGCTATATTAGTTATAAGAAGTTTTATTCCTCCCCTACTAAAGTTCTAAGTAGCCTCTTTGTAAAAACTTTACATGTGAGAGCTATGCGCGCTAAGACTACTAAGCTTACATAGCAGTTTAAACACGCTTTTTTTATAATTACTACCTTTTTTATACTCTTTTTAATTACTAAGTAGGGGGCTTTGCTTTTTTTATTATGTTACTTAAGATAAAAGCCTTTGTCGTGCTACCCCTAGGTAGATAATTTAACAACACATAGTAGGTTATAATAAGAATAAGGCACTAGCTTTTATTCTACTTTTCTTATTACTACCCTTTAATATGCTATCTTACCGCCCTTTAGAACTTAGTAGTTAAATAGTAACTTTAAGATTACTATCCTATAGTTTAATTACTTTGCAGCTATTATATAATTCCGCCCTTATAATTATTATATTAATCTTTAGCTTCCTACTATAGCTAATTCTATAATGCCTTTTTTTACGTACTTTGACTATTAAACCTTAGTTATACTTACTATTAAGTCTTATAATCTATAAAAAGATTAGGTCGACTATATAAACTAATATAAATAAATAAAAAATACACCTATCTCTAACTATATACAGCTAGGGCTTAAAGAATACCTTACTTACTTAAATTTATATATATTACATATATTTAAAATTTATTATTAATTACTTACTAAGTATATATACTATCTTTTAGTATTATTACTATGTAATTATTATTATAGTTCTTAATTTAATATAATCTATATATATACTTTAATACTACCTACTTATAGTATTATTATTAGTTGTAGTAATAGTAATACTATATAATTATATAGTAAGTGTTTAGTAAATAAAATAGTTAAATAATAATAATATTATTTATATATAAATTCTATTTAGTAGAATATTTCTAAGATCTAACTATATATATATATATAGGAAAAAATTTATGTGTGTATAAGTATCTATGGCACCTAAGCAGCCCTATATAAGGCTGCGCATACCTACACACTAAATATACTTAAAGCACACTAGTAATACTATTATTATCTTAATATATATAAATATATATATAAAGTTGCGTAAGAATACACACCTATACTCCTAGTGCACCTAGGGTAGCTAGAGTAGCTAGAGTATTTTAGATGCCTATACTACCTATAAAATACTAATTAATTAGCAAACAAAGCTCTTAATTAGCTAAAATTTAAAAAAGCTTAGTAAGCTACTTAGTAAGCTACTTAGTAAGCTTAAAAAATATTTCTTAAAGCATAAAGTTAAAGTCTTTTACTAGATAGTAATTACTAGTTAATATAATAGTATTAATTACTAGCGTGTTATATGTGTGGCGTTAAATTAACTATCTAGAAGTAGTACGATAAAGACTTTTATCTTAAATAACATAATAAAAAAAGTAGAGACCTCTACTTAGTAATTAAAAAAGAGCGTAAAAAAGGTAATATAAAAAAAAGAACGTGTTATATAGAACTTCTACCTAATTCTACATTCTAGATTTTATAGGTTTAAAAATATCGGCTTACTAGACACCTTTTTAACCTTTTTTTTAGTTTAAGGTTAAAGTAGATTAAGATAAAAGTTTATATATACTATATATAGCATCTAGTTCTAATTAAAGACTAATTTTAAATACCTTAATAATTCTATACTCTATAAGCTTCTAGTTTTAATATAAAGTTTACTTACTTATAGCGTATATAGCACACCTAGTTTATTACTACTATTATTATTAGTTATCTATACTCGCGTGCTAAATAAGCTAACTTAATAGTAATAATAACTAAAAGAATCTTATAGATTTACGCAATGCTCTTACTATACTAAAGCTTATTAATAAAGACCTTATTATCTTTGTTTTATATTCCCTACCAAATTCTATTACTAATAAGAAGTAATTATATCTACTAAAGTAGAAATTTAACCTTATAGTCTTTCGCGAACTAAATAAGCTACTAACCTAACTAGTACACTAGAACTACCGTATAGATAGTTAAGTATACCTACTCTTTACACTAAATAAGTATTTAGATAAAATAGAACTCTAGTATAGTTACTTTAATAGTAGCGGCGTGTATCTTTAGTGTGTATTTTTTAGTAATAGTAAGTACTTCTTTAGAAATAATATTAATATCTAAATAGATAGTAGGACGTAAAGTAATAGTAAGGGCTATATTTAGAATAATCTTAATATAGTAATAGAGCGATAGTGTATCTCTATTACATATATTACTCTTATTTTACTTATAAGTATAGTAGTATATACCTATTAATATAGTAAATACTAAATATTAACATATATTATTTATAATAACCTAGATAGTAGTTTATAATAGTTAGAGTAGTAAAGAATAAATAGAACTTATAGTGTAGCTACGCTAAAGCTTTTTATTTCCTAAATATAAGGGCACTATAGAGTTATTACGCTATTAATAATATAATAATAGTAATTAAAATCTAAATATAAGATAGTAGCAATACCTATATAAAGTAGATACGTAGGCAGGCTATATATATAGTCTCGCTTAGAACCTTACTTAAAACTACACTAGATTTAATAGGAAAATAGCTAAGAATAATATAAGTAAGAGGGTCACACTTTAGATTAGTAACACTACTCCTTCTCCCTCTATAGCAGTAACTTTAGTGCTACTAGAATTCTTTTAACTATATACTAATAGCTATATAACTACTACGCTCTATTATAATCTATTATAATCTATTATAATCTATTACGCACTATTTCTAATTATTATAATTTTCTACTAAATTACTATAGACTTAATCTAACTTATTAATATCTATTAGATTTATATTATTAGTATTATTATCTATTAGGATTATATTATTAGTACTATTATTATATAAGTTAGTGTGCGCAACTCTACTAAGAGGACTACTAGGAGGATTCTTAGGGGGACTATAAGAGAAGTTTTTTTTTTTAGAGAGACTACTTAACTATACGCAAATGTGCGTAGATATGCGCATATTTATATATATTTTTATATAAGTAATTTACTAGCATAAAAATACTTAGAAATGTGTAGATATATATAGAGAGTTATGTAGATATATATAAATAGTTTAAATAAGTAATTTCTTTTAAAGCTTTATAACTTTTTCACTAGTAAAGCTATATATTATTAAATTATCTACCTAGGGGTAGAAAAATAAAGGCTTTATCTTAAATAACATAATAAAAAAAGTAGAGCCCCCTGCTTAGTAACTAAAAGAGCGTAAAAGGTAATTAAAAATGCGCGTTTAAACTGCTAAGCGAGCTTAGTAGTCTTAGCGCGAAGCTCCTATATATAATCTTTTTATAAAGAGGCTACTTAGAACTTTAGGGAAGGAATAAAACTTTAGCGCGGCAACGCTATAGTTATTTATTCTTTCTTTACTTGTCTAAGTTACAAACTACTATCTAGATTATTATAAATAATATAAGTTAATATATTAATAAGTATATTTCTTATAAGTAGTAGAATAAAGGTAATATATACTAGATACACTATTGCTCTATTACTATATTAAAGTTATCTTTAATAAATCTCCTACTATTTCTCTACACCCTACTATTTGTCTAGGCATTAATTATTTCTAAAGAAGTACTACTATTATTACTAAAGAGTATACGCTGCAGTTTTGCGTCGCTGCTACTAATATAGCTACGCTAGAGTTCTATTCTATTTATAAGATACTTATTTAGTGTAAGGAATAGGTATACTTAACTATTTATAAGGCTATCCTTATATATTAGTTAGACTAGTAGTTAGTCTAGTTTATAAAGAATAGTAGTACTATATTTCTATTCTAATAGGCGCAATTACTCCTTATTAGTACTAGAATTCTCTAGTAGGGGACATAAAAGAAGGGATAATAAGATCTTTATTAATAAGCTTTAGTACAGTAAGAGCATTGCATAGATTTGTAAAATTCTTCTAGCTATTAACGCTATTAAGTTAGAATAACTAATAAATAGTAGTAGTAATAAGCCAGGTATACTATATACGCTATAAGTAAATCTTATATAGATTAGAAGCTTATAAAGTGTGAGTAAGGTGCAAGTAATTTTAAAGTTTAATCTATTATCGCGCATTATTAGATATTTAAGGTTCTTTAATTAGAATTAGGTGCTATACATAGTATATAATAATATTTTATCTTAACTTGCTTTAACCTTAAACTAAAAAAGAAAGGTTAAAAAAAGGTATTTAGTAAGCCGACCCTAGTAAAATTATAATTATAATTTTTTAATAGATTTATAGAGAAAGTACTAGTCTTCAATTATTTAATTTAAAAATACTATTTTATTACGTAATTAGTTAGTAATTAATTAAAAGCTCTTTATGTTTCTAGTTATTATATTAAAGATCTTTGTTATATTAAGATTCTAACTAAGATTAAATCCGCACTATATATAGAGAGGAGTAAAATAGAAGGCACTAAAACCTAGCACCTAGTATATATAGTAGTAGTAATAAAATATACACAAAATAATAATATTATTATTATTAATATTTTTATAGCGGTATTATTAATAGTAGTTAATAGACAGTCTACTATTTAGTATAACTAAGTTATATATTATCTCTTAACTAGTAGACTATTAAAGAGTTGTAGTAAACCTATACAGAGTCGCAACTATAGGAGTAGTGTGGGTAATAGGACGCTTAACTATAGTTTAGTCGTCGCGCTCGCGATCTAGTAGTAGCGTAACTGTGGTTCGCCGTACGCATAGTGTATAAAGTCTGCCTCTTATAATATTGGCAATACTTAGTACACTAAATCTTTACTTTTAACTTATATAATATTAAGTCTTTTAAATTTAACTCTTATTATATATAGCAATGCAACACCTTTCTAGTATTCTAATATTACGTCGTCTAATACCCGCGATTAGATAGCTACCAGAGAATTTAAAACTAGTATAGATAACTAGCTAGGCAATATTTAGCCATCTAGCCTACCTACTATAAGATAAGGTTTAAGAGGCAGGGCTACTAGAGAACTAAATTAATTATAATTATACTATTCTAAAGGTTATATCTAATAATCTATTTAGGCCATATATAATCTTTACGCAACTCTAAATTCTTAAGTGCTAGGTTATTCTTTTATATAAAGATTAGAAAGAGATGTAGTAACCTTTATAAGAAAATAATAGCACCTTACTATTATATTACTAGTAAGACTAGAGGACAGACTAATATATAGTAGTAGATATCTATTAGAGAAGAAGTAAATAATTCTTGTATGTTGCTAGAGTGCGCGCGCGTAACTATAGTAAAAAAAGCTCCTGGCGGTAGTTAAGATCGTGCGGGCGCATAAGAATAATAAGGAGTAAGGGCAATAGTAGCGGCGAGAGCATAGAGGAGATAGGTAATAGCAGCGAGATCCTAGAAGGGTAGTATATAGCTTACTAGTTATAAGGGAAGATTTACTATAAAAGAGTAATAAAATAGTTAGATTAATTACTATATAATTATTGTTATTATTATTGCTATAAAATTTTTTATTAAAGAAATTATTAATTACGTAACATAGTGGTTAGTTAAATAGTCGGCCTAGAATAGAATTATATAATATTATAGATTAATACTAGAGAGAGTCTAGTTATTATATATATTACGTAATATTTATTAAAAAATATAGTACTAATAATATGTTATTTAAATTTTTAAAAAAGTTTTAATAAAAGTAAAGTAGTTAAAAAGTTATTAAAGTTTATAATTTTTATAATAGTGTTCTTTACTAAGCTACTAATTTTCGCCTAATCTAATTCTTAAATAATTATAAAAAACTATATTTTGTCTATTTTTAAACCTATTGTTTTTTTATAACTAAAACCTAGAGTTTAAAGTTAAATAGAAGTTCTATATAACACGCTAGTAATTTAGTACTATTATATTAACTAGTAATTACTATCTAGTAAGAGACTTTAACTTTATACTTTAAAAAATCTTTTTTTAAAAGCTTACTAAGCAGCTTACTAAGCTTTGTTTAAGTTTTAGCTAATTAAAAAGCTTTATTTACTTATTAATTAGTATTTTATAGGTAGTATAGGCATCTAAAATACTTTAGCTATTCTAACTACTCTAAATATACTAATAGTATAGGTATATATTCTTACACAACCTTATATATATATACACTAAAACAAAAGTAGTATTACTAGTGTGCTTTAAGTGTATTTAGTATAAAGATATATATATAGCCTTATATAGAACTACTTAGGTGCCCTAGATACTTATACGCACATAATTTTTTTTCCTAATATATTATTTATTACTAACTTAGGACCTATAGCTAACTATTTCTAAATATCTAAGTAGGCGTCTATAATAAAAAGTTAGTAAAATACGTAATAATATTCTAATACGTAATAAGCTTATTAAAGTTATATAGTATACTAGGCTTCTTTAGGTTTTTAGCGTGAAAACTAGCAATAAAATAAGAACAATTAAGTAGGTTATAATAAGGCTCCTAAGTAAAATTATTAAATTTATTCTATATAACTTTATACTTTATAACGCTATAGTTAGGTGCGTATAAGTCCTATTTTAACTTATTTAATTAACAAGTTAATATAGTCTTGACTTTATACTTTTTATTAATATTTATTTAGTAGAATATTATCTTTATTATACGTTTAGCTATTAAGTAGTTACTTATTATATAGGTATAGTAGCTATAGGTATAGTAGCTATAGGTAGAAGATATTATATAGTTAATCTATTTTCTTAGGTAGGTTAAGTTTTTAAGCTATATTATTTATAATATAAATTATATTAAAAGGTTTCCTATTCTTAAAGTTAAGTAAAAAACTAGGCCTCTTTATTTTTAAATTGCGCGCGTCTAATATTACCTTATTACTAATCTTAAAGGAGAGTGTAGGCGCACACTTTATATTAGCGTACTTAGCCTACTTAGCTAACACCTATTATAAATTATTGCGTAAAAAGTTATAAAAATTAGATAAGAGAGTTAATAAAGTTATTTACGCATTAATAATTTATATAGATGGGCGCTATAAGTAGGCATTTTACTAGTAGTAGTATCCCTACTTACTAACTTAATATTATATAGCTACTAGACAGGCTTAGTACTATTATATATAGTAAGTAATCTTTAGTAGTAATAAAGAGTACAACACCTATTAAACTTACTAATTAATAAGTTAGCTATAAATTCTGCTATAGGTAAGTATAAGGCCTAGTTATTTTATTAATAGTTAATATATACGTGTAAGTACATCTTTAATATAGTATTAGTAACTTTAGTTTAACTATTAGTCTTAGGGTTCTAGCTAGTTATTAAGTAGAGTTTAGTATCTAATCTCTTATAAAGGCGCTTTTAGAAGTATAATTTAAACTACTAGCTATAGTTACTAATAATATTCTCTAAGAAATCTTTCTTACACTAAGTATAGGTAATAAAGGCCTTTATAACTACCTTAGCTATAATCTTAACTATAGAAATAAACTTCTTTTTCTTACTAAGTTAATTTATAATAACTATAATAGCTATATATAATCTTACTATTATTATAATAAAATAGTAAGCCTATAATAAAATCTATAAAAATTAACTACTAGTAATAGTCTAGAATTAGTAGTAGGTGTAGTAGGCTATACTTAGTGTTATAGTATAGCTTACTACCGTAGTAAAATATATAGGTATAAATATAATAGATAATAGTTTATATTATACATAGCTAGTAATACTAATAACCAATATATTTATAAGTGCCCTTATAGCTAATATATCTAGTAGTAATACTATTATAGGCCTACTACTTAAGAATATATATATAAAGTTCTTTATTATTAGAAAAATATACTTAGTTTTTAATATATAATAGTCTATTACTTAGTTAATAATCTATAACTTTAATATTAAGTTCCTATTAAAGAAGCTTTTTAGGCAAATAGGAGGCCTTAGCCTTAATAGTAGCTCTAATATCCTAAAGTAATTATGCTATCTTCTTAGTTTCTATTATAATAGTAGTAGAGGGCTTATTATTATTAGTAGTAAGCTTTATAATATAATATAGCATGGCGGTAAGCTATACACTAAAGTAATAACTTTTATCTAATAGAGTATAGGCAGCTATAACTATATAATATAAATCTTTATCTTTAAAAATTTCTAGATATAAAACTATTTAGGCTTAGTATTAGTAGCGCATATTATTATTACTCTTAGGCAAATCTCTAAGTTATCTTATAAGCGCATTAGGCTTTATATCTTACTTTCCTAGGTAATATTAATATAGAAGTTAAACTTAGCTAGAAATACTACTTATTATACTTATTATTCTCTTGCCTCGAACTATGGTATAGCGATGTGGCCTTACGCATAGTTTTGCATGTGGATTTTTTTTAGTTAGAGTGGGCACGCTAAGCGTGCTAAGTTCGCTTAGCTCACTTATAACGCGCTAACCTCTTTTTATTAACACTACCTTAAAACGCTTTTCTGTGTTAACAATAGTAGGAGAGATAACTACTATTATTATAATATTTTTATTAGAAACCCCTTAGTTATAAAAAAAACCATACTTATTATTAATTAAATTACTTACTAGTTATAAAGTATTATAATGCAAAGTAGTTAGTAATAATATTAATAGAATTCTAGGTACCTAAGAGCATAGATTTCTATTTCTTAAAGGTGTGTATAATAGCTAGTAGCTTCTTACTATAAATTTTATAGTTACACTTAGTGGGATTTATCTTATATAATAAGTAGATAATAAGTTATAATTTATTCTAGTTATTTTTTATAATATTATAGTGTAGTAAAAAGTAAGCACTTACGCGATTTTCTATAACACACCCTCTAGTTTCTTAAGAAAGCTAAGAAACTAAAGAAGAGTAGTAGTGTCTTGCTAATTTTGCCGAATTTTTTATACTCTAGGCCTAGCTCCGCTAGAGTGCTCTATAGGACGCTACTCTTAGCGCTGTTTTCTCCCTAGTATATAGGGCGCTTCTCTTAAGTATTGCCTATAATAGAATCCTCACCTCTCTAGCAATTTGCTAAGAAGCTGCTTAGGTTAGTATAAGTGGAAAAAGGGCTTATAATTATGGCAAAAAGTAAGCACTTATGCGATTTTTCACGATATATAGTTATAGTAATAAAGTTAGACGCGTCTATCTCTAGCTAGGTTTCTTTATTTAGGTTAAAATAAACTAGCATAGGGTACTATAGAAAATGCATATTTAAGTAAATTAAAAGTAACTATAGTAGGTAACCCTAGCTTAATAGGCTAATTTTTTAGTGTATTAGTTTTAGTAAGGTTAGTTAGTAAATAGGCAATCTAGCTAAAATATTTAATAAATTAATAGTAGAAGGTAGCAAATTCTAGAAAAGCTTATATATCTTTAAGAAATTAGGGTAGTTACTAGTTATATACTACTTATACCTTTTTAGAATTTATTTTAATACCTTTAGTAGTAAGAATAATTCTAAGATACTTAACCCTTTTAATTTTAAACTAACACTTGTTAATATTTAAGTATATTTCTACTTTTCTAGTTTATTAATAATAGTTTATATATATTTAATATAATCCTCTTTAGTTTTACTATATATAAGAATACTATCTAAGTACGCTATATAAAAGTTATCTAGGTATTATTATAGCGTCTTATTAATATAAGTCTCTAGAATTTACTAGAAGCTTTAGTAAGACTAAAAGGCATAATAGTGTACTTATATAACCTATATTGCGTAAGAAACGCTATTTTTTCTTATTACCTTTCTTAATCTATATATTATTTAAAATCTATAATAATATTTATAATAAAAATAAACTTTATTTTATTTATATGTGCTAGCATATTCTTTAGAAATAGTAGTACGTTATAATTACGCTTTATAATAGTATTAATTTTATAGTAATTAATGTAAACGCGTAATTCACCCCTTAATTTTTTTAATAGAAATAGGCAACGCGTACTAAGATATGTTTGTCTATAAGAAGCCCTTTGCGATTATTTTATTAATATATTTCTTAACTACTATTATCTCTAAACGCGTAAGACTATAAATATGCAGTTATAGTACTTTATATATTAACTAGGTTAAAATACTAAGACTTATTATATAACTAACCTAGTAATAGCTACTTAAGTTTATCTATTATTTATAGCCTATTAACTAACTTCTTTATAAACTTATTATAGTTAGTTTAACTATAAGCAGCTAGTCCTATAGCTGCGTAGAAGGTTTGCGCGTTATAGTTGCTATTAGTAGGATTAGATAGATAACTAAGCTAGTTTTAATAATAAGGTTCTAACTAGGTAACTACATCTAGATAGTGTACTACTATAAGATAAGATATCTTGCCTATAATAAAACTAATATTATTCTATAGTATAGGTTGTAAGAAGCTAGCTAGCAGTTTATTATAGTATATAGTTTTAGATAAGGCATTTCTAAGGTAGTTAACTAGATAGTAGTAGTAAGTGTTAAATATTATAAACTAGTTATATAACCCTAGTAATAGGTTATAGGCAAATATCTAATCTATGCTAAGTATAATATTAAAAGTTCTAATATTTGTAATAAAATATATATATAGTACTATAAGTTCTATACTATATAGTAAGGTTAACAGCTTAACTAATCTTATTAATTATCTTACTATTAGTAAGACATAATATAATTAGATTATTAATATTATATATAGTTTTATTTAGTGCTACTTAATATATATAGGGCTAATAAAGCTTATACTAGCTCCTATATTAGTAAGCTTAATAAGATATATAAACTATAACTACTTAACTTTGTCTAGTTAGGGCTCCTTATCTATAGTAACTATAGAAATCTATTATATATACTATAGGTTAAGGCTAAGCTTAGTATTAAGTTTAAACTTATCTATTTTTTATTATACTATTATGAAATTTCTCTATATACGCTATTAATATCGCTCTCTTACGTAGTTTTGCTTAGGAGCTACTAAAAATATAACTTATTTTTTTATAGTTCTAACTATATTATATACTATTCTTATTAGAGTTAGGAGTATTATACTTAGGTAACTTATTACGCGAACTATTATATCTATAAATACTATATAATTAGTTAGAATTTGTCTAGATAGTGTAGATGTGTTATGTGTCTTTATAGTTAATAAGGCTAGAGAAAATAATATAGAAATACTTAATATCCTTAATAGAGGTAATTGTGTTATTATAATAGCTAGTAGTAGAGTCTATTACTTAATATTCTGTAACTCTATATTTAAAATAAGTATTAGCCTTAGCTAGTAGATCTAACTCTTATAATATATATCTATAAGTATTATATCTAGTAGTTACATTTATATATAGGGTAGAGAATATAGTGTATATTATAGTATTAGATCTAGTAGTAATAGTATTTATTAAGTAAGTTTTTAAATAATTAGGCACTATAGTAGATATACTAGAGCGACCTATAGTAGACTTATAGTTAAGGCGCTTTATATATAAGACTCCCTAGGTATAGATAGTATATTAGTAGCGTTAATAATACAATTGTGTATAAGTTAGTAGGCTTAATTTATTAGTAGGTAGTTAGGTATACAAAGAAAGTTAATAATAGCTATAAAATTACGCGTGCTAATCTATAAGAGTCTTCCTAGATTTTTAAGCTAGGGTATTATCTATAATTCTTTTCTAGGCGTCTAATAATTTGTTCTTAAATAGATAGATCTTATTAAGGTAGTTAAGTATATCTATAATAGTTATAGTAGTCTTAAAATATAAATATACTAGAATCTAGGCATATTCTTTAAGTTAGCTATGCAAGTATATAATACGCAACTATTTACTTAGAAAAGTCTAAAGCTTATCTATTAATAATACGCTAATATTTATAGTTGTTCTTATCCTTATCTTTACTAGAGAAATAATCTACCTTAGGTATATAAATCTAATATAAGTACTAAGGATATACTATAAGTCTTAGTAATAGAAATACTTTATAAGAGAGTATTAAATAGGTCTATTATTTAATATAACTTATATAACTTATAGCATATAGATTATACCTTAAATCTAGAGAGTAAGAAAAGGATGTATATAGTATATAGTTAAGTAACAGATTATTAGTAGGTTTATACTAGACTTTAATATTTAGTAGTTATTTAATAGATAGGATAGGCTAATTTATAAACTATTAGACGTTATAAGATTAATTTTATAGTATAACGCGCACTAATAGTTAACCTCTAAGCTTAGTACTATAAGTGTAGGTTATATTTAGCTCTTACTAAACTGCATGCTTTATCTCTATAAGTTGCGCGTAAAGTAGATTTATAAATTCTAATAATTAATACGTGGGACGTAGTTATTTAAGTAAATAATCCTTAAGTTCTCTAAGCTGTTATTATAGGGCTGTATAATAAGTAGCAGAGATTTTAGACCTTCTAAGAGTAATAAAGTCCTTCTTTAATAAGTTATAGTATGCTCGCAACTAGATATTATTCTATTTTATAATCTAGAGAGAGTTCTTATATAATAATATATAACCCTTTAATATCTTAACTTATTCTAACTTTATTAGAAACAGTTTCTTTAAAATATTATAGCTAGCCTAGAGACGCTCTAGCTCTTAAAGCTTAGTTTAATTACTCTATAGTTTATTAGTAACTTGCTATATAGTTATTAATAGTAATATAATAATATTTTATTAGAACTTAGGCTTCTAGTTAACTGCGTTAACAAACTATATATATCCTTAAACTTTAATTTTAACTAGCTTTATACTATCCTCTATACTAGTTATACTAATATAAAGTTTATAATCTAATATATTACTATTAGTGTTAGTAATATTAGTAAAGTATATATACTTAGAGAGATTAGTAAGTAGTAAACTAGTATAGTTTTATTAGTTGTGTATTGTAGTTAGAAGAATAGGTGTGTTTATAAATAGTTGCCTTTATTATAAAAAGATTTATCTTTTATATTATTATTATCTGCAAAAGTCTTATTATAATCTTGAAGTTAAAAAAGTCTCTTTTTAAATATAACTTTGCGCTTATTGCAACGTCGCTCTATTTCTAATAAGTTATTATCTAACGTATTCTAATTTATAGGTAGAGTACTCTAAGTAGTGCTCTATTAAGTTAGGACCTCTCTATCTAAGACGCAGTAGCAAAGTCGCAGGACTTCTTATAGAAGCTAATATTATTATTATTCTTATTATAGCTAGGTCTTACTATCTTATCTACTATATATAATAGGTTTATTTAACTGCCGTCGACGATACCGCCGTGCAAAACGTCGACAACGAAATTATCGTTATTTTGTGTATATTTTGTTACTACTACTGTGTGCTAGGTGCTAGGTTTTAGTACCTCCTATTTTACTCCTCTCTGTGTATAGTGCGGATTCGACCTTGATTAGAATCTTAACACGACGAAGATCTTTAATATAATAGGTTTATCTCTTAGTAAGTGTATATAACTTAAGTTAAGGGTTAAAGGTTAAGGTTGTAAAGTTAGTAGGTTTTATAGCTAGTTATAGCTATTACTTTTTATACTAGGTATTATAATATAGCCTATATATAATTATAAAATTCTAAGTATATATAAAAACCTAGAACTTTATATAGTAATATTAGAGTCTCTAGGCTTTTACTAAAGTAGGTAAGACTTATTAGAATTACTATAAGATCTAAGACTTTTAACTATGCAAAGCGAGTGCGTCTAGAAACTAGATCTACTACTATACTACACTAGAGTAATTTACTAGAGGTATAGGTCTTATTAACTTAACTTATAACTATGCCTTCTTTTTTATTTATATCTTTTTTACGCTCTTTTTAATTACTAAGCAGAGGGCTTTGCTTTTTTGTTATATTATTTACTATGAAAGCCTTTATTATGCTACCTCTAGGTAGTTAATTTAACGCTACATAACTATGCCTTAGGCTATAAGTTATTTAGGTTATTACTATTTGCTATTATTATTATATAGGTCTCATATACCTATCTACTATTATTATAGAGGTTCTATATATCGCCTTCTACTATTATTATAAAAATTCTATGTGTGTTATAACTATCTACTATTATTATAGAGGTCCTGTGTGTTCTAAGTAATAGAGAAGATATTATAGTTAAAGATAATACTATTATTAAATCTAGGTAATATTATTATTATCTTATTATCTCTTATTAGTAAGGTAAACAGAGTTATATAGTAATTTATAGTAACTTATAATAAGTTAAAATTATTATAACTATAGATAGCTTATCTAAGTAAGCTAGGCTTATAGTTATTATAATAACTAGATTTGCTTATTAGTAAGCTACTCTTATAATTGCTATAGTAGTTGCTATATATATAAAGCTTAGGAAGCTTATAAGTTATTATTAATTATAGGGAGCTACGTTACTTATATGGCGTTATATTAACTACCTAGGGGTAGCACGATAAAGGCTTTTATCTTAAATAATATAATAAAAAAAGCAGAGCCCCCAGCTTAGAAATTAAAAGAGAGCGTAAAAAGGTCAAAAAATTTATATATTATTCTATTAGTACTATATTTTATTATAATAATATTATATATTATATGTAATAACTAGTAAAATAAAGGGTTTTTTATTAATTACTAACTAATTATGTAATAAAAACATAGTATTTTTAAATTTAATAACTAAGGACTAGTATTTTCTCTATAATTCTATAAAAAATTAAATTTATAGCTTTACTAGTAAAAAAGTTATAAAGCTTTAAAAAAATTACTTACTTAGACTAAATTATATATATTTATATGACTCCTTAGCGAGTTCGAATCTCGCCCTCTCCCCCTCTGGTTTTTAAACACTAAAAAAACCAATCTTTGTAGATAAGAAGAAAAATAGCCTAAATAAGCTAGTATATCTCTAATAATTGAGAAATTTTCTAACTATTTGAGCTAGTCTTAACTAAGTTACTAGATTAAACTTATAGGACGGGAAAGCTAAAGCTATTAGCAAGTACCTCTAATAATTAAGAAATCTTTAACTAGTTACTAGTCTTAATAAGTTATTAAGATTTAAACTCATAGGACGAGAAAGTTAATTAAGGCATATTACTATCTTCTAATTTAGGAAATTTTTTGTTGGAAATTTTAATTCACGCTTTGGATAGACAATACGCCACTAGTATTAGTTTTCCCTTAACTCCCTTTTAAAGGACTTTTTTCACTAGGGGAAAGTGCCCCTTATCCACCTATACAATTTGCCTATGGCTGTATTTACTTTACAGAAAATTTAGAAGCAATAGAAATGTTAATAATATATATTTATATATATTTATATATATTATATATATTTATATATATTATATATACTTATATATCTTTATACTAGCAAATTACTTATATAAAAATATATAAGTATGCGCATATTTACGCATATTTACGTATAGCTAAGTAGTCTCTTTAGAAAATACTTTTCTAATATAGTTAGGAATATATGCTGCGCAGTAGATAGATATATACTATATAGTTTTGCCCTACTAGAGTAGATAATACCTTTATCTTGCACTACTTAATTCTAGTATCCTATTTTACTATAACTAAATTATTATCTAAAAGTATACTTTCTATAATTATCTTCCTAGGACTAGTGCGTAGTATATAGTGCATTTTTAGCATCTATATAGGTAGTAGATAGGATTTTATATATATAGATTCCTTTTCTATAAAATTTATTAGTGCGCATCTTATAAGCCCTACTACTTAGAGAAAGCATTGATCTAGTAGGAATTTAAACATCCTAGGGCTTAGAGAGCTATTAACTTATTCTAAGCTTTAGTACTTTATTCTATAACTCTTCTTAATTATTACCCTTAGTATTATATAGTACTAATTTGTATTCCCCACTTACTATACTTATTATCTTTCTTAGCTTTTTCTTTGTTTTATAGCAGCTACTATATATATTATAGCAAAATAGAAACCTATAGACTTACTAATAAGACCTATAAGTCTAATACTCTAGAGTATATAATAATAGTAATAGATTTATTAATACTATTATTTAGTAAAAGCCCTTATTAACTTCCTTAGTGCTCTCAAACCTCCTTTTATTTAAATATAATATTGCGTAAATTTAATCTTACTTCTAGTAGAATTATAGTACTATATAGTAAAAAAGACACTATTTTATATATTAAGGCGCATAATCCTAGTACCTAAGGTATCTTATTAACTAAGGGCAAAGCTAGAAAGCTTACTAAGAAGCTTGCCTATACTTTAAGAGAATAATTTAGTATTAGTACTAATAGGTCTAGAAAGAATATAGTTTTTTATAATATTAACTAGATAGCACTTTTTACTAGTAATTTTCTATAGTATTATAGCTACTAGAGATATCTACTTAAGAGCAAGTTCTCTATTTATAGTTTCTAAGTTAACTCGCTAAATTAAAGATAGGCATATAAAAATAATTATCTATAGCTATAATATTAAAGAAATAGTTATAGAAACTATGTAGAGCTATAATTTCCCCTTTAAAAATATTCTAATTTTATAGTTATATCTAGAACGCACTCTAGAGAGTGTTACTAGTAAGTAAAAGTTTACTTTAGGTCTAGAGTTAGATTAGGAACGCATTATAGATTTAGAGAAGCTAAGTAGAAGCTTACTTTACTTACTATATTTATTTGTGTGGTGTTAAATTAACTACCTAGAGGTAGCACGACAAAGGCTTTTATCTCAAATAACATAATATAAAAAGCAGAGCCCCCTGCTTAGTAATTAAAAAGAGCGTAAAAAAGGTAATGACAACAATAAAACTATATTTATTTAGCACTACTAGCTTACCTAAAAGTAATTCTTCTTTAAGAGTGCATATACTATATAAAGTAATAAGCTCTTTATAAGTATCTATATTTTCTATTATAATATTATTATAAAAGTAGTTATTCTAGCTACTACTAACCGCTAGATATACGCTTCTTAAAATAAGCCGTATCTTAATATCTATACTCTTACCTATTTTTCTTCTACTTATATAGCAGGTATTTAATTCTACTTTATTAATTCTTTCTATAATACTAGAACTATATTCTAGATGCCTAACTTTTTATTCCTTTAGTATTTAAGCTATTATAAGGAGTACCGCATTATAATCTTTTTTACTATTCTACCTATTTATTTTACTATTATAAAGTACCTAATAGTAATAGACTAGCTTAATAGTGTGTGTATTACGTATACTAGTGCTATATTTATAAGCGCAGAACTGTAGAAAGTTGCTAGTGCAAAGATGGATAGACTAGAGCTTAGTGTTTATTAGCTAGACTTAGGAAATAAGCACATATATGCCGCTATATATAATAGATAGATATATAGGTAGTGTTAGTTTACTAATATTAAATATGCTTCTAAGGTTTATCTATCTATACTTATATTAATATATAAATAATTAATAATTTTTTTTTAGAATTATAAATAATAATAGTAATAACGTTTCTAATAGTAAGCCTAGAGAAGCATTATTAAAAGAGGCCTCTTATAATAATAGACTACTATAATAGCCTAAGCGCAAACGCAGAAAGTTTTATTAATAGCTAGTTATAATTAGGTAATATTATATAAGTTAAGAATAGGATTCTTTTTATTATTAACTATAAGAAGGAACTTATATAAATACAATAGTTACTAGATTACTCTAGCTAAGCTTAAGATAATTATTATTAGCTATTTACTTATATTATAGATGCTGCTATTATTAAAGTCTAGACTAGTAATAGAAACAAAGTGCCTTAAGCCTATATTATTGCAGATAAAGCTAAGCTATCCACTTTAGAAATAATATCTTTTATTAAAATATAAGTTAGCCTATATAAAAAGCTTTATAGTAGAGTTTTCTTTATAGCTGCTATTTTATAGACGCTAAGTAGTAAGATTTTAAAAAAAAAGACTTAAAAGAAATGTTAATAGTATAGAACGCACTATTTAAGAAACTATCTAGAGTTGCTAAGTTTCTTTAGAGAGTCTAATATTCTTAGGTTATAGTAGAAGTCTTTTATATATATAGGAAACCTATCCTTTCTAATATTTTTTTTTAAACTAAAGGAAATATAACTTTCTCTAACCTAGATAACTACTTTAATATTTCTAGAATATATACACACTTAAAAATTTTACTTAAACTTTACTAGTATCTTTATATTACTTATATTACCTTTATTATTTACTTAATTTTTAAACTTTATATAACTAGTACTTTACGCAGGTCTAATAATAAACATATTACTAAATTCTCTTTATTTTATTTAGTTTTGTCCGTACACCGTACGGGTAAGGGCACCTAAGGGTGTTGAGATTTCAATATTGCCGCACAATAACATCACGTGGGGATCACTTGATGCCCGTGCGTCGCGGTCCGTGCGCCGTAGGATCTTCTCTCCTTTCCATCCGCACCCTCTCTAGAGATAAGCAATTAATACTAAAGTTATTCTATTATATTATTATCTTTTCTTATATAATTATTCTATACACTCTCTATACTTGCTAATATAGAGTATTAGAATCTAATGTCTATATAGCTAGCTATAAAGTACCTATTTAATAAGTTTAATAATATTATAGACTGCCTTATTTTACTATAATAATTTTTTAGTATACTACTAGCAAGACTATATAGTATATATTAATCTACTATATAGTATATATTCGTAACTATATATAGCTAGAGCTTAAAAAATAGCTTACTTGCCTATATTTATATATATAATCCTTGTTATTAATACTACTTTAAAACGCTTTTCTATATTTATAATAGTAAAAGAAATAACTACTATTATTATAATCTTTCTATTAGAAATCTTTTAGTTATAAAAAAAAACTATATATATTATTATTAGCTTGCTAAACTTTTTATAACCTTTTTTCTAGTTTAAGGTTAAAGTAAATTAAAATAGAAAGATTATTATATACTACTATATATAGCACCTAATTCTAATTAAAGACTAACTTTAAATACTACTTAATAACGTAATAATAGTTTAAACTTACTTACGCCTCCTAATTTATAAAAAATTTACTTATAAGAGTCTCTACGCTAAGATTTACTTAGCGAGTTTAAATGCGCTTTTTTTATTATATTATTTAAAATAAAAGCCTTTATAATTCTACAATTAAGAAATTTTTTATACGCGTATAAGCACCTAAGGCACCTAAGTAGCCCTATATAAGACTATATATATCTATACACTAAATATACTTAATACGTATTAGTAATACTACTTTTTTTCTTAGTATACGTCTATATAAAGTTGTGTAAAGATGCGCACCTATACTACTAGTGCACCTAGAATAGCTAGAGTAACTTAAATACTTTAGATATCTATACTTTTTATAAAATACTAATTAATTAGCAAATAAAGCTCTTTAATTAGCTAAAATTTAAAAAAAGCTTAGTAATCTACTTAGTAAGCTGCTTAGGAGGCTGTTTAGTAAGCTTTAAAAAATTAGAATTTTTTAAAGTATAAAGTTAAAGTCTTTTACTACATAGTAATTACTAGTTAATATAATAGTACTAACTACTAGCGTATTATATAGAACTTCTATCTAACTTTAAAATCTAGATTTTAGTTATAAAAAAACCCATAGTAGTTAAAATTAAAAATAGAAAAATATAGTTTTATAATTATTTAAAAGAATTAGATTAGGTGAAAATTAGTAGCTTAGTAAAGAAGAACACTATTTTAAAAAGTACAAACTTTAATAACTTTTTAACTACTTTACTTTTATTAAAACTTTTTAAAAGATTTAAATAATACATTATTAGTACTATATTATTATATATATAAATAGTACGTAATATATATAATAACTAGTATAATAAAAAGTTTTTTATTAATTACTAACTAATTATGTAATAAAAATAGTATTTCTAAATTAAATAATTAAAGACTAGTATTTTCTCTATAAATCTATTAAAAAATTAAAATTATAGCTTTTATTAAATAGGCTCTATAGCTAGCTGTATAGATATTAATATCTAATACTCTATATTAGTAAGTGTGTAAAGGGTGTACGGGATAATTATATAAGAAAAGAAAATACTATAATAAAACTAACTTAGTATTAATTACTTATCTCTAGAAAGAGTGTAGATAGAAAGAAAGAAGATTCTACGGCGCATAGGCTGTAGCGCATAGGCATTATATAATTTCTACGTAATACTATTATATACGGCAATATTAAAACCTTAATACTCTTAGGTGCCCTTACCTATATAGTGTACGGACACTAGCAACTTTTTATTTTAAGGTTGCTATTAGTAGTTCTCTCTTCCTCCGCACAAACTATCTACTTGCTAATATTTATCCTATCTACTATTATTCCCCTATCTATACATCTTCTACTTTAGTTTACTACTATTTGTTAAAGGCGCAATTAGGCTTATTAGTAATAGAGTAGCGGTCTGGCTAATAGCGGTTAAGGGTAAGATTGCGCAGTTAATAATAAGATTGCGGCGATAATATGTTATTTATATAGAGTTCTTTTTACTTAGTTTATTTCTTATATAATAGGTAGACCTATTTGTCTTATCTATTTAGGTAGTAATATTAGGCAATCGTGCAACGTTAGATAAGGGGAAGATAAACACTAATAAGGGGTAGAAATTAAGGCTCTAAATAGAAGGAAGATATATATAAGGTAGACTTTCCTTCCTCTATTCTTCTCTTTCTTATCCCCCACTTCGAATATCTCTCCGTACGTGTCCCTTCTCCCTGGCTCTTTTCTCTTTTGTTAAGCTAATCCCCTATTTTATATAGTGCTAAAGTGTGTTCCTTATTATATAATATTTTATCTCTATATAATACTAACTTAGAGTAGACAATAGCGCTTATACTAGTAGGTCTTAACTAGCTAGGCCTTCCTAGCTTTAATACTACTGTAGTGGCTCTTCTAGGCAAAAGAATACGTATTACCCTTCTAACTAGTTTCTAGGCAAACTATATATTTATCTAGAGCATCTCTATTAATATAAGTTCCTCTATTCTTTGCTTTTTTATATGGATACTAATTGTAAAAAATAGGCTAAGGAGTTACGTGTCGCACATTTGCCTTTATATAATATTAATATTATTCTTATAGCTAGTACAGACCTATGTCTATGGGTTACTAAGCTTATTTAGCGTAAGGGCTACTTTCGCGCGCTTCTTATCTAGTTACGTAGTGTCCTTAGGGGCACTACGTGCGCTCACCGCTGTGGCGGTAACTCTGGCCCTAGGCCCTTTACTAAGTGTTGTATAGTATTAATCTTTAAGGATAAACTATTCTACACACTTCTTTGGCTTTATCTTATAAATATATTCGCTAGTTGTGTAGTAAAGATAGGCAGTAGTAGTTAGGTAGGATACTTAATTATTGCCATTCTTATTATTTTTACTCTACTCCTCTTCTTTGTGCAAAGTAGGTTTCTTATTATTATACCCTTCTATATATCCTAAATATAGGACTAAACGGTTTCGTACAAAGGCGTTTTATTATTGTGCTCTTTATAGAAGGTAATATACTACCTTATTACGTGGGTACGCTTATTGCGTAAATAGTTAGAAGACTAATAACCTTTCTTATAGTATATAAAACACTTCTTTAGTCTTATATAAATATTATTTAATTAGAATCGCAACAATAATAGTATAAAATATTTGCGAAATTCTTGTCTATAAGAGACTAGTAATCTTCCTCTTTATATAGAAAAGTTGTATTTATAATTAGTGTAGTACGTATTAGTCTATTATAGGTACTAATTAGATTGGCAGTTAATTGTAACTTAAATTAACGTATAGATATTAGTAAATAGAGCTTTATAGGTAGGCTTAGAGGTAAATATAGCCTACTCTAGCTCTATGTGTCTATAGTATACTTATATAATAGTAGTATAGAGAGAAATTTCCCTAGTAAAGTTCGCACCTAATGCTTTCTATATAAGGGTAAGCCTATTAATTATTACCTCTAGGACTTTGTGTAGACTCTCTTATTAGAGTTCTCGCGCTAGTATTATGCGAAAGTTATTGTGGTCTAGTCTGTCTAATACTAGTTATAGTTAATAGTATTGTTAAAGTGGCTGTTAAGTGCTTTATATAAGCACTTCTATAATTATTTAGGATAGATAGTATAGAGGTAATACTGTGTGCCGCACGGCTAGTAAGGATATCTAAAAAGATATTTGGGTATTAATTCTTAGTAATATCTAGGCGTCTGTATAGATCTATAAAAATTCTAGTCTGTCTGCCAAAATGTCGTACAGAGCTCTAGTATAGTTATTATTCTTATTTTATACCTTTTAAAATTAGATTATCTTATTAGCTAGAATTTTCTAAGAAGGTAGGTTGTGCTTAGGTAGAAGTTTATATAGGTTAAATTATAATATAGGCTTAGTCTATATAGATTAGTATAGTGCCTATAATTTATATTTAACTAGTGGTGGTTCTATTTCGTATAGCGTTTAATAATTACGAGTAGGTAGGTAGAATAGTAGTTAGGTACTATATATAAAGAGTAATAGGTTATTTAGTTATTTATATATAAATAAGATCGTCCTTAGTACTTATGTAAAGGTTCTCTTCTTAAGATGTTTATAGGGACCTATAGCTATATAGGTGCCTATAGTAGTAGCGGCTTACTTTGTTTAGGTTTGTGCAATAGCCTAACTAGCTTAGGTGTCTTTAAGATTAGTCTTAGTGTTTACGTATAAGGAGTTAAGCGGGCTAGTAAGAGTAGTAATATATAAGTAATATTTATATTGCCTTAGGCTACTTTGTATAGTTTGCTAGCACTTATGGCTTTTTTAGCGTCTATTCTTAGTGTAATGCCCTTTTCTCCTAAGACTATAATAAGCTCTCTCCTAAACGCATAGTTTAACTTTAAAAAATAGTGTTTTTTCTATCCTTTAAAGTCTTCCTAGAATAATTCTAAGAAAGCTATCCCCTTTTTAGTATAATTTATAATAATTAGCAATAGTATATACTATGTATAATTGTATTTCTAATAGAGAGAAATTATTTACTAGGCTAATTTTATTCTTCTAGTACTTAGGTCTTATTTCCTTACATAGTGTTGCCTCTAATATTCCTATTCCTTTAGTATACTTATTGTACAGTCTAGTATATTTAGGCACATTAGTGTTATCTTATAAGGTAAAAGTAGTAAAAGTGGGGGCTTTGTGCGAAGTAGTAGTAGGGGTAGTTATTACGTAACTAGTTTATTTAATAGGTTATTTATATAGAGAGTTATACTTTATTAGAGTTTATTATTATCTAACTATATGTTTATATAGTTACTAGTAGTGTGCTTAGTGTGTACTATATTCTCTTAAATCTTATATAGTAGTAATATCTACTTACTAACTTAATAAAAGAGTTAATCTACTATTTCTATAGATAAGGATAAGTTTTATACGTCTTATATAATCGCTTTCTTTATTTTATATAATAGTAATAGTTACTTACTAACTCTATAAAGGTTTAATTTACTATTCTCTTACGTATAAAGAATAGGGTATAATAAAATAAATTATATAGCTAATAATAACTTATATAATCTATCTTTACTCTTACTAATTTATAGTTAAGAGTTAGTTAACTACTAATTAGTATTAAATAGGCTCTATAGCTAGCTATATAGATATTAATATCTAATACTCTATATTAGTAAGTGTAGAAAGTATATAGAATAATTATTATAAAAAAAATAATATAATAGAACTTAGTATTAATTACTTATCTCTAGAGAGGGTGTAGTAGATAGAAAGGAGAAGATCCTATAGCGCACGGGCATTACGTAATTTCTACGTAATACTATCGTGCGGTAATATTAAAACCTTAATATTCTTAGGTATTCTTACCTATATAGTATATAGATAGCTTTACTAGTAAAAAAGTTATAAAGCTTTAAAAAAATTACTTATTTAAACTATTTATATATATATCTATATAAGTCTACGTATATTTATATATCTTTATATATTTTTATACTAATAAATTACTTATAACGTACTTTGCACTCGAGTCGAACACTCTATCGAGTTGGACACTTTGCCAAGACCCCACTAAAACGTACTATTTGCAATAGTATAACGCGATGCCTTAACCACATAATAAACTACTAGCGTTAAAAGAAGCGCGTATATAGCTTGCGATCTAGGCTATTAAATAAGACGCGACACTCTCTTAGCAACGCGCTATAGCTATCTACAATATCTCTCAAAATACATACACCTAGCGACCAACGCGCTAGAAAGACGTTTAGACGCGACTGCGCACCTAATAAAATAAGACTTACTATAAGAGAGGAGCAGGCAATTATGGAGCATATACTCGACCTAGACGCGCGAGAATTTCCGCCTTGGCTCGATACTATAAAAGATATGGCTAATTCTTTACTACCTGCACGCCACTATAAGCTAGTTAGCCAAAAGTGGCCTTATAACTTTGTTAAGCGCTAGCTAGAGCTTAAAGTTAAGTTTAATCGAAAGTACGACTACAAGAAAGCTCTCTAGAAGGATTCTAAGGTGATATAAGACTAGTTCCGGCTTATAGAGAACATAAAGGCCAAATATAGTATCCTAGACAAGGACACCTATAATTTTAATAAAGCAGGCTTTATAATAGGCATAATATTAACTAGAGTAGTAGTAGTTATAGGCTCTAAGCGTTAAGAACGGCCAAAGCAGGTGCAGCAGGGCAATAGGGAGTGAACACAATAGTTATCTAAGGCATCAATACGATAGGGTGGTAAATCCCACCCTTTATTATCTTTGGGGGCAAGCACCACCTCTCCGCCTAGTATAAGGAGAAGAATCTACCTTATATAATTAGGTTATTACAGTCTCTAAGAACAGCTAGACAATAAATAAGCTTAGTCTATAGTGGCTAAAGCACTTTAATAAGCATACAAAAGAGGCGTGTTATTAGCATAATATGTTTACTTATTCTTAACAGCTATAAGAGTTATAACTTATTCGAATTTAAATAGTATTATAAAAAGAGTAATATTGTTACTCTTTATATGCCCTCGCATTTGTCGCACCTCTTATAGCCACTTAATATGGGCTGTTTCGCGCCTTTAAAAAAGGCGTATGGGCGCTAAGCTAAGGATTTAATACGTAACCACATCACGCACATTACTAAAATTAAGTTCCTACCTTACTTTATTACTGCTTTTAAGGCTTTGTTTACTAAAAGTAATATTAAAGAAGGCTTTTAAAGTGCTGGCCTAGTGCCCCACAACCTAGAGAAGCTGTAATATCGCAGCTTAACGTCCGCCTGCGTACGCCTCCACTTTATACTATTCGCGATAGTATATAGGAGTCGTAAACTCCGCGAAATAGTATAGAACTTAGATTGTAATTAACGCTAGTTAAGTAGAGAATTTAAAGGCATGTGGATAGTTCCCTAACTTATATAGTTAAGGCGATAAAAAAAAAAGCTCGTTAAAGGCGCTAAGATAATAACGTATCCGTGCGCGTGATGCGCGGATTCGCGTGATGCGCCGCTTTTTACTAGGAAAATTAAGAAAACAAGAAAGTTTAAAGCAGTATAATTCTTTAACTACCTTTCCTTTTTAAAATCTTCCTTTATTAAAGTTATTAAGAAAGACCATCCCTATAACTTTAGAATTTTAGTTTTCTAATAATAATTAGTTTTAGGAAAAAAAGTGTAAAAGTGCTAAAATTTAAGTCCCTAAAATTTAAAAATAATACTTTTTTAGGTGTAAAGTATACTATTTAGAATATATTTTATATTAGAACTTTTCTTATAAAGAGCTACTTAAGAAGATAGATTATCTTTCCTAATTTATTTTTCTTAAAAAAATAAAAAGATAATCTAACTTTTTAGTTAAGAGTTTTATTAAAAAGAACCTAATATAAAATGTGTTCTAAATAGTATACTTTACACCTAAAAAAGTATTATTTTTAAATTTTAGGGACTTAAATTTTAGCACTTTTATATTTTTTTCTTAAAACTAATTATTATTAGAAAAATAAAATTCTAAAGTTATAGAGATGGTCTTTTAATTAATACTTTAATAAAGGAAGATTTTAAAAAGAAAAGGTAGTTAAAGAATTATACTGCTTTAAACTTCCTTGTTTTTCTTGATTTTCCTAGTAAAAAGCGGCGCATTACGCGAACCCTAACACCACAACAGCTCTACAAAAAACAAGGCTGTAGAGCCACATACTGTGGTTATTATTATAAGATTTTTTTAGTGGAGTGCTATATTGATACCTGCGATCAACTTGCGCTATTTGTATCTACTTGGAAGCTTGATGTTGCGGCCACGCTGCGTAGTCTTGGGTGGAGCTGCTGATGCGGCACCTGAGGCCTCCTTAGTAGCTACAGCGTCAACCACACGTTTCTGACACTTATTGCTTTGTGTAGATAGCTGCGAGGCCTTTCTCTTACCCTTTTGGGCAGATTGTAGAGCTTTTGCTGCGATACGAGCCTCCTTTTCGCGAGCGCGCTCTGCTGCCTTCTCAGCCCTCTCCTTCTCCCTGGCTACCTTGGCTGCCTCCCGCGCCACACGCTTCTCCTCTGCAATTTTCTCCTTGTAGAGCTTAGCTGCCTTCCTTAACTTAGCTGTCTCAGCTTTTTAAAGCTTCTGCTCCTTCTCCTCTTGCTTTTTTATAGACTGACGTACGCGAGCCTCCCTAACCTTGGTGACTAGAAGACTGCTCCCCCATAGTACTCTTGACGTTGTTGAAGATCTAGAGGCTTGCCCTTCTTACTACGCTTCTTTTTAGTAGCAAGAGCTTCTCTTAACCTAGTATTCTCGTAGGAGAGCAGCTGAACTTTAGCTAAGATATAGTGGAGTGAGCGACTAAGCTTCTGTGCGTCCTTCCTACTCTGTTGCTCTGTAGCTTGTACAAGTCGGTCTAGTTCGCGCCAGTTATCTCCACTAAGAACTGACTTAGAGCTCTCTCTCGTGATCCTTGGTCATCATCCTGGGTTGTTTTCTTGAATCTTTTGAGTATAACCTCTGGGTCGAATGGTGATATACCAGTTGCTTCAAAAGACTTGAATATCGTCTCCTCCTTAAAGGAGCTCATCCACGCCTTCTAGAAAAGGGGGAAGAAGTCGCCTTTCTTGATTGGGACTAGGCCTTGGCTCTTTTGGAGGTGGGTTGTGAGCTCGGCTGAGTACGCTAATAAGAGAGGCTTGAAGAGCACTACATTAAGTGGCTAAAGCGTATGCGTCGAATGAGGCGGAAGTATAGCTAGGAGGATCTTGTTCCGATCACAGTACTTGATAAAATTAATAGTAATATGTGATCTATGGCCGTCGAGAATGAGTAGCCTGTATAATTGCTGTGCCTTGGCCTTGGTGTAGCGATTAAACACCTGTTTAAGCTAGGTAAGGCTAAGATTGTTGTTAGTCCAGCCTGAGGGTGAAGAGCTAACGTGTACGCTGTGCGTTCCTGCCTTAATATCGCTAACCTAGCTTGGTTGTATGTCCTTGTTGGTAGACTAATAGATAAGGCTGGGTGGCAAGGCTGATCCATTAGCGCAGACGCACGCTAGGATGGTAATTTATTCACGAGAGCTATCTTGAAGAGCTGCTCTAACTTCCTTCCGCTCCCACATTCGCCTGCTAAACACTCTTTTTGATCTACTAATGACACTAATAAGGAAGCCCTTTTCATCCATATTGTATGTGTGACGAGGCTCGATATTGTATTCCTTAATCTTGCCACCTAGAAGATTAAAATACAGGCTGTATTTATCCCCTAAGTCGGCTTGGTGGCGATTGCTGTCCATACCAGCTGCCTACTGAGAGATTAGATGGATGGATACTGTGTTGGTTGATGAAGCGCGTAACCCAGCTCTCGCTTACCGGTACCGAGGCTCACCGTCCGACCAGCCCCACCACCCAACAGAGCCACCCACCACGACAACACCTTAACTTCAACACGCAATAACTCCACCAGTATAAGCCCAATCAAGGCTGCGCTTGCAGCTATTAAATCGCTAGAACCTAGAAAACAATTTAGCTATAGACAGATGGCAAGAGAGTATGGTTGTAACCATGCAGCGCTCGCACAAAGACATAAGGGCGTCTCAACCTCACGCGCTACCCAGGCTCAAAACCAGCAAGCTCTCCACCCATAACAGGAGCAGGAGCTCCTACTCTATATTAAAAACAGCTTACTAGCTAAGGTCTCCTACCTACATAAGCTATAATTAGAAATTTCGCCTCATAAATCGCGAGGAGAGAGCTTAGAGTAAACTAGGTTAATCGCTTTGTCCACCAGTATCCTGACGAGCTCATCTCAAAATGGACGACGGGCATTGACAATAGTCGCCACAAGGCTAATTCAGGGAGGAAGTACAGCCTCTACTTTGACCTCCTACGCGAGAAGATTGAGCAGTATCACGTTGAGCCTCGTCACACACATACAATATGGATAAGAAGGGGCTTTATGCTTGGTGTTATAGGTCGCTCAAAGAGGATCTTTAGCAGAGCCTCGTACGAGGAGGGGAAGAGGAGGAGTACTACTATCCAGGATGGCTCGCGAGAGTGGATAACGCTGCTAGCCTGTATCTGCGCTAATGGATCTTACCTTGAGCCCCGCTCTCATCTATCAGTTAGCCTCAGGATCGATATAGGACTCCTAGCTACAGGCCCTCGATCATGGGACTTATTAGGTTCGAATCTCCTCATCGCCCTCTGGCTGGACGAACAACAATATATTGGCCTCGCGTGGCTTAAACAGGTGTTTAATCGCGGTACAAAGGCGAAGGCTCAATCTTCCTATCAATTGCTTATCCTAGATAGCCATAGATCTCACCTTACAATAGATTTTATTAAGTACTGCAATTAGAACAAGATCCTCCTCGCTGTATATCCTCCTTATTTAACCTATATACTGCAGCCGCGCTTAATGTAGCTATATTCAAGCCTCTGTCCACAACCTACTTAAAGGAGATCTTAGCCTTTATAGAAAGGAGCTAGGGCCTTTGCTTAATAAGCAAGAGGGATTTCTTCCCCCTCTTCTACTAAGCCTGGCAGGCCTCCTTTAAGGAAACGTCAATCCTAAAGGCCTTTGAGGCTACAGGGCCTCTCACCCTTTTATCCTAAGGTTATACTATAGAGATTCAACACTAGCCCAAGCTCCTTAAGCGATAGCAAGTCTTTAGCCTTAAGTGCCTTAAACTGAGGAGGAAGACTGAAGGCCTACTGCGTTAGGTAGTTAAGGATTAAGGTGATAAACGAGCTTAAAAGCTAAGCTAGGCCTTCCACCAAATCTTAACTCAAAGACCCTCCTTAAGTATAAGGTCAAGGGCCTACACAAGGCTCTAATTAATAAGAGAACGCGTAGGAAGCTAGGCAAGCCTCTCCTACTTAAGGAGCCTGAGGAGTATTAAGGTGGAGCTATATTTTGGTCTCTAAGGAAGGTGAAGGAGGCACGTGATCGCTGGCAGCTTTAGGAGCGTAAGGAGGAGCAGGTACAACACTAAAAAGCTAAGACAAATAGGCTTCGTAAAGAGACAAGACAGGCAAAGGCGAAGGAGAAGGAAATAAGGCGTTAGGCGAGGGCTGTAGCTAATCTAGTAAAGGAGAAGGAGAAGGCGGAGAAGGCTGCTGAACAGGCCTCTAGGGCAGCTGCTTGTAGGACTGCAAAACGACTCCAACAAGCTCTCAAAACGTCTTAAAAGGGTAAGAAGCGCAACCTTAAGGCTCCTATAAAAGCTACTCCTAGAAAGAGATCTATCGCGAGGCCTGCAGCTGGTGGGGAGGCTTATAAGGCTGTTATAGCTTATCCAGCTTCTACCTCGCGCAAAGGGCGCGTGATTAAAAACTCTAACACGATTTCTATAGCTATATATATTAATTAATACCTATAGATATTACCACTAAAAAATATCGCGATAATAACTATTATGTGAGGCTCTACAGCCTCAAGTTGCAGAGCTGTTTTGGTGTTCAGGTGGCTCTGTTGGGTGGTGGGGCTGGTCGGACGGTGAGCCTCGGTACTAGCTCTTTAGCTATTGTTGACGCGAAATTTCGTATTATCTCTCTGTAGGTGGTAAGTGACGCGCTGTGAGTTCCTCCTCTATATATCTAATAAGCTCTGCCTCTTGCTGTGGAGTGAGCTTTTGTTGGTTAATACTCTTAGACGCGTATGATTGTGTTTCGGCCTTGTGTCTTTGTGTGAGAGTAGAGCGTCACACACTATACTTTTTCGCTATTTTGTATAAGAGAATTGTTTGTTAGGTCCTAGCGACTCTATCTTAGCAAGCGCGTCGTCAATTAGAGCTATATTGGTGGAGTTAGTTATTGGGTGTTGAAGTTTGACGCGCTTTGTGTTGGGGTGCGCATTACGCGAACCGAACCCGCGCATTACCCTAGCTTGGCAGTCCGTGCAACGCGTCACTCCATGCAACACCCCCAACATAATCGCTTGGCCACAAACATAAGGCTATAGAGACAGCCACAAAAAAATAATATATTACAAGATTTTCTAGAGTTGAGGTCTCTAAGGCCTATAGATAATTGCTAGCTACTTAGATTATTAATATCTGCTTAGTGTTTTAATAATTCGGCCTTTGCGTGACTGTAAGGCGGATGCAACAGATAAGGCGTTATTAATATCTATAGCCTTACGCTAAGCCTGTTTCTTCTTAATAGATCTGCTAAAAGGCTTTAAGGCCTTCTTATTACCCTTTTAGGATAATCTGATACGTTTCTAAAGTTGACTTTGTGCCTTGCGGGCCTGTTATTTAAGACGTTAATCTACAGCCTTATTAGCCCTCTGCTTTGCGCGCGCATCTCTAGCAGCTGCTCAAGCAATACGCCTCTCCTGGAGAAGTCTTGCCTTAAGCTGCTAGCTAGCCTAACAAGCCTCTGCTTGCTCACTTTTTTAAAGCTGTTTTTTGCTAATCCTCTATATCTTTTTAGTGTTAATAATTGCGGGCCCGCTGCACGCTATAAGGTGACTAGAAAACAGCTCTACTATATAAACTTACTCTGGCCAATTAAGAGGTAAAGGCCTGCCTTTGCTTTAAGCGCTTCTTCTATATTAATAGGGCCTTGTGGAGGCCATTGTTTTTATGCTCTAAAAGCTGTTTCTGTACAGAGATATAGTGTGTATAGTTCGACTAAGCTTCTTGGCCTTATTATCTCCGCCTGTATCTACAGCGGCCCTTAGTAGCCTATCGATCTTTCTCTAATCTAAAGCACTAAGTACTGAGGTTAAGCTTCTTGTAATTCTTGCTTAGATAGTTAAGACTAATCAAATCTATTAAGTATAGTTGTTAGATCGAGCGGGGAGATGCCTATAGCTTTAAAGGCCTGGAGGATTAATAGCTGCCTTATTATATTAATCCAGGCCTGCTAGAACAGGCTAAAGAAATCTCTCTTAGCGATTAAGGCCAGTCCCTAGCTGTTATTTATAAGGCTAATAGCTCGTTTGAATATGCTATTAATAGAGGCTTAAAGACGTAGACATTAAGAGGCTGCAACGTATGCGTAGAATAAGGCGGATATATGGCTAGCAGGATCCTATTACGATTATAAAAGTTAATAAAGTCTATTGTAATATAAGATCTATAGCTATTAAGGATTAATAGCTAATATAATTGTCTAGATTTTGGCTTTGTAAGCCGATTAAACACCTATTACAGCTATATAAGGCCGATCTAATTATTGCTCTAGCTAGATTCTAATACTATAATAAAGGCCTAATAGTGTTTAGGATTAATATCCTCGGCCTAGCTTAATTGTATGTTGATAGAGCTAGCCTAATAGATAAGACCTAGGGCTAAGGCAGATCTGTTAGCGCATATATACAAGCTATAATTAGTATCTACTTATAGCTGCTATCTTGTATATGCTTGCCTTACAGCCTTGGCCTTGTATAGAGGCCTATTGAAGATCCTCTTGGAGCGGGAGGTAATGCCAAGCAGGAAGCCTTTCTCGTCCATATTGTACGTATCTCGAGCCTCGATCTAATATTGTTCGATCTTACGCTGCAAGAGCTCGAAGTAGAGCTTATATTTAGCTAGAGAATTAGCTTTGTGGCGATTGTTGTTAATGCCGGCCCCGTCTATTAAGATATTAAGGATTTCTTGTTCCGCTGTATAAAGCGATTAATTTAAGATATTAAGATCTGCTTTTTAGCTATATGTGAAGCAAAGCTCTGTATTATCTGCCTTATAGGAGGAAGGCTACGTTTAGTGAGCTGTTTGATATATTGTAGAAGCTCTACTTCTTGTTGTTGGCTAATATTTTGACGCGCGGAGTTGGCAGCTGCACCTGCTTGTGTGACGCCTTAGTGCCGACGCGTTAGTGTAGAAGTTACAACACCGTGATCCTTTGCAACCTGTCTATATAAGAAAGATTCTCCTGGCTCTCGCGATTTGATTGCTGCTATCGCAGCCTTAATTAGATCTATATTGGTGGAGATATGGCGCGTCAAAGTTGGGGTGTTGCATGGCGGGGTGTTGCATGGAGTGACGCGTTGCACGGACTGCCAAGCTAGGGTACGCGCACGGACACGTTAGGGCATTCTTTGGTATTAATGACCAAACGCAACGCCGAACTTTAAGCTGCTAATGAGGCCGCCACACGACGTAAATTATATAAAAGAAAGCGATTGCAGCAAGAAGGAGTCCTTACAGTTGAAGAGGGCCAGCGACTGGCTACTCTAAAGGACTCTGGGGTGCGTAGTGTGATGGCAAGAAGGCAAAGAAGAGGGTGCGCACTAATAGAGGCGAATCCGCTCAACGGCGCTGTGGACGCTGCGGCAAGCCTAGGCACAATAAAAAAAACCTGTAGACAGCTTATAGAAGTAAATTCTGAATAGTTTAGCCTATTTAGACTATCGAAAATAGTTTATGTTGACTCTATACTATTGTGAATAGTACAGAACTTGGTAGGGTCTTGGCAAAGTGTGTCCGACTCGATGGAGTGTCCGACTCGAGTGCAAAGTACGTTATAAAATATCTTTTTTTTATTACCTTTTTACGCCTTTTTTGATTACTAAGCAGGGGGGGCTCTGCTTTTTTGTCATGTTATTTGAGATGAAAGCCTTTGTCGTCCTACCCCTAGGTAGATAAAATAACGCCACACACATATAAAAATATATAAGTATACGCACGTCTGCGCATATTTATGCATAGTTAAGTAGCCTCTTAAGAAAAAACTTTCCTAATGTAAGTAGGGAGCTATTAAATTAGCTGTTAAAGTTAATTTTGGGTGAGTTTTGGGGGGGTGAGGAGAGCCGAGCGATTCCGGCCACCCGCTCTAACATACATAACGTGGGCCCACTTTTACTTTAGCGTGAACGAGCCCTGTTAACGCATGGACGTTAATCAGTAACCCTGTACAATCCTCCTCCACTTTCAAGATCAGCGGGACCGCTGACATGGTTTAATGTTGGCGAAAACCATAACAACCGGGGCCTAAGTTAAGATCGCCACAACCCCTAAAACCTCCTAAATTACTACATACTGGCAACAGTCAAGCACAACATTCTTTCCGGTATTATTGACACAATCGTTTGATTGAATTTCGTCGCGACGATGATATTCCTTCCGGCGTGTTTAATCCTTCCACTCATTAGCTTCCTATCATTCGTCCATTCTTTTCCCACCACAGAAAGTCTAGCAAAACTGAAGACATCTCCTGAGGACATTCATAGGACACTGCTCGAATTTCGCGATAAGCGCCTTCTTGTATCGACTGGGAAGCCAGTGGATGGTAGGTCGCACACCTTTTTTCCAACCTTGCAAATGGAGTTGACACCTTCGAACAGTTTCCGGTAAAACATGTATTTAAAGCTCCGAACTTCGCCGCTGGTGATCAACGGGGCCCTTGTCCTGGCATGAATGCTCTCGCGAACCATGGCTATATCCCTCGAGATGGAATCGCGAGTGTACTTTACAACTTTGCATCGTTTTGAAAGACATGTCTAATCGGAAACAGACTATTCAAGCAATCGCAGCTGCGAATGAAGGTTAGTGTAACGAGATTTGGCATATACGACAGAGAGATACTCACCGGCTGACAGTGTTCGGTATGGGCATCGATTTGGCTACCTTGGTTGCCGTCATGGGCACTGTGTATGCCGGAAACCCACTATCCCTTCAGCCTGGCTTCTCGATTGGCGGCGAGTCAAGCAAAGTGGGCAAAACATTCTTGGCGATTTTTTGGGGGACTTCTAGGTATAACATGCCCTACATTATCTCAGCTAGGAGCATACTCATGATATAGGAACACCCCGTGGCCTATCTGCCGCCCACAACTTCATTGAGTCCGACGCTTCCAACACGCGCGATGATCTTTATCTGACTGGCGATGCGTCTACCATGAACATGACCATGTTCATGGAAATCTACAACTCGCTGGAAGATGGCCCACTTACCTTCGACAAAGTCGGTGCGCGTATTGCTAAGCGCTTTGATGAGAGCGTTGCGTCCAATCCCCATTTCTACAGCGGGCCTTATACCGGCATGATCGGACGAAATGCCGGATACATCTTCAGTAGTCGTCGTCTCTTGAGCAACTTTAGTGCTGAGAATCCCATGGGTGCAATGAGTACGTGTCCCTACATTATTTAGTACCATCCCCAGACAAGCAAAGACTTACGCTCAAATCAGCCAAGAACGTATTGAAGTCGTTCTGGGCCGTCTATGATGATGACCGCCAACCCTCGGGCCTAGTGTACAGAAAAGGCCACGAGCAGATTCCACACAACTGGTATCGCAGGCCCGTAGACTACAGCCTTGTCCAGCTCAACGTCGACCTTCTCGAATGGTACGCGACACACCCCACGGTTCTCTCTATTGGCGGCAACATGGGAAAGGTGAATTCCTTCGTGGGCCTCGACTTCACAAACATAACAGGCGGAGTTCTTAACAGCGATACCATCCTGGAGGGAAATGGTCTTATGTGTTTTGTTCTGGAGGCTGTTAAGACGTTTGCACCAAACAGCCTCGGCACGCTCTTCAAGACTCTAGCTGCGCCGCTCGAGCTCGTTACAGACACTATTGCCGCACCCATTCTGAGTCTCGATTGTCCTGAATTCAAGGACCTCCAGACTGGTGGGACCGACCTTTGGGCAAAGCTCATGTCCTTTCCAGGCGCTGCGAAGGCTGGAAGTGCTTTGTGAAGCTATGCTCTACAAGAGCAGTCCTAGACAGAAATACTCTACATTAATCAGTACTGTTAATTCAATCCCTCCATAATTTACGATGGTTTGAAACGTGTAACCCAGTTGAGCATAGTGATGCTCGATTTCTGGATGAAAGAATCTAATATAGTTCGATTGCTTCGCGGCCTGCCATGTACCTGGCCATTTACAATTATCGTGCTATACTTTGGCTCTGCCCTGTGATTAATACTATTTATACCCTTTTTCTACTTATTATAGCTGTAAAACGGTCTCGACCGAGACCCACAGGCACTTCACAGTCAGATCACATGATGTATTCACATAGTATCCCACAGAGCTGGTATACAGAAAAAAAGGTTATAGCTAGATTTTCTTTTGCCATAGTATAGTTGCGGGATGCAGCTTTGTTCACAAAAAAAATAGCTGTAAAATTCTAGATATGCTGCTAAGTGTTATAACTTATAGAAGACTGTGCTAAATACAGATATATATGAATAAATGAATAAAATAAATAAATCCACATGTTTCCCTCCTGCATTTCCTCCCCCCCCCCCCCCCCCCCCAAAAAAAAAGACATGCATCGAGACAGATGCTCAGAAAACAAGAACTTAATTTCACCTCAAACATTTATGCTACTTATATCTCTATGCAATGTTAAATGTACCATCTCACAAATTCCATCAGGCCAAAAGCAAGCAAAACAGCACCAACCGACCCCACGCCACGCCACGCCACGCCACGCCACCCTCCGGCCGGCACTACATAGCCCCTCACACTTTCCCCAGAGCCACCTACCTCACCAGTCTCTCAAATCAAGCCAAATCAAATCAAGACAAACGAAAAAGAAAAAGGCAATATCTGTACAATACAGGGTATCTCGTATTTCTCACCCCCAAGTGATCATCACAATGGCATAAACAACCGTGTACGCAAAGAAAAAAGAGTGTGCAACGAGCGACAACCACAACATCGACATCGCCATCAACATATGAAAAACAAGTCCTGAAAAAAAAAGAAAAAGAAATCTCAAAGCCTATTCAACATCCTACTGATGTTCAACCACGACTCCAGCTCGTCATTTCCGGTGGAGAAGTCCTCGTGCGGATCGAACGATGCCTTTTGCCTTTGTAGCACAGGGAGCGGTTTCTCGGAGAGGTTCGAGGTGGACATGCTCACGCCGCTGTCTACGCGAGGGGTTTGGTGCGGCTTTTGGAGTGATTCGTTGATATTCGTGGAAGATTTTGGGGGCGGGATGGGGGCCTCCGCAGGTTTTGGTGGAGGTGGGGTGTAGTGGATACTTAGCATTTGCTCTGCGAGGCGGGGCGGTGCGGGGACAAGCTGTTTGGTGACGGGTGGTGGTTGATGTTTTGGTATGGGGAGTGGTGTGGTGGTGGACTTTTGAGTTGGTGATAGATTGGTAGTGGTAGGATACTGTGGCGGTTGTATCGGGGCACTTTGTTGTTTCTTAAGGACCTTTCTGTCCTCGTTGACTGCGGGTTTCTTGACTTCAGGCTGCTTCATCTTGTCGAGTTTCTGGGTTCCAGCTGATTTTTGAGACAATTGTCGGCATTCTCGTTCTTCGGCCTGCCTCAGCATACGGACTAAGTCCTGCTTCTCCGTGTCTGGGGACTTATCCGAGACACAGGCCAAGGGCGTGAGACCCTTGTGGTTCTCAGAGCAAGCTTTTGCACCAGAGCGCAGCAGGCATGAGACAATCCTTACGTTACTTGCAACGACTGCGGCATGCAGTGGAGTGTTGCCTTCACTATCATGGCTTTGCAAGGCTGCCCCCGAGCTCAATAGCAGGTCTACAATCTTTTCAAACCCATTCTGGATTGCGGCGAAGAGTGGTGTGCGCTGTTGATTATCGTCGCAATTGACATCAGAATTTCGACGGATGGTTTCGTCCACGATGTCGATACGGTTTGACCGTACAGCGGAGTGGAGCGGATATCGGCCGTCGTACAATGGCGAAGAAATTGAGAGTTTGCCACCATTATCGAGCAGGAGTTTAATCAATTCGATGTCCACCCGCTGGAATTGTTCAATGATGTGAGTAAGTGCATGAGTGGATGACAGAGCCTGCTGAGAGTTCCGCGTCTTCGGCGCGCGTCGGGGCTTTTGGTTCATGACATTCGTGCGCGCGCCGAACGCAAATATCGCCTTAAGAGCATCGTAAAGATACAATGAAGGAGGTATTGTCGCTGATAGGTTGTATTCAAGAAGCGCCCAGAGGAGTGAGCTTGTAGGCTTACTCTTAGGTAAGGCGTTAGGATCGAGGCCCATAGAGAGCATATCGGTGAGATCGCGAATCGGTAGAATCTTCGAAAACATCGATGCGTCGGTAACGGTGCTAGATTGCCGCTGCAGCTTAGCAATTCGTCGGATCCATTCGTGTTCCGCGAAGAGCTTCAGAATTTTCTTGTTGACTGCGCTGTTTGGTTTTACGGGCCCTCTCTTTGGCCTCCATTCGTTCAACGAAAAAGGCGAGCCATGCTTTAGGAGCGTTTCAACAAACTGCGACTTCCCCAGGGTTGCCGCATAGTAGAGCGCATTGCGTTGACCGTGATCTTCATGGCCAACACAGTTACTTCGTTCCGGGCCCTTCTGAAATAACAGAGTTTCAATGAGGGGCAAACCTTCTTCTGGAAGACTTTTAGTCGCTTGAATGAGAGGTGTTGAGCCAGTTTGGTCTCTCATACTCTTCCTCACGCCCTTTTCGCAGAATGATGCTGCTGCGGCAGCGATATGATTCCACGTTGAGGGAGCTTTCGGAGTGCTCATAGCGATATGATGCAGGGCGGTGAGGCCATTCTCATCCCAGGAGTTGATACCTGGCTGGGCAGCAAGGAGGGGAACGATGGCCCATTGGTGATTGAGTACGGCTAGCAGAAGCGGAGTGCGTTTTCGGGAATCGGTCGAAGTGGTATCGGCACGAGCTTGAAGTAACAATCTCACTGTCTTATACAGTCCGTTCTGCGCAGCCAAGTGCAGAGCGGTCTCCCCTGTCGAGTCGACATACCGGATATCGGATGCCTTGAGTAAACGCTGAAGATCCGGCTCTTTATCTCCTGAAGCTAATTTGGTCGCGTGTAGGAAAGGTGTGAGGCCTTTCTGGTTGACCAAATTTGGGTTTGCGCCATGTTTTAACAGTATTGCGACACAGAGAGGCGAGGTCGCTGCCACGTGCAACGCGGTGTTACCGTCGCGATCCTGTGAATCGATGTTGATGCCATGCCGGATGAGTTGTTGTATTAATTTCACAGAACCGAGACCTGGCCTGACGACATGATGAAGCAGCGTCGCGCCATCTTTGTATGCTGTATGCGCATCGGCTCCCCGAGAGAGCAAGATGCCGAAGACCTCCGATAAAGCTTCTCGGTCGCTGGACAGAGGACTCTCAAGTGCCGCTTGAAGCACGTTTGGGCCATGTGGGTTTCGCAACGTAACATCCGCTCTGTGATCGACGAGTGCTTGCACGACTGGTACGCTACAGGCGTTGAAGGCAGCGAAAATGGGGTAAAGGCCGGATGCAGTCGCGCGGTTCGGGTCTGCGCCTCGCTCTAGAATGAGCCTGACTAGTCTTGCATCATGCATCTTGATAGCCTCAACCAGGCTGGTAGAGTCGGGAGGACAGCCAACCTCGAGGATCTGTGCGACCAGGTCAACGCCCAGCGAAGACCGGTCCTGCGCTTTCTCAATGCGCTTCAAAAGCATCTGCTTTTCTTTGGTGAGCTTATGCGACCTTCCTCCGGCAGCGCGGATGATCGTGATGGTTGCTTGCAGATTTCCGTTCTGGATGGCCACCTCAGCAGGACTACAGCCTACATTATCATGCGCTTCGTAGTTTGCGCCATGCTTAAGCAGCGCAGCCACGGCGACGGTTGATACCGACTTGGCCGCACGCGCTGCGTAGTGAAGCGGTGTTTCGTTCGTGATTAGGGTTCGAGCATTTAGGTCAGGGTTGTATACTAGGAGGGCGCCGAGGATATCGTCTCGTCCGGTCTTGACTGCGAGGTGAAGTGGAGTCTCCCCGTTATGCTTGCAACCTGCACTGATATTCGCGCCCGCTTCGCCGAGTATCTTGACAACGCCGACGTGCCCAGCGGCCACAGCAATGCAAAGCAGTGGCTGTGTCGTTGGATTGCCATCCGGTGCTTCTCCGGCTCGAAGGAAGTGTAAGAGTGCTGCCTCGCGATTGTGATAGACTGCGTAATAGCTTGGTGTCCATTGCTTCGTTGGCCCAAGGCCATTATCAGAAGTTGTTGGCGATCGTCCAGGCCTTCCAAGTTCACACCTTAACACCTCAATTAAGGTCTGAATCTTGGAACTCTTGTGCCCTGGTTCAGCGGTGTTTGTGTCATTACTGTCCCCGATTGTAATACAATGGGGCTTCATTGGGTCCTCTGCTCCTTTAGAAAGCGAGATAGAGGACAGGCTTTTGTTGGAAACTGTTTCAACCTAGATCCAACAGCTTTTCCTATTGTGGGTTCATAAACGAGTAAAAAGAACGAGACGTGAATAAAATAAACGAGAGAGGAGAGGGGATAAACAATATTCGTGAAGTAAGGGGATGAGACTAAAACGACAGTGAAATTGACCGCTACACAAAGCGTGGTGCAAGACGGAGAAGCGTGGTAGTACTCGCACATACCTACATAGGGGACCTGCTTACGCCTTACCTGCATTCAGCCCGCATGCCTTTCCTGCGACCACGTTCTCTTGCATGGCCTATTTGGTCATGTTCATGGTCTGCCCGTCCCAATCGGGTTCGTCTTCTCCATATAGCTCCTCATGAAGCGAGCCAGGTCGGCGACCTGGACGCCGCAGCAATTTCATTCTGCAGCGCCGTCGCAACTCTATCCTATCAATTGGGAGAACGGGGCGTTTGCGCTACGAGCAATTGACAGGTGTCGTGGCGCTAAGGCAGAGATTGGCATGGGAAAGTTGGTGACTGGATGCGGATCTACCGAAAGACCGGGTGGCGGTTATCCAGAAGGAGCTTTAGCGCCAGCCTCACGTGCGGCGCGTATGTCCGTGGGTGCAGGGCACCTTTGCCACTGACTACGTTGTTTGGAAACGATCTGAGTATCTCAGTTAATTAGTGTTAGGCAGAGGCAAGGAATATGATTTTGCGTTGTTTATAATAGAAGCACAGGGGCAGTCTGCTTATGTAGGTGGTACATTGACGATCAATTTTCAGGGAGTTCAGGAGAAGTTCGACGAATCGACACTTATGTTTCTTTCTATCTTGACGGGCAATTGTAGGTCGCTGTCGTCTGGCACGAAGGCAAATTTGTGGGACCGCTACCGAAGATACGCCACACTCAACTTGTTTCAGCCTTTGCGTGCGTCATGGGCATGCAGTCAGCTAAGTTACAGTACCGCCGGGCATGCAAGAGCTCTGTTAACCTTCGGCCTCGAACTCGTAAGCGTTCGATTTGTGCTTGGGCTCAAATTTGAAACCCTCTGTCGCAGGGCCAAGAAACATCTCGCTGTATTCATGTTAGCTATACAACGAACGATCTCATACCGATGCTGTTCTTCGTACCTAATCTTGATCCAGTCTTTGTAGTTCTCACTTGCCATGAGAGTT
The DNA here is from genome assembly GCA_009805535.1 of Laburnicola sp. JP-R-44. Lineage (NCBI taxonomy): Eukaryota > Fungi > Ascomycota > Dothideomycetes > Pleosporales > Didymosphaeriaceae > Laburnicola > Laburnicola sp. JP-R-44. The sequence continues at coordinate 982,823 of SELF01000010.1, forward strand.
TCCAGTTCATCCCTGCCCTTGAAGCGTGGCGGTCGGTCCTGGATGTTGGGTGGCAAATGCTCCAGCAGTCCGATGGGTACATAACGATGCGAGAAGCTGAGCCACTCTAGAAGGAAGCGGCGAGTCGTACCAATACCAAGCTCATCCGAGCCCCATGTCTGCAGACCGTACTTGGCGAATTTTTCGATGTAACTCAGGCGCTCGCTGGCGGATTTGTCCAAATACTGACCTTTCTCGATCTCTTCGAAGATCCAAGGCTTGATGAGAGCGCCTCGAGCCACCATGACAGAATCGACCTTGGCATTCTCGAGGTGATTGTAGTAGTCCACGTGAGAGTAGCAGTCACCATTACCGACAAAGTAGACATGACCTTCGTTAGCGAGATCTCGTGGGTCGGCCTCTGCGATGGTATCGGTCTTGGCACTCTTTTCCTTCTTGAGTCTGTCGATTAAAGCGTTGCACTCAGCAATATAGCTCCAATCTGCGTTCTTCGTATAACGCTGTTGCTTGCTTCGACCATGCAGGGTGATTGCAGCAACGCCCGCCGCGCCCTTGCCAGACTCAACGGCTTCATATCCACCGAGTACAAGACGCTTGATCAGCTTGTCGGCCGTTGGTTGTCCGTCCTTTGTGCCCATTCGAATCTTGACCGTGATGGGAACTTCATTAGAGACGTAGTTCATGCCTCGCAGTGTGCTCTCAAGACGTGCATGGCTGTCTAGCATTGCAGAACCGCATCCCTTCTCGCAAACCAGGTTTATTGGACAACCGCAGTTGAGATCAATGGCCCTAAGTTGAGGGCAGAGAGCAGTGAGAACTTCCACCGTCTTCGTGGCAACCCAGGGCTTATTGGCGGCGATCTGTGCTCCGAATCTCAGGTCCCTGGCATTATCATAACCGCGAACGACCGTGTTCTTATTCTCGAACTTGACGGGTCGCGCTTCAGATTCATGGGCCTTCATGAGTGCCCACTCACTCTTCTCGCCTTGAATGAGCGGAAGCCCCATAGCCATTTCAGACCAGGTCACTTGGGCACCAAGTTCAATGCAAAGGCGACGGAACGGCATGTTTCCCTGGGTGGTAAGTGGCGCTAGGATGGGCGTCTCAGGACCATAGTACAGGCGACGCTTCTCCGAAGGTCTGAATGGAGGCTCAATGAACTGTGCTCGGTTGTCCTCTTTTCCATCCATGTCAACATTAGCGTCGTCCTTGTTTGTCCTGTTCTCGGCAGATTTGGGTTTCGTGTCAAAGCGTTTCCTCTCAGCGTCAGCAGTTGCATTCACCCACTGAATGTAAGCATCTGCCCTAGGGGTTCCGGTTCGCCTCCTTGAGAGGTCAATCTTGGCTTGCTTAGACACGAGGTTCACAACACCAACTTCATCTTCGAAGTTGCGTGTTTGAGGGTCACCGGTTTGTCGCTCTGGGTCCTCTAGGAGAATGAGTTCCTTCCTGCCATCTTCGGTCACACGCTCTTCTGAGTGGCTACCGCGGAATCGGCACTTCCATCCAAGATGGCAATAACCCTTGGCTTCGTAAACGGGGCATTTCCCACCAAAGGTGGTAAGATCTTCCCTTCGACCTTTTTGTAGGTACTTGCGAAGATCGTGCTCGAACTTGCACTTTTCGCCAAACTGACACTCGCGGGGTGAGAATTCAGGATAAGATGCGCGAGATGCACACAGCTGGAGTTTATCGCGAGACGATCCGAAAGAACGGCTAGTGTTCTGGCCATTCTGCTTGCCGTGCTTCTTGTCTTTTTTGCCTTTGCCACCTTGACGGTTGTCGCGGGCATCGACCTTCTGATAGCGCTCGCCAGCGGCTTCAGCGGCGTCGTCATTTTCCGCGCCGCCCTTTACCTCCTCCTTGTTGCTAGTCGGATGCAGCAGATATCTTACATGTTAGGACGCGGGACTGGTGGGGTGGGGTAAAGCTTACTCTGGCTTGATGGCTGCAACGCCCTTCTGTCGCTTCACGGAACTCCCTGTAGACTCGTTTTCTTCAATGTGAGGTCTGTCTCTTTTTCTGGGACTCAAAGGATCCATCTTACGACTTGTGTGCACATCCATCTCTTCGCTGCCGCCATTGGCGCTCAGTTCCACTGCACTCTCCTTCTCTATCGACATTGCACCGTCTTGCATATCCGTCATTGTCGATTTGTCCGAGTCGGTCGAAGGCGCGGCCCGTGGACAGTTTCTATTTTGGGGCGGCGTGTGGAGAGAGGCGCGCTTGAAGATTTGTGAGTGAGCGATGTGCCGCTAGCCCGAGGCGGCTAGAGATGGCCACCACCCTGGCACGGAACGCTGACGTAGTGTAGTTTCTTCACAGCTAGGCAGTCGCATCACACCTGGCCTCCCACTCGGCTCTGTGCTTTCACCGTCACCTCCCTATAACTGTCCGCGCCGCGTCCTTCTTCTTCTTCTCGCCGCATAAGAAGCAGCCCTCGGCCCTCTCAACCGGCCACCCACTCGATCGACACCCGACCCCGCCCGCAAACACAGAAAACAGTCGCTTGCGGCTTCCAGCAACGTTGCCATCATGACGCTCTACTACAGTCTCGTAAGCCTTCGTGCCTTCCCTCTCCAGCTGCGCAGCCAGTTGCTTTGCGACTATGGCAACGGCGCGCCGATCTGGAGTCGTCTCCGCAACAATCGCCTTGCGAGGCTAATGATGCTGCCCACATGCTTACCTTTCCTTGTTGCGCAGGTCTTCCTCCTCTTGGTGACCGAGATGGTCATCTTCATGGCCCTGATTGTCCCGCTGCCCTTCACATGGCGCCGCAAGCTCTTTACCTTCATATCCGAGAGCCCCATCATCGCGAAACTACAATATGGCATGAAGGTAAGGAATACGAACGACACGTAGACGGACTGGCCTAACAATCTCCTAGATTACCTTCATCTTCATCCTTATCCTCTTCATCGACAGCGTCAACCGTGTCTATCGCGTCCAGGTCGAGCTGGCTGCGTACTCGAAGCATGACACTCGCGGCGGGTATGGCACATTCTTTCATCGAACCGAATGAACATTGAGCTAATGGCTATCAGACCAGCTGTCATGGGAGGATCCGAGCGTATGGAGGTCCAGGCCCGCAAATTCTACTCTCAGCGCAACATGTACCTCTGCGGCTTCACCCTCTTCCTGTCCCTTATCCTCAACCGCACCTACGTCATGATTCTCGATGTTCTCCGTCTCGAAGAAGAAGTCAAGACCCTCAAGGGCGACCCCGCCACCAAGAACGGCTCTTCTCTTCAGGATGCCGGCAGTCCCGGTGAGATCGGCGCTTTGAAGGAAGAGCTCGCGCGCAAGGACCGCGACATGGAGAACCTGCAGAAACAGGTTGAGAATATGCAAAAGGAGTATAACCGCATGGGCGACGAAGTCACGGGCACGACCGCTGCTCCTCGCAAGGGCCAGTAGAGTGCGGCAGGGCTCGGCAGATATGAACAATTTCTTCATGTAAGCAGGTGCTGACAGGAGGAAGCTCGCGCACCGCCGACAATGTCTGCCATGATGACCATCAGCCATAAGCGGCGATTGAAAGGGGATGCGTCGATGACGGGCATGGAACCGTGTCGAGACAACTAGGATTGTATCATTGGGCCTCGGACATTATAGCATGGAACGGAGCTGGAGTTCCAGACAATATTGATATCGGTGCACATTTGGGCTTTGGTAGCAATGGTAGTTTAACGACTTGTTGTAATCTAAGAACTTGAGGCGTGGGAAGACCAGCTCGATAGTGAACAGTCGAGGGAGCTATCTTGCGCTTACACAGCGAACGTAGGCAAGTCTACCTGGGTGACCCATCCATACTCTAACAACAATTATCTACATCATCTTAATCCCCATACCTTGCCAATATCATACTCACCCCAGCAGTGTCAGTCTGCATGCGCAATGTCTGATCGTGCACGGACCGCGTTCGTCAACTATCCGGACGCAGAGGCGCATGAGGTGCCTTACGAAGCTCCCCCAACGCCCCAGAATCCGGTGATCAAAGGGCGTCCAATCCATTTCCTCGCTGCGCTGTACGTCTTCAATTCCTGCCATTGACAATGATAGCTGACAAGAGCAGGGTGGAGAACGTACCGCTGCTTGCAACCATACTGTATCGGAATGCCGGCTTCAACGTCCTACGATCCCGCAGAGAGCTCGAAGGTATCGTGCCACGATTCGATCCGACGGTGATCCCGATACGTCAGCCAGGAGAGGAAGCGCCAGCGCGTTATCTAAGCGCCACGCGTCCCCCGCCCGAAGACGCCCGCGGCCGCTTCTACACCGTCGCTGATTACTACGATGCCTACAAGAGCGGACGGCTTACACCTTCTGATGTCGTAGAGGTGCTGCTTCCCCTCATACGGAGGGATGTTGCGAACCGCTCGTCCCACTCGACAGCCTTTGTCGACAGCAAGGTCGAGGCTGTAAAGCAGGCTGCTGAGTCTTCCGCAAGGAGATGGAGAGAAGGAAAGCCGGTAGGCGTACTGGATGGTGTGCCATTTGGGGTCAAAGATGATCTGGATGTCAAAGGCTACAAGAGGTATATTGGCACGAAGCACGATTATACCGAAGGCCGGGAGGTGGAAACTAGCTGGTGTGTGGAAAAGGTCGAAGAAGCAGGTGGGATATTGATTGGGAAACTCAATATGCACGAGCTGGGAATGGGTGAGCTATTACCTTTCGTCGCATCTGTGGCCAGAGGAGACTGTGTGAAGGCTTAGCGGTGGCTTGGAAGTTAACACTATGCAGACACGACGAACAACAACCCGAATTGGGGTACACCTCTCAACCCGTATAACTCGAGCTATTACTGTGGCGGTTCAACGGGAGGTGGCGCATACGCCGTCGCCTCAGGCCTCATTCCCTTCGCTATCGGTTCCGACGGCGGCGGCTCTATCCGCATTCCCAGCAACTACTGTGGTCTCTATGGCCTAAAGCCTTCCCACGGACGAGTGTCCACTGCCCCTCTCATCTCAGCCGATATGTCGGTTGTGGTCAGGGGGCCCGTTGCCAGCAATATGGCGGATCTCGATATCTCCTACCGCGTCTTGGCGCAGCCCAACCCTTCGGAACAGATTTCCAGCCAGTTCCCGCACCCGAGGCCGTTCCCAGGGATGTCTAGCTCTCGGAACAGGATTATAGGCATATGTCGGCCTTGGTTCGATCGAGCTGATGCAAGCGTACAAGAAGCTTGTCACGCAGCGCTGCACTATCTCACTTCTGAGTGGGATTACAAGACTGTGGATATCGATTTGCCGTTGCTCCACGAAGGCCAGATTGCCCACGCGATGACTATCCTCTCTGAGTCCACAACGGCGACAAAATCTTTAGCTGGTCTGACTCCGCCGAACAAGATACTCCTCAGCGTGTCTCACGCAACTCCCGCTACAGATTATCTTCTAGCACAGAAACTTCGCAACATTCACATGCAACATCTCGCGCACCTATTCCGACAACATCCCGGTCTCATTATCGTGACGCCAACAACACCCAATGCGGGATGGCCCATCGGCGACGGGGAACTGAGTCACGGCATGTCCGATGGAAATACGCAGGTACGCAACATGGAGTATGTGTGGCTGGCGAACTTTACTGGCGTGCCTTGCATACAATTTCCGGTGGGATATGTGGAGCCTGTTCAAGGGAAGGGGAAGATTCCTATCGGGATGATGGGGCATGGTGAGTGGGGAAGCGAGGACCAGTTGATCGAATTCGGGTTCAATGGAGAGGACTGGTTGACGCAAGGGTACGATGGAGGAAGACTGAAGCCGGAGGGGTGGGTGGATATCCTGAGCGAATCGGAGAAGTAGATATGTCGGAGTAGCGAACACATTCTCCAGTTCACGGATCCATGTGACAGCAGAACCGCGCAGTGCACAGTCCCGGAAGGTTCTCGAACAGATACACGTAGGAGTCGGCGTCGGCGTCACTTAGCCTCCTCCCAAAATAACTCAGCGAGTGGGTACTGTCACAATCTTGACAGTTTCGCCACCTCACTTGCACTCCGGAGTGAGCCCCGACGCCGACGGGACAGGTCATCCCATTCTTCTTCCACAACTACGCCTCTGGATCATTCTAGTATTGTTGTCGTGCTCTGGAGGTGCGGGATCCGGCTCATCGATAGGCAGCCGCAGCTTGAGGGCAGTTGGTCCTTGAGTGCATTTGGATCTTCCCAACATTTGTGTGCCGGCGTAGAGTCTTTAGAGTCACAAGATAGATTTTTTTTAGATAATGGCTTGGGCGCATTTAGGATCTAGAATAACACATGTTCCGTGTCGGCATAGAGTCTTTGCATCACAGTATGGAAGTTGTAGGTGATACTTCGGGGGCATTAGGTATGCTCAGATACCATAGCCCTAGTATGTCCCAACAATCCGGTCCTGGGTCCGATGGCAGTGTACGATTGGATTGTACTATGGTCATTCTGACAATTGGCATCGATCATTTGATGGGCTCCTCCCGTTCTGCTCCCAACAATTTGGTCTTGAGTCCGACCGCAGTGTATGATTGGATTGTACTGTGGTTATTCTGTCATTTGATATTGGACATTTAATGGGCTCCCCGCGTTCCGATGGGCACATGGAGCACTGACATGACTTTGCCACCCACTAAGCCGTCACTAAGCTCAACATAGCTTTGGATTCTAGATTTTGAGCTGTCGAATGCGAAAGAAGTTTAGTCCTGGGAGGTTGATCTGGCACCTTAGCTCCTAATGGGAGCAAATAAAAGGGGGTCATTCGCCCTTTGTCCTCCAGAGCAGAAACATCCCACAACTTCCACCCACTGAAGCCAAGATTGCACCCACAACTGCAACCAAAAACGCTTCTCTGCCAAACCCACCACCACACCACATCACGAAGGTTAGTAGTATATCTGACAGGCTTTATAGCTTTGGCTCACATAGCTGAACAGGTATCTTACCTTACGTCAAAACCACCACCACTTCACGCCACCACACCACACCACGAAGGTTTGTATACTCTCGAGGCTTTCTAGCTTGAAGCTTAAGCTCACATAGCAAAACAGGCATCCCACCTTCCACCAAGAAGACACATCAAAATGTCTTCAAACACCACCACCACCTCCCTCCAGGCCTTCAAAGCCGAAATGGAGGCCATCCACACGCGCGGGTACTTCCACGACCCCGCAGCCACCTCCTCCTCCCTCCAGGCTTTTACAGCCGAAATGGAGGCCCTTCACGCGCGCGGGCACTACAAGCCCCCCTGCCCAACCACCACCAAAGAAGTCTCAGACTTCAGTCTCCGCCTGCTCCGGAGCTCGACTCCGGTGTACACCACCGCCGCCTCCTCCTCCTCCTCAAACGTCTGCAAAGACGAGGAGGAAAACGAGTGCGCCATCTGCAGAGACGAACTCGTCTCGCAGGCTGTGGACGCCCCTTTCGCCATCAAGCTGAAGGGGTGCGGGCGTACCCTTCACTACGAGTGTATGCTTGAGTGGGTGGATGTGAGGAGTACGAAGGTGAATTGTCCGTTTTGCAGGGGGAATGTCTTTTCGTGGAGGGAGTGATTTGTTTTTTTGTTTGGGGCTTGCTTTTGGGGCTTTGGCGTTTTGGGTGCTTTTTTCTTGGAGTTTCGGAGTTTTGGAGTTTTGGAGTTTGCGGAGTTTCGGTAGTGGCGAATGGACAGATCGCCACAAGGTTTCTTCGCTGCATGTGAATGCGTGTGATTTTGAGTGCTACCTAGTGTGACACCGTATTAGGCATTGACTCAGGTCAGGATAACCTATCGTGCCGACGGGATTATGATATCGCATTTTCGTTAGGCAGAACGGTAGATTCTCATCCTGCTGCTTGTATAGCATGCTGAGGGCAGTTGGGATACGTTATCACTATAGCAGAATCCTCACGGCATACCCATTGCTACCTCATCTCTTCCCTACCGGTCTTCCATCCCTAACATCCCCATAAATCCCCGTCTTATACTCGCCAAAACACGCAAACTCGAATTCTGCCTTGTCTACCTGCGCCTTTGCCACGTCCAAGAATGTCCCCATCTCGCACCACCCATTATCCCTCACTCCACACTCTCCTAAGCTTCTTCCCAACGGCACCGTCCTCTGGTTGACTATAAATCGTGCATATTTCATTGGCGGACCCACGTCATATATTTCATCTGCCGTCCGGTTTGCACGAACAGGCGCAGGCGTCTGTATGATTTCGATGTCGAGGCGGCCGGCGAAGGGCTGGAGGTATGACATTACGAACTCGCGCGAGGGCAGAATGTGGGTAGGTGGCAAGTAATCAGCGAACTGGGTTAGTCCGAAGGCGACGAGAATGCTGATGATGTTTGCGTCGTGGCTGAAGTCGAAGTTGAGGGTCTGATGAATGGGAAAGATGGTGGTGTTGCTATCTAGGGTGGTGTTGGATTGGCCGGCAGGGTCGAGGAGGAGGTGGTGTTGCATGCGGGCGAGGACTTCTTGGACATAACCTGTGTGGCGTTAGGTCGGGGAAGGAGCAACCCAGGAGGTAGGTGTACCTATGTCGATGGCACGGCCGACGGGGGAGAGAAAGCCTGTACCGGCCGCGAAGGCGATGTCTAGGGAGTATTCGAAGCCTCCCCATTCTTCGTAGGTGAAGAGGCCGCACCAGTGGGAGAAGCCCACGGCTACGGTTTCGTAAGCGCACAGTGCTTGAGCATTATCTTTTTTTTTTCCGAATTAGTGCTCGTCTGTACCAGGTCCGAAGGTCATCTCACAAGTATCGTTCAGTGTCCAGTCAAGATCGCCTGTGATATTGCTCCTGATGCGATGGTGTGCGTCTTCAAGATAGACTTTCGTCCACTCATGAACCGCTGCGTACGGTCAGTTCACAGCCCTGCAAGTACTCTCCTCAACTCACTTTGAGCCGCCATTCCCCAACTCGAATGATTACACGCCTTATACCCAGTCAGCCTATTGTTGAACCCCCTGCTCTCAATCACCAACTCGAGTGTCGCATTCTGCGTCCAACCTAAACCAAAGAAACCGGCGAGGAAGTACTCGGCCGACTCCAACATCCTGCTCTGCGTCGTAGTCCTTGCAAGAGTCTTAGTCCCATTGTTCGGGTACAGGTGTCCATACTGGTAGTAATGCAAGACACCAGAGTCAAAGAGTTGTTGGCTGGAAGCATAGTTCCAACAAGAGTTGCTGCTTTCCAATAGGCACAAGAATCTCAGTTCCGAGCACGTTTCTCCACTCATCCAGGAAGGACATTGCGCCGCGTGCTTGGAATTTTCCTTTCGCATCCGCGATCTTCTTCGCGAGCTGCAACTCGGCGCCTGTCACTTCGGGGTAGCGGCTCCCATGGCGGTGCACCATATTCAGCCATGTGACATTTGATCCAGGCGGCAGGGGATACTCGTCGTCGACGCCAAACCCGCGCGGGTTGGGAAAGTAAGGACTCAGGATGCCGAGCCGCTCGTAAATGTTGTGGTTTTGTTTGTTTCCAGAGATCGGCACCTGCGTCTCAAGGGGCGTGATCGGTATGTATGAGACTCCAGCAAACGGTGCTGCATTTGTTTTCGCCAGCCATGGTGCTTCACCCGTCGCAGTTGGACCTTTGGTATAATCAGATATATACGAGGCACAATGAGGAAGAAGGCACACCAGCGTAGAAGCCGGCGGTTGTGTCAAAATAATCTGGTATCTTCAAAGATGATGTCGTTGCAGTAGCTTCTGTTCGGTTAACTGCTAACTCGCGCTATGGAAACTCATGTATCGCCTTCTTGCCATAGTACTCACGCGATTCACAATCACACTGCGCTTTCAAGGGCCATTGACCGCTGACGTCTCTGCTCCCTTTCTCATATGTCAATCATCAGAGGCTCGCAAGTTCAGGTCACTAATATGGTAGAAACGAACCGAAGAGTGGAGGCCAAAATGGGTTAAGAAGTTGTAGTGACAATTCGAAGAGAAGCCACAACACTGCGGTATTCGCAGCTTCTTTTTAGTATGTACAGGTGTACTAGAATTGCATTGAGGAAAGAGTTTGTATTTCAAGACCGCATCTTCGTGAGCACCGAGCTGTCTGGTCAACGTCTGAAGCGAGGATGTGAAGAGCTTGGACCACCAAAAGCGGTGACGACACCAACTTTAAACTTGTTATCGAACTGCAGTGGAGAGGCAACATCTATTTTAGCAGCGCTGTTTGTACAGTTGCACATAAGGTGAAGTTTCTCCCTCTTCCTGCACAGCGCAGGAAGACTTTCCCCATCTGTCACTCGCTACTATCTACCTTTTCAGTCGCGCTCCGAAAGCGCTCGGTAATGAAGCTCACAAGTCATAGCAACATTATCAATTTTGCCCCTCTTTGCCGGCAATAGTCGGTGGGCCTGCCACGAGGCACATTCAAGGCGTGTCCGCACAACTGTAGACGGCCATGCCGGTAACACCCTGCCTATTCATGCTCGAGAAAGTCGTGATAACCACTCAGTACCTGTTTGTAAAAGCCCTTACTCGTGACCATCTCCTGAGCGCAGTAGTGCAGACAAGATCAGCAGCTAATGCACTGAGTGCATTTGAAAATGGAAGACGTTCAATTGACCGCGCGTTGTTTCTCTTAGCGGCACCCACACTCGGAATTTTGTTCCTGGCTCAGTGATTTCCGCTTTGTAGATTGCTTCATCAAGTTTCACTGCGTTCGGCATGCCAGGGCCGCTAAGTTGTTCGGGCCGAATTTAAACGCGCTGCAAGGCGTTCGGATGCATATGAATTGCCGAGGGTTGAGCAGTGGCTACCAGGCAACGGCGAGACTACATGGCACGCATCCCTAACTATATACAGCTAGGGCTTAGAGAATAGCTTACTCACCTAAATTTGTATATACAATATATATTTAATTACCTATTTCTAATTACTAAGTGCGCGCGCTGCCTTTTAGTAGTGTTATCACTATATAGTCTAGTCCTTAATTTAATGCGATACTACCTATTTAGTTGTTATTACTAGTAGCAGCAGTAATAATTGTATAGAAAGTATCTAGTAAATAAGATAGCTAAATAATAATAATGTTATTTTACGTGCAAATCCCACCTAGTAGGGCATCTCCAAGATCTAGCTGTATACAGTTAGGGATGCGTGCCGCGCAGCAGATTGATGCGTGCCATGTAGTCTCACGCCAGGCAACCGACGACGCAGCCAGTCTATCATGTGGTCGCATTATGGCCGCTTTGCCGCGGCGCAACAGGCGACGATCTGCTGAAATGGACGGAAAAATACAAGGAAGTTGAGATGTGTGCTATTATGGCAGATGACCGTTCACGGCAACCGTTGAGATCGGTTTTCCGTGGATGATCGACAAGTTGGAGTGGATAGTCCCAGTGCCTGACGCCGCCTTGTTTTCCACCAACTTGAGACCAAGATTTAAGGCCCTGTTTACTTTCGATTTTGACTTCGAGTAATTACTGTTTACTACGTCACCGTTATCTATTTCTGTCTCACGTGACGCAGTCAAATACCCTCCGTTTGGCCTAAAAGGGCAGAAAGTGGGCCAAATTAAAGCTAGTAAGGATGTCTTATTGCCAAGCTCCGGTATACAAAACAGCATCTAGTAGAAACTGGTAAACAGGGGCTCCGTTTCCGATTCCGTTTTGCTAAGTAATCAAACCAGAGGCAAAACGGAGCTCTGTACCGGAGGAAGTAAACACGCCCTAACCACGACGCTCAAGCCATGTCAAGTGAAGTTCGAGACACGACGGAAGAAAATCTACGAGCGGTTGAACAGGCATAAAAAAACGTACCTGGTGTCTTGGAAATACAAATACTTATTATACTTTGGTAGTCCCCAGCTAGCTGTAGGGGCCATTCGCATTGCCCCCTCGGGATCTACCATGATAGGCTCAATATCTAGCCAATAGGTGCGGTTTGTGCAGTAGCGAAAGGACGAAACGAGGTCGCTATGTATTGTCCTTGGGTACAGCCGCATACATAGACAAGTCTGTGTGCATCCATCCAATCCCGTACATTGGGATCGCACATGGCAAAGCGAGACGAGGCAGTTGTTGTGGTGTAAAAGGGCTGACTCTTCGCTACCTGTAAACGTATCATCGGAGGGTATACGAATGCCTTCCCTTCTCCCGGGCGATCGTCGTCAGGCATATATAGTAGCGGTGATGGCGCAGCTCGTGGAAGGTCTCTAATAAACTGCAGACCAGCGGGGCCAAGGTAGGCGCTGTCCAGAATAGAGAAGAGAAGAGCAGGCACCGCAACCGAAGGAGTTTGATGTTGCGCAGACGGCGGGCGAATACGGATTGCAGGATGCGGGACGTCATTTCCTTGGATCCTTGGCGATGGCCATTTTTAAAACACATCAGTATACCAGGCAGGCTGACGTATTTGCGACATGTCGTCCCCAGAGAGCAGACAGAGGATTCGGGATAAATGGCTTCCAGTGGATTGATGAGAGGGTCCGCTCTTTGCGGATATTTTTGTAGTAGTGTTCTTGACTCGGCTTCTAAGCTGGCCAGCAGCAGGGTCGCAAGCGGCCAAGGCGGGATGATACACGACGATCCGACGATGATCCGACGATGGGCAGGCAGCGTCTCTGTTGGCTCTGCTTCATCAGCTGCAACCGTCAGGCAAGTGTTTTGCGGGGAGTTCCAAGGGGCGAGTTAGGCAGGAGCAGCTGCGCAGCGAGCGCCGTTCTCTGACCGGGCGGGTAACAAAGGAGGCGGCGGGGAAAGACGGTAGCCCACAGGCGCACCGTGAGTGAGCAGATAGTGCCGCAGGGTCCAGTGGGTATTTTGCCGATCCTGTACATTTGGGGCCGGCGGACAGCGTCGACGAAAGAGAGCGGTCTGCCGCACGAGGCGATCAGCGGGTGCGGCCACCAACACGCCCTCGACGGGCGCATGCGGTGGGCGTCGTACCGGCGATGGCGGCAGTAGTATTCACGTCGCAAAGTGCGTCCTTTTTTTTTTTTTGGGGGGCGCCCATTCTTGTCGTCGAGTGCTGCAGCCGAGGGCAGATGCGGACGGTGGCGAGGGTGCGCAACAGTGGGCGGCGGGCGGTGGGCGTCGGCAATGGGCACGGGCATCACTGTCAGGTCGGCACGGCTAGCACGGGACAGCTGAATCAGGCACGGTGATGTCAGGTGCAGCTGGTGAGACGGCGTGGTGCGTCGGCGCTGGTGGGGGCGCTCACAGTGCCGGTGTTGAGCCCTGCGTTCCGCTAATCTGAACTGCATGCGGCTAGGGACGCAATCCTTCGACGTCACTCGAGCGCCGGCTTCTGTGCCCTTGCCAGCCGCGCGACGCTGGCTTCACACAGCAGGGAAACAACGCTGGGGCGCCCTCCTCTCCTGTCTGTCTGCTGTCTGCTGTCTGCTGTCTGCATCGACCGTCGACTGTCGACTGCTCCCGAGATTCGGGCGATTCTGCACATTCGGCCACGACGCCCCGGCCGCCCGCCGCTACTCTGTATAAATATAAAAATACCGTGTATAGCTTCGCAGCCTGCCGCTTTGGGCCATTCGCCCTCGTGCACCCACCAACCTGCGGTAGCGCTGGACCATCCCCACAGCCGCGAGTCGCTGCTGCCGTGGCCACGGCTCTCCGTCGCCCTGCGCCGGCCGGCTTGATTCTTCTTCTTCTTCTTCTTCTTCTTCTTCGTCTTCTTCAACCGCATTCCGCCCGCCCACGCTGCCGGCCCACGCCAGCCGCCAACACGACCCCACACGCACACCGCAGCGTCGCAAGCAGGCCCTCTCACGACTTCCCCTTTGGGCCAGGACCCTGCACTTCAGCGGGAAGTGCTAGCGCTGCTGGGCGGACCAACTCATCCTCACAGGCGCACTCACACCCACCGTGCCCACTCCAAAACCCTTGGCGCAACCTTGCCTGCTACTGGCTCTAACGGCGCCGTCTGTGCCGGTCCTTGCAGCCCGCATCCTCTCCTCCCAACAGAGCCGCACGCTGCTGCCCCCCTCTGCCATGTCGGAGACGACGCCCTTTCCTGCCCCCGCCGACCACGACCTTCGCCGCCCCTCGGACCCAGACGACATGTGCTCCAACTCGTCGAGCTCGTCCGTAGGCGACCAGGACCAGTCCGGCCAGGACGACGCCTCGAAGCAGTCGCGCCCGCGCCTGGGGAGCAGGAAGTCGAGCGGCACCATAATAATACCGCGCGACAGCCCCCATGTCGAGCTCAAAGAGGAGGAGTACGACGACGATGACGCCAGGACCATGAGTCCGCGGCGGAGCAGCGAAGAGATCGAGAAGATGGGCCAAGAGGCCCGCCAGGCGCTGATCGAGTGAGTCAACCCTTTCTGTTCGCCTTCGTCGTGCCTTCCCCCGCCGTCACGGCGTCACGACCGAAGAAGGCGCGACCGAATCCCTCACACGCGCTGCCGTTGCCTCACTTATCCCCTCACAAGTCCGCGAACCCCGAGACTGACGGCTTTCGCCAGGCAAGCCAAGGCGCTGCAAGCCAGCCTGTTGGAGATTGTAGACCGTGTCGAGATTGTGAAGTCGGAACACGAGAAGCTCGAAGGCGGCAACAAGTTCCTCCAATCGTCAGTGCTCCACTTCCATCTCGCCGTCTTCCAATATCACCTAACCTCTGTCCAGATACATTGGCGAGCTGATGCAGACGAGTAAAATCACCTCCACGGGTGCCGGCAAGACCAAGGGCAAAGGCAAAGGCCGCATCATCAAATAACAATCAGCGCTCCCATGGCCCGGGCCGCCTGTCAGTAAACTCGGCTTGCGGCGCGGAGCACACCACGTCGGCATCCCACCCAGACCTCATCGCATTATAGAGACGACCCGCCCGACTAACATCCACTACCATCTTATCATGATCATTCATCGTCTCACACATCATCAAAAATACAATCAGCGATCCCCAGACACGGAATCGCTTCCTGACTCGCGTTTACGAGCGGTTGCATAGCGGCATTGGGCCCATGGCGTTATCTTTTCCGTCCTCTTCGACACGCCCACTCTTCGGACAAGGATCCCTTCGACCTTACTTCTATTCAACACTTTGTTTACGTTCCATCCCAACCCACTTTAAATTATACCATTGTTCACGGCTCCATGCTCTGGATATCTGCTGTTTCTGTATCGCGCCCTTTGGCGCATGGCGATTTTGGCGTACTGGCATTATCCAGTTGTATATTTGGACTGTCTGGCCGTTTCGGTTGACGGTGACCACTCGCTCAGCCGAGGAGGGCGCTTGGTGTATCAGCCTATAGCTCGGCTCGATCACCGAGCTATGTACGGTTTCCGCTGCTCCTAGGTTAGGGAGCAGTAGCTTGTTGCGACGGATGGCTTTGATTATGTCCTAAAGATTCCCGCAATCAATTCTGCATTGTTTGTCCGAGCGACATCATGTCTCATCAGCGAAGTCCTGGTCCCGAGTTCTTACCATCTGTTTCCCGAAGTTTTGGGTACGTCTGAAGGTCTCTCATGTTCTCTCATGTGCATTGCAACCCCTAGGCTATTTTCTGGGGCAGAGGCAGCTTGGCTAATAGTGCCCTACTCCTGCGCTACGTAGTACAGCCTACGTTACTAAAGTAAAAAGTAAAAAAAACTACTAGTTACAATTAGCGCCTTTCTACTTTAGAATTTTAAATAAAATTTTATAATGTAATTCTAAGTATGTGGCGTCAAATTAACTACCTAGGGGTAGCACGATAAAGGCTTTCATCTCAAATAACATAACAAAAAAAGTAATTCTAAGTATAATTAAGAAAACTTTGTGCATATTAGATGTATACTATGTGTGGCGTTAATTCTATCTAGGGGTAGGACGACAAAGGCTTTTATCTTAAATAATATAATAAAAAAGCAGAGCCCCCTACTTAGTAATTAAAAAGAGTGTAAAAAGGTAATTAGGCACACAAAAAAAAGCGCGTTTAAACTGCTAAGCAAGCTTAGCATCTTGGCGCGAGGCTTTTATAAGCAAAATTTTTATAAAGAGACTACTTAGAACTTTAGAGAATAAAACTTAGACGTAGTCACGCTATAAGCTATCTTTTTTACTATTCTAATTATTGGAAATAATATAAGTTAATATATTAATAGGTACGTACTACTATACTTATAAGTAGAATAAGAATAATATATACTAGATACACGTTTATTACTCTATTACTATATTATTAAGGTTATTCTAGATAAAGCCTCTACTATTACTCTACACTTTGCTATCTATCTAGATATTAATATTATTTTTAAAAAAGTACTTACTATTACTAAAGAGTACACACTATAGTTTTACGCTACTACTACTAATATAGCTACGCTAAAGTTTTATTTTGTTTATAGGATACTTATCTAGCGTAAGAAATAGATATACTTAAGTATTTTATAAGGCTATTCTTATATACTAGTTAGACTAGTAGCTAGTCTAGTTTATAAAGAATAGTAGCGCTATATTTCTACTTTAGTAGACGCAATTACTTTTTATTAGTACTAGAATTCTTTAGTAGGAAGTATAAAAGAAAAATAATAAAATCTTTATTAATAAGCTTTAGTATAGTAAAAGTATTATATAAATCTATAAGATTCTTCTAGCTATTATTACTATTAAGTTAGCTTATTTAAGTAAATATACTATATAAGCGGCGTATAAGCGTAGATAACTAATAATAGTAGTAGTAATAAGCTAGGTGTACTATATATAGCGTAAGTAAACCTTATATAAGTTAAGAGCTTATAAGATATAAATAGAGTGTAAGTAAGTTTAAACTATTATTATGTTATTAGGTAGTATTTAAGGTTAGTCTTTAATTAGAATTAGGTGCTATATATAGTATATAATAACCTTCTATTTTAATCTACTTTAACCTTAAACTAAAAAAAAAGTTTAAAAAAGGTGTTTAGTAAGCCGACTAGATATATACTATAACGCTATTATAAAAAGCTTTTATTTTTATTAATTATCTTTTTACACTTTTTATATTTATAAAGTAGAAGAGACTTTATTTTTTTTTATAATTTAAAATAAAAGCCTTTCTTATTTTACCTTTAGATAAATTAAATTAATACTAACGTATTAGACTACCGAGCTAGTCAGACTACTAAGCTGGTTAGTTTTGCCAAGATTATTACCACTATACTTTTCTAATAATATCTTAATAATATAATGCGTTATTATCTAATAAAGAAGGCAAAGTTAATCTTACCCTTTAAGCCTATTAAGAAAAGTAATTTTTAAGCCTACGACGCGCCGTTAATGCGTATAATATCTTAAGATCTACCCTTACTAATTAATACAATAGAATTTAATCTAGAGTAAATATCTGCCCTAATATAGGCCTTCTTACTACGACTAAAGAGCAGACGCTTATCTAATATATTCTTAACTTTAATTTATATAAGAATTTGCGCCCTAGTATATAAAAGTAGAAGATATAGTTAATAAACTACTAGCTATTAGATATAGAGGGTTTATAGGTGTAAATTAGGGTAAACACTTTATATTATATATGCTTAAGCTAAAAATAGCCTAGAATTAAGTAAAGGATTAATAGAGGATATAATAGGAGAATCTAAAGGTAATAAATATATAGTTTTAGCTTATAGAGAATATAAAAGCTAACTATAGTATACCAGATAAGAATGTCTATAACTTTAATAAGATAGGCTTCTAGATAGAAGTTATTAGCTTAATAAAAGTTATAATAGATTTAGAAAGACGTGCTTAACTAATAATAGTTTAACTAGGTAATTAGAAGTAAATAATAGTTATCTAAAGCATCTACGCTACTAGATATACTACCCTACTATTTATTATTTATAAAGGATAAGTTTATATCTTAGTGTAGTATAAAAAGGCTAATATTTTCTATAATTAAAAGCTATCTATCTCTAATAATAGCTAGATAAATAATAAAACTTAAAGTTATATAGTTAAAGCACTTTAACGTATATATAAAGGTGCGCTAGGTAGGGTTATAGAGGCTGCTAATTCTAAATAGCTATAAAAGCTACTAATTCTAGGATTTTAAGAACTACTATTTAGAATAAAAGATCCTAACACTTTATATACTAGCGCATTTATTATATATTCTTTAGCTACTTAATATAGTTTATTTTGCACTACTAAAGCTAAAGTACTTCTAACGCGTTTAAGACTTAGTAAGGAAATATATTTATTATATTAATAAAGAGGGCTTTCTTTTAGCCTTTTACAACGTGTTTTTTAATATATTTATACTAGAAAACTATAAGAAGGCTTTTAAAGTATTTAGCCTTATTTTATTAAGTCTAGATATAGTGCTAGATTGCCTAGATGTGTAATTACGCACCCTACTAGAACAACCCCTTCTTAAGACACCTTAGTAGTCTAAAACCCTAAGTAACGCAGCTAAACTTAAGTCCTAGATAAAATTAGTAATAGAATTTATTAGGAAAATATCTACTACTATTCTTAATAGGGTTATATAGCCTATAAAAGGTGCTAAGACTTTTATACACTAAGGTGTATTAATAATAAACTAGATTATAGAACTACGAAAGCAAATAGAGGTGTTAACTAAGTAAAAATTGCGTAAAAGGAAGTGAATCTAGTAAGAAGGCATCCTAGACTTTAAATAGGTAGTAGATTAGGTAGCTATAAGTCTATCTATAAGAGCAAATTTATTTAAGAAGGCGTGTAGTAGTAGTGCCTCTAAAGAGACACCTTTAATATATTACTAATATAGTAAGTATAAAGGGACTAGATATAATATAAGAACCTATTAGAATGCTAAAAAGTTATTTTCTAATTTAGATATTACGCTTATAGAGATATTTTTAAATAGTGTTAATAGTAATAATACTAATAGGAAATCTTAAGTTATTATTGCTAAGAAAAACTAACTAGCTTAGTAGTCTAACTAGCTTAGTAGTCTAATACGTTAACGTTAAACAATATAATAAAAAAAGCAGAGCCCCTTACTTAGTAATTAAAAAAAGCGTAAAAAGGTAATTATAAAAATATTTATAATATAAATTCGCTTTTTTTATAATTACCTTTTTTATAATCTTTTTAATTACTAAGCAGGGGGCTCTGATTTTTTATTATTATGTTATTTGAGATAAAAGCCTTTGTCGTTCTATTCCTAGGTAGATAATTTAACAACACATAATATATTTATATTCACTTTGCCTATTTTTTATATTATTTAATTAGCGCTATCTTAGCCTTACGTATATTTGCCTACGCTACTTTTTTACTTTCTATACGCACTGTACACTAAGGTTAAAAGCACTATTAGCTAAGGTGCTATTACTACTTAGCATTTATTATCTTCACTGGGTACAAGGGTGACTTACTCGTCTTAACCTGTCACTCAGACCGCTCAAATCCCTGGGGTCACTTCTGACAAGACGCAACTAACTACTTTCCAAGCCCAAAAGCTTAACAGTGTCAAACGTGGTTTAGCGGTGCTTGTCGTTTTTCTTCAACTGTCGCAAGCATTGCGTCGTCGGTCTACAGCGCATTATCTGCGGTGACTTTAGGTTTACAGAGTAAACAGCTAGAAAACTTGTGAAGTAGAGATAGCGCTTGTGTACATGATCGAGATCGTAGATGGGGTGTTGATGTGGGTATTGTGTTTGTGTCGTGGCAGGTCGCTTGCAGGTGGTTACCCACCGTGTCGACTACTGCGACTGCCAACTATCTATGGTACAACCCGTCTGACCCGCCAACCAACCTTGCATAGTGTGTTTCTTGAACGGGAAACGGGCGTCTTAGAAGACTTTTTCTTGTTTCTTGTGTGCGGCAGGTAGATGATGTACTATTCTCGTCGCGATGCATACATACACAGTAGACTACTGCCTTCTAAAATACCCACCACTAAACAACACGACCCATACAAAGAGCAATGCAATACACACCACCTACCCCTCCCCATCTCTACTTCTCTTCTCTATTACATCTACCTACCTACCTACGTGGCAGCCCCACCCACCCCCATCCAACACGTCCAACCAACTCGGCGACTCGACGTCCCCCAACAACCACGTAAGGGTTATATGTCATCCCCACGGCTATCTCGGAACGGGGAATAATGAATGTATCTTTTCAGGACCTATAGTACAGTAAAAGTAGGTATGCATATATGCAGCAGCATCGCAGCCAAAAAAAGAGGCCTTAAAACAGTAACGAGTCCGAGTCCCGGTTGCGCAATTACCACAACACACCAGAGCTGCAGAGCATGGAATGAAACGTGTTTCCTGAAATCAAGGTAGGTAGGGTAGTGATTAGGAACTGCGCGCTAATCGCGAGAGAGTGATATGTATCTACCACGTGGTATGTGTTGCAAGGTCTACCAACGGTCCAGTGAGAATGCATCCTGCAGAAACACACTCGTAGCTCACTGCTCTACTGCCAGGTCTATTCCAAGCAAACACATTGGCAGCGAATAGGAAATCTTTCTTGTATCAGATTTAGCTAAGTGTACACAAAATACAGTAGCCCATGCTACGACCTTCGTCTCCACTATACATCCTTCCTCTCCGCCCCACTCACAAACAGAAAACTTATGACAGCATCCTACTCATGTCGTTCCTCACACGGTTGTAGTCCAGGAGACCCTCAATCTGTCCAACGGCGGAAATAGCAATGTCACGATCCCAAAGTTTCCTCTTGGCGAAATCCATGACGTCCTTCTCGGTGATGGCACCGACGACGCGCTCAACTTCCTCGGGTGCTAACCTGCGCCCGGTGGTGACGATCTGGCGACCAATGTCCTCGGCAACGGCGGTGGTGCCGTCGAGAGAGAAAGGAGGATGGAGGCCTTGAGCTGGGCCTTCGCGCGCTCGACCTCAGCCGAGGAGACGTTGGAGGAGAGGCGGGACCATTCGCGGAGAGTGAAGTGGACCAAGTCGTCGATGCGCGTGGTTTGCGAGGTGACAAGATAGATGCCCCAGAGACTGTTCCCGTTAGCACTTGGATTGTCTAACAAGTCCTTTCATTTAGTACTTACCCAGTGTCCGAGTAGCTGGTGGAGAAGCTCATGAAGCTGTTGGCGAGGTTGTGCTGCGAGATGAAGGAGCTGAGCTTGCTACCCATGTAGTTGGAGTTACCCATAGCGCGGTCCCAGTTACCGACAATAGCCTGAGTAACGAGGGCGGTGAAGTAGTCGTCGTCGCTCCAGCTTACACCCTCAACGGCAATGGCGATGTTGGCAGAGCCCATGGTGTCGTCCCGGACCCTGACCTCAGAGCCAATGAACTCGGGTTTTTGCTTCTGCTCGGCGGCGATGGACTTGGAGGAGTAGTTCGGGGGTTCAGCGGGCAGGCCAGCGAAGTACTTCTCGGCAAGATCAACGAGCTGCTGGTGGGGGACGCCACCAGCTCCCCACAAGCACCATGCGGTCGGCAGTGTAGTTGGTCTTGATATAGTTCTCCAAGTCGGACCGCTGGATGCTCTCGATGTTCTCCTTGGGGCCGAGGATGGTGCGTCCGAGTGGCTGGTTCTGGAATGCGGTAGCGTGCAAGTGGTCGAAAACGACCTCCTCCAGCTGCTTGTCCACCTCCTCTTGCTCGCGGAGAATGACGTCGCGCTCGCGTTCAATGGCCTGGGGATCGAGCTTCGAGTTTTGCAGGATGTCGGAGAGAATGTCAACGGCAGCAGGAACGTCGTTGTTGAAGGACTTGGCGTAGTAGACAGTGTTTTCGCGCTGTGACCCCCATCAATAAATTGCCCAGCGCTTTTCCGCCTTCCGAGTGCAGGAGACATACCGAAGTGTAGGCGTTGAGATGGCCGCCCATGTTCTCTATCTCAAGCTCCAGCTGCTGTTGTGTGCGCTTCTGGGTTCCCTATGCCCGAGCATTAGCTTCCGGCCGCCCAGCGACGTCATTTGACTGCATCATACCTTGAAGGCAAGGTGCTCGAGGAAGTGTGCGGTTCCGTTGGTCTTGTCCGTCTCTGCGCGGCTGCCGGCGTCGATCCACACACCGACGGTCGACGTCTGGGCCCACGGGGAGTGCTCGGTCGCGATCTGCGTAGACGGGTCAATTGCAGCCGTGGTGGCTTCTCAGAGCTCCTACATACGGTGAAGCCATTGGACAGCGTCGTCGACTCGGTCTTGGAGCCGTGGGAGACGGGGGTTGCCAGGCCTCTGGTCAAGGGCGACTTTCTCGTCTTGACGGCATTGATGGCGGCCTTGGAGCGCAGGGCCTGCTGCAGGTTCAGTGCGAGCCGCCGGGAAGCCATTGCGTATGCTCGCTCGGGATGAGGGACGCGAGGGCGGAGGGAGGCGGCGGGTGAGGGGCAGATGGGGTAAATGAGGTCGCTGGAGCTGTACCTGCTTGGCGGAGAGGTGAGGAAACTGCGACTCGGCGTATCCCCGAAGGGGAACGAGCGCAGCCAATGGCAGGCGCGCGGCGTAATCATCGCACCATGCAGCGCTCAACCTCGGGTCATCGCCATTCACATTGCAAAGAGAGTTCCCACGCCAGTGCTCCTCTTCTTTTTCTGCTGCTGCTGCTGCTTCCCCCACCACAATGGCCTCTCTCGTGCGCCCCGGCCTGCTCAGGCAAGGCTTCGCCAGCCCCGCCGCCGCCCAGCGCATGTTCTCGTCCGCCACCAGCTCGTCGATGCGCCAGTCCTCGCCGCTGGTCCAGCAGCTCCGCCCGGCCTTTGCGCGCTCAGCAGTGCCCAAGTCGATGAGGATCGCAGCTTTCCATGCCACGCAGCGCCAACAGATCCTGCCGCCGCTTCCGCAGAAGATCGAGGGTGGCCTGAACGAGCCCACGCCGGTGCCCAACCCAGACTACGCCCACGGAAGCTACCACTGGAGCTTCGAGCGAATCGTTGCCGCAGGCCTCGTTCCCTTGACCGTGGCTCCGTTCGCCGCCGGATCGCTGAACCCAGTCATGGACTCGATTCTGTGCACTTTGCTGGTCCTCCATACGCATATTGGTTTTGAGTATGTCTATTCGTCTTCTCTTGTTGCATGTCGAATTGGCCAGTACATCTAGATCGGACTCCTAAGTCGCTAACCATCGCAGATCTTGCATCATCGACTACTTCCCCAAAAAGCGTATCCCTCTCGTTCGCGCTGCAGCTAATTGGGCGCTCCGAATTGGCACGGTTGTCCTTGGTGTCGCCCTATATTCGTTCGAGACGAATGACGTCGGTGTCACTGCGCTAGTCGCAAAGCTATGGGCTGCTTGAACTAGGTTTTGCATGGCTGGCATGTAAAAACACACGAGACGGTGAGGTGATTGGCAACAAACGGGCGAGTGGCTTTGTCAGAATTACGTGTATTTGGAAAGAAAGAATTATTAAGTGAAATTCCAAGAAGTCTGTAAGCTGCTGAACAGTGATAACAGACCCTTACAAGCAGGGTACTGGAACATTCTCAATTGGCCCGCTCCGCAAGGCGCCTATCTCCAAGTAGCGTGTAGGCTCGAAGGACCGTTGTTGCAGAGGGAACCACTCGCTCAACCATACTACGTGAAATCCGCGCTCGTGTTTCATAGGCCTCCCAGGCTTCCACTTTATGATGTCTCGATGATCGTTCGGTGGGGCCCTGCGAGCAAAGCAGACGGTTTAACAGCCCCTTGTGCTCGCAATTCCGCGTCTAACCGTCTTCTACTCGGAAATATATACCACTTCCACCTTCTTCACCTCTGACACCCACCTCGCCCACCTGTCCTTCCCTCCAAACCTCACCCCAAAAATGCCCTTCAGTCCATTTTCCGTGATGCCCGACTTCCTAGCCCACTCCTTCATCAACCACTCCTCCTCGCTCTTCCCAAAGCATCCCAGCACCCTCACGTCCTTCGGCTCCAGTGTCTCTAGCAAATCCATCTTGACATATATCATACGGCAGCACCCGATCCCACAGAAAGAGTTAGTGATGTCGAGTTCTACATAGTCCAGGCCAGTGGAGAAGAGTTTGAGCGAATTTATGTGTATGCTCCATTGCGCCGAAAGCCGGTCGTTCGCCTCTTTGTGAGCCGCTTGCATCCGAGCTAGCGGTGCTACAGTGCCGAAGAGCTCTTGAGCTTCCCACATTGAGCGCGTTGCACCCAGATGTGTGCGGACATCTCCCCTATTACACAGATTCAGGCTCACATTCTTGACCAGTTCCAACCCCCTCCTGCTAAACAGCGGCCGATCCTTGACATCTTTCAGCCACAGTGTAGAACCACCACAGTCCGCTCCCATCACTTTCCCGACGTGCTGACGGAATGGCGAGTGGTATGCGTACTGAGGCGGCAAAACAAACATGTTTGTAGAGAGGTACACGAATTCGGCCTCGGTGTGTATTTCGCGGCATACACGGAGGAGAGCGAGATTGGGGACCGGGTATCTCTTGTAGGCCTTGAAGCGGCGGCCCTCGCGAAGCTCGAAAGATGTCGGGGTGTAGAAGACTTTCCCGACGGTGAGGGGCGTACGTGTAGATGTATATGCGCAGTTCGGCGGGGAGAGAGAGGAAGGGAAAACTTGGTTGTTCGCGTGGCTGGACATGTATCTTTAGATGGTGTGGTATATTTGGGGCGCCACGAGACTTACTGCAATGGCATTGAGCATGGCGGTGTTTGTGGTGAGCGTGATATTGAGGACGATCTCGCGGGTGCGCCGCTCAGGCTGCTAGACGTGCATGTCAGTATGGTTGCAAGTCCATCGTGAACGCGTCGTCTTACTACGTCGTCGGCAGGCATGTTGACCTCGATGCTGGGCGCTGCGGTCGGTGTCTTGCCTCTAGTCGACGACGCCATTGTCCTGGTCGACCGATGATCTCGGTGAGAAGAGTTTTTGGCGAAGGATTCAACTGTTGGTTTGGGACAAGAGGTGCGCGTGCAGGTTTATATCAGGTGGAGGGGCAATTTTCATGAGTTGAACTAGCGTGATGGCGGGTTGGGTAAACGGCCGTGAAGGCGTGTTTCTGCCTGCAGTGTGGTGACCTTGTGAAGGACCCTTTTACTGCGGCTAGCCGTGAAGACGACTAGGTGAAGCTGGGCGCCTGCGAGGCCGGCCATGAGGACATGGATTTACAGTCAAGACAAACGGAATATGGGCCCTGAGGTAAACGGAAAGAGGGTGGGCCTCGAGGGAAAGAGGTAGTTGTGTCGCGTGGAAGTGGTAAAAGAGCTGGGGTTCCGACGAGTTCATCGCGTTCGACGAATGTTTAGGACTGATGCAAGGAACGAACATGATAGCACTCATGGAGATCGAAAGTGTCTAGCTCGACTCTCTCAATGATGAACAAAGTACCTAAGGTACGGCCTGATATCCCTATTCTCTCTGGAAACGAGTAGTAAGATCTCTATAGGAAGGCAGATACTACCTTAGCTTAGTATATATGTAAGAGCATCTACTCGGAACTAAATCACGTCGACTATCTGCTTCCCAACGCCGATGCCGCCGTCGCGACGGCAACTGCATGACCATACCAACGCCAAGTTCCCTAATGCACGTTCTTCTAGAAGCCTTCTGTAAGGTCTCGAGCCACCGGCGCGTCAAACGCTCCCCACTTGTTTGACGATCTTCCTCCATCGCGAGAAATTTGGACTTAGTTCCCTGCTCAACCATTCATCCTGTGGCATGAAATATAGCCCTCTCATTGGCCGATGTGGCACCGCATATAGGCAATTAAGGCTCAATCTGCGGCAGTTCACCACGCATGTTCCCATAGGGTAAAGTCCCACCACCTTCATCAAACAAACATATTACCTCCACATGGTAGGCGGGGATGCTGTTCAGGGTTTGGGCAGTAACGCGCAAAAGGGAATATACGAGTTAACAGTGCGCGCGAAAGGATGCATGAATGTCGAATTTCTATTAATTTCTGGAAGTACCTTTTACTCACTGCTCGCCCTCCGCTGTCTTTCGTTGTATTACTTTCTTTTGGCGTGGAGATAGTCGAACATTTTCAACATGCAGTGGAAAACCCTCGCACTCTGGCTTGCGCTCGCTGCGCAAGATGCGCACGCGGCTCCTGCAAACGACCTCAGGGCGCGCCAGTTTGCTACTAGTCGCATGATGAGGTTCCAGTGCAGTCAACTTGTTGTTGACCGCATTGACCCCTTGGTGCAGCCTGGTATGGTACCAAGCGCTCACTTGCATCAGGTCGGTTCGTCGTAGCACTACACTCTCCGTACTTATGCTCATCAAAGCACAGATCGTTGGGGGGGACTCTTTCAACGCTTCCATGCCGCCTATTGACTACGATCCATCTGTAAAATCGACTTGCACGACTTGCGACTACTCTGAGGACTTCAGGTATATCCGGATGCCCTTGTGTTTGCATGGAGAATTGAGTGTGCTACAGTAACTACTGGACCGCAAATCTGTACTTCCAAGCGAAAAACGGGACGTTCAAGCGGGTGCCTCAAATGGTGAACCTGGGGCTTGAGGGACGCGAGGGCGTGACTGTGTATTATATCCCTCCATATGATGGGAAGAGCAAAGTCACTGCTTTCCCGCCGGTTAGTTATTGCAGCGCCGAAAGAGAGAAACGTGGCACTGACGGAACAAAAAAGGGTTTCCGTATGGTTGTTGGCGACCCTGCCCTGCGGAATAAAGAGAACCAGCCGAGACAGTTGTGCCATCGCTGTTATACCAATAAGGAGCAGAATCCGTTTGGTGGACCGCCGTGCACGGGGGACGATACACAGGCGCTGCCTAACAAGCCGTGTGGAGGCGGTATTCGCGCACGACGATTACGTTTCCTACGTATGCATCTCATTCACTTTTCTTGCCAATGTGGATATCTTTTAGCTAACTTTGCGACAGATGCTGGGACGGCGTCAACCTCGGTGCATATCCTGCCTTTGCCTGATTTAGGCTGTCTGTTAGTTAACTAATCTTATGACAGATTCACCAAACCACATGGAGCACATGGCCTACCCAGCCAACGGGTAAGTCCCCCCTGTCCTACCACCTATACTATGTATAAACGATACTAACAAAGCATCCATCTACAGATACTTCGAGACCGGCGCACCCTGCCCATCCACCCATCCAGTCCGAATGCCCCAACTCATGTAAGAAGCGCCTGTCCTCGAAGCCCAAACCGTCAAAGTACCATCGAACAACACGCACTAACCACCTCTCCCCTCCAGGTACGAAGTCATGTGGGACACGACCCCCTTCAACGACGAGTTCCCCGCCGACGGCACCCAGCCGTTCGTATACTCCATGGGCGACGGGTATGTATCCCCGTCCAACGCCTTTCGAACCTCCACGCGACTGACGAACACGACTACAGAACCGGATACGGGCAGCACGGCGACTACCTTTTTGGCTGGAAAGATGGCGTCCTGCAGAAGGGGCTGGATGCGTTTTGTTTGGGGAACAAGTGTGAGGGTGTGCTGGAGACACAGACGGCGGAGGAGGCGATGAAGTGTGGGGTTGAACAAACTATTAAAGAGCCGGTTGATGGATGTGTGAGTTGAGTTTTTGTTGTGTCAATTTTTTTTGGTGAGAGGTGAGACTAACGAGAATGCAGGGCTTACGGAACTTCCGGGTGGGCAGGTCGTTACTTATGAATGAGTGGTTGGGAACGGGGTTCTGTGGGGTTTTGTTGTGGGTTGTTTAGATTTATCAATGGGGCGGGGGGGGGGGGGGTTGGTTATGGTTAGATGGGTAGATGGTTAGAGGAGAAAGTAACAGTGTGTTCGTCCTTGTGTATATGGCAACTTTGATTGGTTTTTTACCAGCAGCTGCACCATACAATACCAACTCCGCTCCGCTTAATATATATAATAAACCCCAGATTGCCAACAAGAAAGACACAGCGGCAAAACGCACAGCTACCTAGAAACGCGCACTATCCTCCCGATCTCAACAAGCATACCGCCACAACATAACCCGCCGCGTACCCCGCATCACCCGCATCATCCCGCCTGCCCCCCTTAAAGCCCACAATTCGCAACCCCACAATGCGTCATCGTATGCACATACCTCAACCTCCCCCCCTCAACCCTAAACTGATGACTATCCGGCCACCCACTCTCCCCAAAAGCCAACAAAACATCCACACTCCCCACCACCTCATCCACCACATACCTCCTCTCCCTCATCGGCACCCCCTCCGGCACACCCCCCTCACACGACCCATTCACGCCCGGATCCCCATACAGCCCGCCCTCCAGCCGCACACACGGCGTCCCCCACGGCACCGTAACATTCGGATTACTAAACACATCGAGATAGGCGTCTGCTGCGCTGCGGATGGTATCGCGCGAGTCGCGCTGCGCCAGGGGGATGGGGTCCCAGTTCTCGCGCTCGACCCAGTAGGCGTAGCCGGTGATGTTGAAGAGCCAGTCGCCGGGCTTAGTGACGATGGAGTCTACTTTTGTGATTTTGTGGTTGGCGGCGAGGCGCAGTTGGGTGCCGATGACGTAGGGGGTTGTGGTGCTGTTCACGACGAGTTCGGTGAAGGTGGCGCAGGCGGTGGTGTCGTAGAGGGAGCGGTGGTTGCGTATGGGATGGGGTAGGGGCGTGGTGAGGAGGCTGGGAGCTGAGGCTGAGAGGCTGAGCGCGTTTTTCGTAGTAGTTTTTGGTAGGTGGCGTTTGTGAAGTAAGTGGTTAGGGGGGAGGGTTGGCCGTTGGTTTGGGCGGTGAGGTAGGCGGTTACGACGTCTTGGAGGATGGGGCGGGTGCAGTGGGCGGAGGAGAGGGTGGTGGCTAGAGCCGTGGTTAGGAGGAGGTGCTGCAGCATCTTGGGGTTGGGAGTTGGTTGGCGAGCTGTATGGGTTTCGGTGGCATTTATACAGAGTATGCGGTGGGTTGACGTTCGAGCAGTTCCCATTACTTGCAATATATTGCGGCTTCAGTATATCCTTGCACACTTCAATATGTCGGGAAATCATGGGTGCGTCAACCCATCGGAGCATCCCTTTGGTTGGGCAATCAATGCGGTTGAAGTGTCGCGGTACCTCTGTGCTGTTGAATTCGCCCCACATCGACGTAGATTGAAGTCATAACTCTACCGAACCATCTCCTATTACTTTCGAGCGAACTTAGGCTTCAGTGCGAGATGCCTATGGTGTCTCTATTGAGACTAACCGATTGGTGATGAGCAACCAACGCCGCACGCCCTACGTTCTAGATTTGTATAAAATCGTCAATGTAAGTGATGAGCTTGTTTCATATGACATCCTGAAAATAGTAGAAAGTATAGGTTCACGGAGCCTGGATGAACAAGATCCTTCTAAGATGCAGTCAGGGCAGTGAAGACCACGCCTGAATGAAATTAGTTATCAGTATAGCTATACATTAGTTACACCGCAACACCACTTCCAGTGGGTATCATCGAGCACTTGCGCATCCCTCCAACAGCCTTCCAGTCTCACATCACATTACATGAAGATGGCAGAAGGACGTATTCGTTTTCGCGCACGAGGCATGCGAATTGTCATATTCATTCTACATGCGTGCCTTATCACGCGCAAGAGCCTCCGCCCCCCCTCCGCACTCCTCTTCTCTAATACCAGCAGCAACAGAAGAAAGTCGTTCTATCCAAAGAGCGTGTATAGGCGTAACAGTTCGTAATGTAACGCAACGTGAACAAACAAGGGAACAAGAAAAGTAAGGTATCATAAATATGGACAGAAAGAATGGAAGTCGAATCGAAAGTGTTGTAAACAATGGCGAGCTGTGACGCGACGTGGTAGGGGTGGTGCATTAGGTGCGAATCACCACGCCCTGTCGTCGTGTCGTCTTTTGCTCGTGGATGTACTCGTCCTCGGAAGAGCATTCGGATGAGTCGTCGCTGTATCCGCAGCGTGCGCCGCCGCAGTCGAGCTTCACTCTGTCGCCAGAGCGAGTAATGCCGTACCGTTCGCATGTGCAGCAGCTGCTTCCTGAGCTCACACTAGAAGGTGACGACGAGTTCGTGGACCGTGATGTCAAGGACGGGACATCCGAATCGATGTCGGAGTCGAACTCTGAGTCGCCTTCTGAGATTGATGTGGCTGATGAAGCGGGTGAGATTGTTTGCCGGGCGAAGCGCGATGACAATGATGCCATGGTCGCCTTGTCGTACTGTGTGTTGATTACTTGGCGTGTCTCGTGCGGGCGATTTGGTTTGGGCGCAATGATCTTGGAGGGCGAGAGTGAGCGGCCCTTGGGGATTGACTGAGTGCTGGCGCGGCGTTGATCGCGTGCTGATGCCGAGGAGCGGGATGATGTGTGCTGGGATGTCGACGATGATGTGGCTTTGGGGATGTCGAGGATGTTGAGCTTGCGGCCAGTGGTGGGCTCAGTGGTGTGGTCTTTGGCAGGGTCGTGTGAGACGTGGTAGCCATCAATAATGTACTATGGTAGCATTAGCACCAATGTCACCTGAATAGCAATGTCAAGAACATACGTAGTACCAGTACCGCTGGCCCTGCTTCAGTGTGTTTCCCTGGAACTTGAAGCATCCCAACCATCCTCCGCTCTTCTTCGGGTCCTTGGAGAGCGGAAGCTGTCCCGCGTAGTTGTCCCAAGATCCAAGAAGATGCACCGTCTTGCAGCCGCTGGATGTGCGGAGCGTAAAGTTAAGCTGGATAGCTGCCATTGTGGAGATTCGATCCAACTCTTTCCGTCAAATAAAAACGAAGTATGATACTGTTTCCTTGTCCCGGCCAAGCTAATGGATAGACGTCGGATTGCTGATTAGAGCGTAAAGAGAGCGTGAAGAAAGCGAGGTTGCGCGATTGCCGGTCGGAGTGTTGTCGAACACTGAGGCTGATGGTGATGTCGTCCTGAGCAAGAGAACTGGTATTACGTTGTAGGGTGTGGACCGGCCACGGTATCGAATTGAATTAGTGTAAAAGAACTACGTCTACTCTTTCGAGTAAGAAGACAGTGGTACTAGTTGCGAAAAAAGTGAGGTCGGCGGCGAGAGATGGTATTAGTGGCACCAGGCCTAAGGGCGGATGTTGAGTGGTGGGGGAAAGAAACGAAGAGAGAAAAAAAAGGACCAAAAGACAACGGTACACAGCTCTGAGAATTCCACACGCTTGCTGGAGAGAAGAAGCTGAGGAGGGGCCCGAAGGCCTTTATCTATCGGGCTGCTCACGGGCTGACAGGCTGGGGTGGGCTTACCGACGGGCATATTGGCCCAGCTGGCACTACACGACTTCGGAAGCAGTCTCGCTCCTGCCGGGTGGCATAGATTGTCTGTGCAGCTGCATCGCAGGGATCTATCGAATGTCGACCAGCGCTTCGCCGCGATGCGAGAGTGGTGGAGAGGGCAGAGTGTGTCGCCCGGCCCAATCACGCGCCGCAGCGCGAGCGGGGCAGCCAAGGTGGGTCAGCTGTCGTGCACGGGCACCGAGCGAAAACACGCAGCCAACCACGCGGCGCGCCTCGCCCCGCTCTGTGATGGCCTCGCGCGAGGTGCGGGCGCCGCCATCACACTGCAGCAAACACGCCCACCGACCAGCCTTCATTGCCCGAAGAGGGACATATTATGCCGTCTGCGCGCACCCTGCACCTGCCGCATCCGCGTCTTTTTGCATCCCGCCCGCTGCCGCATCTGCACCATTTGCAGCCTTTTCACACCCAACGAGGCCAGCTGGACGGCGGCGGCCAATCGCATCCGCAAAGCGCAGCCATCTGGACACAAAATTCACCACAGTGGGACTCGGCGCCTAGTAGCTCGGCGGCTTCGCAAGCGTGGAGCCGTGCAACCACCACGACTGGCTGCTTGCGAGCACATCGCCATCGCAAGCAGCTTCTCGCCTGAAGATGATTGTGGGCTTGATGACGTGCAGCATGCAGCATCCATGGTGCAGCTTCACGAGGACGACGGCGTTGGCCCATTGCATGATTTCACCGGTCCACCGTCCAGGTCGACGCACAGCGGTTCGTGCAACCCTTCCATTCGAGCGACGGCTATGTATGGCCAGCTTCGCAGCACTGTGACCAAAACCTAAAAGCCTCGCCGTCTCTTCAGCTGCTGACCCCCGTCTCACGGTTGACTCGCCCTCGCTGCCTAAGGAGACGTTGAGATCGCATGCCTACGCGCCACCCCTGGCCACTGATCATGCCTTCTTGTTCACATACTGCCCAACAAGGAAGTCATCTTGTCACCACCAAACAACGCCCCTAGCTTCAAAGCTAGTGCCATAACAAGCCATCAAGTTGGTTGTGCTAGGGAGCAGCCAGCCAGCAACAGAAGACGCTCCACCAAAAGAAACGTACATGCATTCGTACAGGGGCTCCGCTCGAGCTTCGCTTACACCCCGAGGAGGTTATCTAGCTCTTCAGCCGTCAGCGTACTCTTTCTCCGCCTAGGCCGCCCACCGATACGAGTCTTCACTGGCGAGCTACGACTAGCCCGTCGCTGTCTTCGCTCTCGCTCCACATCAGTTGCAGCACATCTTGGCTCGGTTGGCTTAACCTTCAATCCTTCCGCAGCAGCGGCTGCTTCCGCCTCCACCTGTGCTACCTTGAGCTTGTCATGCACCGTTAGCTTTGGTGACGGCTCGTCTGGGTGCCCATGTGGGCTTGACAGCCG
This sequence comes from Laburnicola sp. JP-R-44, assembly GCA_009805535.1. Classification (NCBI taxonomy): domain Eukaryota; kingdom Fungi; phylum Ascomycota; class Dothideomycetes; order Pleosporales; family Didymosphaeriaceae; genus Laburnicola; species Laburnicola sp. JP-R-44. Next base: position 1,015,218 of record SELF01000010.1, read on the forward strand.
TTTCTTTGCCTGCCAATCTTCGTCAGAATCGGGACTTGTTGTTGACTCGAGAGTGGAGGGAGAAGAAAAGGTGACTTTGCTTGCCAGTCTGACCATCTGGTCCGCAATATCGTCACAACGTACATGGCGAGCCGTACGGTCGTCCTGGCTTGTTGGCCGGGATACCCGCTCCTCTAGACTAGGGCGCGTGGCCTTATCCACATCGACTAGGTCAAGCCCCGATGCCTCCGCATTCTCGTCCTCCACCAGTGAAGGTGTGTTCGGGATCGACGCCGAGAATGCAACCTTACGCGTCGATTTGAAAGGAGACTTGGGGTTTCCGTTACTCTCCTTAAGCGCCGGAGGATTTGGCTGCAGCTTCAACTTGAACATGTCTGACTCTGATGTCTTTTCGGGCACAGGGACGGCCTCTGGGGAAGGCAAGTCTTCTAACTCGACAGCTTGGTCGAGCTCCTCGTCGAAGACAGAGCTGTCACCTTCATCCACACCCTCGCCCTCTCCGTATTCTTCCTCGGTGATCATTGATATGTCTTCCTTGTCGACCGTCTGTAGGCCTCGGCCTAGACCAAGTCCCATCTTGAGCTCATCGAGATTGATTGTATCTCCACCACTGGCCATGCGTCTCCTCCATGCCTCCATGAGAGCAAATGCATCTCTAAGACGTGCCTCCATCTTCTCCCATCCTGCCCTCAGTCTGAGTATCTCTTCGTCTCGTGACTCCACCTCCTCAAGCGATACGAAATTAGGATTGGTCAATAGATGCTTCAGATTCTCCAGGACAGTGTCCATTTCAGATGCTAAAGTTTCGTAGCTGGCGGGAAGCGCGTGGAGCATGCCTTCTCGTGCGCTTTCGCCTTCTTCTCTGATTATTGACAGGCCCTCGTCGTCTTCCTCTCGTTGCAATTCGGGCATGCCTTGCAGCTCCTTTAGAGTCGTGATTGCGGTCCTCACTAGACCTATGAGGTTGTCGTTCTCGTCGCTCAGACTCTGGCTGAGCTGCGTCAAAAACTCCGTCGTCTCTTGCTTGAGACTGTAGTCGGGATCGTCGACATCGGGTCCATCGTCGCGTGTGCTGCTCGTCATCCCCCCGGCGCCTGTAAGTCCCGGGTTGATGGTGATGCTCGCGCCCACGAGCCCCGTCTTGTTTCCGCGCTGCTGGCTCGTCAAGTGTCCCTTCAAGCGCTGTATTTGCACCTCGCGTTTCTTAATGTCGTTGGCGCAGCTAGTGCGCACCTGCTGGACCGTTGTCTTCAGGCGTAACATTTCCTCGCGCAGACTACGTGCGGACGACTCTGCAGTCCGGAGAGCAGCGCGAGCGGAGCGCTCCTGCGACTGGGCAAGCGAAAGCTGGCGTGCGAGATCTTCATTGCGGGTCTGGAGTTTCTCGAGGGTGAGCGTCTGGCGCGTCGCTTCGCTGCGGAGGTTTCGAAGGGTGTCGGCGACGGATTCGCGCTGCTCTTGGTCGCGCTGGAAGCAATGCGTTATTAGTAGAACACGATATTCGTGGCAATACGACGACGTACATCTCGCTTCAAGATCAGGTCGTGGACCAGGTTGATTATCTGGGCCATGGTAACTTCCTTGCCACCCTCTCCGCGCGACGGATGCGCGAACTGTATTTTCTTGCCATCGCGCAGCAGGCCGCGTGCGAGTAGAAGATTGTTGATATACTCGGAAGCAGTCTTCAAGTTAAAAGTCGCCTCCATGGCGGCGCTGTCGTTGAGTTGTGGTGTTAGCCCAGTGGACTCGCGAAACAACATGCGTAAACACAACTCCGCAACAGGACTAGCGCTATTTCCATTCCGAAGGTGGCCGCGATTTCCGATTTTCGAGCCGCGACTTTCTTCACCCATCCATCAGTCGAAGCAGCATACGTAATGACTCTCTCACGCTGGTGCTATGATGGTGGTTCTGCCTTGAACGCACGCTTTGCACAAACCCAGACCCATATACCTCATAGCCACTAGACCTCGCTCCAAATAAATCTCACATGTATTCTACTATCGTACGCATCCAGTGTTTCCATACCTTCTCATGTATGTATGTAGCTTTCATTCATTAACAAATGAGCACCTGTGTGGCAAAATGCCTCAAGGTACCTAGGTGGGTAGCTGCATGCCATTACAATACCAAAGCCTTCGATCGCTCAGGGCTCTAGGTTTTCACCCGGCACCCTTACCTATATATATGCTCATCAGAACTTCTCGCTTCTCGGCGGAACAACTATCTCATACAGTGTCCCATCACTTAAGCATCGCCTCCCTCACATGAGTCCACTGGTTTCCCGGCATCCGCGTGTAAACCGTGTGCTCCCGCGGCTTGATCCACATGGGCTCCGTCTTCTCGACATACGGCTTGTAATAGTCCTTCTTGAGTTGCACCTAACCCCGTTAGCGACGCTCTTCAGCTCCCCCACTCCAAAATCTCCATGGAGTATTTCGGGCTGACTCACATTCACAAGCCAGTCCATGCTCGCATTCCAGTTCTCTATGAACTTCAACACGCCGGGTTGGTCGGGCACCTGGTAGACCTCAAAGAAGACGCACTCAGGCTCTGCGGTGACGGCATCGTAGGCCGGCTTGAGGGCTTCGAAGAAGGCGTCGACTTGGGCGGGGTCGATATGGAAAGTTACATGGAGGGAGACACCGGGGCCAGTGTAGGTTGTTGCCATTTCGAGATATGGAGTGGTACTGGAGGCGGAATTCGGTATACTGGTGGAAGAGTTGAGAAGACGATGTAGAATTTATGGGTGTGAAGGTGCGGGCGTGGTGTTGTTGCTTCCTTCCATCTTCTTTAAGGCATAGTCATGCCCCCGCTCCTGTACCACCTTTGCTAACTGTGCCACGTGAAATAGACACCGCTCTCTAGGTTTGATTGGCCCATTCTGCATGGATTTATTCACATTTGTCAGCGTGAGATGGTAGGCGGGGTTCTCACCGGTCAATGGGTCTGCAATGGGTGGCCTCATGTACTTGCAAATGTTCACAGTCAAAGCGTCGCCTTGGTTCGAAGCTCAACAGCATCTGAGGTCTACTTCCGCGGTGTTTATGGGGTGTAGGCCAAAGTGAAAATGGTTAGTGCGAGTGGGCCAACTCAAAGACCGATCACATGTGATACCGATTCACGTAGCGACGCTAACAACAATTATTTGCATGAGCCAGACATCGTACAAGTTCCCAGTCCGACCTAGCAAACAATTAGAACCCCAAGTAATATCTGTGGAGACTTGACCAAGTGCTTACACCATCTAACCCGAAGAATAGGCTAAAGGAGACTCACATGGAGCTATCTCAATACCAAGACGCTTGGCCTGGCCATCACGACCGATTTCTCCGTGGATCATATCGAAAATCGAAAGGCTCGTCCAAGACCTGGAGAAACATGACGATCATGGAAGCGGAGCCCCGCGCCGTTGCTAGACTCGGGGTAATTAGACCCGGTACCTTCTTGGCTCTACAATCTGTGCTTTAGTATATATAGTAAGAGTAGATTTTCAATTGGGGATCCATCTTGCCTGCAAGTACCATTACAATGCTGTTTTCAAGGACTACGTGCCAGTTCTTGCTGGCTGCTGGGTTCACGAGCGCGAAATGGATTGTTCCGGGCGCTCGGTGGCGCGATACAGAAGGGAACCTCGTTAATGCGCATGCCGGATGCGTTACTGTGGATGAAGAGTCTGGCAAGTTCTTCTTGTTTGGCGAGTACAAGGTCGAAGGGCAGGTGGAGGGCGGCGGCGTTTCGGTGTATAGTTCAGATGATCTCGCGACTTGGGAACCGCACGGAATGGCCCTGGGTATGTTTTGCTGGAGATAGATTTGGACTGCATACTAAAAAACCTCCAGAGTCAGTCAAAGGTCATCCGTACCTAGACCCGAAGATGATTATTCAGCGACCGAAAGTCATCTACAGTGAAGCGACCGAGAAATTCCATGTATGTGATCCTTCCTCCTCTGGACACGTAGAAGCTCACAATGATAGATGTTCTGGCATGCCGACAACTCTACCTATGGGTTGCTTCTCCAGGGCTTCGCCGAAGCCGACAACATCACCGGGCCCTACAGTTTCGTAGACGCCACTGCTCCTCTCGGTAACTGGTCGCAAGATTACGGCCTCTTCACCGATTACAAAGATGGCAGGTCATACGCGCTATATTCGAATGGTGACCGTAAGGAAGGGCGCGATGTTTATCTCACTAGCTACAATGACGAGAAGACTGCGCTTGATGAGGTTGTTCATCGCTTCGACAAGTATGATCTCGAGGCGCCGAACATTATCCAGACGGAGAAGAGTTACTTCGCCCTCATGAGTCACAAGACTGGATATAGACCCAACAGTAAGACAGAAATGCGGATACGCGTATGTTCGAGCCCTTGCTAACATCCGCAGATGTTGTCGCTTTCCGAGCTGATAAGTTGAGTGGACCGTGGTCGCAGCCTTTTATCGTGTCGCCGCTCAACACTCGAACGTTTAATTCGCAGTCGGGCTTTAATCTTCGAATCAAGGGCGAAAAGCAGACAACACATCTTTACCTTGGGGACCAGGTATGGCTTTTGGATCCATCATTTGGATAAACGCTGATGTAATTTAGTGGGACTCCAATTCTCTATGGGAAAGCCGATACATCTGGCTACCAGTATCAATCGATGAGGACAAGAAGTCGCTCGAAGTAGTCTGGCACGACATCTACGACTTGAACATGTAAGAGAATTGCGCCCACGCCACCCTCCCAGCTTCAACTGACCCCCACCCCCAAGCAAAACCGGCGAATGGAAGCCCATCGAAGGCACAACCTACCAAGCCACCTCAGCGACAACCGCCGGCTCCGCCTTCAAGCAAGAAGCCTCTTTCAGCTCCTCAGGCGTCATTCTAACCGGCATTTACGGCAACCACTCCACCGCCACCTTCTCTAACATCGAAGGCAGCGGCAAAGAACAATGGGTCTCGTTCTACTACCAGAACACTGACGACATGGGTTTCGGCGACCAACCTGGTGGCTCGCCAGATCGCATCGGCGGCCGCTGGCAGCTCCGCCGCATCGCGAGCGTGGTCGTGAATGGGAATAAGCAGCATGTGGAATCGTTGTATCAGAGGGATACACACAAGGGGATCATACTGAGTACGCCGTTGAAGCTGAAGTTGGAAAAGGGGGGGAACAACACGATTACGATTGGTGGTTTGTCGAACGGGTTTGATATGAAAGGCGCGGATATCGAGAAGATTGTTGTATATCCGCCGGAGATGTAGAGAGATTAGAGACAGGAAATCAGATTGTAAGGTTACTTTGACCGTTCACATGTCTCAAGGAGACAGTCTACATTTACAGCCAATCTGAAGTGAGCGCGCCTGCCAAAATGCCTTGAAAATCTTCTCAGCTCTTCAATGATACTCGCAATATCGATTCCCACTTCTTCTTCCACCAAACTACTACCCACGACCTCATTCTCACGCTATTTCCATCATCCCATACACCACCTCAGAACTAAGACCAACCCAAGCTCACCCTCACCTCACCACGCCCCGCCCCTGCATCGCCCACCTACCAATCCACCGGACGAACACCCATCTCACACGCATACATACCTACGCCTCACACGCACACACCCGCACGCCCAACGAACCCTCCCGCTCTCCCCCGCACCCGCATCCAAGCGCCACACCTATACATATCCCCAGGCGAGCAAGCGGCTAACCACGCACGCACGCAGTAAGGTAAGCGTCAGGGCGTCCCTCACTCTTACCCTCACACACCCACGACTGGCCACCCGCACGCAAGTTTGACCCTCACCACGCGCACATACATAGCCTCATGTCATGTCTTGGTACTTGTTAAGAGCCTGTTTCAGCATGGCGCTTGCGAGGTGGCTCAGGGTTTTCTCGGGAGGGCGGCAGGCCGAGAGGGGGCGGGTGCGGGTGCGGGTGCGGGTGAGGCCCTTTGTGATGGAGTGTGAGATTAGGAGTGGGCGTAGGCGTAGGCGTGGGAGTGACGTGATGTTGAGTGACAGTTGACAGGTCGGTAGGTAGGTGGGTTAGCTGTCAGGCATCCTTGCAACTGGCACGGATTTTCATAGCTTGAGCAAAGTCAATGCGAACATTGATCGTAAATGTAGCTACATAGTACATACCATACTCGCGCAGCGCCAACCGCACATGCAATTCCCGCTTCCGCCACGAAAAAAAAAAGATATACAACGCCATTCCGCACAAGAACAGCCGACGAGATATTCAAAATTGTAGATAGATAGATAGCTAGAGAAGATCGGCCCCTCCAAGAAACATGAATTTACAGAAAAAAAGAGCCCACCAGCCATCCAGTCCGGCTGGTGTTCCCGATACAAGATGAGTTACATACAACAAGTGCGTTACATAGACTCCCTCACTGGATTTGATCTCCGCTAGCCAACAACCAACATATCATTCGTAATCAAGACGATGCACTGAAAGTATCTAGAAATGCTCCTTCCAGAACTTGAAGTTCACCTCCTGGCACGCCGCTAGCTTGCACGCCTTCTTGATGTCGCGCGCCGCTACGTTGGGTCCACAAAAGTACACACCCACATCTGTCCTTAGCGTGCTTTCAAGACCGCTGATGTACGTCCTGTCCAAGATACCATCGCGCATGCCGCAGAGCAGACGCTGGAAATCGGGACGCCCAAAGTTTGTTCGTGACTTGAGCTCCGTGAGCGGGTCCTTGTCTGTGCCGACTGAATTGAGGACGATGTTCTGCGCGGTGTTGGAGTCGATCTTTTGCGTGAGGTACGTGTGGATGCGCAGGAACTGCTCGTTTCCGTTGGCGCCCGTGGACTGTGCTTCGAGCGAGGAGAGGAGGGTCTGGAACCATTCGAAGGAGGAGGTGTCTTTGCAGACCCAGATGAACTCGACGCGACGGAGGCGCTTGGGGGGGTTGGGGCTGAGGCGCATGTGGTAGATGGATTTGAGGATGGAGGCCCAGGGGGTAACGCCGATACCGGTACCGATGAGCACGGCGATTTCGTTCTCGAAGACGTCTTCGGCTGGAGCTCCGTAGGGTCCGTCGATGCGGAGAGCAGGCATCTTTTGACCGTGTTGAAGGGCGATTTCGTACATGCCCATGGGGTCGAGCTCATCGTAGAGCTTGGACTGGGACTGGCCGGCACCTAGAGCGTCGGCCAGAGCGCGCGTAAAGTCACCGACCTGTCGAACGTGGACGGAAATGTATGGATCTTGCGGGCAAGACGTGATGGTAAAAGGATGCCACTGGTGGTAGCTGACTTCGGGGCAGTTGAGGAACAGCCATTGTCCGGGCTTGTACTTCATGCTAGGCTTGGTGAATTGAATCTCAACGGCATCTGAACCTTGTTAGTTCTGCCCAACAATTTACACGTGGGCTGCTTACCGTATGGATGACGAACGACCTTGACGATCTGAGTTGGCCTTCTGCAGCGGATTTCTCGGTACAGACGGTCGAGCAGGTACAGTCCACCGCCGACCAGCTCCCATCGCCAGCCTTCATAACCGATACAATGGGTCCAGAAGTTGTCGTGGTCGAAAGGCGACCAGGCCGGAGCGGTGTCACGCACGAAGCAGCTGGTAGCGTGCGTGTACATGCCAAGCAGGAATGGGATGAAGAGATGGTGCGTGTACCAAAACGTCTCGAAGGACTGTTGTCGGATCCTGTGGTGAGCAGTGGTGTAAATAAGTAGCATGCAAAGCAACATGGTATGGCCAGTAATGCCACCCGCTTCCGTGTAGTGGATTTCAAGGGCGATCTGCGGACGGACCTGAACCCTCTCAACGTTGAAGAAGCTAGGACGATTAGCGAACATCGCCTTTAAGCAACGACAAGTGACTTACTTCACGTAATGCGCCGATGTGTGGATGACCGTGAAAAGCAGCATGGCATAGGCAACTTGTCGATGGAACCACATGGACTCGTCCATAGGCAACCATCTAACTTTGGGTCGGATCATTCGAAGGAGATTCCTGCACATGGGCATAACGATAACCATGGTGTCGACGGACAACACTAGACCTGCACCTCGAGAAATCCAGACGGAAAAGTTGAGGGCATTTAGAGGAGCAAGGCGAGGATCAGCGGCTTGCTTCCACCTGGCACAATGTCAGCCACCTATAACAACGCGTTGATCCCAACGACGACATACCATCCAATGCCGAAAATGGCCCAGTGGAAACCCCAGAAAAAAAAGTTGAACGCCAGCTTTCGCGGCGTAAAGAAGCCCCGCCAGGGTGAATTGCCACCCCCCATGATTATCTCTTGAGTGTCGCTAATAACACGGTCCTAAGTTTTATACCAAGCGTGGACCATCAACCGAATGCCAGTGGGCGCGCCGTTCAACGGTGATTAATAGATATTAAAGAGCGTATGCGAAATAAAAGCGAACGTCAACCGGAGAGAAGGCGTCAGTTGACTTGAAACCCGGCCAGCCAGATACGAAGCGAAGAAAGGAGTGTTGGTGTCGAGCGACGGTGTGAAAGGTGGTGTTGGAGGGAGCGGAGGTAAAGACGACGCCCCAGGCTTGCGGGCGCCCAGGGGTTAAAGAGGGTAAGCCTCGCTAGTTGCTACAGCGTAGATCAGGCCGATCTCGAAAGACCAGCGCGGTTTGGGTGAACGGCACGCTGTGATGAAACCGACTGGCGTGCCCGGGAACGGGTGTGGCTCAAACCGAAGCCTCGGAAGTTTGCTGCATACAAAATGCGTTAAGATGCAGTAAGATTGAATACACTTTGCAGGCACAGAAACGGGCAAAGGATTCAGGCACAGATGAAGCGGCGCGAAACCTGAGAGGGCTGGGCGGTGCGGTCGCTTGTCGAGTGGGTTGTTCGAGCGTCCTACGCAACGTGCGCCTAATGTATGAGGAACGTCTCAAGCCTGAAGCCACAGGCACAGAACCATTTTTCCTTGTAGCGGGATGACTGATGAGGAAATATAGCACCGATCTCCCAGGATTATGAACGGTTATGCGGCAACGCGCGATGTAGTGGCGGTCTGCGTTGGAGTAGTCGTCGGTATACGCAGAGTTCCCAATAAACGTCCACACGTCCCAGTTCTAACCAAACAAATCTGTAAAATCTTCTTTTCCGATTCTTCCCCGCGTATGATCCGTCGCCAGTAGCTTAACAGCTGATTTTCGCGGTGCTGATTGAATTTTGCGCGGTGACTGGGAAGGCGGCTTTCGATGGCAATTCTGATACGCAGGGGTTTGCTGAGACAGTCCACGTTCGAGCTCGGAGTTGAGGGGCGTGGCACGCACAAAATAGTGAAAGAGTTATGGAGATGGATGTTAATCTCGAGGGCAATCAATTTCTTATCGAATGTATGCGACTGCGATGCTACAGTAGAGTCGTGCTAGATTATGTGCAGCGCTGGCAGGTCTAACGCCCACGAGAGACACTGCGGTCCCTTGCACCATGGATCCACATGCAGGAACTGAGAGGCTGCTGAAAAATGCCATGGTCTAGCCAGAGGCGCCCAGGCGTGATGTCGCGCACAGGAATCGATACTCTTGGGGCCTTTCGGGCCTGTGGTTGGCAGCACAAGTTTGGCGGGGGCTGGTTGCGGGACGTGGCGGCACCGGTCGAGCCAATCTTGATCGGCTTCGAAGCGCTGCGTACCCCCACAGCAGGCAGCCAGGCGCCCCGGCCTATTTTGAGGGATGCTACCATCCACCACAGCAGGTGTTCTTAAAGAGGCCACGCGGCAGCCGACCGCGCAAAAGGGAAGTGCTGCTGGCTTGCCTTAGGGCTGTGATGGCGAGTCGCAACGGCGAGGTGAGAGCACCAGTCGGCATCCAGATGCTCGTGCGACGGAACAAGCCACAGTCCTCGGCTGGAGGCTGGAGACGGCTGGTGCGAAGATCGTGGAGGACCCAAGTGAGATTGCGAGACTCGCACCTGCACCGAAATGGAGCGGTGAGAGTAGCCGTAGGATAGAGTCGCGTGAGCAGTCCATCGACTGTCCGGGCGGTAATAGAGACGTATGTCGAGCAGCAGAGCTGGATGATGATGTGAACGGTAGGTACTAGTCGTTCCTTCCTACTCTATCGTGGATTGCCCAATCAGGAAAGGCACATGTCGTACGTATCGGCCTGCCATGTCCTCCTGCAACATCTGCGGTCAGAAAACAACATCAGGCCATTGCTTGGGGCATTCGTCCATCACACACGGTCAACAGCCTGCATAACCGTTCTCCACACGTTCACTACCCCAGCATTTCAGAGCTTGACAGGCGCTGCCGCAAACAATGTCATACGATACTCGCTCAGTATCAGGCCATATTGTGTTGACAGCTGCTGTCAAGCCACACGAGCCCACTGCCGCCGACGTCAAGCCGCAGCGTCATGCCTCAGTCTTCCCGTGTCTGGTGGGCATGAAGATGGGCAGCATCTGATGCCCAGGTGTAAACTTTGTCATATGATGTTGTTTGATGATCCTGCCGTCCGCTGGAAGGAGCCGAGTGGTGTCCTGAGGCGTTTGCGTCCTGGGGCATTTCTGTCCTGAGGCGTTTCTGTTCCGAGGCGTTTCTGTCCTGAGGCGTTTCTATCCTAAGGCGTTTCTTAAACCGGGACTGAGGCATCCGGCACGGGTCCTGTCATGGCGGCTTTGGGACATGTGCACGAGCATGGAGCAGGGAGGAGCCTGGAGAGTTCCCATATGGCCCTTGATCCGATCCATCAACCGACAGTCGAGCAGAGTACGCCCTCGAGATTGCGAGCACAACGTGACCACGGTTCCATGGGGCTGGACTGGCGAGCTTGGAAATGCGGTAGAAAGTTCGCTCGGCCCCGCGACCGAACCAGACGTCGAGCAGCGCACCCAGGCGGCGCCAAGAGGGTGAATGCCCGCGCTGAGTGGCCGCGCGAGCCGCAGTACTACACCAGCCTCGGACAAGGGGCCAGGGCGCACAGGCCGCACGGCTGCACCTCACTGATTGATCCACGCCGATGGCACACGGCACGCATCAGCAACCCCTGCGCAGGCCAATCAGGCCGTGCAGGGCGCCGTGGCGGGGGTTCGACGGCGGCTACAGAGTGCCCCCATGCTGCGCGGGCTGCCCTGGCGCATAAGGTGTCTTTACATTTACGGCCGCGACATCCTCCTCTTCCATCATCGTGACACGCCTGCCGTAGCATGATCGATAACAGCACCCTTTGTGCCTCCACCGCCTGCCTGGGCCCTCTGCACTTCTGTCGCAGGACCGCCTCCGCATCTGCCTCAGCCCGCGAGCACCCCTCTGTTGCCTGAATCTGCACCTGGTGTCGTTCGATCGTCGCTTGGACGCACTATCCCGGAATCGTTGCCTGTGACGAACGCCTCGACGCCTGGTATAACAGAACCCGAGATCCGCCCTGGGCTGCCAGTTGCTTTTTGGTACTGGTAGCTCGCTGCGCGATCACAGTCGTTTACTTTCTCTTCCATTCGTCTCCGCCGCCGGGTCGGTCTTCCAACTCGTCCTTTCTTTTAATATCGCTCTTTTGATCGCCATGGGGAAGTTAATCAAGAACCATTGGGCGCGCCTTGTCGTGCTGACGGCCGCTGCCTGTGAGTGATGCCATATTCTAGAATTGCCCACCTTTTCGTTGCTGACTTGTTTGCCTTTTGCCAGACCAAATAGCAGCTGCCGTCGAAGCCTTCTTCTGGCCCAAGATCTTCTGGGACTTCTTGACCAAGAACCTCGACGGCGCCGTCAAGCCTGTGCCCGTCCTCCAAATCGTCAACCTTCTTATGGGCATACTCGGTCTTGCATGGGAATGGCCTCTTGGCTTTCTCGCCGGCAGCAGCCTCCATCGGTCAATCGAAGCCCGCCTCGTCATATATCCCCTCAGCGCTCTCGTCGCTCTCCTGATATATCAGGGCACCAACGCCGGACTCTACTACATCGTCGGCATGATCGCATACTTCTGGGCCTACAGCGAAGGCGAGGTACATTTGCCCCAAACAACCACATTCCACCAACTCCATACTAACATAATCTCAAGGTTGTCTGTCCCGAGCCATGGACCCTCCCCAAGCGCGGTTCGACCAGACGAGCCCTTGTATAGCCTCTCATTCCCCACCCACCCAAATCTTCACTTCACAAGTCGAGGACCCCTCAGCGCACGCAAGGCACCATACTCAATGGTTCCCGTCCGTCCATCGACACCCAACTTTCCCGATACCACCTTCTCTCTCCACGCAAACACACACCATCTTCTCGACTATTCCGCACGTTTTTCGCGGAGGCGTTTTCGGCAGCATGAACCAGCCACCCTTCCACCTTAGACAGCACGGGACTTTTTATGCCATCGCATTTTTCTTCCACCTCGACTCACGAGAAACGCTTTCACGTCTACTGGGTTGGTTTTCGATACCAAAGGAGCGAGTACACAGTACTGTACTCGAGCCATGCCATCTATACTAGCAAAATACCAAATAAGATGCAACTATGCTACCCAACACATTGTGCTCTCCTCAACTTATTTCCCACTACTACTAAATGAATTCAAATACCCAGTATTCACCTACTAAGAAGTTGCATCGCACATGCACCGAGTCAAGGCAAGGCAAAGCATGAATCGGCACACTAGTATCATCCATTCATTACATTAACTCGCAGCCTAGACTGTCTGCAAACAGACCCCAGATACCAAGGCCTTGTCAACGGTCGCTAACGTGCTTTCTGGGACATTCAAGGTTGATCTGTCAGATTCCGTCTGAGGCTACGAGCTCGTCACGCACTGCGGGTTTCAGGCGTACGGCATCAATGAGCCCCCCTCCCCCAATGCAGCTTGCTTGTCAAAACGCCACCATCGTCAAGCGCCAAACGTAGCCTGCTGTGATGGATATTTTCATATTTTTTTATTTTAGGCTGCTCGTGATGCAGAGTGTAGGCTGGGTGCGGAGGGTTTGCCGGAATTAGCTTGGCGTAAGAACGTTAGGACGCTCGAGCTCCAGGACGGTTGCGCAAGTGGTTCTTCCAGACTTCACTCCTGCAAGACAAAATAAATGCACGGCGAAGAAGTCGAAGAAAAATCGTCTTCCTAGTCATGAAATGTGTACTAAAACCCCACTTTCCCCAAACACACTACATACAACACTCATCAACTCCTCTTATGACAAACCACCCAAACACCCCCTCTCGCCAATATGCATGCACCAAGTCAACAACCCAACCTAAAGCTCGTCTGCACTCCTCTTCTTGGTATTCACTCCTTGTTCCTCGGGCCCTTCAATCAGAATCTTGATCCCCTTGCCAGCCTTCACATCCCTGAAGGCGTCCTCTGCGTCCTCAAACTTGACCTTGTTCGAAATGAGTTCTTGGATCGAAATGCGCTTCGTAGCCACGAGGTCGACGGCCGTTTGGTAGTCGCCCGAGCCGTAGCGGAAAGATCCTTTGACGTTGAGTTCTTTGGTGCACATGGCCATGATGGGGAAGTTGATGTCGGGTTTGCCCATGCCGCCCTGTTTAGATGTGTCAATTTATTGTGCGAGAGAGGGGGATAGATGGGACGACCGACCTGAACGTATGTGCCGCCCATGCGTAGGGCGTGGATAGCAGTTTGAATGCAAGGTTCTGCACCACTCGCATCGATGATGATGTCGGCGCCTGGTCCCAATTCGCACTCTTTGATCATATTCTTAGCGTTCTCCTCCACGCTAACCCTCCGGCTCTGGAAGCTCGTGGTCGCAGCGTAATTGAGCGCAAATTGTAGTCTCTCTTCGTTGATATCCACAGTCACCACCTTGGTCGCACCGTATGCCTTAGCCACCGCACAACATAGCAGACCCACAGGACCAGCACCAAAGACAACAACGGAATCGCCAGGTTTGACGGCCGCTTGCCTGGTGATGTGCACCGCCACAGCCGTCGGCTCAATCAGCGCGCCCTCCTCCAAAGTCATGCCCTCGGGCAGCTTATAGCAGTAGTCCTCTGGCAGCGCATAGTACCTAGCCAGCGTGCCGTCAAACGGCGGAGTAGCTGCAAACCGCATATCCGGACATAGATTATACTTTCCCTCTTTGCAGCGTACGCACCGACGACAGGGAACGCCAGGCTCCATGGCTACACGGTCGCCGACCTTAAGCGTGGTGACTTTGTCGCCGACAGAGTGGACAATGCCTGCGGACTCGTGACCGAGCACCATGGGCGACTCTACGACAAAGTGTCCAATACGTCCCTCGACCCAGTAGTGCACATCAGAGCCGCAGATGCCCGTCCATCGTGGTTTGACAATGACATCGTAAGGAGACGGGAGCTCAGGGATAGGTCGATCCTCGTAGACTACCTTGCCGGGTGCTTGGAGGACAAAGGAGGGGTTCTAAATCCATCATTAGCATATGTGAAGGCAAGGTCCAATGTTGACGCGATTATTTTTTGAAGTGGTGTTGTGCTTCGGTCGCGTAGCGCGTTGGCGGGTGGGGTTGGTGGGGTAGCTTCACCTTCTGCGTAGCTGTCTGTGTCGTCATCGTGGGTTTGGGGGTCTCTTCTTTTCGCCCTTCTGACTTGGGCGTCTCAACAGATTTCTTTTTGGAAGGAAAGATGTGTCGAAAGCAAAGGCAGGAAGACATGAGGAGCTAGCTGTGACACTAGCAACACTAGACGGCGAAACGACGAGGAGATAAAGCGTGGAAGCTGGTGGAGCTTCGAGCTTCTGAGTCGCTGTCCCCACCCCGCGACCGTGCCTTAGCTCCTAGAGACAAGCTGTGCTCATGCAAGACGCATCTAGATATTGAGAATTTAACCGAGCAATTTATCCGCTGGCGCAGTGGTCCCGTTTTATTGTGCATTTCGTGGTTTATCGGTACATAATCCACCGATGTCGCTATACCGTCTGCGTGTGACTAAAATCCGCCGCGACCAACCGTACATAACCTCGGAGTTGAACGCCACGCAAACACCCCACGGCGTCTTCGATCGGATTAGGTTAGGACCCGTGCGAGCGGTGAGAAATGCCTATTGCGGCTCCTGCTCTTGAACCTTCTTCCCCCAGCATGACCACCAACAAGTCACCAGAGCATCCTCATCTTTGCTAGCATCGCCCCAATCGTCGTAGCCCTTCTCTTCGCCCTCGTTTAGAATACGTAGGCCTATTTTGGCCATCCGCTTGCGAAAGTCGGCGATCTCAGGCAAGTAAGCGTCCCTGTACGGAAATTCTACGATCACCCTCGAACCTTCATCCTCGGAGAGCCATGTTTCGACGGTATCCACAAGCATTCGTGGATGTTCTGGCGAGTAGAGCGAATCGGCGGCCAAGATCAGTGAAAATTTGGTAGTCAGTGCCTCGCCGTCGCTGCCAGCATCGACAACGCCCGTAGAAAAAAGCGTGCACGAAGACGGGTTGGTCCAGTCCAACACGCCGGTACGTGTAGTTCCACCGTACTGCTGTACAACGGGATTGTTCGCTTTGACATTGTTTGTGAGGTTGTCATAAATGCTCGGCAAGTCAGTCAATACCACATCTGCGCCCAGGCCAGCCATTGCGAGACCGACCAAGCCTGTCCCTGACCCAAGCTCGAGCACTTTTAATCTTTCGCTCTGCACTGGCCGTACGATGTCAAACTTGTGGAGTCGTTTCGCAAGGAGGTATGACGCTGCCCAGGTCTTGAGACCTAAATCGTCTCCCGTTAATGCCGGCTCGTGAATGCTGAGCTCGAAAGGGCGACCTAGTGTAGGTATGCGGAACTTGCGAGAGATGGAGCCCATAGCAGTACGTCCGGACCTTTCGCTAAGACGACGACTGGCTTGATTCCATATCTCTTCTTTAGTCTCATCATTCTCTATCCACCGTAGGCTACTGCTCACTATACCTGTGAGGTAACGAGTCACTCCCTCAGGGTTGACCTGCACAGCGTTTGGTTTGTCAACCTTACTTGGACCGCGCCTCGATGTTTCGTTCTCTGTGTTCCTTTCGTCATCGTAGTCCCATGATGGAGGGGCGGTTGTGAGCAGTGCGAGGGTGTGTAGGAGGGCTTCGGCGGAGGGCTTCGCGTAGAGCTGGGGTAGGTCGAGGACTACAAGGCAGCTGTCAGCTTGAGGCTGCGCATTCACTATAAGAAGCTTACCGTGCAGTAGAGACATATTCAAAAGGGCTGTGGCCAGCTTGCTATAGCGGGGCGGAGAACGGGTGATGGTAGCCCACAGAAATTTGGCCCGTGCGTTGTCAGGCCGCACCAGGCGATGCAACAATTCGTGAGGCCTCCAGCTAAAAAGTTAGAGTATACTTAACATTGGTATTACCTATCCTAGGGTAACACATAGTACTTAGACTTTTGTCCTGTGAGCCTTGTACAGGCGGCGCGAATTATCGCACCACCTGGTGGCGGCAGTAGTGGCCGGCGACTGCTAGAGACTCTGGAACGGAGTGCAAGTCCTCTGAAATACGTAGGAATCTTGTCATTGGGTGGCCTCTCATAGAGACCCCATCCAAGAGATCGAACATACGTTTGATAGGTCTCTTATTCGTTGCTCCGCCCCGCATTTAGCTTCAATCTTTCTTCAACGTCGATTTGAAGCCGTGGTATGCTCCTTCCATGTCGAACTGAAACTCTCGCGCTTGGTCGTCGTCCAGCTTCTCGGCCGCCCGCATTTGGTTCAATGTGATGAGCCATTGCACAATCTTCCCCTTGCTCTCGAAGTCCTTGTCCGTGACCTTGTTGACTGCCTGAATAATCTCCACCAGCAGCGGGTGCAGCGTGTCTTTCTCGACGAGCCCAATCTTTATGGCATCGAGGAGCGTGATGAAGTTCTCGGTGGCATGGACTACGAGTGTCGCGTCTGCGGAATCGCCTTGCTGCGTTGGCTTGTGGGAAGTGCCTTGCTCGACTGTGGCTGGTATCCCAACTCTTAGGCGTTCGGTAGCTCGCGGGCATTCCATATCCCATTCGCGCTTGAAGGACTCAAGATCGCCAAAGGCGCGCGCGACCGTCTCGTCGGTGAGATTGGACTTGTACTGCTTCAGTAGCCTGCTGCATGTCTCGGTGTAGTCGGCTTCGGATATGGAGTCTTTTAGATATCCCTTTTCGAGCGCATCCAACGTGATGATGATGCTGTATATCTCGGCAAGCGAGTCGTAGAGGTCACGTTCGGCGCTCGTCGTGGACAGCTTGACTTCCTAGCATGAAGTCATCAGCATCGGGAGCGTGAGCCAACACGCGGAGTGGCATACCTCATCAAGGTTGATGGTCGCAGACAGCGTCGAGCGCGGAATGTACGGCGTCGGCGCGTAGGCCAGCTGCCGGTTGCTGTACATGGCGCCGTGGCAGCACTGTGATAAGGTAGTCTACTCCCGAGGTCAGCGTGCTGGTAGGCTACCTAGGTACTCGCTCGTCTCTCGTGCTTGCTGCCGTTGTGGGGTGTGAGCTCGGGCCATCTGTAAATTCGGCCAGCGGGCCTAACTTTTTCTCGACGCACGGGAATCTCGACAGGCCCTCACTCACGGCCCCTCCACCTGCCAATTCTGCCGCGACGCCGTCGTGGTACCCATCGCGATGCCGATATCGAAAGCTACCAAGAAGTTCGAGAGGAACAAGCTCAAAGACGTGCTCAAGCAGCGGAAAGATGTCGCAAAGATCAAGCAGAGGAAGCAGATGGACGCAAAGCGCAAGGAGCGCAACGCGCGAGACAAGGCGCCCGCCGACGGCGTAGAGAATGACGCCAGCAAGAAGTCAAAGAGCAGCGGAGTAAAAGGCGACGGATTTGGCGAAATGTCCATGGACCAGTTCTTCCAAGGCGGCTTCCAGCTGCCTGAAATGAAGAAAAAATCGACCAAACAGAAGACGGGAAAGCGCAAACGAACGCCGGTCGACAAAGATGCTTCGGGAGAGTCAGACGTCGATATGGCAGAGGCGACGCCGGCTGTAGAAGACGGTGGCTCAGACAGTGAATCTGGCGACGATGCAGAGACACACAAGGCGGAGCTGGCAGCATTGGCAGAGAAGGACCCCGAGTTCTACAAGTACCTCAAGCACAACGATGCGGAGCTACTCGACTTTGCCGAGGATGCTGACCTGGCCGAAATCGACGCTTTGAGCGCGAGCGAAGACGAACCGACGCCGAGGAAAAAGCGGAAATCGGACAAGAAGAGCTCAAAAATGGAGGACGAGGGCGCGAACTCGACGGGCGAAGTAACCAAGCAGCTTATACAGAAATGGAAGATGTCCATGGAAGAAAACTCGTCCCTTCGAGCGATGAGGGAGGTCGTGCTTGCTTTCCGGTCGGCGGCCCACCTCAATGATGAGGCTGGAACAAAGTATAAGTACTCCATATCTGAGTCTGAAGGTCCGTCAATCGTTCAAGAATTCTTGAAATCATAGTCTGATCAGTCTAGTGTACCACGAGGTTCTCGTCACTGCCTTGCAGCTCGTTCCAAAGGTCTTACAACACCATCTACCGGTTAAAGAGTCTGCGTCGGGGAAAATGTGAGTTCCCTGGTCTTCAAAGTTTAGTCAGTTCTGATTGTTGTAGTCACATTTCCACGGATTCGAAGAAGTTCCGTAATCTCACGCCTCTGCTCAAATCGCATACCGTGTCATTGAACCATCTTCTCGATAACCTTTCGGACGCTTCAACGCAACGGATGACGCTCGAATCACTACTCGCACTCTTACCCTACATCCTCTCCTTCAAAAAAGTCGTGCGAGAAGTGGCAAAAACAGTCTCGTCCGTTTGGTCAGACTCCTCCAACACCGAGACGACCAGACTATCGGCATTCCTGGTGCTTAGACGGCTGGTTGTCATCTCCGACTCTGGTATCCGCGAAGCCGTCTTGAAACAGACGTATCAGGGTCTCATTAAGGGCGCTCGAAACACCACAGTCCACAACATCCAGGGCATAAATCTAATGAAGAACACTGCCTCCGAGCTATGGGGACTTGATCCGAACATCGGGTATACGACGGGTTTTGGGTTTATCAGGCAGCTTGCTGTCCATCTACGACAAAGCATCACCAACAAAACGAAGGATTCATACAAAACGGTCTACAATTGGCAATACATCCACTCCCTGGACTTCTGGTCCCGCGTCGTCTCCGCACATTGCGAGTCACTTCGCGAAGCGGAAGCAGGCAAAGAGTCTGCCCTCCGACCCCTAATATATCCCATCGTCCAGGTCACGCTCGGAGCAATGCGTCTGATCCCTACGTCGCAATATTTCCCTCTCCGCTTTCAGCTTATTCGCTCTCTCCTTCGCATATCTTCTGCCACATCGACATACATTCCACTCGCGCCCGCGCTCATCGAGGTGCTGAACTCGGTCGAGATGAAGAAGATGCCGAAACCCAGCACTCTCAAAGCCCTCGATTTCAGCACTTCTATCCGCGCCACGAAAGCATACTTACGTACACGTATCTACCAAGATGGCGTCGGCGAGCAAGTCGCAGAACTGCTCTCTGAATTCTTTGTCCTGTGGAGCAAGAACATCGCGTTCCCCGAACTCGCGCTCCCGGTCAGTGTCATACTCAAGCGCTGGGTGAAAACCATGACGAGAAAGTCAAGCGGTAACCGCAACGCCAAGATCAACTCGCTGCTCGCACTCCTTGTACAGAAACTGGAGGCAAACTCAAAATGGATCGAAGAACGCAGAGCCAAGGTGGAATTTGCGCCGAACGATCGCGCGGGTGTCGAGGGCTTCTTGAAAGATACAGAGTGGGAGAAAACCCCGCTCGGGGCGTACGTCGTTGGCCAGAGGAAGACAAGGGAGCAGAAAGCAAAGGTCGAAGAGGCAGCAAGGAAGACGCAGGATAAGAAGCGAAGGGCGGCTGAAAAGGCGGAAGCGGAGCAGAATATGGAAAAGTTCAATGAGGATGACCATGCAGAAGAGGATGAGGATGTTGAGGAGATGGATGGATTTAGTGAGGAGGAAGTGGAGGATGATGAGGATGAAGACTAGACGGTTGTTTTGTACTGAGTATCGGATACCTTGAATGCATTGCTAAATAGTTGATGAGTACCGTATTGGCTGCCAAGTGATTTCGCACCCAAAATATTGGTTGCCACTGCTTCGTTGAATATTCTCAAGTTGAAAACGAATGGTACTGTAGTGATGGAATGATCACACCAATTAATACTCCGCCTGTTAAAGACATGCGGTTGCTGTGCACAGTGCGCAATCCATGGATCCATGGATGCGCATCTATCACGTGGACCTTCACATGAAGGTGCCTCGGCTCACCGAGCAAGCATCACTGGGCAGCTCCATCAAGATCCCGGAAGCTTCAATGCCCACGACATGATAGTCCTCTGCCAGAGGATCCCCATGGCCCACGATGGCCGCGCAATCCACACTGCGACAACCTCATGATCCGCTCCGCGCCCTCTACAGCCACTATGCCGCCATCCTCCGCACTCGCGTCCGCGACGCCTCCAAGCTCACGAAGCTGCTTTCCACAATCACGCTCGCGCTGGCCATCATCGGGACGGGTTATGGAGCTCGGAGATGGTACAAGGATAGCCGCGCGGAGAAAGAGACCGGGAGGCGCCTACTGAGGAGGAATTCGGGGCTGAGAGGGAAGGACGGCTCGAGAACCATATTCGTGCCCTACCAGGATTCCACGTCCAAGGTGGTGATAAACCCGACAAAGCCTACCACATTCGATGCGCATCGTCGCCTCTTCCTCCGGCCGCCACGCGCGGCGCGCATGGCAGATGCGAGCAATCCGCAAGCCCCCCCGCCGCAGACCAAGCCGGGCCTAAACCTCGCTTTCCTACACCAGTTCCTGAGTCTCCTCAGTATCATGATACCGCGATGGAACAGCAAGGAATCCGGTCTGCTCATAAGTCACAGCGTCTTCCTGATGTTGAGGACCTATCTCTCGCTAGTCGTCGCACGACTGGACGGAGAGATCGTGCGGGATTTGGTTGCGGGCAACGGCAAAGCATTCCTATGGGGCATCTTCAAGTGGCTGGGCGTGGGGACTTTCTCGTCATACACGAATGCGATGATCAAGTTCCTGCAGTCCAAGGTCTCCATCGCGTTCCGGACACGGCTTACCCGGTATATCCACGATCTTTATTTGAACGATCACCTCAACTACTACAAGTTGTCGAATCTGGACGGAGGGGTCGGGCAGAGCGTAGACCAGTTCATCACACAAGATCTGACGTTGTTCTGCGCATCGGCAGCATCCTTGTACTCCTCGCTCGGCAAACCGTTTGTCGATATTTGCGTGTTCAATTACCAGCTCATCCAGTCATTGGGTCCGTTGGCATTTACCGGACTACTGAGCAATTATTTCTTGACTGCGACCATCCTACGACGATTATCACCCCCCTTCGGTAAACTAAAGGCTGTAGAAGGGCGAAGAGAAGGAGACTTCCGTGCGCTACACTCGCGCCTGATCGCCAATGCCGAAGAAGTCGCTTTTTATGGTGGTGACGAGATGGAAAAGCATTTCCTCGAGAAAGGCTTCAAGGATCTCAAGCACTGGATGGAAGGCATCTACAGTCTGAAGATCCGCTACAACATGTTGGAGGATTTCGTGCTGAAGTACTCATGGTCAGCCTTTGGCTACCTGATCACATCACTCCCTGTGTTTTTGCCTGCATGGGGCGGTTTAGGCAGTGCTCAAGAGCTATCCGGGAGCGAGAAGCAAGGCAGGGAACGGAATCGCATGAAGGATTTCATTACCAACAAGCGCCTGATGTTATCTCTTGCTGATGCTGGAGGTCGCATGATGTACTCCATCAAAGACCTTTCCGAGCTTGCTGGTTATACCTCCCGTGTATACACACTTATCAGCACCCTGCATCGTGTGCACTCAGATGCGTACCACCCATCCCCTGGCACCCGATCGGAGCTCTACTCTCTCTCAGACATTCAAGGCACAGTTCACAAAGGCTTCGATGGCATTCGCCTCGAGCATGTACCCATTGTCGCGCCTGCATTGTACCCCATGGGCGGCGACGAGCTAATCGAGTCGTTATCATTCATCGTACATTCGGGTGAACATCTTCTGATCACCGGCCCGAACGGCGCCGGAAAGAGTGCGGTCGCACGTATTGTTGCCGGTCTCTGGCCCACCTACCGCGGCCTCGTCAGCCGACCCCGCACAATCGGCATGGATGGGATTATGTTCCTGCCACAGCGTCCTTACCTCAGCACTGGCACGTTGCGCGACCAAGTCATCTATCCTCATACCGAGATAGATATGAAGGATGCTGGACGACGCGACATTGAGCTGAGCCAAATTCTCGAAGAAGCGAAGTTGGGATACCTCCCCGACCGCGAGGGCGGCTGGGACACAAAGAAGGTGTGGAAAGATGTCTTCAGCGGTGGTGAAAAGCAGAGGATGGGTATCGCACGATTGCTGTACCATGAGCCTCGGTATGCTTTCATCGACGAGGGAACCAGTGCCGTGTCCTCCGATGTCGAGGGTCTGCTCTATGAGCGTGCGAAGGCAAAAGGCATCAGTACGTCTTACCCCTCTATGTCTCTCTCGCACAACGTTTTCTAACTTATTGCAGCCCTAATTACTATCTCTACCCGCGCGTCTCTCAAACGCTATCACACCTACACGCTCACCCTCGGGCAGGGCGAGCATGGCGACGAGTGGGAATTCCAACGCATCGGCACTGAAAGCGAGAAGTCATCCGTCGAGAAGGAACTGCACGAG
The DNA here is from genome assembly GCA_009805535.1 of Laburnicola sp. JP-R-44. Taxonomy (NCBI): domain Eukaryota; kingdom Fungi; phylum Ascomycota; class Dothideomycetes; order Pleosporales; family Didymosphaeriaceae; genus Laburnicola; species Laburnicola sp. JP-R-44. Next base: position 1,037,799 of record SELF01000010.1, read on the forward strand.
CTGCGCGAGCGACTTGCCAAAGTCGAAGAGTGGAAGGAGAGGAAACAAGAGATTGACGAGGAGTTGGAGCGGGTGTGGTTGGAGGGTGGAGATGAACTCGCGCCGCCAGCGTACGCGGAGACTGAGTCATCTAAGGAGGAGCAGTAGTCGAATAGGATTTCTATAATCATTAGACTGGCTACAAGAGGTGTAAGTGTAGTGCTGTACGTTACATTGAAACAATAAAAACACATCACAGTTGCGGGAGACGAGTTGAAGGCGCACCGTGAGTTTTGTTTAGACCTGGTTACATTCCATCATCTCCGGCTTCTCACACACCAAAGACACCACTCTTTAAATCAAAAACATCGCATTGCGTCTCCGTGGCAAAACACCTCCCAAGGTTCACAAGCACAAACACCCGGGTATCCTAATCGCGACCATCTCCCTCTCCTCCTCAGCACTGCCTCCACCTGATATACAACTGATTCGTGAACTTGCCCGTCTCCTTGATCGCAGCAATGGTCCCCGTACCACTACCTCCCAACGGCGTGAGCGCCACCTCGGCATTCACATTCAGCATGGCTTCCTGCCCGCACGGGCTCCAGACGGATATGGCGACGTCGTCTTTCTTGGTGTACAAGCCGCGGTAGGGGCCTTCTAGGACGCAGGATGAGGAGGCCTGTTTGGGATAGTATTAGTAAAGAAAGAAACCTTTTCTAATAATTTTTTCAAGGATGGAAAAAGAGGGCGGAGGGAGAGCCTAAGGGGAAAAGAAATAGGCCTACCTGGTTCCCTTCGCCCGAGAAGTAATAATTCGCCTTTACGACCCCCTTGACGCCCGCGTCGATGTTCGCCCATCCCGTGTAGTCGGCGCTGTACACGGAGAATGAATACCCTGGGCTGTATGTCATGTCGATGTTGATCTGGCAGTTCTTGCGGCTTTGGTCGGCGGCGACGCCTGGGCCGACGGAGGCGGTGAAGTCTTTGTTGAAGTCTGGAGGACTGGTTAGTGAGGGCGTGGGGAAGGCGTGGGAAGGCAGGCACGTACAGATGGGCAGGATGCCGCTGTTGGTGTAGTCGACGTTGATGCTGCCTTGGGGGCAGCCGGAGCCGCCATAGATTACTTTGTTGATTCTGAAGGCGGGGGGTGCTGCTGCTGCTGCGGTGTCGGGGAGGGGAGAGGAGAGGGCGAGGAGTGGGAGGGAGAGGGCGATGAGAGACTTCATTGTAGCTGGGTGTCTTTGGGATGTCTTTGTCGAAGAAGTAATAAAGGACAAGGATTGGGATTCTGGAATTTGGTGGAGACAATAAAGATATATGTCTTGTAGACGAGGTCTCGTGGCGATTGATGAAATTTGTAGTAGAGTAGCGGCTTGGGTAGAGAAGTGCAGACCAGAAAGGAAGGGAGCGACGCAGCTCTTATATATTTCAATTTGTTCTACCGGGTACGCGGAGTGTACCATCTACCTATTGACGTTGAGTGATACCTTTCCAGATGCCTTCCTCATTCCTACTGGTCGTTGAGAGCAGGGTATTATGAACCCTGCCTATGGACCCTGCAGCTGCTCTCATTCATTATCACATCGTCCAAGAACATATATATTTAATGGAGCCCAAAAAGGTCATTGCTACCGCCTCCAGAGTCTTCAATCATGCAGGTTGGCTCTCGAAGCTCGGCCCAGACGTGCCGGACCTCGTGAATGAGCTTCTCGCCAAGTTCAAGATAGTGACTTCATATCGCGGATGCAGCTAACACAGTGGACGACTGACGGCTGCGTCCGCCAGCTACGAAGAGAAGACGTTCGCTCTAGACCGTTGAAAAACTGGGGCACGTTCGAGAATTCGAACGTCGTGAATCCAAAAATAGCAGGCTAGAGAGTCGAGTGGCAGCACAATGGTTAGGTGGCGGGCTCTAAAGACCGCTGAGTTGTATATAATAGATTGACAGACCCGGGTCGAGGTCGCGAGGAAGACGGCGACGGTTAATTGCAAGCCGGGGCCTCGGGAAACGTTAAGCCAGACTAGCCAGAGGAGGCTTCACAGCGTTGCGCAGGATTCTTACGGTCTTGCCGAACGAGGGGAACAAGTGTACGGCCTCTCGTATCTTTCATCAAGGAGATATTGGTTCGCTGGGTTCAGGGTTGATTGGTAGGTAGAAGGGACCGCTACCGGAGGGTTTAGTTGGTAGGTGATGAGGGAGCGCATGCGTCGCGGAGCCTTTCGAGGCAAATCGCGCTTTCGCGTTAGCGTGATCCTGTTCGAAAACGATTGAGTTTGCTATTGTTAGAACGCGGTGGTGGTTAATATATTTAACGAGGTGGTTAGCTGGGGAGGACAATAGGCAACAAAACAGTCAGCCGGTAACACCATCCCCGGGTCTCGCAGTCAGCTGTCAAATACCGTACCTAGGTAGAGTCTTGCTTACAAGCACCGCTCTAACCGCATCAAGAACCAACTAACCCCTCGCATTTGACTGTGATTGGCCACCTAATGCAGTTAGAGCGGTGCTTATCAGCAAGACTCTACGGCATCGTGTTGATAACGGGGTCGCCATGCTCTGTCAAAAAGGAGGGATACCGCCAGTTTCTGACACACCCGCGGCTTCACCACGAGCTCGTCGAGGCACTGGCCCTGGACAGCTCACAATTTGTTTACAATGCGGCAGAAGTGTAACAAGCGAGAAGTGTGGAAATTGAGGAAGAAGAGCTTGCGCGAGCCGGCGGATGGTGAAAGGATGAGATGGCGAACAACACCGCCAGGAAGCTTCAATGGTGCCTACTATGCCTAGGAGGGCGGAAAAGGTCTATCACGTGCGTCCAAGCCCCTGCCCTCAGTTCAAGTGGGGCCGCATGCGTGCTAAAACTATACGAGTCGTGGACATTGCACCGGGAAATCCAGTCAGGCCTCCTTCTCTCCTTTCGCCGCAACAAACAGTGCAATTGAGTTGGTCGAAAAAGAAAGGCCGTGTATTCAATTCTCCAATGTACTCAGTCGTACACAGTGGAAAAATCTGCAAAGCAGCTACCTATCGCATGCAGCCACAACACAGCACACCGTCTCTGACGAGCCCCCTCGCTTAATATCCTTTCCGTCTCTTATGTAGTTCTCGAAAAAGCATGGTTCCCACTAGATCGCCGTCAACAATCGAATTCGGTTCCGCGCAGCACCGCTAGACTCTCCCCGGCCAGTGCAGAGTCGAAAGGCTGGCCTGCTAGCCGTATAGAGGCATGACAACCTCGTCACTTTGCGCCACATGTTGCACCATGCCGTCCGCGGGAGGGATCCAGGTCTCCACGTGAGCTAGCAACCGGGCGTCGTCCCTGGATCCTCATCTTCCCAGCTCGCGGTGACCTCAGTGTTTTGATTCCTACCATCGCGGACGGAACCTGCCATCGCACTGTGAAGCGTGGTTATGGACAGCTGAACTGAAGGCGTCGATTGGGAAAGGAAAAAGAAAACAAAGCATACCCGCTGAGCATGCAAAGGAGGTGGAAGTACACACCGCACGCGCGATAACACAGGCGGCTTGCCTTGAGCAACCCTCCAGACACAACCCCCTTCCCCCCCCCCGCCACGGCCTACTTTCATCGCCGCCATGGGTTTCTGGAACCCCAAGAAGCACTATCTCAACCAGGTAGGCTTCGAGCAGCAGGAGCCGCCCAAACGCATCTCGACATCAGCCGGCCATCGCTTGTCAGTCATCCTCGAGAATGGCAGCTCGGAATCCCAGACGGGGAAGGCACGTGAAGCACACCGTGACTCTGTTCGAAGGGTGGGATTAAACCCAATACTCGCCGAAGTACCCGAGGACAAGCGTACGGTGAGCGCGCATTCCAGCGGATACAGCTACAATGTGTGGAGCGAGAATGAGAAGTTCGCCGCGATACGGAATTACAAGCAGATTACGAAACGAGGCGGTTGGAAGAAGTTGCTCATCATACTAGCAATCATCATCTTATTCATAATCGCATTGGGCGTCGGACTGGGTCTTGGACTAAAGAAGAACAAGGCGGAAAGGTATGCTGTAACCGCTTGTACTGTATACCGCTCAACACAACATACTAAATACATCACTACACAGTCCCTCTCCTGCCGCCGCCAACGCCTCACCCGCCGCATCAACACCCCCCTCTCCCCCAACACCAACCTCAACCACACCAGCCCCCTCCCAACCCTCCAACTTCCCCCTCGGCTCCTACTCCTTCATCACCTTCCTCGACACCATCCAAACAAACTGCACCACCAACCCCCTCACCTGGACCTGCTACCCCTACACAACCTACTACACCGACACCTCCAAAGCGCTCTCCCTCTTCGACTGGGTCATCAGCGGCACCCCCGACGCCTACAAAATCTCCTCCAGCACCAACCCCTTCGGCACGACGTTCAAAAACGCGCCCCTCGAGCTCCTCGACGAGGGCAAACCTACAGAGCGCTACAAGTTCCAGGTCTCGCAGACCAAGACGGTGGCTCCGAGCGCGAACATCACAGACGATAACGCGGACGTAGAGTGCGACTTTGCAAATACGAATTTCCAGGCGGTGCTGTATACGAAGATGGAGAAGGAGTATCCGAGCGAGCGGGAGCCCAGCGGGGACCCGAAATTCACCACTTGGCCGTATGGTACGTTTGCCCGTCCTTGATATGTTGGTGATTATGAAGACGACAATGACTAACGCTATGCGTAGCTGTGCGGATCGAACAGTCTGCAGCGGGGGGGCGGAATGTGCCTGCGTGCTACAAGACGGGGGAAAACGGGCAGCACGGCGCCCAAGTCAAAGACGGGCTGGAAGCCCAGGATGCTGGGACGCTGTGCTCGTGTCTGTATAAGAACTGGCATACGCCCTCGTGAATCGACTCTTCCGCTTTACCTCCATGTCCGCTATATCTCTCTCTTTGTCCTACGGCCTTAATCTCCTACGCGTTTGACTCTTCTCACTCACCATTGAAAAACCATAGCAAGGCGTTTGGCGCTCCGGTATTGAACTTTTCCACCTACCTAGCATAGCACTGTTCTTCACTACCGTTGTCATTCTTTCACATAATCTCTCTCGATACTTAGGACCAGGCGGGACCTGGACACCACGTCGTCCAGAATAGTTATTAATTTCTATTGTATCTATTGTCCACTCAATCGGGTGCCTCTCATCTGTTCATCTCTTGCTACTGCGTACTGTGCGTCGCATTGCGTATTAACCAACTATAAACGAGCTCCGTTTGAGTCGGTAGCGTATTAGGTGATAATGATGGTGATAAATGTGCCGCGCAGGTGCTGGGGTATATCCATCCACAAAGAGAGCCTTCATGCGCTCCAAAAATCTATCTTCCCAGGTATAAAACGCCAAACGATGCAGTCCGCTTCATCCAAATTCAACTTGCGTACTCCCCGTCTCGTTCCTACCGAGAATAATCCAAAGCGAAAAGAGAGAGAAAAGACATAGGAAAATACCATGAATGATCGTCCACGGGGCGGGAGGGAAGCAGCGACGGAGCACTAGCCTAGCTGAGATGAGCTACCCCTCAGCAAGCGCCTCCCCCAATGCCTCCGCATCAAACTCCTCAACCACAACCCTCGTCGGCGTCTCCTTAACATCAAAGAAACCCCAAATAGGGCCATTCTGATTCACCCCAGGCGCCCTCAGTTTGAACTCCTTCTTCTTGCCGCTTTCTCCCTTCTTAATGGTATCAGTGCTAGACTGCGTTTCCCCGCTGCGTGAGGAATCCGGGCGCAGCGGTGAAGAAGGCGCTGGAGTAACGCCCCATTTGCCCAGGACCCAACCGCCGACTTTCTTGCCGAGACCAGAGGGGAGTTTACTACCTGAGCTCGGAGTGCGGGTTTGGGAGGAGGAAAGGAGGCTGCGGTTATAGGTGCTGCTGTCTAGATTTCGGCGGCTCATACGTGCTGTTGCGGTAGCGGTCCACGGTGTGAGTTCGGGGTCCAGAGAGTCTGCGCCGCTGGGGGTTGCGAATCGCGGGGATGATGAGAGGAGTAGTTGGGATGGGCGGGATTGGAGGGTGTGAATGTCCATACCAGAGATTGAAATGAGCGATTCGTGGGATACGGCGCGGCGAAGAGTGGGGCGAGTTCGCGTTAGGGGTGAGTTGAGGTCGTCGATTTCTTCTAGATCAGGAGAGGGTGAGGCTAGAGAATCAGGATTGGGGCTGGTATTGGTCGACTCTTCGCTTTCTTCGGGTATGGCGGGATGAGCTTGAAGCGAAGAGGGTGAGAGGGCGAAAACTTCTTTCGCCAACGAGCTGGCGGGACTAACGCCGGAGACGACTGCCGAAGCAGGACTGCTTTTCGCGGTTATCGAAATAGGAGTGCTTGCACTCCGGATGGTAGAGAGTGACGGAGGCTTTAGGCTCTGAGCCTTTTTACGGTGATGATGAAACATATCGCCTGGGCTATAGGATTTCGGCGCAAACATGGGTGACTGAAGATCTCCAGAATCTGAGGGACTCGTTGGGCGCGAAGAGTCATACGTAACATCACTAAACACGCGGTCATAGATAGATCCGCGGTGTGACACAGATAGAGGAGAGCTAGGAAGCGACGGTGCGAGGGTTGTTGCGTTCGACCACCGATTAGAGTTGGGCACGGTGACGGCGGTTTGAGATAGTATAGTAGCCTGGGTTGTGGGATCCGCTTGTATAGGGGGCGTGAAGTGGCCGGGTGTAAGACTGAAGCGCTTCTTCCTTGGTCGGCGGGAAGCTGGAGCCTTGGGTGCATTTTTTACCGGAGCTTGGCCATGATAATGATGGTGGATATGCAACTCTTGGTTTAAGATCTTCTCTCCGCCTAATTCGTTCTGCAGACTCGGAGTGGCAGCGGGCGGGGCAGCGAAGTCAGCATGACTTTCGCTCGAAGACATAGGCTGATGAGCGCCCAGCTGGTCTCGGAGGCGTTCCACCTCTTTGTTGGAGTTGTCCAGCATCTCGCGGAGCTCGAGAATGCCATGCTGCAGGTTTGCGTTGTCGAGCAGAATGTCTTTAACAAAGTGCGACACGACGCTTGTGCCGCTCCTTTCGACCCCAGCCTTGGACTTGAGTCTGCCTGCCGCCGTTGCTAGCTCTCCGTCGACAGCCATGCGCCGCTCCATGCGCGCTACGATTTCGACATGGCGCTCGCGCTCCTCTCTCGACTCCTTCTCTATACGGTCGATCTGGTCCTGGAGGTCGGCGATGATCTTCTCCGCTCTCCTCCACCGCTGCACAGCCGTCTTCTCGTCCTCAATCTTCTCGTCCAAGTTTGTCTGTATCTGACTCTGCTCCCGCTCCAGGTCCAGAAGCTGCCGTTCAAGACTCTGCGTCTTAGCTGCTAGGAAACTCAGCCGCTGCAGCTCCTCCTCGGTCGAGTGTAGGGTATCCGTAAGCGCCTGGATCTGCGCATCCGAGCTTGCGACAGCGTCGTTCAGCTGCTCCAACTGGTCGAGAAGGTCCCGGTTCGCCCTGATTGACTGCGCATTCTTCTCCTCCAGCTCCAGCTTCTCTTTCTCCAGGCCTTCGATGGTGGTGAGCATGTGTGTGCGTTCGCGCTCCGAGTCGGCGACGTAGGCTTCATGGCGGACGAGCAACGCCTGCAGAGAAAAAGTCAACCAGTCACTCGAGTAAGCCTCGTTCTGTAGCATCTTGCCGCAGGGCTTCGGTGAGGCGTGAACACTGGGTGCAGGAGAGCCAGCGTGGACGTAGAGGTAGAGGTAGAACAAGCAAAGGGACAACGCACCTTGCCAAGTTCGGCGGCCTTGGACACGTCGCGCTCGACATTCTCCAGCAGGCGGCCGTTGTGCGCCAGGAAGGCACAGTCACTGCTGCCGCAGCAGCACCGCGGGCCCGGCGGAATGCTGTTCCTCGCCAGGGCCAGCTCCATGGCAGCAAGCGATGTCTCCCCCGTTGGGCGGTGCTGCGGGTGCTCGTGAAAGTGGCGGTCGGTGGATGGCGCGCATGCTCGAGGTGAGAGAGGGGGCGTGTCGGGGCAGGTGGCCGGTGAGTTATGAGGTCGCGGACGGGGGAGTGAATGGCCGGCGCGTGGTGCTCCCAGGTGCTTGTGCCCACTACTCGACTCGGCCATCCCTGGTTGGCCCCGCACCCCAACCACCGCGTTTTTGCGACCGCCATTCCTGCTTCCTGCGCACCTGTGCCATTGGGCCCTGTTTGCCATGACGTCCCCACGCGCCATGTGTTCGTCTCTGCATCGCCAGCGTGGTACTGGCCGGGGCGCGGTTCGCCCATGACGCCGCTGCATCGGGCATGGCTGGGAAAATCCTGAGATTGCATTCCAAGCTTCACAAGTCTTCATGTGCGGCCTGCGGAGTGGGTGCTTGGACTGTGACCCTCTCGAACTGCATCAACATCTTTACCATGTCTACTTACCATACCGCAAGGTGTAGCCCAATCCTCCACGTGTCAGCGTTGTATCCATCCATGGATGTATGCTGTCGGCACTCTTTCACGCCGACCTCGCCATTTTCCGCCCAATTCGGAGCATATGCCTTGGCGGCCAGTCCTCATCCGGTTAGTCCGCTACCACGCTCACAGCTCGTAAGCTGTGAGATTGTAAGTATAAGAACGAGTATAAATGTATCAGACCTTTGTCTTATTCAAAATCCCTTTACTACCTCCTCTCAACTTCAACTTCAACTTCAATTCCATCTCACAAACACCCATCTCAACAATGTCATCACTACTCCGAGCAGCAACAAGAACCACCACCAAGTCCTCAACCACAACTCTATCAAAACACCCCAAATTCCATGCCCCACCCACAAAACCAACAACCTTCCGCAGTCTCAGCCACTCCACCCCAAACTTGAACTCACCAAACACACCCCCCTCCAAAACTAATACCTCAACTCCCAACCCCCCCAACATCCCACCCTTCAACATTTGGGCCCAAGTCCGCGCCTCCTCACGCCCTGTCCGATACACCATCTACACAGGCTTCTTTCTTGCTGCCACCGCGGAGACAAGCTTCTGGGCTAATGTCATTTACGCCAAGTATTTCGCCGGCAAGGAGGACAGGGAGAGCGCCGATGCGTTTTTGGAGAGGTTCAGTGAGGTGGTGCGGGGATATCGGGTAAGGTGGATGGTGAATTATAGGAACTATTGGGGGGCGAACATGTGGGGACTATGATGGGGGAGTAGGAAGGGCGATCGGATGGCGGATAGGGCTGTATGAGTAAAGGACGAAGAGAATGACAGTTTTGAAAGACACTTGTCAATAACGGCACGGCTGACTCTTTCTTCACGCATAGTATTAGGAGTAAACACTGCTCAACACAACATCTCAACCTCAGCCCTCAACCAATCCAGTGCATCAACCAATCCAGTGATCTCGTCAGCCCCTGCGCACTTTGCTACTTCCCCCAGCTCAAGGTCCAAGCTCCCTGCCACGCCCCACCAGAATTCAGTTCATTTAGCCTAGAAAGCTTCAATACACCCGTCTCTTCATCGTATTCCACTTTCTCTTCATCGTATTCCACTTTCTCTTCATCGTATTCCACTTTCTCTTCATCAACATTCTTTCCGCTCAACGCGATGTCACCAACTCCGTCAAACAACCCCAGTACAGTCACATTTCCCAACGCATTCGTATCTTTATACTCACTCCTGACCTCGACGTTCAATTCGCAATGCTCAGCGCTAAAGTGAACATTCAGCGTGGCCTCTGGTTCAATAGACTCGCCATCATCAGTGTACAACGAGCCCGAAGCTCTGCCATCGTCGTTGAGGGCCGCAATCAGACCCCAGGGATTAGCGCGAGATGCTGTCGTCATGTATCCAGGCTCCTGAAGCGGGATGACGGACCCGCCGCAATCGGGAAATACGGCGTAACCGGGCCATACAGCTCCGATCTAATGTTATCGTTAGCAAATGGAAGAGAATATATCGTATAGCACCAACGTCACTTACATATTGACTCCCATCTGGGTTGGTCATGAAAGAGCCTGATTCATTACCGCGCGTGTACGTATCATACACATCGGATGCATTGGTAGGATTGGGAATATAGATTGCCGAGTCGACAATCGGAACAAAATGCTGGTTCCTGGCGTGAATGTAGTCGAAGAACTGTTTTACTCCCGATGGCGGGAAGGTAACAGGGTCCCACGTAAAATCGCGGTACTAATCCATATAATCAATATCTACCCAGATAGCCTCAAGCGGAATGTCGAAAGCTTCGAAGGCATCGATAATCTCCCGCAGCTCGGTCCAGTTGTGGTATCCCCAGCGGCATTGATGATATCCGAACGACCAATATTACTGCAAAGCTGGTAGAGCATCTAACGATGTGAGATATTGCTTTGTCACTTCTGGTTGTGTCGGTCCGTCCTAGAAGAAAAGATCGATGCTGCCTCCAATAGTACGCCAGGTGATCCGATCACTCGACAATTTGGGTTCTTATCCGTGGAGATTCCTGAGATATACACCGTGAGAGTAGGATTTGTATGGCGATCCACCATGACCACCACCGTATCCACGCTCATCGAGTTCGGACTTCTTGGTCAGTTTTTTTCTGCCCTGGCTGTCTGTCTCAAAGTACCTCGTCTCGAGATAGAACGGTTGGCTCCCATAAATGTTTTCGTCAATCGGATCACCCGCGTCTGCAGCGTACATAGTGGCGGTCAGGTTACGGTTGAGTCGGAGATCATGGATGCGCTCGCCGAGACCGTAGACTTATTGTAGGATATATGAGTCAGCCAAGTCAGCCGTAATGTAAGTCGAGAATACGTACGATTGTAGTCTTCGGGCAGATGCGAGACGAACTCGATGAACTGGTCCTCGTAAACCAATTTTGTGTTCTCAGAAGAGAACAAGACGCCGCCAGTGGAATGCCTGGTGACGCTGAACCAGAAAGAGGGCTCGTCGTTCTAATGTAAAAAGGATTCCTTAAACTCATGATAGTACATCATTCCTAAGGATTTAGCACCATAACCAAAGCTAGATTCTATTTAGTTATAGTTGTACTAAGAAGGATAAAGTAGGTGCTATACCTATAATTAAATTTAAGGTAAATATCTCTAGTAGTAGAATCTAGCTTTGGTTAGAGTACTAAATCCTTAGGAATAATGTACTATAATAAGTTTGAGGAATCTTTTTTATATTAGATCACCTTATTTATACCTAGCACCGAGATCCTCGATACTAAATGTTTGCAGGGCTGATGTTGATCCCAAGCCGATGGGCACTCTGGTATTCCACTTTCAGATTCAGTGTCTCAACGTCATTCCCGTAGACATTGCAAGGCGCGCCTGCAAGCTTCAAGACCGCACTTAACCCATTATCACTCTCCCGGACGTGAGAAGCCTTGCACCCAGGACAAACATCTTGAGCGTCCACAGCTTCCGGGTCGTCAACATAAGACAAGAGGTCGGCTCCCACGTCCACTGAGGCCGGCATAGTAAAGACGTCGCGGAACGTGGTCGGCGTGCCGCCAATGTCCGTGGTTACAACCGTTGGTGAAGGCTCCGGCGCAACTGATGACACAGCCCCGTCTGCTGAATTGAACGACCGACCGTTTGTTAAACCCTGGAGAAAGAATGATAGCCAGGAGGCTTTCAAAAAGCTCGAGGAAGCCATTCTGGCTCGGGGCTAAGCTCCCAAATTGGTTGCGTTCTAGGAACTGAGGGACTTCAGCTTGACAGTCCCTACTGGGTAAGTTTTCGCTCAGTTGGATCCGGAGGTATACGCAGTTTCTAGGTGATCATCATGACTGCGAGCAGGGCGAAATATATCTGCGCGCGTTACCGACACCCGGACCACGAGCTTGCACACACTCCAAGATCCCCACAGTAAGAAGAAAGGAAGATCATGACGACCTTGAGCATGGATAAGGAACGGTTGCATCTGCATGATGCATAAGCGAGTAAGTTGGGTCACCTCAACATGCCATCTTCCCGAGCATAACTGCAGAATTGACAGGATTCGTAAGAATGGAGCGGGAGTACCGGAGATCATCCTTCCAGGCTCCCCGGGGCCGGTTCAAGGAGGTTAGAGGGGTAGAGGGTACATATGTAGCTTGCTACTAGAGGCGGTACCGACAGTTGTGGCGGGGTTAACACAATCGATCGCCCAACAAGAAACGTTGACTTGGGAGTACATTGGAGCTCCACCAGGTAGTTCTTGGTTGTCCACAAGATGGAGACACGGATATTGCGTGCAGGGTGATCATCAAATTGAGGCTCTGCCCAGAATGATTTGATTCGGTAGCCGTGCATGCCAGAAGAGCTTCCGCGGAGGCTGTATTTGGGTATAAGAGGAAAGAAGCTCCGCAGCTCAAACTTGGAATTACATAGATACTGCAGGTGATGACGGAGGGTCAATGCGGGGTCCACTGCACTTCCCCACTACGCCAACCCGCATAATTATTTCGACACCAGAGAATCAAACAAGTCCAATACTTGACAAGTTGTGCCTTGTACATGGTGAATGGTCGTTAGAGATCGATAATTATCATACTCGATTGATTCATGACCTTAGGTATTGTCGTAACCACAGGAACAAAGCTTCAATGTTAGGCATGCACAGTATAACATCAGCAGAACGCTCTAGTCTCTACCCCGCCTTGTGCCGCCAATGCCGCAAGGGGCCTTTAATCACATAAGCTTCACGATTGCATGGTACAAGTACTTTTGTATCCGGTCTCGACCGAGACCCACAGGCACTTCACAGTCAGATCACATGATGTATTCATGTGATAGATATCTTGCACAGAGCTGGTACCCAGAAAAATAGGTCATAGCTATATTTCCTTTTACCATAGTATAGTTGCGGGATGCAGCTTTGTTCACAAAAAAAAGTACTTTTGTAGAACTGCCCAAGAACTTCAGCGATCCGCGGTATATTGGAACGAGACGATCACCAGGAAATATAACTATCATAACCCACTCTCCGTAGGTCTCCCTTCCTTCCTCTTCGGAGCATACTTTCAAAAATCATGTCGTGGTCCAACGGGAGGAAAATGGTGACTATGAGCCGTGCAAATAAAACCAGACATGCGGTTATGCAATCATAGCTACGCTATTGCATAGCGCCTACGACGCATCCGAAGTAAAGACTACTCCGTCAAGGAGCTTGAGTTTAATTGCGGCAAGTGACAACGATGGCAGACGTGTTTGAATGGTTCTGGTACCTTCAAGTCATCGTGAGCAAAGACTTCTTTCGTAAATCGAACAACTGCGTACGTTCACCCATCTATCCTACTGCTCAAGAGTCCACCTTTTTTATATCCAGTTCGAACCGACAGCTGCGCTCCAGTCACACGTGGTCCCGTCATTATTTAATGTACCAAAAGAGGCCACTTCCCACCACCGCCCTCAGTCTGATGTCTTCCCTTTCGGTCTCGGAGTCGAATTGTCGTCGAGCTCCACAAGCTGCGTAGTGGACAATTCAACGGGTGGATGTCGGGTTGGTAATTCTGGTATAGACGACCTCGCCTGGTATAAGTCCTTCGGATGACCGACCGCAACAGGCCTGCCTGCGCCATAAGAGGCAGGGTCTGCGCTCATCAATTCAACAGGTTGTGCTTCCCGCCTCTTTCTCCGCCGGAAACACATCCAGTATAATCCGATGGCGCATATTAGCAGGAAGACCACACTGCCAACACCAATCCCGACGGCCGCACCGGTCTTCAGATTGCCAGTCGATGCTTCGGGGGTAGAGGTGGAGGAAGAGCTCGAAGAGGTCGTCACCGGAGAATTCGGCGTAGAAGAGGCGGCCTCGCTCTGGGTAAGACAACATGTTCTGCAAGTTCCATTGTCGCAAACCCAGTCGTGATCGCAGTCGTCAAAGCTGCTGCAATAATCCCCCAGGCAATGATTTTCCCATGTACACGTCGCTTGAGAAGTGCTGGCTTGCGTAGTCGTAGGAGCTTGCCGCGTGCGTGGGGCCGGAGTGACGGTTAAAGACATCGAGATCGCGAGAATGAGAACTACTTTTGATACCGACAGAAAGTCCTATCAAGTGAGAACCGCTACGGTCGCCGGCGTCCAGCTTGCGGTTTTTGAGGGCATGGAAAGCTGAACGCTAGGCACCAGGCTGTCAGCTGAGGCTTGAGGCTAGAGGTGCCACCGCCATGAAGTAATTCGTGTCCGATGCCAAGATGCTCCTTAAGCCAACACATCTGCCTTTCCTTTAAGGAGCTACTTCTAGCTGTATTAACTAAACTATGTGTGTGTGTGTTTGCCTTTGGCTGACGTCCTTAACTATACTTCCCAGGTGTATTGTTGGCTGTCTGGGCCTTGGCATCGGACACGAATTATTTCTTGGGGTGCAGCCGCATCGCCCAATCGCGGGTCCAAAAGCAATCGATCTGCTTCAGGCGGGCCAACAGCAAAAAGGCTCCAGGCGACTGGTCCTTGCTGGTGCAACGATTATGTGGTGACTATTGATGCGGGATGGGCAAATTAGGTATGGGTACTAATAACTATTGGGTTGACTTGTAGGGTTTGGGCTTGCAGCTCGCAGCCGAAAAGCGGTAAGAGAATTCAGTGTTGTAGCTCTCTGGCGAGAACGCGAACTCCGGATCTAAGGGCAAGTGAACTGAGTTATCCTACGACACACAATACTGTCTCCAAACTTTTGACTTGGTGCTGTAGCATTCAACTTAGCATTCAACTGCGCATGCTTGAAAGGTGGATGGTGTAGGCTGCCAAGCAGCACCACCTCTATGGTGTACGCGGCGACGCCTTCGTCACATTTTAAATCAACCAACTTCCTCTTTCGTCTTGTTGTTTGGGGGAAAGGCCGAATACCAATCTTCAACAAACTTCGCGTTTTTGATGGGGCACCATGCCCAAACATAAAAGCTTCCAAAGCCTTAAAGAACTCCAATTCCCTATCAATAGCAGATATATGGAAGGTACAGCAGCTCTCTTTCCTTCTTCTGATATGGATTGTTTTGCGTCGAGATAGCGTAGGACAGTTCACCCCAGGCTGTCTCCGCTTTTCCGCCTCGCTGCTGAGGGGTGCAGCCCCGTGCGCCTGGCCCGACTTCCTAAGCTTGCAGGACCGATTGTTAGTTTGGTGCGTAAAGTCACGAGCAAGTCGAGAGTATAGTCGTTGGATGTGGACGGAGGTTACCGAGGGGGTGGAGCACAGAGCACCTGCACCGAGCTAATTGCCGAGAACGCGATTCATGACGTCAAAACTCCGGCCACCAATGACAAGCTATGTAAAGATGTAGCTGTCAGCGGGGTCGCCCTCGAGTGAAGGTGCAAACGTCGTGCATCTCTCTTTCTCCTTCCTGCTTCCTTTCATGCAGTCGCTACGCATCCTCAACCCTTTCCGAAGCTCCACCAAGTTCCACACCCGATTGCAACCAAACCTAAGGACATCTACATTCGCAACTACTGCAAGAGCCATGACGCAGGAGTTTAAAGTCAAGGGATTGACGTCTCTGAGTTTGAAGAATGGAGACAAACAGGAGGTCGAATTAGAAGGCATTGAGGGCGGAAAGGCCCTTATTTTGAAGATCCAGGACCAGATTCACGCCACTTCGGCCAACTGCACGCACTATGGCGCGCCACTCGCGAAGGGGGTACTTACTCCAGAGGGTCGATTGACGTGTCCGTGGCACGGCGGTACGTTCTCTCCCTTGCGACCGAGTGCTTGCGCTAACCCGCCAAGCGTGCTTCAAGGTGTCCACAGGAGACGTCGAAGATGCGCCAGCGCTTGACCCACTGGCTAAATACGAAGTGTTTGAGCGGGACGGCGCTGTCTATGTCAGGGCTGATGAAGATACGATCAAGGCAAACAGGAGGTTCTTGAATATCAAATGTTCGGCATCGGGCAATGACAAAGTCTTGGTTGTGGGAGGGTATGTTTCATCAATGACACCAGGATCCAGTGCTGACTATACACAGCGGCTCAGGTACGATCGGAGCAATCGAAGGCCTCCGAGGCGGCGGATACAAAGGAGCTATTACCGTACTATCAAAAGAGGGCTATCGTCCTATCGACAGAACCAAGCTATCGAAAGCATTGCTTGCAGACCTCTCCAAAGCCGCGTGGAGGCAGCCGGACTTCTACAAAGACGCGTCAATTGACATGATCGAAGACGAAGTTGAGCGTGTGGATTTCTCGGGCAAGAAGGTGTCAACCAAGTCTGGAAAGACACACGACTACACGAAGTTGGTACTGGCAACAGGAGGCACTCCGAGATGGTTACCCCTGGACGGACTAAAAGGAGATCTGGGTAATGTCTTCCTCCTTCGAGCCTTGCCAGATGCGCAGAATATTGTCAAAGCAGTTGGCGACAATGGCAAGAAGATTGTCGTCGTTGGCAGTTCCTTCATCGGAATGGAAGTTGGTAACTGCCTTGCCAGCATGAAGAATGATGTTACAATCGTGGGTATGGAAGACGGTAAGTGTACAGCGTGTCAATCATACACTTTCAACTGCTGATATTTCAAGCTCCCATGGAACGCGTCATGGGCAAGAAAGTAGGCCAAATCTTTCGCGAGCTGCTAGAGAAGAATGGTGTCAAGTTCAAGATGGGTGCCAGTGTTGACAAAGCCACGCCTTCGAAGAGCGATTCTTCCAAAGTTGGAGCTGTCCACCTCAAAGACGGCACCACGCTGGAGGCCGATCTGGTTATTGAAGGTGTGGGTGTCGCACCTGCGACCGAGTATTTGAAGGACAATTCGGCGGTGCAGCTGGAGAAAGACGGTTCTCTAGCCACCAACGAGGCTTTTGAAGTCAAAGGCCTGAGCGACGTGTTCGCAATTGGCGATATCGCGACCTACCCTTACCACGGCCCTGGTGGCAATGGTTCTCCCATTAGGATCGAGCATTGGAACGTGGCACAGAACGCCGGTCGATCGGTCGCCAACACCATCAACAACCCAGGTTCGAAGCCCAAGCCGTTTATTCCGATTTTCTGGTCCGCCCTCGGCTCCCAGCTGCGGTACTGCGGAAACACTGTTGGTGGATACGACGATGTGATTATCCAGGGTGATACAGAGAAGCCTTCCTTTGTGGCATACTATACCCAAGGGGAAGAGGTGGTGGCGGTGGCGTCCATGATGAAAGACCCCTACATGACTCAAGCGGCAGAATTGATGCGAAGAGGCAAGATGCCCCAGAAGAGCGAGTTGCAGAAAGGCGTCGATATTCTCGAAGTTGGTGTGCCTTCTCAGATCAAGATGTAAACGAGGCCCCAGGGTCGCGCGGCAACGAACGACAGGAAATGTTCAGCCACAGGACAAGAGTTTGTAGATGAGAGATTCAAGGTCAGATTGTGAGGTCCAAATCTCCCACGACGAAATTCAATCAATGCCATGCGATGATGCGACAATGATGCAATGCTTTCCCCGGGCGTCCATGTGTTCCTAGGTTCTGTGGGTTGGACGAAGCTCTGAAGCTAAAGAGTGCCGGGCGGAAAAGGTGGATCTGCAGGCCACGTGAGGTAAGCGCCGGTATAATTTCCGCAACCTATCCGCCCGGCGCTATTGGCGTTGGCCTAGGAAAAGGCAATTGTAGAGTTCCGGCCGGCTCCACTAGCATTTCACAAGTAAGACACAACATCCCGGCCCGGGGGTGAGAATTAGCATTTATACGTCAGTAGTGTTGCAAGGAGAGCGAGCACGATGCGCGTCATCGGATGCGGGCGGTGCTTGGCAAACGGTGGGAAATGCAGGGTGGACCCCTTGCAGCCTTGCTGCCTTGCAGACCGAGGGTGTGCTCTTCAGGGGGGCCGATGTTTGTTGTTGTTGTTGTTGTTGTTGTTGTTGTTGTGGATGATTTCCACAGACGAGGCGCTCGTTACGCCACGCCATGGCCATTTGATGGCGAGACATGTTGTTGTTTACAGTACTCAGCGGCCAGGTGAGGTGACAGCTGTCAACGGCTCCATGGCAACGCTAGAAGGGGGCTAGCAAGAGGAGCCATGGGCGATATCAGCAGCACTTTCGTCCATGTGCATCGTGAAGATTCAACACGGCTGTTGTCGAGCGCACGCGACGGATGCCGCCGATGATGATAAGGATGATGCTGATTATGATCAGGATGGTGACGATAAAGGCACAAGGGCACACCTGTGTAGTATGTACTGCACTGCACTTCGCGCGCCGGGATGGCGCGTGCGTCTGAAACATGCTACCACCTCGCACGGCCCCAAAGGGCGACGCTTGCAGACTGAAGTGGCTGCGGAGAGGAGGCAACATGGCTGCTGATCAGGGCAGCCCCTTCCGTCCAGGACAAGGTAGCGGCAGCCTTCCATATAGAGGACAAGTGAGATGCAGCAACTCGCCCAGCGTCACGGTCTGCGGCTCTATGCTCGGGTCGAGTCGAGCATCATCGCACCGTGTGCCGGGGAGGGGCCTGCCGACGTAGGGAGCGATGCGCTAGCGCGCCGGCAGCGTCCGTGAATGATGAGCATGAGTCTGGAGGGAGCTGAAAATATCCTGTGTAATGCCGGCGGCATCCCCTTTTGAAGTAGCGAGATTAGAGGCCATGTCCACCTGCGGCCGTCCCGCGCCTGCTCCTTCGCTCACGTCCCGCTGCCACCCAGACAGACTCGCCGTCCAAAGGCTCTCGAGAGACGTCGAGCTCCCCGTCGCCGCGACCGTTGAGCTAGGCGCTGCCACTCGTTGCCCGCCAGACGCACCGCCCGAGCCTGAGGCCGCCGCTCGCTATCGCATTCACCGCCTGCCCGCCCGTGCATGTGAAGGCCCGCCGCTCACGCCCTCGCCCCGAGTCGCCCGTCGCCCGTCGCCCATTGCCTCGCCCAGCCATTGCCATTGCGCGCAGCCGCAGCTCGAGTGTGCACCGCTCCGAGCCACCGGCAGCGGGATTGGCCTGCGTTGACGCGCTGCGCTGCGCTGCGAGGAGCCCGCGACCCACTTGGCCCAGTGCCTGAAAGAATTGCTAGCCCCGTTGCGTGCTTGTCCTGCCGCGCCTGGCAGTCAACACCGCAGGCACGACACGCCGCTCCTCCTCGCCCGCCTCCATGTCCGCCATAGCAAACCGCCCGTACCCGCCGTCACAGCCGCCGCATGCACAGCAGTACTACGCCCAGCAGCCGCCCACCTCGCCCGAGTCGTCGAGAAAGCCCCCGCGACATGGGCCCAACACACCGACGACACCCCAGGCTCACAACTCCCCACAACCTGCACCCAGCTCGGCCCTGAACGCCCCCCGCGCCCACCCCGCCACCTCGTCGTCCCACCCATCGCCCCAGATGGCGACGGCCGCCGTCACCACCGCAGGCGGCCCCATGCCTCCGCCGCGCACCTCGTCGCATCGCAACCAGTCCAGCCCGGCCACCCCCCGGGCTGCACAGGAGGCCTCCCAATCGCGTAGAAAAGCCAAGGAGAGCCCGCGTCAGCAAGGGAGCGCCAGCAGATCGCGTCCTCCCCCAGCGCACCTCCCGCATAGCCGCTCTGCGTCCGCAGTCGGCCAGCCCCCGACTGGCACGAACCTGCCCCGTGAAGAGAGCACCGTGATCAACAGAATCGTCGTGGCAGACCCCCAGGAAGACATTGCCCGCGAGCAGGCACGGCAAGCAGAGGCAATTCCCGCCACATCGGGCGCCAATGCCACTCCGACAACTGGCCTCAGCCTCGTCGGCAGCGAGGGTGTTGACGACGGAGGAAGGGGCGCAGGCAGGAGCCGTCAGGACCACTCCGGTGGCTCTGCAAAGCGCTCACGATTCGGCAACTACATCTTGGGACAGACGCTCGGCGAGGGTGAGTTTGGCAAGGTCAAGATGGGCTGGAAAAAAGACAGCAGCGTCGAGGTTGCTATCAAGTTGATCAGAAGGGAAACATTGGGCGGTAACGCAAACCGCTTGCAGAAGATCTACCGCGAGATCCAGATTCTACGCGGGCTCGAGCATCCGAACATTGTGCGCCTGCACGAGATGGTGGAGACGGAGCGACATATCGGTATCATTTTGGAGTATGCCTCAGGCGGCGAGCTTTTTGACTATATTCTCAACCATAGGTACCTAAAGGACAACGCGGCACGTAGGCTGTTTGCCCAGCTCATCTCCGGTGTGGGCTACCTGCACAAGAAGGGCATCGTCCATCGAGATTTGAAGCTTGAGAATCTGCTACTCGACCGCAACCGGAATATCATCATTACGGATTTCGGCTTCGCCAATACCTTCGACGCCAATGACGAGCTAGGAGAGGAGATTGAGTTTAACCTGAGCAACAAAGAGTTTATCAAGGCCATGGGGCTCGAAGGAACAGATGGAACCCGCCGAGGCGATCTCATGCAGACCAGCTGTGGTAGTCCGTGTTATGCAGCGCCCGAGCTGGTTGTCAGCGACTCTTTGTACACCGGCCGCAAAGTGGACGTGTGGAGTTGCGGTGTAATCCTAGTGAGTCTCTTACCAGTACTTTGGGTGTACAATCTAACCGGGTGCAGTATGCCATGCTGGCTGGTTACTTACCGTTCGACGACGACCCAGCCAATCCCGAAGGCGACAACATCAATCTCCTCTACAAGTATATTGTGTCTACGCCGCTCACATTCCCCGAATACGTTACACCGCATGCCCGCGACCTGCTGAAGCGCATACTCGTACCAGACCCAAGAAAACGTGCGGACCTGTTCGAGGTCGCTCGGCACAGCTGGCTCAGTGATTACGCCCACGTGGTCAGCTTTATCACGTCGAGTACCACCAACTCGAACGACGCCCAAAAAGCATCAACGATTAATAGTACGTGCCCAGGTTGTCCTAATCGTAAGCATTCAGTACTAAAACTTGATCCAGAAGATCCCCTTGAAGCTCCGCCGACTCTCGCCAGAAGTGCTTCTGTTCGCGAACCAGGGAAACCGCATACTGCTGTCACCCCCGTGCACGGTGGCCTCACCGCCAAGCGTGAACAGATCAACCAGCAACCGTCCGACAAGCCCAAGAAGGAGCGCAATGACAAGCGCCGGACCGTTCAGGTCGAATATGTGGCTCCTCAATCACAGACCGTTCGAGGCGAGGCATCACCCCCGACGGCTCCTGCGACTGCTTCGAAATCTCGTGTCAAGGATTCAGGCCCGACTGAGGTACCCGCTACAGACGGCTACAATGCTCGTTCAAACCGTTCAGCCGCCCCATCGCGACCAGGACGAGAACCTCAGAGATCTGTTTCAGATTATAATGCTTTTGGTACGATGCCTGCCACATCCGCGGCGCGTCCTTCAACAGGCGGAACACTGGGTGCAAACTCGCGCTTGCCATCAAGGGGGAACTCATACAGTCAGCCTGCCACTGCGACTGTTGCTCAAACCAATGTGGAGGGCCGGTTTTCCCAGCCAAAGGGCAAACAATATTCTATCTCGGGACCGATAGCACAAGGCGATGCAAACATGGGTCAGCCGAGCATTGGCCAACCCAGCTCCCAGCGAGTGCAATCGCTTCAAGCTGAATCCAAGGGACACAAGCGCTCGAACACGGTTAGTGAGACCTTGGGTAGGGTGACGTCGATGTTTTCGAACCGTCAACCGTCTTACACGCAAGATCCCAAGGAATCTTCCATCTCCCAAAACTCGAACTACACGTACGAAAACAGGCAGCAAAAATTTTACCCTCCCACCTCTATGCCTGGGCCCATTGTCAATGATCCGATGCCCCGACAGAGCACCGAGTCGAGCCGGCGAACGTCTTTTGGCTTTTCGCGTAAACCTACTAATGACTCCAACAACACGGGCAAATCCTCGCGCCGATTCTCATTGCTGCCTTCATCATTATCAAAGACCTTTACCTCGAACCATAGAGAAAGTATGCCGGCCACAACACATTCGGAACGCCGCGGCTCAACAAACTGCTTCTAATCGCCCGCGAGCCGGTTCCCGTCCTGGCGGTATGGCCCATGGACGAGGGGGTTCCCGGTCTCCTAGTCAGAGCACCACGGAAAGCAACGTTCCAGCTGCCTACGATGGCCACCACGACAGACGCGGTGGACCGGCTTCGGCTCCCCCAAACCAGACCCAGTTCGACTACGCTTCTCCCCCTGTTGGCGATGACAAATTTCCAGGTCCACGAGAACCCCACCCCTCGAACGCCAACCGACCTTACCGTCATCACAGAAATGATTCCGAAGCCAGTGAGCCCGTGGCTCAGATGCCGAGCCACAACCAGAGTCACCGTCCGCAATATCCGCCGGGAATGGGTGGCGAGGTGCCACAAGAACAGCAGAGGAAGGGTGTCTTGCAGAAGAGCAGAAAATTTGCAGATGCCTATGATGAGGGTGGGGCGAACAAGGGGTCGAGTGGCAGCTCGAAGAGAGTGATGGACTTCTTCAGAAGAATGGGAAGACAGAGGGGAAGAGAGGACCGGTAACAATGGGCAGCGCGTGTGAGCTGATTACGCCATTTTTGAAAGACATTGTTTGTTTATGCGTGGCGGACACATTGACTATGCGTTGTGGGCACATTTCTATGGAGGAATTTGCCGCTGGAACGAGAAAGGGAGCGGAAAGGCGGAAGCGCTGTGCAAGATGTGGACCTGCTATGCCAAGTTGCACAACACTCATCTTTTTTTTCTGGCATCATCTTCAATGGGAGTAGCTCCTGTTTATTTTGTGGCCAGTCCAGTCCGTCAGTGCGTGCGAGCGTGCGCAAGCGACATTGGAGGATTAATATTTGCATGTGATGGGCGTTTTTGTTTTGGAACTTCTTCTTTTTTTTTCTTTTTTTTTTGGTGGCAAGCAGGCAAGCAAGCGGGGTGTTTTCAGCTTGAGGAGTTGTTTAATGGAGAAGACGGAAGGGGCTGAGAAATTGCTGTAGCAGTAGCAGTAGCAGCAGCAGCAGCAGCATTGATTTGGGCACACAGACGAGTTGTAATTTCTATTTGCTTGCTTTCGGTTCTTTTAGTTGGGCTTGTTTTCTTTTCATTTTTGTTTAATTTTTGGTTATTCTGGGGTTGGGGGAGGGAGGGAGGGAGTGACGATGTGGCGCTGCACCTGTTGTCTGGTGTGGAGATGGACATTTTATAGAGGTTGAAGGTTGAAGGTTGAGGGAGTGAGTGAGGGGAGGCGGAGGGGGGAGGGGGAGGGGCCCCCAGTTAAAGTAGGATGCTTTGAATGTCATGTGTGAATGTGGGATTCTTTTTTGTGCTTTTTTGCGAGTGTGCTTTGATTGTGTATCATGCATAGTGTGTGTGAGGCGTAGTTCGCATATGATTTGATCATCTACGGCTTGATTGACAATGGCCTAGTGATGGGCGATTCGATAGTAATTACTATTTTGCTAAGATAGTAATTATTATATAGTAGTGATAGGCCTTTTATATATAATAGTAATTACTAACGTATCCTATTAGCGAGCGGGTTAGTTTTCCTTGGCAACACTATAGTACTGCAAACTTTAATTCGAATCACTATCAACACTATCTAAAAACAGCCCACTAAGGGTAATATCTAAGCTAGAAGATAACTCTTTAGCCTTCTAGCAGGTTCTTGCGTTGTGCCCAGTCCCCCCGCAGTTGCCGTAGCGGCGTTGTGTTAAGGGGCCTCCCTTAGCGTTACCTTCACCCCACGCCCTTTTAGACAATTTCGCCCTAATAGAGGAACTCCTAGCCACTAAATCTACTCCCTAGCCAAAGTTAAGTACTCTACTATACTAGAGACGCTTTCTTTTATATAATTTTCGCTTAGTAAGCAGCTCTATCTGCTCCTAAAGCTTAGTAAGTTAGCCTATTATAAGTACACCTTAGTAAGCTAGACTTTTAGCGCCCTTTGTAAGCTGTGCGAGCCTTATAGTAATAGTAGTTAGTAATTTCTTAATAGATTCTATTACTAGCTTAGCCTATAATAAGAGTTTAATAGCGTTTTTTAGTGTTTTTAATTGCTAGGGCTTATTTAGTATAGGTAGTTCTAGTAGAGTATAAAGTCGCACGTTAAGGCGATTTACCACTACTAACGCGTCTAAAGAAACAAGCCTAAAGGCCTTAAAGGCTTTCCTACAATTCTCTAGTATAAATATATTAAAAAACGCGTTATAAAAGGTTAGTAAAAAGCCCTCTTTATTAATATAAAAGACGCGTTAGCGCGCTAAGTCTTATATGCGCTAGGAGTACTTTAGCTTTAGTGGCGCAAAATAGACTATATTAAGCGGCTATAGAATATAAGATAAGTGCGCTAGCATATAGAGGGTTTAGGATCCTCTGTTTTAGGTAGTAATCCTTAAAATCTTAGGATTAGTGGCTCTTATAGCCGTCTAGAATAAAGTAACCTCTATAACCCTACTATACGCGGCCTTATATACGCGTTAAAGTGTGCTTTAACTACGCAACTCTAAGCTTATTATTAGTCTAGCTAGTCTTAGAGACTAAAAGCTTCCAATTATAAAAGATACTAGTCTTCTTATACTACGCTAAAATATAGACTCGCCCTTTATAGATAATAAAGGGTAGAGCAATATACCTATACCTAGTAGCGCAATAGACTACCTAGTAGCGCAGATACTCTAGATTACTATAACCTACTTGCGATCGCCTAGCTAGATAAGATTAGGTTAAGAATATCTCTCTAAGTCTATTACAACCTTTATTAAGCTAATAACTCTTATCTAGAAGCTAGTCTTATTAAAGTTATAGACGTCTTAATCCTACACTCTATACTTAGCTTTTATCTCCTCTACAAGCCGAAACTACGCGTTTATCACCTCTAGATCCTCCTATTATATCCTCTATTAGTTCTTCGCTTAATTAAAGGCTATTTTATGCTTAGGTATACACTTTACAAAGTGTTAAGTCTAGCATTTACTTATAGAGTCTCTATGCCGCGCAGCTAGCAGTTTATTAGCTATATTTTCTACCTTATCTAGCTAGAGTGCAAATCCTTATAAGTCTAGGTTAAGTATATATTAGATAAGCGTCTCCTCTTTAGTTATAGTAAGCTTCGCTATATTAGCGTAGTTATCTGCTTAGGCAGCAATTCTATTGTATTAGTAGGTTACTGTAGTTTTTAGGACGTTATATAGCGCGTTAGCGGCGCGTTATAGGCTTAAAATTGTTTATTCTAATAGGCCTAAAGGGCAAGCTCAATTCTCTGCCTTCTTTATTAGATAATAACGCG
Organism: Laburnicola sp. JP-R-44; assembly: GCA_009805535.1. Classification (NCBI taxonomy): domain Eukaryota; kingdom Fungi; phylum Ascomycota; class Dothideomycetes; order Pleosporales; family Didymosphaeriaceae; genus Laburnicola; species Laburnicola sp. JP-R-44. The sequence continues at coordinate 1,062,800 of SELF01000010.1, forward strand.
TTGCGTTGTTAAGACATAATAAGTTATTGTGAGGTGTTGTGGTCTTGGCAAAAACTGACCCGCTCGCTGATAGGATACGTTATAGTAAAATAGTAATTACTATTGCATAAAAGGCCCATCACTGCAATGGCCCATTTGGGTTGTCGACTGCACGCAACTCGTGATAGTAGAGGCCGTATCACAAACGAAGCCGCTCGGCATGCTCTCAACGACTCATCCCTTGCACGGCTAAACTAACATCTATAGGGTATTGTGCACAAGGCAAGGAGGGCCCACATATTTTTTCCACCACTTGCCATCTATTCCATCCGAAAACACATCGATACAAATTGGCGAAAATTCGATATGGCGCGCAGCCATCCTCTCACGTCACATGGTCCTCAATCTTCTCCAACGTCGACTCGGTCCCATCCTGGCCATGCGAATTCAAATAGCTAAGGTAACAGTTCCAGCCCAGCGCGCTACGAAATTGACCACCAAGACCCTATGCTCCAAAGGCACGAGTTTGAAATTGACCGCCTGGACCCACGGCCACAGGAGGAAGTTGTTCGTCATGCCGGGGACCCAGGCGTTGGCGAGGCGTGTGCGGGGGGCTCGCGCCTTCGAAGTAGGCCATGCTGGAGAGGAAGAGCGTCATGTTGACGGGGGCGAAGAGGAATTGGTCGCAGGCGACGCGGGCGGCGATGGTGCGGTTTGTGGTGCTGAGGTGTACGCGGCTGGCGAGGAAGGAGTACCATTTTGTGGCCGCGGGGCCGAAGAAGAGATTGCTGGTGTGGGTATTAGAATGGTTGAGATGAATAGAGAGGGGAAAAGGAATGGTGGAGGAAGGAGGCTTACCGCCGCCGTAGGCGAACATGCGGCCTGTCCGCGTGAGGTCGTGCTTGTCTAGGCCTTTCCTTTCCACGCCTTGTTGGGCCATGACGTCGCCCGTTGCGAATAAGACCTGCCATTGTGTATATCAGCACTTACGTTGCTTCTCATGTCCCTTGTCCAGTTTTCCTTCTCTTATCTCGTCCCGTCTCGAAAAGTCGTTAGACAGTTAGAAGTACGCCCAGTGCTTCGAAGTCGGTGGAACCCGAGGGGACTAAAGAAATTGTCATGTCGTACCGCGGTCGTAATGCTCTGCGTGAGCAGCGGTGCGCTCTTGAGCTTCGCCTGGTACCTATTGCACGTTCAATTAGCTTCCCTTCTACTTGACTCCCCTGCTCAGCCCTTCTCATTCTTCGACCTACCAAACGGAACATTTTCGCGGCTATTCCCTGTATTACACGACTCAATACTAAGAAGATTGTGTATAAGAAGTCAAAGAGCGACAAGAGTGTTCTGTGCAAAGAGAGGCGTGCAGCTAGCTTGCAGCTGGGCGGACCGATGATGTCGTTGCGTGGACCCTGTCTCAGGGAGCTCGGGCCCTTGCCGTGACCGCGTGGCACTATGTACCACGTTCCGATGCGCTCCGCGCGCCGGTGCGTGCCACGGTCAAATTGTCAATGACAAAACTTAACATCCATTCTGGACCACGTAGTCATTATGCATTCGTGCATGGTAGTCAAGAACCAACCTCATCTCATCACTACACTGTCTACCACTACATCCCAAATTATTCCTTGCGCACTGATCGAATCGCAGCACATACTCTAAAAAGACAAGACAGGTTCTTCTGTACAAAGGCTGTACAAAGGCCGTCCAAAAAAAAAAAAACAAGCCCATGGCACTGCATGCGTGGTATATAAGATCTGGAAGCAATCCATTCCAGTCTGTCTGGAGTTGACCAATTCCAGCTCCGGCCCAACTCCTAAAACCAACCCAGCCCAGTCCTTTCGAGCAAAGACTCGGGTATAGTCCAAAAAACGCCAACCGCTCTGATCGATTTCCAGACCAGAGCTATGCTTCGCATAACGCAACCCAGAGATCGTTTCGGTGTTGTGAAGTACAATAAGAAAAAGAGGCATGGTCTACTTTAGGACCAGCTAGTCGATCTCCATCCGTGACGTAGGAGTTGGTCCGCTTAGTGAAGGCATCTCGTTGCTGTATCCCGGCTTATCGTTTTGTCGTACGCTCTTCTCGTTGACGAACGGCTTCAAGCCCTTGTTGAAGTTGTGTGTGCAGATGCAGGCAGTGACGATGGTCACCACTAACAGCAAGATGGTGAGGGCAGCAAAACTCGTCAAGGACTTGCGGGCAGGTCTGTAATCCTCCAGGCGCGCCGCGTCCGCTGCGTACATTCGCACGAGCTTGAACAGGAAGTAGCCGAGGGCGCAGAAGTAGAGGACGATGACAACAATCATGCCGACCACAGCTTCGCGACGGACCCACCAAGCAGCCAGAAAGAGGAGCACAAACGTAATGACGAGGGCAGCAGCCGTAAGCGCAAGTTCGACGGTGGAGGTGTTTTCGACGACGACGAGGAATTGGACTGTGAATGCTAGGAAGAAGAAGAAATCGAACTTGAGTAGCGCGATGTAAATCTGGACAAGTGAGCATGGTGTATGGCTAGAGTCGAGGCAAGCCGTACCTGGTAAGTCAAGTATCGCCTCTTCATGCGTAGATCAGCACTGATATGCTTGTAGATGGACCAAGCAAATTCATCATACAGCTTCCAAGCAACGAAGGCGAAGATTATGGTAGCGACTGCCATCAATATGGGAAGAGCAATCAGCTCTGCCTGAATTTTCGCCCAAACTTTCAAGTCGGCAACCCCACCAATCGCTTTGAGCGCCTCGATGGCTTCCTCAATTTGATCGAATTGGATTGCGGCATAGATGAGAATACCGAGGTTATATAGCACCAGGCCAATGACCTGAATGGTGTTCTTTTGGAGAAGCGCGTCATAGACCAAGGCGATCTGGTAGATGTAGCCGAACATGAAGACGGCAAGATAGGTGGGGATGGTGCGAGACTCGTTGTGGTCGGGGACATCCTTCTTCAGGGCGTTGTGGAACCTAGCGAAGACGTATCTGCGCAGTATGGGTCAGCAAGGGCGCAGCAAGGGCATGTTGAGCAGACGTACGCTTCGAGGCCGAGGGCGATGACGGCCTGGGTGACGGCGGTCAACATGAAGGCCCATGTCCACTTGGTGTTGGGGATATACATCCTGCGCTTGCGTCGGACGACAGGCGGCAGTTCGGTGGGGAAGCCCTCGCGGTGGTGGTAGCCGCCGGGCGGTGGCTGACAAGGCTGGTTGGGGGTGTTGGTAGCTGCGGTTGAGAGGCTGGCCTCCGAGGAGGGATGTGCGAGCCTCGTGGCGAGAAATTTTGGCGGAGTGGACAGCCGCTCGACGGCTGGAGCAGATTGATTAAGATGGCGGACCGGCGACTACCACTTGGTGCAGTGTGCGACTGCTGCGGGCGGGGCAGCGTCGCGTCGCTTTGAAGGCTGGGAGCACAGGCGGCTGAGACGGGTGTGAGGCACTTTGCTGCTGGCGGTGTGTGGTGGTGCACGCCGAGCACAGCGAATAGACAAGGCCGCCGTGCGACGCTGAAAAACCGAGCTGGGCGCGGGTTGGGGGCACCACGCAATGCCTGTGCTTCTGAAACTGCGACGGGACTCGGGAGCGGCAGGCGGCGACGGACGGGCGCGGCGACGAGCGAACAGCGGCGGTGAGGGCAACGATGGGGGGGAGGGGATAAGGATGGTGGAGAAGGAGAGGATGGAGATGGGGAGAAGAGCGGGACAGACAGCGGCGCTGGAGCTGAGGCTGGAGCAATGCTGACTCCGGCGGTGGAGCTGGAGCAGGAGCAGGCCGGACGGCAGCTCGGCGGAGGCGGACTAGCAGCCCGGGAGGCCGAGTGTCGCGAACGCCCACTGGTTCTGCCCTACGAGGCGCTCGTGCGGGAGACGGCCGGTGGGTCTGGCCGCGGCAGCAGATGCCAGAGAGCGGCTGCGAACTGGTGAACGGCGGGAAAGCGGAACTGCAGGACAGCAGGACAGCGGGGGGGCAGAGGCTGGGGAGGCATGTCGGGTGCCTGTTTGTTGTTGAGCTCACCTGACGCTGGGCCTTGGCGGAAGGCCATGTGTGCACTTGCCCATAATAGGTGTCAGCATAGCCACATGGACGGCTATATTTGGATGCACCTCGAGATACTTGCTAAATAAGACCAAAGGTACATGAGCTGGCTGAAGAACGGATCCATGAGCCTGCAATGAGTCGCACTGGCGCACCACCTGTCCGTCATCTCACTTCCAACCGAGCATTCGCCAGATGAACGACGTCGACTCTTCCTTCTCCAACCGCCGTGTCTTCTCCTCAATCTTGGCCCGGAGCCTCTCCACGTTGTTCGGCTCGCTGTTGAAGATCCCTCACGTGCACTTCGATGATACTTCATGAGCGTGGACTTGCCACTCCCAGGCTATCACGCTTAGCTCATCTCCAGGTGCATTGATGCATGGGTTCGTCACTCTCACCTTGCCTTCAATCCAGTACAATTCTGCATCGGATTCCGGCCATTCCACGAACCGGCTTTTCCGACTATCATACATCCACTCCAGCGTCTTCTGGTGTGCTTCTTCGATCATGTCTTGTCCGGCTTTCATGCTGTTGAATATCAATCCTTCGAGTATGCTCTGTCGTCTTGCTGTGATTTGTGCATGCTCTGCGAAAGAGCTAAGGCTTCTCGAGATGTCGTCAATACCAGAAACTCTTGCACCCAGTGATGAGCTTGCTCGGTCTGTCTGTTTCGCAACCAAGTCGATGAGCTCCTTTCTGAGATTGTCGAGTGTTGTCTCAGTGTTGACCGTCGTGTCTTTGCCGTTTCTATCAATAGCCGTAATGGCGCTCATAACCTCCGAATGGCTTTCCCTTGTCCTTCTGTCAGCCTTGGGTGATCTCCCTCATCTTCTGCTCATATACAGTTGACTTACTGTTGGAACATGACCTGTAACCTAGTTCTCAACCGGCATTCAATCTCAAACAACCTCTGCTGCAACTGTTCAATCTCTCTCTTTTTAGTAGCGCCCTTGAATGTCTTCTTCACCGTCTCCCACCAGCGATGATAGGCAGTGTCCGGGACTTTTAGTTCAATTAACGATTTTCTTAGCCTGGACGCTGTTGTTTCGCATTCTGTGACCAGACATTCAATCGCTAGGTTGTTTTCTGGTAATGTTTCCTCGCGATATACTTCACGACTTTGAGCCGCGCCTCCGCCCATGTCCTCTCCGCGTCATCTACCTTGGTTTCGACATGGTGGTGGTGTTCTTGTAGCCCTTCGACCGATGCGTAAATCTCCTTTCCGTCCCGGACCAGTTGCAGTCCAAAGGAGACGAATTGTGATACATTCGCGGCAATGCCGAGGCCTGCCAGTGCCTCAGCCATGGTTGCAAAGTGTGTGTTGGGATATGCTTTCCAGGCAGGTCTGTTGAAATACAGCCGCAGAAGCGGGGGCATTCCACGAGTACTACGTTTGGCCTGCCTGAGATAAGGCCGTATGACCGAACGCCCTCAAAGAGGGTCACAAGAGTTTGTCAGTGGAGGTACACTGCAACTCAAGAAGCGGGGATGTGGCACGAGCGGCACCAAGGTGTTCACCTGACACGTCTTTGCACTTTCCATTCTCGAAAATTTCCCTCCGAACCCTTCATCTCAAGCCTCGGAGATCCTATTCATCGTCGTGTCAGATATTATCCTGTGACGAAAGCAGCAATTGATTTTAGAAAGAAAGGCAGGACCGGTCCTTCTCTGGCTTGATTCATAAATATATGTAATAGGCCGACCCAGAGTCTGGATAACACTGCTAAACCTATGCTGACAGGTCCGCTACACGTACGGGCGCAGGTTGATGGCAGATTGTGTCCGAACCATGTCGACGACGGATGACGCACTGGATATTGGGTCGTACGAGACTGGAGGTGCTAGTATCGATTTAGAGTAAACATTATCTCGTCTCCGAAGTTACCTCATTCGACCTCATTCCTCTTATTCCAGTCCCAATCGAACACGGGCAGGCTCCTCTGCGCAGTTGGGACCACATCCAGAGCCTTCACGCTCACTCTCTCCTTCCCACTCAACATCCAAGCCGCTGCACCCGTTACATCCTCGGCAACCAAGGGCTCAAATTCTAAAATATCATACGTCAGCTGCAAAACTACAAGCTGCGAGCACACAACGTACCTTGCATGAACTCATTATAAGCTTCTTTATCAAACCCAACCCTCTGCTCATGGAAATGTGTCGCCACAACTCCGGGCCTTATCGCCAATACTTTAATATTAGTGCCCACCAGCTCTGCCCTCAACGCATTCGTAAATTCCTCTTGAAACATCTCACTGGCGTGGTAAATGCTCTCCCCAGAAAACGGCGGCACCTCCAGCGCAATCGTAGATGTTACGTTCAAAATCGTTCCCTTGCCTGCCTCCTTTCATGCCGCCTTCATTCAGCACAGCATAGGTAGCGGACAAATACCCATTGATATTGGTGTCCGTCATCGTGATCACATCTTGGATCTTGAGATCTGGAAATGCGGCGGGTGCGCCAAGGGCGAGACCAGCATTGTTGATTAAGATGTGGATGGGGCCGCATTCCTTCACAACATTGTTGATGGCTGTGGTCACATCGATGTGGGAAGAGACGTCGACTGCTGCAGTGAAGATTTTGATGGAGTCTTCGAATCTGGATTGTATGTCTCGGGCAAGGGACTTGAGTTTGTCGCTGGTGTAGGCGAAGAGGACGAGGTTGGCTCGCTCTTGGGCCAGCCGGTGGGCCATTGCCGCACCGATGCCGATGCTGGCGCCTGTGATGAGTACGTTTTGGTTTTTGAGGGACATGACGGAGAATGGGAAATTGTCAGCGGGGGCCAATGTGTGAGAGGGTTGGGATTCAATGTTCGGTCAACATGAGAGTCCTGAATATTAATGACGTCACGGGCAAAGTCCTAGGCACATACAACTCAATTTAGTATATTGAACACTTATCATGATGGCCTTTTTACAATTATTATATCAGCTTGATATCTGCCAGCATGTTAGTCAGAAAAATCAAGTAAGTTAAACTCGAGGATACACACCAATATTTCCGTAAATTCATATGCTCGTCAACTGGGACACCGAGAGGCCGTGCTCTCTTCTTTCCCAATAAACCGGAGCGTGAGTATGATGCATGCTTGCAAGAGTAGTCCGTTTCGGTCGTGCATGATGATTGCTTCATCCATCCCATCGTTGTGCCTCCGCGTTGTAGCCTATCAACTTGAGGTCGATGTTGAGCGTCGTTAACATCATATCCATTGTGAAGGACCGTGATTGGTTAGTATCTAACTGCGACGGGTCGAACAGGAGAGTTGCTTACATCGTCGTCCGCAGCCTTGAAAGTCTCCTTTCCTTCCTCCTCTATTCGCGTATCTGCATCTCCATACTGCTCATAAGTCTCCTCGCTAATCTCACCATTGTCCCTTGCTTCTTGGAGCTTCTCTCTCTCGGCCTCCATATCCTCACGTTCAGCTTTCATCTTCCATTCTCGCTGCTCCTGCTCTCTATCCTTCCATGCACCCACTCCACCCATACGATTGACTCTATCTCTTGTAGTTGCGAACAGCTCCTCGGCAGCAGCTCGGCTCGCCGTCCGCCAGCGCTCAATTAACACTACCAGGTCCTCGTCCTTCGAAGACGTAACTAACGTATGGGCTTGCGACAAGACCTGGATCTCGTTCCGCGTCTGGATAATTTCGCGCGTCAGACTCGGAGGATTCGAGGGTGATTTTTTTTGCCCCGGCCGCGGTGGGGGTAGCGAGGCTCGAGCGGGGAAGGAGGGGCTTTGCGACGTTCGTGACAAGAGGCTGGAGTGTGGTGATGGTGTTCGAGACGGTAGGCGTCAAAGGCGCGTTGATTTCGGGAGGATCGGAAGAAGGTGGGTCAGAGCCCAAGTTTGGCTTCAGTGGTGTGCGGAAAGGGAAAGGCGATTTGAATGGCTTGTGCAGCGCGTCTTGGTGGCCTCGTTCAGCCGGCGGCGCTTGGCGTGCGGCGTTGACATTTTTGCAACACTATTCACATTGACAGCTCTGGGACGGAAGATAACACGAGAGAATGTATCGGAACATTTATGTAGGAAGTTTGGGTGTTCGGTGTTTACGACTGAGTGTGGAGGGTACGATATTGCCAATGCGGAAGTGGAGGACCGTGCTTGCGGCAGGCGCGCTCCAGGTTGGCGCGTCTTCACGTGAACCCCCAAAGAAGCAAAATTTTGAACGGTTCCGAGATTTTGTTGTGCCCTTGGGCGATAGATAGTATTGTCGACAACGGAGAGTGCCAGACGTTCCAGCGATAACGCATAGAGCGACATTGCTGACCGCATGTATACAAGTCTACTTGCACACACGAAATAATAACATGAGCACTATGTGCTAGGTACTGGGCTTTAGTGCCTCCAGTGTTATCCCTCCCTGTGTATTGCGAGGACTCGAACTAGGTTAGAATCTCCCACGACAACGGTCATTTAATTTGATAATTACACGAGAGCAATGGCTAACTATCATCTACAGCTTGACAGAGACATCCAATCGATCGAGCGCGACGGCGAATCCAGCTATTGCAGTGATATAGCCAACCAGAACAGCCATTGTCAGTGATATCCCCATGTGTAGCGTTGGCATCGTCATATTGACCAAGCCTGTGAGGAGATTTGCCAGCAAGAACACAGCCAGACCATTACGGTTGATGGCATATAAGACTGTGCTCGTTGCCTCTCGGCACCTTTGCTTCTCTTCTGCATTCGTCGTGGCTCTGTGGATATTGGGGAAAAGGAAGGTTTCGAAAGCGCAGCAGATAGCAACCTGGTAGCTATTGAACGAACATACCCAGAGAAAGTAGGGCAAATTGGCAAGACGTCGCGATACGGTGAGGCCGAGGCCGAAATAGCTGATGGAGAAGTAGAACAGTGCCGTCCATAGCGTGGCCGAAATAATGAGTTTGCCTAGGATCGAGTGTCTAAGGAGCGTGCTTATCGAGGCATCTTTGGGAGGAGGCTGCTCCCTAGGAAGTGTGTATGTCCCTAAAGATTGACCTGCAAGAAAGATGGCCAAGTAGCCGAAAAAGGAGAAGATCCCTTCTCGGTTCTTCGAGAGCAGATCCGTGCGTTGGCCTGTGAGGATGAATATACCAAGGTTGGTCTGGTCGTCGAGTGCGATTTCGTAGATGACGGCTAGAATGCAAGATAACACGGCGTATGAAGGGACCAGTGCGAACAGTGATTGGAAGATCGCGACAAAGGGTGGCAAAAAAATCCAAGCGTGAAGAAGAAGTTCCAATGCACACCATACTCGGTGATGTGCTCTGCGTAGTCCAAGCCTTTGACCGAGATGAGCCGTACGGTGCCCAGAACAATCAACGGCAGTGCATGTCTCAACGACGCAACTAGGCGTCTGGGAAGAGGTGGCATTTGCCCCGTCTCCGACTTTAAGGACGATCGGACGGATACAACACCATTCGTGAAGACGAATGATCCCACCCCCAAGTCCATCAGCGACGTTCCCCAGTTCTCCACCTTGGCAAATCGGCGGGGAAAGACGCGGAAATCTACAGCCAGAATAGCAATACATGTTATGACCATCATGGAGCCGCGGTAGTTCGTGATGAACGGTTTCATCGGCAGCGGGTCAAGATTCGCCTGCGCGCGGTTGTCCGACCTCTTTGGCGGGCAAGCGCTCTGTCTCATCGTCGTTGGCCGCGAGATGGAGTATATGAGAGCGGCCGGAAGGACCAAAAGCGCGTTCAAAAGCCATGGCGAGGAGGAGTATACAGTCGTCGCTACGAGCGTTATTCCGCAACTGAGCAGAAGGTCGACGAGAAAAGCGCCGGCAGTGTACGGCGTGAACTGGCGCATGCGTGACTGGAGGACAGACCATAACAGGATGGCCAACTGTCAATTACGCAGTCAGTATAGGCAGGCGCGTTCGAGGGTGGGTCATGTACGGTACAGGCATTGCGAGAGAGACACTGTTGATGTCGGAGAGCGAGCTGCCCGTATGTCCGGAGACATGCTCCATCTTGAGCTGCTTGTAGTCCTTTGCCATGGTAGCTAAAGGTCAGCCAGCAACATGAATGTTGTTGGAGTACTGCCTTGCGTACGGTACCACGCGTCTAGGTGGCTTCAAGCTCGGGCCGACTAGTTCCGCCGACAACCACCGTGACCGCGACTTCCTACTGTCTTGCCTACCAACATCACTACGATCACATCTGTTAAGGACAGCGATTTTCCTAAGTTTCAAATCAGAACAACTAGCAAAACATAACGTCTTTGGGCTTAAAACGGCTTCTGATAATCATCCAGACTCTACCGGCAGGGTCGAACACTGCACGGCTGACCTCGTGCTGCCTTGTGGCTTCTTTTCTACTGATAATCTTTCAAGAGCATGGAAATAGCTACATCTAAAGAGTGGAGCATAAGGTGTGAGCTATGGACGGGAGCTGCTTACACTGGCGTGCTAGGCTCTGGGTCCCTTCCAAAGTTCCAGATCTTATGATATGTATTGTTGTGGACAAGAGCTTGTAGATGGGTCGGTTACGTACCACGCCTCTTGGTCAACATCGACCCTAGCATGTCTTCCAAGTTTTGTCCTCAGACTGTAGCAATACCGGCCCTGATATAATTGGGCATCAGCAGCAGCTCATGGCGCTCCTTCCCCAAGTTTGTTCTGCTGTTTTGGAACGCCCGCGATCACGTCATCACTCCAAGGCGCTGCTTTCACTACATGTCTGGACGACACCGCAGCCTTTTCACTGCACTGATTGCTCGCTAGCCGTTTCTGGGACGACCACAACGCGTCATTTTGCCATGTTTTCCTGCTCACGCTGGCCGAACCCTTTTCTTTACACCCATCCTCCTCCCCCGCTGCGCGACTTCGTACGACGCACCAGCGCGGCCTCCGCTACTAACTATACTAACAAGCAGAGGCCACATGAGTGCTGAATACCTTGGCGCAATGTACCGCGAGCTTATTGATGCGGATGCTGACGAGACAAATCCCAGCAGGTCCTCAAATCCGACATCAAGGGCATCGAGCCTTGGAGTACCCACTTCAACTGTCGGCGGGCAGCGTCGCAACCCTTTCAGTGTCAGCCCCTCCGGTTCTCCTCTCTATTCTGCGCGCACCAACTCTCCCATGATGGGCATGTCACCCACTCGCGGCTCGAAGATTCCTCGCAAGGTGCCCGCGACCACTGCTCCGGGTCTGCCTCTCCAGACGGGAACGGCCGTTGCATCCCAGCGTTCCACCCGGTCTAGGCTTCGTAGAGGAAACAAGTCACACGCGGGCCCTTCTGTAGTGCCGGTAAGTCATCAGCCGCGCATCATAAGACAAGCAAACTGATAAACCTGCAGAAGCGGAAACCGAGCCCTCCGGCCAGCCGCGACAAGCCTCTGCCCGGTGCACCAATTGCGCAAGTCGTGAATGCTTCGAGCCCCCCAAAGGCGCAACGAACCTTGGGTGGACGCCGATGTCGTCGGAGCACCATCCTTCGAAGAATGGCCGATTCTGTCGCCCGAGATAGTCTTGCCAAAGGATAAGGCTGCATCCGTGATTCAGACGAGCGTTGAGTCTATTAGCAACAACATCTCCCGACCTGGATTGCCATTGGAGCTCCATCCCCATATCGACACCAAAGACTGTCCAGCGTCTGTGCCACTGATCACTCATAATGAGTATAAGTCCACCGCATTGCCTGCGCCTGCTTCGTATGATAACAGCAACGCCGCCATCGCTTTCAGCAGTCCGCTCATTGACGTGGGCACCTCAGTGTCTTCAGATCCAACTGTTCATGCCCTCACGACAGTCGACAACGAGGCCTGGGACAGCCCACTCGCCGGCAAGATGGCGGTCCCCCGCGTCAGTTCTAAGCAAGATTCATCTCCATTACCGGTTCGGCTTCAGGACTCTCAAATAGCAACTGCCCGACTTTCGGATGCATCGCTCCCCCTGGACCTGGACGCTGATTGATTCGGGCAACAAAAAGTGGCCATTGATCGATACAAAGGAATATGAGGGGCCCGGCACCACTGCCCTCCAGTCGAAACGTCTTGGCGCGAGTGGATTCAGTCTTAGCGATGAAAACACCGCGCGAACGCCAACACCTTTGTCAGCACATGCCTCTCGCCCAGCCATCCTTAAGCATGCCTCCTTCGATTCTACATCTTCTACTTGGAGCAGGGCGGCTGGTTCGTCGCTCGACGAAGAGCCGCAACTCGATGGCTTCCCGTGCAGCCGCGTCAAGCATCTTTCCAGTCACTCCCTAAGGCCGGGTTTCGGTGCGACATTGAGAATTGCGTACGATGCTGACAGCATTATATATGGTAATGAGGTACCGCCGATACCAGATATTGTTACGGGCAGGAAGTCATCGCAGCAGCAGCGAACGATCAGTGCACTTACCGGTCGGATGTCTCTACAGACCAGATCAAAGTTTTCTGCCGTGTCCCGATCTGTTACATCGCTGTCTCTTGGCACAAACAAGAAGATCAGCTCAGCTGTTAAGGACGGTTCAGTTCGGTCGCGCCATATTTCGAAGTCTAGTGTCGCGCTTCAGTCGAAGACCTCACCGTCTCCCATCGTTCCATCGTCACACGAGTCTCGGAGAACCTCCAAACTGCCTATGCGGTCATTCAACGGGGAAACGACATGTCTCCGAGTCTCCGCAACGCCCGCCTCCCCAGGAGACTACTGTTAGCCAGCCGAAGGATTCTTCTAGAGCAACTCCAACTCCTATTCGACGAGCGGCCAAGGTAAGGAAATTGGCTCCCTCGTCGACCAGACAAGCTAATTGAGTATGGCAGACAGTTGAGAGCAAGAAGATATCGCCCCCGAACTCGGTGCTCGCAAAGGCTAATTCGACAGTGGCTTCTCGCTCAAGCCCGTCCGCATCAGATGCGGCCAATGTTTCAGCTACTTCCAAGGGGTCTCGCGAAGATGGCTTGTTGCCAACAAAGATTTCGACAACGGATCGTAGCAAGACGAGCCCCTTACTTGTTCAGACAAATCCGCGCATCAGTCGCACTTCAGGAAATAGGCTTTCTTCACCCATTGCTGCGTCTCGTTCGGCTCAGTCTCCAAGAGACAAGTCTCTGGGCCCGACTCGATCGAGACTTGCTGGAGGAGCTATGTCTGCTGGCAATTCAACCAGGTTGGATGATCAACGTGCTTCTCGAAAGGCTGTCAGCAAGCCCCGTTCTGAGCGTCCTGACAACAGTGTCGGAAAAGACACCAATGGTTATCGCAAAGATGAGAACAAGAGCTCGGTCGGAGCTGCAGGACAGATCAAAGCGAAGCGCAGTTTGCGGAATCTGTTCCATTTCCGAGACATCAAGGAGAAAGTGCCACCGCTACCGGTTGAGCCAAAGCGACCATCTCTGACTAAGAGCACCCTGGCGAAACGTTTCGTGACCTCTACGAAGTTCTCCAAAGCTAATCCCCACAAAACGGCAGAGGCCGAGACCGAGCGCGCGGTCCAGCATCCAAAGCAGGCCGAATTCCGTCCAAAACACAGTCCAAGGATATCAAGATTGAGAAATCGTCTAGTCGCGCCGTGGACGGCCCATCAGCAATTAGCTCGGATACTACAGCCATTCTCTCTCCAAGATTGTCGGCCTAGTAGCGCAGTTGCCAGACAAGGTTCCAGATCGCCTGCGTGGTCTTGAAGCTGCAGAGGTCCGTGCAATCCAAACAGTCACTCCATCATGTTACATGAACTCTTGCTAACGATACAATTGACATAGGTTGTTCTCAATTGCGTCGACGCTTGCAGGTTAGCCAAGATTGCCGCTGAGGAGGCAAAGAAACACGCTCGCGAGGCGGAGCTGCAACTTGATATGGGCGCGATGGCGCTAGGAAGGCTACAGCAACTATTCCGGCATGATCTTAATAACGAGACGCTGCATGAGATCGATAGCATGGCCCGACGTTTGCGCTCTACGGGATCTCAACAGTCTCCGTCGCCCGCGCAGTAGATGATAACACTACTGCCTGAAGGAGAGGTTTGTGAGGTATGAAAGCGGTACAAATATCCGTCGACAGAAGCACTAGCAGCATACGTAGGATTGGAAGTTCATAGGCGGGGGGTCTCGTCTCCGCTTGCGAGTTGGAGGCGAATGGCCAATTATACACATGGCCTCGCATAGGCTAAAAGGCCGATGTTCTGAGCGGGTCGATGTCGGCGGCAATCTGAATGTTTGCGATGGATGTACGATTGAAGTTTTCTTGCTTGGACCAGGCCTACTGTCATCAGTTTGACAAATGTTTTGCACCTCAAAAGGACATCATAGCCGTCGTTCCGAAAGGTTGTGCGCAGTCCTGGCAAGTTGCTTGGACAGGATCTGGCTTTAAGCTCCAGTTTGCATAAAGTCATAGTCCCTCTCTGAGCTCCCTGCTCAGGCCCTAGAAGTAATTGTACAGTTTAAACCCCAGCAACCAGCCAACAAACGCCTACTATGTGAAGCGGAGATTGTCTCCCTACAGTACTAGGACAAAAGTCTGATTACCGGGTGTTACCCTAGGGCAAACTTTTGCCCCGTGGCTGCATTTCCGCCCCATGGAATCACCAAGACTCTTCATAAACTTCCCGTGCTGCTGCCAGCCTCTCATCCTCTGCTGGAGCTTACATGCCTCCACCGAACATCCCGGCGCCACCAGCGGCAGCATTCCCTTGGGCCTCACCCTGCATCTTCTCGCTGACCTTGACATTGACTTCGAAGAACTTTGCGACGCAGCGGTCGAGGCAGACGGATTCACCCTTGTTGAGGTCGGGCTCGCGGTAGGCCGTGTCGATGCACTTCTTGCTGCAGGATTGGACGAGTCTAGGGAAGCAAGGGGTTAGCATTGCATAGAGAGGTAAGAAAGTGAAGCAGGGGCGAGAGAGATATCGGGGGGCGCCATACCGTGCGTACATGTCTGAGACCATGTCGATTTCTGCCTCTGCTTGAGCGATCTTTTGCTCGGAAGAGAGCTGGGGTTTGGCGGCCGAAGAGAAAGGACATTTTGGCAGATGGTCTGGGAAACGAGTACGCGTATGTGAGTGTCGGTCTCTGGAGGAGTGTTCCTGATTTCAGAGACGATGCGCGGAGAGAAATTGGGGGAGCTAGGACCAACCAGCGCAACCGCCAAGCCCAAAGCCGGGATAGCTCGCCTTCCGTCACTGCGAACGTCCACGTCCGTCCCTCTCAACCTCGAAGCCCACAATCGCGCCACAACATACGCCGCTGCCTCCAATTTGCTCGCGGACCGCCTAACAAGCGCGCAGTATGTTCTCCCGGCGCATTGTCGCGGCCCGCCCGCTCGCCCGCGCTGTTGCGCCCGCCATCGCCCGCCGACCCCAGTTCGTCCAGCAGGTCCGGACAGCCCTCAGCGAAGCCGAATACGCCGAGCTTGCCGACCCGAACATGGTGCGTTGTCCCTAGCATGTGTATATGCTGCTGCAGGCGCTGACATCTGCAGAATGGCGGCTACATCAACCCCCCCCCCGCCGAGAAACGAAACAACCGCGACCCCCATGCCGACTGGTGGGACAAGCAGGACCGCCGCAACTACGGCGAGCCCGTCCACGAGGACAATGATATTCAGGGTGCCATCTCCCTTCACGACTACAACCACTTCGGGCCGGGATGGGGCGCGGTGTTACTAGGTACATTTGTTGCAGCTGTCTTCGGATTGTACGGCGTGACGAGCATGTTCTATCCCGATAGGATCAGCGTCCCGAAGACGTATGAGGGCGGATTGGAGGCAGAGCTTGGTGGTGCGAGGGCTGTGAGGGTGAGTGTTGTGTTGCCGTGAATCAGGTGCCTGCTAACGAGTGTAGGCGCCTAAGCATGGCGAAGAGCCGTCTTTTAAGTAGACGAGTCCTTACGATCCATGTGTATATAACTCGAAATCGGATTTTCTTTGTTCACAGTGCTTTCGGGGTCTTCTTACATTTACACAGATGTCCGACATCTCTACGTTCGCAAAGCCGCCCTATCTGCGACACGTTTGCGCCATGGCTAGGTGCCGCAATCGCTGGAAGCTTGGAAAATGAGCGGCTAGAACATTTTCCATTCACTAGTAGGCCATCGCTAGGTTATCTCGCGTGCTTAGATGATTCATGCGGTGAGATGGGTTTAGGATGCTGCTCCCCACCTGCATTAATTCGTGACATATTCTTGAGCACCTCCACCCATCTTCCACCCCATGCCTGCACCTCAACTCTCGCTCAACAGGACGTCCATTCGAACCAAACCAGGCTAGAAGAACGCCTTCTCAACTACAATACTACAGACTTGGCCTCGTGGCTATACTCCAAAATGTCTACCAACCCAGACGATGCTGGCCTTTTACGAGACGACACCATCGAAGCAACAGCTAACGGAACCACCAAGCTTGCAAAGTCGAGCGTCTTCGAGTCTGTGTGTCCAGCCTTTGTGCATCGGCCGCCGATCTCTGCTTTCGACGAAGTGGTGTCCATCAAGGTTGGCAAGGACGATAATGTTGAATCATTCCAATGCTACAAAGTAGTACTCTTGGGACATTTCTCTAAGATGTTCAATCGCGAATTCCTATCCCCGTTTCTCGAAAGCCAGACTGCCGTTGTCGAGCTGAAGGAAGACAACCCCCGCATCTTTCGACTCTTCTACAACTTCATCTCCACTGGGAGATTGTATGAAACCATGAGCTGTCCCAAGTTTTGCGGTGTTCATACGAACACCGTCCAGAAGGAGTTGTTCGCCAAATTGTGTCTTACAGAAGATGTGCCTGGCGACGCGATATCCGCTCTCGGTTCTATAGCAGTCCCCTTGTCATTCAGGGACCTTATCGATCTCTACATTTTTGCAGACTTCCGAATGGCTCCACAGCTCCAAGATGTTGCGATGTCTCTGGTATTCGAGAAGATCTGCACCGAGGCCTATTTTCCCGTCGATCTTATCGAGCACCTCATGGAGAACACGACTTCAGGTGAACGCATGGACCCGTTGGTGGCCACGCTTGTCAACACAGTCGTGTGCTTCGTACGTGCCGATGACATCACCAAATATTGCGACCAGTTCCCGCCGCAGTTTCTTGCACAGCTGTATCGTGTCAAAGACGGCATCGTGTGTCATCTAGCTACTCGGCCAAGTGGAATCGTTGCTACGACAATTTCCTACAGGATCTGTCGTAGCCATCGGCATTCCAAGTCCAATGGTGACGATCAAGATGGTTTGGCTGCGAAGATCCAGAGTCTGGGTGCAAGCGCGTGTATGGAG
Source organism: Laburnicola sp. JP-R-44 (assembly GCA_009805535.1). Classification (NCBI taxonomy): domain Eukaryota; kingdom Fungi; phylum Ascomycota; class Dothideomycetes; order Pleosporales; family Didymosphaeriaceae; genus Laburnicola; species Laburnicola sp. JP-R-44. Next base: position 1,079,982 of record SELF01000010.1, read on the forward strand.
CGGTATGAGGAAGTTTCGGAGCGGCGCTAGGCGGTAGGGGTGGCTGGGATGTGGTAACGACTTTAGAAGAGGCAAGAGGCGGTAGTTCTGGTCGTGTAGAAGACGGGCTTGTGGCTCTTACAGTGGGAGTAGTGTTGCGCGGATTATTGCGAGCAATCGGGTCCTCATATTTCGTTTTCAAAATGTCGTCATGTAGTTCAGATGATGCGCAGTTTGGCAATCTTTCTGGGCTCCTGCTGCCGTTAGCGGTCTTGTATTCGTTGCGCATGTCTTGCATATGTGCACGTCATGCATGCTGGTTGGTCGCCCGTAGAAGGTGCGGTGTGGTGTTGTTGTGCTACAGTGTGGTTGCTATTTCCTTGTTGATCCTGCTCCTCAATAAAGTGTCTGTGCGCGTGCCGAGCCACTTCGCGTGCCGAGCCACCCAACACCAAAACGCTAATTAATCGCCTGAATTTGACGCGTCATAACTCCACCAATATAGGGGCAATCGAGGATGCGATTGCAGCTATTAAATCTTTAAATCTAGGGGAATTATTTTTATACAGAAATATTGCTGCCACCTATAGTGTAGATCAAACTACGTTATCCCAAAGACACAAGCGCGTTCAGGCACCAAATAAAGCCAAGAACATTAACTAGCAGAAACTCAACCTACAGCAAGAGTAGGAGCTTGTAAAATATATTAAAGGACTCACAGAGAGACATATACTACCTACTAGGGAGATGGTACGAAATTTCGCCTCTATAGTAGCCAAGGAGGCAGTTGCAGTTAGCGAGAGCTGGGTTACCCGCTTTATTAACCGACACAGCATTCATCTTATCTCGCAATAGACAGTCGGCATGGACAGCAATCGCCACAAAGCTAATTTAGGGGATAAATATCGCCTCTACTTTTAGCTCCTATATAACAAGATCAATCAATATCAAATAGATCCTTATTATACCTATAATATAGATAAGAAAGGCTTTATAATTAGTGTTGTTAGCAGATTAAAGAGAGAATATTCAGCCGACGAATGTGGGAGAAGAAGGAGGTTAGGGCATCACTCTAGGATGGAAACCGCGCGTGGATCACGCTCCTAGCATGTATATGCGCCAATAGATCTGCTCTGCCTCCTAGCCTAATCTATAAGGCTGCCAACAAAGGCATCTAATCAGCCTAGGTAGAAGACATTAAGGCAGGAGAATATAAAGTCTTTATTACCTTATTACCCTCTAGCTGGACAAACAACAATATTAGTCTTGCCTAGCTTAAACAGGTATTTGATCGCTGTATAAAAGAGAAGACTTAACAAGCATATTAGCTCCTAATCCTAGACGGCTATAGATCCCACATTATAATAGATTTCATCAACTACTGTAATAAGCATAGGATCCTACTTGCTATCCTGCCTCCTTATTTAACTTATACGCTTCAGCCACTTAACGTTGCAATGTTTAAGCCTCTATTAACTGCCTACTTAGCCAAGCTCTTAAAATACCTCAACGCAGGCTAAGGCCTAGTTTCTATTAAGAAGGGCAATTTCTTCCTACTATTCTAGAAGGCATAGCAGGCCTCCTTTAAGGAATCAACAATCCTTAGCTCTTTTAGAGCAAACAGGCATATCACCACCCTGATCCTGATCCAATCCTCGATAGATTTACTAGATCTCAAGAATCAAGAGAAAGCTCCTCATCCCTACTGAGCGATTATGATTGGAGAAAGGTGGATAGGCTCGTACGCTCTGCAGTTAAGGATCAGTAGTAAGGATACGCAGAAGCTTCGTTAATCGCTCCACTATCTATCTGTTCAAAATAAGCTACTCCACTATAATATTAATAGGCTTAGGGAGGCACTGTCTATAAAGCAGAAGCGTAAGAAGAAGGGCAAAGCTCTAGATCTCTAACAGCGCAAGGAGTATCACAGTGGGTCAGTGTTCTGGTCACCTAGGAAGGTAAGAGAGGCACGTGTCCGTCAATCTATTAAGGAGCAGGAGGATAAGGAGCAGCAGCTTTAAAAAGCAGAGACAGCAGAGCTAAAGAAAGCAGCTAGACTATATAAGGAGAAAATCTAGCAGGAAAAGCGTGCTGCGCAAGAGGCAGCGAAGGAGGCAAGAGAGAAGGAGAGAGCTAAAAAGGCAGCTTAGCGCGCTGCCCAGAAGTCTGCCCGCGACGCAAAAAAAGCTCTACAGTTATCTAAAAAGGGTAAGAGGAAGGCCTCTAGCTATCTCTACAAAGCAGAAAACGTTAGAAACGTGTTGTTAATGCTTTAGATGTTGAGGAGTCCTTAGAGGGCGCATCTGCTACCCTAACTGTCTCTACACGTTGCGGCCGCAACGTCAAGCTTCTAGATAGATATAAATAGTGCAAATTAATCGCAAGGATCTATTTAGTGCCCCTCTAGAAAATCCTGTAATAATATTAATTGTGGGTGGCTCTATAGCTTTATTTTTGCATAAGCTGTTATGGTGTTGGGTGGCTCGTCACGCGAAGTGGCTCGGCACGCGCACAGACACGTTAACGGGCCTTCTCTCTTCCACATCCAACGCCTGCCAAGGTTCCAAGTGAGCAAACATCTTCTCACATACCACATTTCATAGTATGCCATTATTAACATGTAGCAGAGCCACTAGATAGGGTGTATAACTTAACAGGAGCATCTGCCTAATTCTTAACATGTCTTTATGTATGTCTATCGGCACAGTCTTGAGCGACCCTCGTCCGACCAAGAGTATGCCGCGACTTCCATTTCCGCCGTAGACAGATGACGCGTCACTTAGCGAACGACGCGCCGAACGTTAATAAAGCTGAAAAGGCAGCCAACAAAGACGCAGAAGAGAGTGATTTTCTTTTTCGTCAAAGTGCTAGGGCGTGCGCGCGCCTGGCTGGAGTCCTGGCTATCCTTTTAAGCAGCGCTGAGTGGAGTATGAGCTTTGTTTGTTACGGAGGAAAAATGCAGATAGACAGATAGATAATAGATAGTAGTTAGCTAGCCAAAGAGAACAGGCTCTCTCTATCTAGTAAGAAAGGAATTCAAATCGAATAACCGCCACTTGCCTCTCTCTCTCTCTATAAAGGTGCCAAAAAAATTGGCGGAAAAAATTGCAAAAGAAACGGTGATCACCGCCCAGAAACTTGAAGGTTATCTGTGGGTTCGAACAGGCGCCTCAGGTTGGATTGGATCGAGATGGTGCTAACCAGGGTGTGTAAGGCAGTCAGACTTCCTTACACAACGTCCTAGGCCATCTCGGCAGCTCCAAGCTGTTGCGCTGTTTGATGGAAGGAGTCTCAATTCTAATCCTTATATAGGCGGTATTGCGCACGAAGGGCGGGGTTTTGGTGAGCGGAGGTGTGTGCGTGCGCGGCTGCCTTCACTACACTTGCGTGCGCTGGCGATGATGACGCAGCGCAATGACGAAGGCTGCGCGCTTGCCTAGACGCCGCTGCGTAAGCATGAAACTCTCAGTTCGTAGGGTCGGAAGGTACGTCTCCGTCAACAAGCCATCTCAACTCTTCCTATCTCCAACTCTTCACACAACAGTGGCCGCGCAACGACCCCACCCGCACCCGAGATATTTCAGGTAATCAACAGCGCTCTGTTCCGTCCGTATAAAATGTTCAACCCCAAATCATTTCAGCTCTTCTTATTTTATCCCAACTCTTACGTAGCTGCCACGGCGCAAGAGCCCCATCCGCTTCCGGGATCTCTCAGTCGATCAACAACGCCATGTAGCCCCGTATGGCAGTCCGAACCGCGCGATATTGCCTGTTGTCTCTCATCATCCTGTTGAAGAAGAAGAAGCCACCTAGAGACCTGCTCGGGCAGGTAAGAAGGTATGTTGAATACGTGCTGTTCTGTTCGTGGGGGGTTGCTTGTAGAGTAGATGTAAGTGAGAGGATTGTGAACTTAGGTTGGCCTGTCGTGATTGATTGTCGTTTGTTTGTTTACCTCTGGCAGGCAAACGCAAACGGTTTACCTAAACGAACATGAATAGGCAGGTGCCCAGCTGAATACCCCCAGTCACGTGATCTCACAAGCGTTGGCGGGGTATCTCCTTCACCGCTCCTTTAAACAGCTTCTTGCATAAGGGGAGGGTGATTTTTTCTCACGTGCTAAGTAGCCTAAGGGCGTCTCTTAGTTGTCTTACTCTTTAACCCGCCAGCGTATTGTGAATCCACAATGCGGACGCATATCCCAACCAACAATTACAATAGCAGTCGACGGTCCACCAGTATCTATTGTTTCACAATTTACGGGTCCTTCCGTCGCTTTACACAGGGAACTTGCCGAGGAAACCTCTCGTTAGCTGCCAATCTCTGATAAATCAGCACATATTATAACTCTGAGCACACCATCCCTGTCAAAATGGAACCAGAAGAGATAACAGAGAATACCCACATACGGTGCGTTCTGTTACAAGAACGATTGGGTTGTATGTCCACACCAGTAAAGTTATTTTAAGGGTTTTTCAAATGACACGAGTCCATGGGGGAGATTGCACGAGTTGAAGATGGCGTATATCTGGGTCCCTTGGGCGTATGTGGACAGTTTTAGAGAGGTAGCGCAACTCAGCATATAATTGAAACTCGCCATATGTGGCCGTAGACATCTGGCTCTGACAACGGTGGTGGGCGGTCGTCCGATTTGAGTTGAACACGGCACAGCGTGGATCCGGTTAACTTAGTGTATGCTAGCTTCCCAACCACTTATCGGATGACTGCCATCGCGCACAAATACTTCATCGCCGCAACCTTTGTCGGGCTCTTCATATCGTATTTTTGCTAATATATAAAGACAACTTTAATTCGGCGTAGTCCTACCATATTTACGTCCATTGTACTTGAGAACATAGGGGCCCTTATGCACCAATCGAATCACGCTCTATCACGGGTATTCGCACCATCAGGTGGAAAATTTGCCTTGCTTCCACATTGGAACAAAGAAGTCATACGCGTCTTGTGCCGTCCCCTGAATCTCAAGTTAAATCCCGTGGAACAACTCAGGGATCTTCATGTACAATCCAGCTTGCGCAAGACATATTCTTCGCAAGTCGCTGTACCTCGGGTTTATACACCACAATTTCTACATGAGATCTGGCGATAAGTGGTCTTGTACATTAAAAGAAAACACAGAAATGGTTCAGAAATGAACTAAGATTGTGAGCAAAAGCCAAGCGACATGGAACCTTTGTCATTGTTTAATATTAGAAATGGGACCAACTTCACCACCAGCGGGAAACATTCAACTGAAGTATGAAGCATCGTACGAATTACAGGAAACCATGCAATAGTCGGTACTGAAAACAAATAGGCATCTTTCTAGCATCAGATGCTGCCACATTTGATAACGAACTCGCTAATTTCCGCATTGAACTTCTCTGGCTCCTCCCAGAACAGCCAGTGACCACTCTCGTACTCAGACCACTCGACAATGCCTGCTCCCAATCTCCTGCTGCTTCGACCCTCCTTAACCCTTCGGACAGTCTCCCTCATGCCCGCTAATGGGAAACAGCCTGTTCTTCTTCCTGCCATGACTAACACAGGTACCGTTATCTGCTCACAAGCTTCCCTGTGGTCATACCTCGTATGATCCGCCAACAGCTTCGCCAGCCAAGTCGTATCACATTTTCGACTCTCCCCCGTGAAAAACTGCTCATCTCGGCTTCTGCGCTCCTCGTCTACGTCGTCCCCTGGCAGCGGCTTGTATCGGTAGCCCAGACAATTCGCCACAAGCTCTTGAAACGCGCCCTCCGGATCCCGAATCCACGCCTCCTGTGCGCTCAACATCGATGCCTCGTCATAGCAGCCCCGGTGCGCCTTAGATTCGTCCCAATTGTCGAACGCAGAGCGATCCTGCAGCGGTGCCTGATCTACAAACACCATGCCCGCAAAATCGGCATCGCTGAACAGTTCGGAATAGGTCCAAAGGACTGCAGCACCGATGGAGCAGCCCACAGGAATAATCTTGACGTTTGGAATAGCGATGCTCACGTGCGCGACCAACTCTTTCAGATCTGTGGCTAGACGGGCGACATGATATCCGCCTTTAGGGCGACCAGAGTCGCCGTGCCCGCGAAGATCGATAGCTATAACCCAAGAAGAGGCAGAAAGCGCGTCAGAGTTGTGTTGGAAGTAGGATGATGAGCCCGAGAAGCCGTGAATTAAAAGCGTAAGTGTCTTGTAGCGAGGGTCTGTCGGTTGATGCGAGACTTAGCGGTAGCGAGGTCTGAAAAGCGAGTTTGCAGTCGTCGCTGGCAACCATGTGGGAATACTGCATTGTGTCTAGCTCCAATTCACCGAAAGGTTCATTACCGCCTGTTGCCCCAGGATGGGCCGATGGGCAATACGAAGGCCGAATGACTCAAACTCTTGACCTGCAGCGGTATGGAAGGGGGCTGGGCGCTTCGAAATTATTATGGTGCTAAGTGGCTTGTGATGACGTCATCGACTGGTGGCTTGAGACGACTATCACTCTCCCGTTTCTTCCTATAAACTTCACAGTTAAAAGTTGTAATCTTTGCAGATCCTGGAAGATTTCGTATCTTGCACTAAACCTGCGGAGATGACCTTGGACGCAAGCAACTACAGTAGCATCTGCATCCTACCGAAGAAGTGTAGTCTCAGTGGCCACGTCAATCATTTGTCCAACGCATCCTACATCCTACTATGATCCTACAAAGGTTAACCCTAAATAAAGAAAGTAGTTTGTGGAACTCATGGGAGCTGTAAACCCTACGAATAAGCCTTCTGTTTCACACGCTACCTGGGGCGCAGCACCGGTTTTGTGGGGCCAAATCCTACTCTTATCTCCGCGTTGGTATTGTTGGTCTATTCTATCCTTCATAAACCTTGATAACCTCATAGACTACGTGGTCAAGATTTTCTCCCATCAGTACAAACATGGCGTCTCCAGATCCAAACAATCAGTACCCGTACACGGGACTTGGAAGGCAGGCACCGACTTATCAGCAATACTCTACAGTACCGCCTCAATACCACCAGTCGCAAAGGTATTCCAGCAACTATCCTCCAGGACATCACTATGCAGCAACATCACCCGCCCACTTCGTAGCAGAGCTTCCCGCCGCCCTTCCGCCAGCGCCACCGACCGTAACGTCACCACAGCAACTGACTGAAGATGAACTCCTCGCGCGCAAGCTCCAAAATCTCGAAGTAGAGGAAGCAAGGCGGAGATCGAGTAGTAACCTAAGCATTCACACATCGCAGTACTCGTTGCGCGATGCCGCCTCTCCGGCAACAGGGACCTCGCAAACCCATCTCCGTCCAAACCCGTCAACAGTACAGGCCAGACCGCATTCCGAAAGCGTCTCATCATTATCGTCGTATAGACTGAGTTCTTCTGCCATATCATCCACGTTGCTCGACCCAAGTGATGGAAGCTGCCTTCCAGAGGTCGTTGTTGGGGCACGTCCTGCATCAACGACTGGGGTTGAACTCAGACCTACGCTGTCTATTACTCAGCCGGCGGCGCCGTTGCCGGCTGCACCTTCAGATCCCATCTCACTATCATCGTATTTAGAGCTCCATCGGGAGGTTCCTCCTCCACCACAATGGGCCCTTCCTCCAGTCACCGAAACCTTGTACGCATCTAGCACGAGAGTACCAACATCAACGAATTGGCTCGACATTCCTCTCAGTCGAGAATGGAGGACGGTACGATCTGCCCAAAATGCGCTCACGCCAGTCGCACCCAGTTATACTTTCAATTTCAAGTTCACAGGCGGTAACTACCGCGATTCGAAATATACGTGGACGATGCTTCCTGAGAAATGGACGTACAACTTGAGAATAGACAAGAACACCAATATGCGGAGAAGCGAGATACTTGCACCACCTAAAGGAAACGACCTCATAACGACCTACATCCGTGCAGCAAACTACGACAGCCTACGCTTTGTAGGTCATGATGGATGCTTGTACAAGTGGGTCGCTCATGCTCCTTTAAGCTCGGCGAATGGTGCAAGATACGACACGCTTCGACATGCGCTTTTCATGGCACCAAATGGTACCGATCCCCTGTACGGCAACATTGTAGCGGATCATACCTATTGGGACGGGTTCATCAATTACGCCGAAGTCCACGCAGGCATACCATGCCTGGGATGCGGCGCGTCACCGATCAATGGCCTTCGGTGGGAATGTGGAACTTGCGCTGACCACGACATTTGCGAACAATGCCGCCTTTCCAATAACTCCATAAAACCTACATGCACCTTCACACTTGCTAACCTCCCCGATGAAGCGCTGGACATCGGCTCACCCAACGTGGACACCGCACTCGTAGTGGCCACGCTGCAGATCATGAGGGACTGGGAATTTCACACGCTGAGAATGCAGAAGAGAAGCGACCCGAGGGGTTTCAAGATTAGCGAAGATCTTGCCCGAAAGGGCAATTTGGGAAGATTGTCCTACTGGAACTCAAATGACAATTCTGACAAATTACCCATGGCGGGGGGTGAGAAAGAAAAGGACTTGCACGGCACGGTCGACAAGATTAGTGACTTAGTAAAGAGCTCCGCGCAAATCGGAGGGGCCGTGGCAGATGTTGGAAGCCGGTTCATAGGCGGATCTAGGAGTTGGGGACGGCATGCAGGGGCTTGATGCAGTGACTTCTACCGAGCCAGATGAGCCATGGGGAGACATCACGAAGAGTACTCTGCGCGGCTACCCTATACTGGCAATTTTCCTAGCTGTGCCATGCATGTTATGTCCACATAGTACAAGAGGGAAGTCCATTGTAACGGCGTCGAACGTCGTAACAATGTAACTTGTCAATCAGCGCATGGGGCTTGTGACATGAGCTCTGTTTATATCTATCTGTTCAATAGCCCAAGCAAAGTGCTTTCACTACAACGCCAGACTTGTGACTGACTGAATGATGCAGATTCTCGAAAGGTTAGACCCGGAAAACATAATCTCTTGTTGGAACAATGGGAAGCGAAAGTGCATGAGACACGTGCCGTCACAACGTTTGCGCACAATTATTGACATTGTCACCATGGAACGTTTTGTTGTTATCTGACTCAAATAACAGCACTGAAAACTTTTCCCTAATCCTGTAATTATACCTCAACTTCCAGCGCACCAAACAATCGATCAACGGCAACAAAATGGAGCTGTCACCTACACGTCAGCTTGGAACTGCTGAGATAAAAGAGCAATATCCCGGACTTTGGGAGAACGATCCGGACACTTGGGCTGACTTCCTGAATGAGCAACGTCTCTTCCGCTGTCAATGTGAGGAAGCAAAGTGTCCGTCCGGCCTAAGGATGAACTGTTTCGTGGCTTTCACAAAATCCGTCATTGCAAGCCTACGCGCTCATGATGAGACAGCGTGTAACCTACTCGCACATGGATTTTTAGAAGACCTGTATCTGCGGTATAGTATGCCGGAGTATCTCGACTACAAGGCGGCTCATCAGTGGGTCTCGTACGCACGGATGAAGCATCGAGAGCGCCGTAGTGAGGAACAAGCCCATTTCATGTTAGTAGTAGTGGTCGCGCAGGAACACAAAGAGCTGACTTTACTCCAGAAGGTTAGGCACACTATTTCTCTGATCCGCGCCTGGCGGTCGATAACCTACAACCTAGAAAACCTGAAGCAAGATCCAGACCAGCTGTATTACTTCCGAAAATGCCTCTCTTGCGCATGAATGTGCCCGACATCCAGACTTTGGACGAACGAGAATGCCACATTTGCACAGAACCCTACGGATTGGAAGGCGACGGCGACGGGAATTCACAGACCCCTCGTCGAGGCCCTTGCGGACATGTTTGCTGCGAGAAGTGTTTCAACAGTTGGCTGGACCGGTCAAACGGCCGATTCACGTGCCCTCTTTGCCGGGCATGTCTGTCGTGTGGACGGAGTCGATGCCCCTTCCACGTTTTAGCCCCAGAGCGCGTAGCTCCGTCAGCGTTGGGATTCGGGCTGATGGCGTACCTTGAACCGTCTGCTGAAGATCTCCACGGGTTTACCCCGGAGCAGTACCATTCTCTGCGCGAAGAAACAAGACCTTTACGAGTGAGTATATCGTATCTCTGCTTCCTTCTGTCGCCCACTGGTTTCCCCATTGGTCCTACCGAAGGCGACCCAGTGGCTCAGCGATACTGGCAAGAGCTAGAAGCGTGCCGACGGCAGTACAAAGACATGGTTCTTGAGAAGGTCGCGCTTCGGGGATGAGCAGTCTAGAACTGCAGTGTCCAACACAAGTCGTGTGGGGAGGCGCTTACCAGCGCACAAGCTTCATTACGGATTTTCGAAGATGGCGTAAGTAGCACAGAAATGGTCGCGATTAATCGATAGAAACGCTAAGTCTGAGAAATCGGTAGAAAGTCCAGGAAAGTCCAAATAAGCCTTGATACTTCGGGCAAGGTTGGAAAGCATTGGTGGGGCGCCAATTCTTTCCGAGTGCTCTGCCCCGTGAGGCACTAAATCATTACAAATTGCAATATATAAATTATCCCAATTGACTGCCGTCGACGATGCCGCCGTGCAAAATGTCGACGACGAAATCATCGTTATTTTGTGTATATTTTGTTACTACCACTGTGTGCTAGGTGCTGGGTTTTAGTGCCTCCTGTTTTACTCCTCTCTGTGTATGGTGCGGATTCGACCTTGGTTAGAATCTTAACACGACGAAGATCTTCAATAAATTATCCCAAGTATGCCGCATACCTCCCTATCATGTCCGCAAGTCAAAAATCTGAATCGAGTCTGTGATAGTGTGATAGTGTAGCTAGCCGGGCAGCAACAAGGAACCTTGGTGTCAAGACACGTAAACGCCAGATCCCTGGTGTGTGAATGAGTTTGACAGAAAATTACCATACAAGACGATTAGCTGTAAGCATTTGGAGGATGATATGGGCCAGGACTAAAATCGGAACTTCTGTTCATGCAATCGCATTCGCGCCGCAGTTGCCGTATCAGCGTTATGGCGACTTTAGCAAGAGCCCTGTTCACAAGCGAGATGGTCTGCCGCGAACAGGATCTGCGTATTAACGTAGTCCTCTGTACTTCCAAGTGGGATTGGGAGATGGGCGAGGATCGCGCCACACGAAATTCACATTGAAGCCTCTTTCTTCGTTGAATATATAGAGGGTTTGGGCAAAAGAGCGGCCAAACATCGCTACACAAGCAACCTTGGGAGCTACTATACAACGAAACATCTTTTGATTTCTTTTGTCGCGTGAAATGCTTCGACCGGACGTACTCTGCTCCTCAAGAACACAGCCCAAATCTCCTGCAGTCCAGCATTTCCCTTAAAAGAGGGGCTCCCGCGCAGGCGCACAGTTCCAAACCGTTATCACAATTATCTCAAATAACTCAACACCAATGGTGGTGAACTCAAAAGAACGCCCCAATTCCCCAATTCCATGCCGATGCACCATTTTGTACAAAACCATACCACCAGCGCCATGCTTGCTAGAGAACTTGACCAAAACAGGGATAAAATACCAGAGGAAAGATTAGATCAACCGGCCAGCAACGTTTGAGGATTAAATTTATAAGGGGCTCGTGGAAGGTGCATGCAAAAGCCGAAGGGGTATTATCTGCATCAGGCGTTGAGATGACAAGGAAAAAAAGACTAAAACGAGTGGACTGGGGCTCAATTATGCGGGTGGCGGCAGCGGTGGCTCTTTCACCGGCTGTGATAGCGGTGATATGGGGGGCGAATCCGAATGATCTGTGGTAGTCGCTACAATCGTACTCGGAGCGCTAGCTGGAATAACACGCCCGTTTGCTTTCACCCTGGGGCGCTCGACTAGAGGTGGGGTCGTTTCCCCGTCTTCCTCTGGGATGGGAGGGCAATATGTTTTTAGAACGTGTTTTAGTGCTCGGCGTCGAATAGGTTTGGACAGGAAAAAATTCATGCCAGAGTCGAGGCACTCTTTGACGTTCTGTTCCTCCGCGTACTGTGAATAGATTAGCGAGTAGTAACAAAAGACGCTTGAGAATACTCACGGCAGTCAAAGCTACAATTGGAGCGTTGAATCCGGATTGTCGTATTAGCCGAGTCGATTGTAGACCATCGAGGTTTGGCATCTGGACGTCCATGAAGATCAGATTGTACGGAGTCTGACGTTCCATGCTCTCCTTGACCTTGTCCAGCGCTTCCTGTCCGTCTTTAGCTACCGTCACATCGTACACGTCTTCAAGCTTAAGCATGCGTAGGACGACCTCTTGGTTAGTTTTGTTGTCCTCCGCAACGAGGACTTTAAACCTTATCGCCTCGCTTGGTCGCCTCCGCCTCCACGCGCTTTATCGCAGCTGTCTGAGAATCGGGCGACTCCAAGGGAGGGTTCGAGGCGAAGAACGGCTGACTCAAGCCTACCAAGCGTGGCTTTGAGTCTGTTTCGAAAGCAACCGGACCGCTGGCTTGTACTGGCCCTGCCACGGAGGGTCCACTAGTGGCTGATTGCACTGATCGTCCGGAGAGCGCATCATCGGTTTTCACTGGATGACTCGGATCCTCCGTAGATATGCTGTGACGGGCGCTATTAGAGCCCAAGTTGATGTTGCTTGAGCTTGCCGTGCTATCGGTACGGCCAGCTAGGTGCTTGAGAGGTATGGCCATAGTGAACACACTGCCTTGCCCTAGTTCGCTCTGGAGTGAAATAGTGCCTTTCATCAATCCCGCTAGCTGTGAACAAATGCTAAGACCCAAGCCCGTGCCACCGTACTTTTTGCTCAAGCCAAGGTCCCCTTGCACAAACTACAGCATTGTCAGTTTCTTTTGCTATCCTCTTCCACATGCTCTTACCGGTTCAAATATTTTGTCATGAAGATCTTCTGGGATACCAGGCCCAGTGTCCTCTACTTCGAATTCGAAAGACAACCATCGTCCAGGAGGCGGAGTTGCGGAACGCGCTCTGATTCGCCATATGAAAGTACGCCAACGCTCTGTCGTGCGCATTGATGACATTGGCCGTATCGTACCGGTCCTGGGGCCTAGCAGATACGGACCCGACTTCCAAGCTGGATCCTCGAGCCCTCTTAGAGCCTCGCGTTGAGCTGTGTCTTGACTGCAATGAAGCTTTTCTGCTGTCCGACATGTGGGCTTCTCCAGCGCAGCGAATGGAGATGGGTAAATCGAGCCACCTTGTGGCGTGAATTTGAGAGAATTTGATACCAGGTTGATGACTACCTGAAGAATTCGGTGTTGGTCGCCGTATAAAATCATGTCTTTGAGCCGGCCGAGACCGAAGGGCGCGAGATCGCCTCGTCCGACGGGTCGCATGTTTTCGTCTGTGTTCGCATCGTGGGGCCCTTCGAACCTGACACTTAGGTTGATGCCACCCTCTTTCGCCTGCCTTTCGAAAATAGCTACAACTTGTGAACTAATATCCCGTAATCGGAATTCCTTCTCATCTAGACTTATTTGCTGGCCAACTTGATTCTTGCTGTCATCATGATTAGTGTAGGCAAAGCATAAGAGAGTTGAGTAACAGACCTGAAAGTCAACAGATCAGTCAACAGATTGAGAAGCAAATCGCCACTTTTGTAAATGATACCAAGGGATCGTTTTAACTTCACGGGGTCATCCTCCGACATACAAACCGCGCACATGCCCATGATACCATTCAATGGTGTCTTCAACTCGTGCGAGATGTTCGCAATGAACAACGTCTTACTCTCGTTGGCAGCTTCAGCAGCCTTCTTGCTTTGCTCTAATTCGGCAGTCCGTTGTTGAACCCTTTCTTCGAGTCTCTCGTATTGCATCATCAACTCGTCCGTCATTTCGTTGAAAGTCTTGGTAAGATCTGTGAGCTCGTCGTGGATAAAAAAATGCTTCCTGTCTCTTTAACTTTTGCAGGAATGCGAAACTGTCGTCTCCTCTCCGCTTCTTTTCGCTCGGCACGGCTAGCTTTTTGGTTTCGGCGATAATGGACGATCTGACCGAACCAGCCTTCTTTACGAGCGAGTATCGCCTCGTCCCGCTCGTCGTCCGCACCGTCTCCTTGTGAGCCCAAGCTAGACTCGTCAATAACATACGGCGAAACTGACCTTTTGGTTGCGTCCCGTAGCCGTCGAATTGGTCGACTGGAATAGTGTGCAACCGGAAAAGCAAGAATCAACAAGGCACCTATGGTGCCGAAAACGCAGGCCAGGATAAGGTTACGGAGACGATAGATTGGCGCCCACACTTCGCCATGAGATTGCTCCAGAATGACCATCCAATCGACCAAAGGCCTTCGCACTATGGCGTAACCAATAGCAACATGGTCATCAACCTCGTTGTTAGTAGAGACGACGCTTCCAGCGTTGTCTATTGTATTGAGCTTTTCGGTGTGAAGCCTTGGCGAACTGCAGGAAACTTGCTCCAACTAAAAGGAGCGTCTGGCATAGCCTGATCATTTCCAGCATGTCTTTTCACAGCGTGCCTGTCCGTTGGCGGCAATACAAACCGGATCGACTGGTCCTCAGGTGCATTTTCGTTATATATCACACCGCCAGGGAATTTATTCGTTGTGTTGTTTGGCCCAACAATCTAGAACCGGACGGCCCAGTCAGCATCGTTTCACTAAAGGATACCTGAGCACCTTCTCTATTCGTATTTTACAATACGTCGAAGAGTCTTGAAGTAGATGGAGCACAAAATATGTCCGGAAAAAAGAGTAAGATCATATTTGCAGTACGTACCAGCGTGAGTCCACTATCCTCCCAAGCCTTCTAGAGCGTCTACAACTCTCTGAATAAGATTCGCGTCGAGCACGGTGGTCAACCAACCGAGCGTGTCAATATTCGAAGTGTTGTTGATGATTGGCATGGTGATGGACATCAGACTGAGCGATTGGTTGACAGCATAAGGGCCGCTGACTAACAGATTATCTGCATCGATGGTTCTTCCGTTGTAGGAAGCGAAGTATTGATCGAACGAACCGTTCACCGACACGGTGTGGGTGGTGAACTTGGGATACAAGTCGGGGATGAAGGAGGTATTGTCCCCGAAGAGAGCGGGTGATCCATCGGCATTGTTGTAGGGCAAAGGCAAGCCCTGAAGCGTGTCCTTGGTCATATCGACGAGGACGGTATCGGAGCTATTCCGGGCATACAGCCTGGTCTGGACAGCCAAACGGGCATCTCCCTCCCCCGTGAAGATGGCAGTGAAGTCGTCTCTCGACCGCGACCAATTTTCGACCGTGTTGTTACCATTGTTGTAATACCGTGTAAGGGCGCTTTGGATGGCTAGCCGGGATGCGGCCTGCCGTGTCGTCGTCTCCATGACGAGCAGGTTGGACGCCAACTGGGCCGCCTTCCGAGAGGCCCCGAGTGAAAGAGCTTCTGAGCGGATGTCGAGGACAAGGTTATGGTTGGTGATCCATGTTGCAATTGAGATGACGGCTAGGCCAATCAATGAAGACAGAATAACAAAGACATGCTAGCTGCTCGCGAATGGGGATGCGCATCTTGACCATAGCTCTGCGGACCGGGAGCCCTGGGCCTAGGTGCGGCTGTAGGGACCGTGGAGGTCCGCGAGGCTCCTGCGAGCGGCGTCGAGCGGGCGTTCGAATTGCGGCTGCGGGTGGTCTGGGCTATAGGTGTGTGCTGAGCGTGCCGGCCACCCATTCCTCGCAGGATGGTTCCGAGACGGCCTGCCGACGGTGGGCGGCGATCGCGGAGCGAATCTTGACGTGCGACCCCAGGCGGGCCCGGAGGAGGAACAGCCTTAGCAGCCGACAGCGCAGTGAAAGCGTAGAGGGGCGCCGCGGACGTTGCCCGGTCCGACGCAGGGAAGCTCGGCGTGGATTGAGGTCGCGATGGCGGTCGTCAGGCCATGAACAGCGGCGCGAAAGGAGGGGACGAGCTGGGCAGCTCTGGGTGGGTGGTGCGAGGAGCGTGGAGCGTGGAGCGTTGAGGGCGGAGCGCGTGGAGTGGAATGGAGTGCAGTGGAGCCGTCGTCGAGTGGACTCAGTGGAGCGTGGTGCAGCGGAGGGCAAGAAGCGGATACGAGACGAGACCGAACCTTCCACGCGCACCGTTGCAGAGGCCCGGAGGACAGCGACGTCGGCGGGAGAAATGGGGCCTTGACCTGGGGAATCCAGACCCAGCAGTGCAATTTGGGCTAGCCGGCGTCCAGAGCAAAGGTCTGGCCGCCCCAGCCGCCAATGCCTGGCCGCGCAAGGGTGCCCGCCATGCAATTCCGCAGAATCGCATGTCTCTCCGACGCCGGGTGAAGTGAACGAGTGGACATGGACATTGACATCCACCTTGTTGCTCGCTTAATCAACGTCGTTGCCCGCATCCTGCGTTCCATGGACGCGTGCTACCGACGCTGATTCATCTCATCTCCTATCTCCTATCTGCGCGCGCCCCCCCGCGTCGCGTCCTTCGCCGCCAACGTTTCCCCCTGGGCAGCAACAGTAGACGTTATCCTCTCCATCATCCGACTTGCCCATCTACCTACGTCTCGAGTGTGAAACAGACGGTCCGGGCCGCTGTTTACGAACCCGTCGGTGCCATTGCCATCCCCTATGACGCCGCCATTGTCCTAAACTCGGTCGATGGTCGTCCTCGTCCGCTGTCTCGGAGTACCAGTCGACGCTTGCGACACGGGCAAAGGCACATAAGACATGCGTATGCTAAAGTCTCAATATTTCTCGCAATATAAAACCTCTGAGGACTACCTACTACCTAAAGTTACCACTTGTTACGAGACTGTTTCTGAATCCCAGATCCGCAACCTTCTGGCGCCCCGCTCCCGCCCGACCGTCACCCCGCGATCCGCGTTCGAAACATGGCCCCAGTTCTCCAGACGATCGCCAAATCAAACCAAAAGCGGCTACCAAACATGCGCTTGACTTGGTCCTGCAAGACCGAGAACGTCTGGAGAGCTCGCTCCTACGCGGCGAAACCCCCGAAAGCGACTACCGTTCGTAACCCCAGAACTGCCCGACTGCCGTTCGATGCAACGGCACACGTTCTTCAGGCAGTGATGCACGCCGCGTCGTGAAATCACTTGCTTCATTCCAATAAAGTCGGCCCATCTTTTTGCATTGATTGAGCACTGTAACGAGACTGCACAGAATATTCTCCATGCCGGCTCGATCTGCCGATAGAGTATCGCGGTATATGACCAAATCGCCGGCTTCAGCGCCTCCTGTCGCTCTAAGTCCATGTGTAGAGAAGGTAAAGCGCGCCACCGTATCCTGCGCCCCGGTATAGCACTGAGCACCAGCGAATGGGGCCGCACTTGCAGCACCCATGTGTATGTGGTCCCTTGTATGGAGAGGGCCCAGTCGGAGAAGTTTGGGGACTCCATCAGGTACGTCTGGGCGTCGTTTGTAGTGTCCTGGCGTACAAATCGGGCTCGAGGGCACCATGGTATGGGTCCGTCGGCGTCAAACCATATATGCCCGCTACATACTCGTCGCCTTTTGGAGCGCGCACGGTGCGCCATAACTCCATTTCGGGCTTCTTTGAGAAGAGACGGGCACCACGCGAGAGGACCCTGTACGTGTCGGCGGTGCTGGGACCGTAGGGCACAACCATAAGAGACTTCCGGCTGAGCTGTCGGAGGTAGTATGTGCGAAGCGGCTGTTCATGGAGCTCGCGATTGTACTCCGGTGCTGCCTCGGGTTCGTAGTCCGGCAACTCTTCGTCCTGCGGAGCTGGTGCATGGATCGATGGTGGCTGGAGATTCGCTGCGTCAAATGACGGGGGTGCGAGGGAGTCCATGTTTGGTCGCGCAAATATACAACTATCACTTGATGGGCTTCGGCCTATATGCACTCTCTTCTGCCATTGCACTGTCCTGGATGATGATAGTGGGCAAGGGAGATGGTGTAGGGCTGGCAATACGGCACCCGTTGCGTGAGGCTGAGGCTGCCCAGGTGTTGGCACGTTGGCTAGTAGTAGACCGGTGGACCTGCTGAGGTCTCATGAGCTCTCCAGCTCCAGTGTCCGCGGGTCGCACTGATAGACTAGGGGCGTGTTCGGTTCCGTTAGTTTGGGCGTTAGATTAACTGTTAGTTTAATAACTAAGCAAACTAGGTATATAACTAATACTGTATTTAGTTTTTTAATATTAGTGTAATAGTAACTAGCAATGCTAGTTTAGCTTAAGTCTAGCTAATATTTTATCTCTACTAGCTTTTATATAATTTATAGTTAGCCTATTTAGACTATCTAAATACTCTAGTTTACAACTAGAGCTCTAGGGGCTTTAGTTATAATTAGAGTTTTTATTTTATAATATTTGCAATTATATAGCTATACTACTAAGCCTAAATTGCCCTATATTATTAGCACTAGTAGGTGCCCTTACTAGTATTATTACTATAATTATCTAGTAGTAGAATAGTAAAACTAGGCCTATAAAGTATTAGAAGTAGGATAATAATTAGGAAAGGGGTATAAAGTAGCTAGAGAACTATATAAGAGACCTATTTATAGCTATTTAAAAAGATTTAACTCTAGCTAGCTATAATTAATATACTTATTAATTATATAAAAACTAAGTTATTAGTAAGTAATAGTAAAGTGCGCTTTTTTTATAATTACTACCCTTTTTTACGCTCTTTTTAATTACTAAGTAGGGGGCTCTACTTTTTTTATTATGTTATTTAAGATAAAAGTCTTTATTATGCTACCTCTAGGTAGTTAATATAACGCCACATAACGCCATATAGTAAAGTGCTAGTAGAGAAGAAAATTCTTACTTTTCTCTATATTTATAGTAATAGGATATTCTAGAGAAATACTAAATATAAAGTAAAATATTTAATAAATACTATAAGTTAGTAAGTTATCTATAATAAGGATAAGTTTTATAATAGTCCTATGCTAGCCTTCTTACTAAGCACACCCTATTACCTTTTTTTTATACTTTATTTCTTTCTATTTATACTTTTTACCTTTCTAAAGGCGCCTTTTCTAATTAGTGTTAGCGTATAGCTAGTATAGGCCTATACTCTATGCCGTCCTTTATATAAGAAAGGGCCCCCTATATCTCTTTTTTATCTACTATTTTAGAATATTATCTGTACACCGTATAGGCAAGGGCACCTAAGAGTGTTAAGGTTTTAATATTACTGCACAATAGTATTATGTAGGGATTACGTAATGCCTATACGCTGCGGCCTGTGCGCCGTAGAATCTTCTCCTTTCTATTCGCACCCTCTCTAGAGATAAGCAATTAATACTAAGTTAGTTCTATTATATTATTTTCTTTTTTTGTATAATTATTCTGTACACTCTTTATACCTACTAATATAGAGTATTAGATATTAATATCTATATAGCTAGCTATAGAGTCTATTTAATACTAATTAGTAGTTAACTAACTCTTAACTATAAATTAGTAAGAGTAAAGATGGATTGTATAAGTTATTATTAGCTATATAATTTGTTTTATTATACTCTATTCTTTGTATATAAGAGAATAGTAAATTAAAACTTTATAAAGTTAGTAAGTAACTATCGCTACTATATAAAACAAAGGAAGCGATTGTATAAGATGTATAAAACCTATTCTTATCTATAGAAATAGTAGATTAACTCTTTTATTAAGTTAGTGAGTAGATATTACTGCTATATAAGATTTAAAAAGAAATAGTGCACTAAGCACACTACTAGTAACTATATAAATATATAGTTAGATAATTATAAAATCCTAATAAAGCGTAACCCTCTATACAACTAACCTATTAAACAAACTAGTTATATAATAACTACCCCTACCACTACTTTGTATAAAGCTCCCACCTTTATTGCCTCTACCTTATATAGATAACACTAATGTGCCTAAATATACTAGACTGTACAATAAGTATACTAAAGGGATAGGAATATTAGAGGTAGTATTGCGTAAGGGAATAAGACCTAAGTACTAGAAGAATAAGATTAGCCTAGTAGACAATCCCTCTTTATTAGAAATGCAATTGTACGTAATATATACTATTACTAATTATTATGCGTTATACTAAAAAGGGACAGCTTTCTTAGAATTATTCTAGGAAGACTTTAAAGAATAGGAAGAAGAACACTATTTTTTAAAGTTAAACTATGCGTTTAGGAGAGAGCTTATTGCAGTCCTAGAAAAAAGAACATTACACTAAGAATAGACACTAGAGCCATAAGTGCTAGCAGCAAACTATATAAAGTAGCCTAAGGTAATATAGATAATACTTATATATTACTACCCTTACTAGCCTACTTAACTCCTTATACGCAAACACTAAGGCTAATCTTAAAGATACTTAAGCTAGTTAGGCTATTGCACAAACCTAAATAGAGTAGGCCGCTACTATTATAGGCACCTACATAGCTATAGGTCCTTATAGACATCTTAAGAGAACCTTTATATTAGTACTAAGGACAATCTTATTTATATAAATAACTAAAAATAACCCACTACTCTTTGTATATAGTATCTAACTACTATTCTGCTTATCTACTCGCAATTATTAAACGCCGTATAAAATAGAACCACTACTAGTTAAATATAAAACATAGGCACTATACTAATCTATATAGACTAAGTCTATGCTATAATCTAACCTATATAAACTTTTGCCTAAGTATAACCTACCTTCTTAGAGAATTATAGCTAATAAAATAATCTAATTTTAAAAGGCATAAAACAAGGATAACAACTATACTAGAGCTCTATATAATATTTTAGTAGATAAGACTAAGATCTTTATAAATCTATATAAACGCCTAAATATTGCTAAAAATTAATACCTAGACATCTTTCTAGGTATCTTACTAGCTGTGCAGTACAGTATTACATCTATACTATTCGCCCTAGAGACAATTATAGAAGTGCTTATACAAAGCACTTAATAGTTACTTTAATACTACTATTAATTATAACTAGTATTAAATAGGCTAAACTATAATAACTTTTATATAATACTAGTGTAAGAACCCTAATAAGAGTCTGCACAAAGTCCTAGAGGTAATAATTAATAGGCTTACTCTTATATAGAGAGTATTGGGTGCAGACTTCGCTAGGGAAATTTCTCTCTATACTGCTATTATATAAGTATGCCATAGACACCTAGAACTAGAGTAGGCTATATTCACCCCCTAAGCCTACCTATAAAGCTCTATTTACTAATCTTTATACGTTAATTTAAGTTGTAATTAATTACCAATCTAAGTAGTATCTATAAGAGGTTAATATATACTATACTAATCGCAAAATATAACTTTTCTATATATAAAGAGGCAGACTACTAGCCCCTTATAAATATGAATTTTATAGATAATTTATACTATTATTATTATAATTTAAATCCTAATTAAATAATATTTATATAAGACTAAAGAAATGTTTTATATACTATAAAAAAGGTTATTAGTCTTCTAACTATCTACGCGATAAGTGTACCTGCGCAATAAAATAGTATATTACCTTCTATAAAGAGTACAATAATAAAACGCCTTTATACAAAACCGTTTAGTCCTATATTTAGAATATAAAAAGGTATTATAATAAGGGATCTACTTTGCACAAAGAAGAAAAGCAAAGTAAAGATAATAAGAATAGTAACAATTAAGTGTCCTACCTAACTACTACTATCTATCTTTATTACATAACTAGCAAACACATCTATAAGACAGAGCCAAAGGAGTGTACGGAGTAGTTTATCCTTAAAGATTAATACTATACAATATACTAAGGTAAACTATAAGATATAAGTGTAGTAAGAATTTCTACTATTGGCAAAGCATAACTAGAGGCATATATATATAAAAGAATCCCAATATAAAGATTAATTAGATACCTAGTAACACTAATATTAGCTTTGAAGTTTAGAACTTATAAGAATCTTTAGAAACTATACAAATTACAAATCTAATAGGAATAGTTACCTACTATATCCTAGACACTCTAACACTATTCCTGCTATTACTAGCAAATGCTAATAAGCTAGGTGCCTACTTTAATAATATTCTAGATATTATTATATAAAAGGACGGCATAACTATACCTATTATACGCAAATGGGGACACCCTTTTTTTAATATTAGTAAGGAAAAAACTATGTCTTTCTTTACTAAATAAGAACTCTATTACCTTTATTAACAATTTAGAGACATCTCTATATAGAAAGACTTTAGAAGATACTTACTAATACTAGCTATAAAGTAAATACTACTATACTAAACAAAATTTAAAAGTTTTGCCACTACTATTAATTGTATAAATAAGCCCTACGTTGCTTTAAGTTTACTATTAAGGATAACACTTACGTTAACTATAAGATTATTATTAATATTATATATATTAGAACTAGAGACGCACTATATATTGTAAATATAGATATATTATTTTAAGCTACAATCTTCTTAAAATTAATATTTGTATAAGATGCGTAGGAAGCCCTCTATAGATACTAGATTAATATCTACTAAGGTTTACTTAACTATATTGTATATAACCTAGGTATAAACTTTATATTAAATAAGTTTAGGAACTACGCAAAGATTATTAGTGTAATCTATAGATAGATGCCTATAGAAGTATATTAGGCAATAGGAAAGGTTAAGCATTTGCACGCACCTCTTTGCAGAACCTTTAATATTCTTAAGGCTAAACTAGAAAATTATATAGATAAGGAAAATATCCTCTAGATAGCTGTTAAAGCTATTAATAACACTATAGGCCCCAAATAGCCTTATACCTATACTGTTTGTCTTTGGCGCATATCCTAGAATTAATATAGATTCTCTCCTATTACCTAATATTATTGCACGTACAAATGCTATATAAAAGGTAATAAAGATATTATAGAAGAAAAAGAATAAGACTAATATTAATTGTGCGCTAAACACCTATAATAGTCTATTAGCAGCGCACAAAGTCCTTAAGCTCTTACTTAAATCTAAGGTTATAGTCTAAAGAAAAAAGGTAAATAAACAGGCCTGTATAAGATTAAGGGTATTAAGGATAGAAATATATATCCTTAACCTAGAGAATAGTCTAGTAAAGTTTTGCTATACATAAGTTAAGCCATACTATTATAAAAAAGATTACACTTTCCTACTATTATATAAAATAGATATAATGCCGTCCCTATACAAAGAGATCCTCTAGAGAAAAGGAGAAGAGGCTGCCTAAGGAAGGATACTATATTCCTTTCCTAAAAGAAGATAAGCAATTAGGAACTATCTCTAAAGCTCTATGCGCGGAAGGTATAATTATAACACCTAGAGCACCCTTTTAAAGAGTTAGACTACACAGAGATAAACACTCTAATCGCTAATAGCATATTTAAGATTCTTCTCTTTAACCTATCTAAGCATAAGGGCAGAATCTTTAACCTCCGCCCTTATATAAGAAGTTAAGGACAAGACTACTTAACTATACAAGAAATCCTGCCTTGTGTTTGCTGGCCACTCTAATAAGAAAAAGGGATAAAATTCTTACCTAATTACCTACTATCTAAAGAATAAGCTAGCGCGCCTACTTCTTGCGTTAGACGTAAGCCTTTAGGCAACATATAGAATGTATTTTAAACTATAAGATATTACCTAGGCCTATAATTAGTCTACTAACAAACTAAACTATACGCTCTATACTAGACTACCTAAGAAACTATATACGAATTTTTCTATAAGACATAATCTTCTACATTATATAACCACTCTATAGTGTAGCTAAATTAGGTTTTTACTAGTTTAAGACCTACTATAACTACTATAAAGAGAGACTTAGTATAAAGACTTTGTTATATAACCCATATCTACTTATTACTAATAAAGAAGAGCACACCTTTAGAATTACTAGCCTTTAAATAGATAATACTCTTAGTATTGTTAATGAGAACTTTATATAAAGAAAATAAAAAGAGCTAAAGAAAGTAGCCTTTTATATATAAGGATAAGACTATCCTTACTAAAAACTAACCTATTAAGTTTAATAGTGGAAGAATTTAACTTATATATAACACTATAATTCTTATATAGAAAGGCTAAGCAAAGGGCCTTTGCACACAATTAACCTAACTAAAAGTAATAAGAATACTATACAGAGGTATATAGAGCAGTGTGTAAGAGGCGCCTATATTATATCTATATGCTAACTAGAAGCCGCATTTAATTTGTATATTACCGCTTAGACTATATTACCCTCGTATAAGATATTAAGGTATTAAACATATAAATCTAATAGCAGATTAATAATAGTAAGCGTAGTCTTACCTTTATACTACTATTAGATCTCTATTATACAAAGCTGTTCATCTTTACTAATGGCTTATTTGCTAATAATAAGGACCTAAGCTCACAGCTAGAATTCCTAATCACTTTAGGCAATAAGCATTATATAGGTAATAGCAATAACTTTAACATTCTAGCAAATATTATACACTAGAATTTAACTAAGTGTAAGAAAGTAATAAGAAGCATTCTTGCCAGCAAGCTATATAGTATAGTAGGAGGTTTTAATAATGCTATTACTATTAGCACAACCCTCTAGAGGATTGTACGCACGCTTAGTCTGCTACTAATTCCTATAGTTATCTATATAGATTTAAAGTCTCTTTATAACTACCTTATAACTAGGAACTATAAATAAGAAGCGCCTTATAATTAATATTATATTACTTCGCGAATTATATAAGTACCATAAGATCTCTAAGATTAGATTGATTAATAGAAAGAATAACCCTGCTAATACCTATATAAAAAAGGCCCTAAACTAGGCTCTAGAGTTCTTAATCTCTAGTAATACCTTAATAATTACTATTAAAGTATTAGTGGATCGCCTTAAGCCTGCTTATATAAGCTCTTCCTAGCCTTTACACAGTACTATTTCTTTATTATTTATTTTTTCTTTTGCGTAATATATTTATTTAATTCTTTCTACACGCATACATTATTTAAAAATGCGTACCTTTCTATTTATTATTCGTATAGAAAGAGAAAAAGACATAGTATATGTTTACTTAGAGAGAAGTTTTTATTCTAGTACTTATAAACAATATTTAGAAGTGTCTCTATTCTACTATCTAGCCCTATTCTATATAATAATCGCACCTAGCACCATAACTCTACTATACGTAAGAACCGCATAATTATACCTAGAAGTTTACTACTATATAATACTTAGTAAAGGGCCTAGAACCAGAGTTACTACTATAGTAGTAAGCGTACATAGTGCCCTTAAGGACACTATATAACTAGATAAAAAGCGCGCGCGAAAGTAGCCCTTATACTAAATAAGCTTAGTAACCTATAGACATAGATCTATACTAGCTATAAGAATAATATTAATATTGTACAAAGGCAAATATATAACGCGCAACTTCTTAGCCTATTTTCTATAGTTAGTATCTATATAAAAGCAAGCAAAGAATAGAGAAACTTATATTAATAGAGATGCCCTAAACAAATATATAATTTGCCTAGGAACTAGTTAGAAGGATAATACGTATTCTTTTGCCTAGAAAAGCCACTATAGTGGTATTAAAGCTAGAAAGGCCTAGCTAGTTAAGACTCACTAGTATAAGCGCTATTATCTACACTGAGTTAGTATTATACAAAGATAAGATATTATATAATAAGGGATATAGTTTAGCACTATACAAAATAGAGAATTAGCTTAATAAAAAGAGAAAAAAGCTAGGGAAAAGAGATACATATAGAGAGATATTTAAAGTAAAAAAATAAGAGAGAGAAGAATAGAGAGAGGAAAGCCTACCTTATATACCTCTCCCTTCTATCCAGAGCCTTAATATCTACCCCTTATTAGTGTTTATCTTCCCCTTATCCAACGTTGCATAATTGCCTAACATTGCTGCCTAAATAGATAAGATAAATAGGTCTACCTATTATACAAGGAATAAACTAAGCAAAAAAAACTCTATATAATAAATATATTATTACTATAATCTTATTGTTAACTGCGCAATCTTACTCTTAACTGCTATTAGCCAGACTACTACTTTACTACTAATAAGTCTAATTACGCCTCTAATAAATAGTAGCAAAGTATAATAAATAGTTACTTAATAGAATCTTCTTATTAACTAGAGTAAACTAGCTAGAGTAGAAGACGTATAGACAGGGGAATAACAAATAGATAGAGTAAATATTAGCAAGTAGATAGTTTATGCGAAGGAAGGAGAACTACTAATAGTAACCTTAAAACAAAAAGTTGCTAGTGTTTATACACTATATAGGCAAGGGCACCTAAGTGTATTAAGGTTTTAATTGCTATATAATAGCATTATATAGAGATTATGTAATGCCTATGCGCCGTAGGATCTTCTCCTTTCTATCTGCACCCTCTCGAGAGATAAGCAATTAATACTAAGTTAGTTCTATTATTATTATTTTTTCTTATATAATTATCCTATACACCCTCTACACTTACTAATATAGATTAATAGATATTAATATCTATATAGCTAGCTATAGAGCCTATTTAACAAATAGTATTAATTTAACTAGCTCTTTTAACTATTCTAGCTATCCCTAATAGGTTAGCCCTATAAAGCTATATACCGCCCTTATATTATTCTAAAATTAACCTTTTTATTTAGCTATAAATAGTAATATAATATCTACTCCTTCTTTAAAATACTACCTATAGGTTGTTAAATTAGTAGAAGTTTTACCTTATTAGTTACTAGTTATACTAGGTAGTTACCTAAAATATATAAAACTACTAATATAACTCCTCTACTTACTATAAGTAGGTAAAAGTATATTAGTTTATTAGTTACTAGTTATACTAAGTAGTAGTTCTACACTAAGGTTTATAAAACTACTAATATAACTTCTCTCTACCTACTATAAGTAAGTAAGAGTATATTAGATTAGTTACTAGTTATACTAGGTAGTTATTACACTATCTAAAGTCTATAAGACTACTAATATAACTTTTTTACCTACTATAAGTAGGTAAGGGTATATTAAGTTAATTTACTAATTATACTAGATAGTTATTATACTACCTAAAATCTATAAAACTACGAATATAACTTTTTTTCCTACTATAAATAAGTAAGGATGTATTAGTTTATTAGTTACTAGTTGTACTAGGTAGTTATTACACTATACTAAAGTCTATTTAAGAGACTACTAATATACTTCTTTACTTTCTATAAGTTAGTAAGGGTGTATTAGTTTATTAGTTACTAGTTATACTAGATAGTTATTGTACTACGCTAAGATTTATTTAAAAAGGCCGCCCTAGAAGTTCTAATAATCTAAATATAAATAATAACTACTACACTATATCCTGCAGAGCTAACTTGCCTAATAACTACTTTCTAGCGCTATTATAGTAAGGGTATAAGGCATAAAGCTGGGAAATTAGAGTTAGGCTATAAAAGTAATATAGAGGTTAAAGTTTTATAATTTTATTTTATACTTTATTTTTTACCTATTCTTTTTTACTTAGACAATACACTAGCTTATACGCTATATAAGACTTACTATTTTAGATCTATTTACTATACCTTCTTTATAACCCTCTACTTTACTTAACCTTACTATTACTTACACTATAGTAAGCTGCTACTCTTTAATCTAAAAGACTTTTAGAATATTTCGTACATTATCTCTATCCCTAAATAGTTCTAGAATTAATAATAAAAGGTAAATATTTGCTTACACTTTACTAATAATAGTTTATATAACACTTACTTTAAAAAAAATTTCTACTTAACTTTACTAGTAAGCTATTTTATTAAGCATAGAAAGTAGCTAATAGCTACTTTCTAAATAACTAGTTACTTTTCCCCTAGCCTTATAAAGAAAAAGAGTATTATTAAATTACTAAATAAGGTCTACTTTAAAGAAATTCTTTATAATATACAGTATAGTAGTTATTTTTTTGTTTATAACTAAGAAGTTTCTAATAAAAATATTATAATAATAGTAGATATACCTCCTACTATTATATACACAGAAAAGCGTTTTAAAAAAATATATAGTATAATTACTATATTACTATACTTAAGAAGACTAGCTAAGTAATAAATTTTAATAGTAAATTTTAAATAGCTTATATACTAAGGCAAAGCTAAACTTAAAGCTACTAGTAAGTATAATATATTTATAGAAAAATTTAAGCTAGACTAATTAATCAAGTATATAATGTTAAATTAACTACCTAGGGGCAGCATAACAAAGGCTTTTATCTTAAATAATATAATAGAAAAAGTAGAGCCTTCTGCTTAGTAATTAAAAAAGCGTAAAAGGGTAGTTATAAAAATACGCGTTTGAACTACTAAGCAAGCTTAGTAGTCTTAGCATAGGGCTACTCCTATAAGCAAAATTTTTATAAAGAAGCTACTTAGAACTTTAGGGGATAAAACTTAGGCGCAGCTACGCTATAAGCTATCTCCTTTACTATTCTAATTATTGCAAGTAATATAAGTTAATATATTAATAGGTATATACTACTTTATAAGTAGGATAAAGGTAATATATACTAGATATATATTTTATTACTTTATTACTATAGTAAGGTTGTGTTTTAATAAATTTTCTACTATCTCTCTATATATACCTTTACGCCCTACTATCTATCTAGATATTAATATTATTTCTAAAGTACTTGCTGTTACTAAAAAGTATACGCTAAAGATTCGCGCTGCTACTACTAAGGTAATAATACTAGAGTTCTATTTTATTTATAAGATAATTATCTATAGAAGTCTAGTATACCTAACTATCTATAAGGCAATCCTTATATACTAGCTAGGTTAGTAGCTTATTTAGTTTATAAAAACCAAGAAGACTATATTTCTATAAGAGAGCAATTAGGCTTAATTATTAAATAGGTTAAATTGTTATAATAAGGATACTAGGTGCTGCATACTACCTATGTAGTAGTAGCCTAAGGGCGCACTAGTGCTGACTAATTAGGACTAGCGCTCGGGGCTAAAGGTACATTAGGCTAAATGGTGCTAATAGCTAATCACTAATATTATCCCCCCCCTTTAAAAGCCTTAGCTTTAGCGAGGCAAACTAAAGACCTATAACTATTTTGCGCTCTATTATAGATTGTCTTAAACTATTATAGACTATCTAGAGATTATAATAGGTAAGAAAAAAATCTAAAAAAATATTTAAATAGATAGCCTTTCCTAAAATATAAGCTAGTAAAGTAAGCGCCTCTCTACTACGCGTTATAGTAGTTACGTCTAAGACAAGACAACCTAGGCGTCTCTATTAGGTGTAGCCTAGAGAGAGACATATTACCTAAAAAAGTTATCTAAGAGATATAATTAGTAGGCGCTTTATATACTTATTCCAGCAGTTTTATAGCATAAAATTATTTTAAGAAGTACTTTTATTTTACGCGTGTGCATGCGTAGGGGCTAAAAGCTTAGGATTCTTTACTCTATTATTTCTTAGGTATATTACTATAAGATACTTATATAACGCTAGATTCTTATACAGTATGTATAGACCTAGCTTTCTATTATTATTATAATAATACTCCTTTATAGCCTTTTAATAACCTAGTATCTCTATATATAGTTACTACTCAAGGTTAGCGTTCTACTTAGGGGAGTTTTTATATCTAACTTTATATATAAGCAGTCTCTTATTACCTATTAAAGAATTCTTATAATAGTAGTTAATCTTACTGTTAATAACAGAGTTAATATAATAGTTCTAAAGTTCTGCTAGAGAATTAATAGGCGTGTCTATTATAATTATACCTTCTTTATTAGGTAAGTAAATAATATTAGAAGTGTTATATAGTAGCTAGGCGTAAAACTATAAATAGATATTATAGTAGCTAGTTAGCAGCTTAAGTTAGTATATATAATTGTTAAAAACTTTAGTAATAAAAAATAGTCCTAAGTTTTTTATATCTAAGCCCTTACTAGAACATAGCGAGGGTATATTTATATATAAGGTTAAGGTAGGTAAACTATATCTCTAACTTTATACGCTAGTCTAGGCTATCACCCTTTATTTATATAAAACTCTATCTTTAACTAGACTTAGGCTAGGTTCTTAGTTATAAAACGCATAACATCCTTAATACATTAAACTATTTACTAAGCGTTCTATATTGCAACTTCTTATAATACTCTATTATTATAATTAGTGCAATAGAATTAAAGCTATTATAAAAGGTAGCCTTTAGTTGCAAGTAGTAGCGCAACGCCTATAGAGACATTCTCTTTATAGTTAGTTATAAGCTATATAATAGGCAACTAGTTAATCTAGTTATTTTTTTATAGAGTTAATATAACACTATAAGTACGTCTTAAGAATAGTATTTATAATTTTAGTCTACCTATTGCCTTTTAGGTAAAAAGCTATATATAAGAGTAGAATGTGTCCTAACACTTTAGTAAAGTTCTCTCTAAAAATAGAATGTGAACTAGACTTTATAGTTAGAGATAATAGTAGTAGAAAATTCCTTCTTACGCCATATATACTTAATAAAGGCTTAGACAATAAACTTTAATATCTAGTAATAGTAACGCAATATACTTATATTATTTAGATAGGTAATTAACCACTACTATAATATAATAATAGGTAACCCTACTATGCGTATATTCTAGCAACAGCATAATAAAGTTAATAGAGATGATGTCTGCCTAGAACTGCTTTAGCATAGGTAGCAGACGTAGCAGACCCTATTTCTATTCCTTAAAGGTTTAGACTATTAATAGGTAATATAGTTATAAGTGTATTAGGCTACTAAGTCTATTATGCTAGGCTAGTAGTAGTGCTGGCTAACCTTATAATACGTGCCGCATTTACTAGCATAACCTACTCTAGGAGGTTTATAGTAAGAATTATATAACATTTGTATATATAGTGTTATTAAAGGAATAAGGATCTAGTTATAGTAGTAGACTAGACTATTAGCTATAGAGTAGTCCTAAAGTTTAACTTTAATATTATGCTTATAAATTACTACTATAGGTAAACGTCGCATACTATTTTATTTTACCTTAATAATTTATTATAGGATAGCATTCTTAGAAGTAGCTTACTTTAGATAGTTAACTAAACTAACATAACTCTATATAAAGAGATCCTTATCTAAGTTATTTGTCTATTCTAGTAGCTAACTCTTACAACTCTCTAGAGATCCGCTTTTAACTATCCTATCTATAGTAACCTTCTCTACTTAACTACTATAGTATTACTACTAAAGCTATAACTAATTTCTTTAGGCCTACTATTATATAGGCTAAGTATATAGCGTACAACACGCCTTTAGTAGATTGCTTAGTAGGCAATATAACTATTACTAGGATAGGTCTAGGTATAACTACTAGTAGGGCAGGTTTAACACAATTAGGCGTAAGTATTATTTATAACTAGTGCTAGAGGTAGTTATTATAAATATTATATAGTAAGTTGCCTAGACAGCAAGTAAGTAAGTCTAGCTTGCCACCTTACTTGCCTAGGCAATACATAATCTTAAAGTTAAACTTAGATAAGAACTTAGTCTAGCGTACTTACTACTAGTTAAGCTATTTAGTAATTATAAACTACTCTAACACTCTATAGTCTAAAATAATACTAGTAAGAAAGCTATTTAATAGTTCTAGTCGCTATTCCTTAAAGGCCTTAATAATTACTAGTAGCTCTTTATTATAGATAGTGTAATTGTACTCTACTAGAGTTATTTTAGTAAATATAAAGGCAATAGAATAAAGGGCCCTATTCTATTATACCTATAAAAGGATAGCGATAATAATAAAGTTAGATGTGTTACTTTCTACTTAGGTTTTAAGCTTTAGGTTAAAGTAAGCTAAGACTAGAGCTACTATAAACGCATACTTAAGTTATTTAAAAGATACAGCTGCTAGCCTACCTAGGTCTAGTAAAAACTCTACTAATACTTCCTTATATATTAGATTAGTAAGCATGCAAGCCAACCTAGAATACCTAATAATAAATTATTAATAAAAGTTCGCAAAGCCTAGAAATAATTATACCTTATATATATTTTATAGAGAGCTATCATTCTATTATAATATAGACTTTAGTAGGGTCTATCTTAATACTATTAATAGTAAGGATTAGCCTAAGGTACTTAACCTTCTTAACCGCAAATTTGCACTTATTAGTATTAAGGTATAAGCTAGCCTCCTTTAAACGCTAATAGACCTTTTATACGTAAGCTTTATATTCTACTAATATTTAGCTAAAGATAAAGACGTTGTTAATATATACTAAACAAAATTTATTAAGGTACTTATATAATATCTTAATAATATAAGACTAAATATAGCTAGCGCGTTATAAAGACTAAAAGGCATAACTAGGTACTTAAAACAAACTATACTATATTATAAACGCAGTCTTATACTTATTACCCTCTCTATTATATATCTCTTATAGAAAGTGGTAATAATATTAAGTACACTAAACTACTACACGCCTAATAGCTAAGTAAGAGTTTTATATATATTAAGTAGCGCGTTTTTATTATTAACTATTATAGCGTTAAGTTATTAATAATTAACGCAGATCTATAGCCCGCTATTAGGTTTCTTAATAACTAGTATATAGACGCCATAAAGTTAAAAGTACTATATTATACTTTCCTAGTGCTTAGTTTCTTATTAACATAAGCCTTTACTATAAGGGCCTCCTTCCTACTTATGCTATAAAGTTAGGCTCCTAGGTGCTTTGCCCTAGGCTCTAGGTTAATCTTATATTTTACTCTAGGCTAGTAAGATAGCAGTTATTCTTCTAGGACTATAATCACCTACTACTTATTATAGATCCATATAGGCAGCGCTTTAATAATCTCCTCCTTTATCTTATCTAGTTAATTTATCTTCTAATAAAAACTTATTAAAGTCCTCTTAGGTTAATGCTATAAGATCTACACAAAACAGTTGCGCAAATATAGCCTTAATATTAGCTAAATTAGCAGACTTATTAGTACTATCTAAGGCCTTCTTAGCAACCTCTAGTTATTGTATATACTTTAGGTAAAGCCACATTATATAGTAATCTAAGCAGAGAGCTATAAATAAGGTAGCATATCTAGAGACAACTATAATGTCCATTCTAGTATACATAAGGTTTAGCTTAGATAGTTTTAGTAATTACTATTAATAGTCCTTACTAGAGATAATAGCTAGTAGCCCCTTTATATAATAGTTACTTATATAGAAGGGTTTATTAAAAGTTATTATTTTCTTCTCCTAATTAATATTTAAATTATAGACACTTAGCTAACATATGCTAAAGATAATATTAAACCCTATTATATCCACAATATAAGCTAATTCTTTACTAAAGTTATCTCTATAATAAATAGATAATACTACAGCCTTTATTAACACTTATTTTATATCACTGTCTCCTAGGCGCAATCGCACTAGATAATTTAATATTACTATCTTTAGGCCTCTTCTTAGCACACAGTTACAACTTATATAGATATTAGTAGTATCTAAAATAGTAAGACTATTAATTATAAACCTCGCGCTATTAGGACCCTACACTTAACACTTAAAAATAAACTAGGCTCTATAGACTAGCTATTTTTCTTTCTTAATAGAATTCGTGCGGAGTTTAATAACCTACTAGGGCTAAGATAATTAATAGGTTAGTTAAAGCTCTAGCTCCTTAATTTTGCGTAAAAGTTTTAGTAACAACTCTATAGGTCCCTACTAACAACTTTTAGCAGAGACCTCTAGTTTTCTAAATAATTAATTTTAGTTATAGTAGTAGGTGTGGGTAATAAAGGCATAATATTAACTACTATAAGTCCTATAGTAATAAGGGCCTTAATCTTAATTGCTAATTACTGCGACTTACCTTTATAGATAGTGTTATTATTCTTATATTAGTAACTCTTTTTACTAAATTTAATATATTAATCCTTATCTATTAATAGCTTAACCTAGACGTTAGTATGCCCTAAGATATTATTTATTATACTACTATTTTCGCTGCGACCTCCTTTACTATAGTCTCCGCAATTGCTAGTATTATTAGTCTTAGGTAATAGGCCCTATAGCTTTAGAATAGTGGCTTAGTGGCAGATTTTCTTAATAAATAACAACTATATGTCTAAGTTTAACTATTATTTATTAGCCTCTAGTTGTAATAGTTTTAATCGTTAGATAGCAGTAATAATTTTTTATTAATCTAGAATATTAATAGGTGTAGTTATAATTTTAAAATAAGATAGCTAGTCTTTAAAGCTCTTGCGGTTTCCTAATCTTTAACTAATCGCTCTATTAAAGATCTTCGTCGTGTTAAGATTCTAACCAAGGTCGAATCTGTACAACTAATCGCTCTATATAGCCGCGTACGCCTTACCTATAGATTTAGCTGCTATGTATCTATAGTTTAGTATATTAAAAATATTCTTAGCTAACTAAAAAGCACTAGACTTATTAAGGTCTATACATTACTCTAGACGCTAGTACACTATATTAAGAGTATAATTAAAAATAAACTCTATCTTAGCATATTTAGTTATAAAGATATAGTTATACGCACTTAAGTAGAAGTAGATAAAACTCTTCTATAGTTTATAGTTCTTATAGTTATCTAAGCCTTTAAACTTATTAGGTTTATAAAGGTAATAACTAAAAGCCTAACTAATACCTATTAATATAGAAGTTAATTAGCTACTAGGTATAGTAGTATATATAGTATAGGTAACGTTTATAGCGGCAGTTATAAGTTACAAAATGCCTACTTATAATATAGCGTATATCTAAGTATAGCGCTAATAAATAATCTTAAATTTTTTAGCATTAAAGTCTTATTATATATGCGCCAGCACATTAAGTAGGATAAATACTATAGCCTTTAGCTAATCCTCTAAATCTATAACCTTTCGCTCCTATTCCTTTATACAAGTCTAGTATAGTTCTTTAAGCTCCTTTAGCTAGTTAATATAGACAAGTGCCTCTATTACCTAAGTATTACACTAATCTAAGTAGTAGCGTTTAACCTATAGGTTATGTTTTACTTCTAATAAAGAAAGTTACGCACACTTTACTAACTCTAAAATATAGTTAAGGTAATCTTCTAATTTAGCCTCCTACTATTGCCCTTAATAGACCTTATCCTCTAACTTAGTAGCGCTATTAGCATATCCTATAAAAGAGCTTAAAAGTAAGTTTAGCTACTTATAAGCGAATATAGCTTCCTATAATAAGTTACTATTATATATATCTACTACTATTTTCTACTCTAGCTTAGCGCCTTTAGTAAGTGTGTAGAAAACTTTAAAATAGAGTAGCAGCCTATTAGTGTCCTTATTATATACAAGCCGCAGCCGCGTATTCTTTATAGCTTGTTTAATAGTATTAAAAATAGACTTCTTACTAGAAATATAACGCTATTTGCGCAATAGCCTATCTATTATTAGTTTAGAATACTTTACTAAGCCGCTACCTATAGTAATTTTTATAGGCTGGCTATCTATAGTAATACGCTTACTTCTACTAGTCGCGCCGCTTACGCTAAGTATATTTAAGTCCTCTTTATCTAGGTCTTCTATAACGCGGGGCGTAAATAGGGTCTGCAGGGCAGTTTTAAAAGCCATTTATTAGGTTGCTAAGTTCTTATTAAGTAGGATGGCTACCCCACTTATACGCTACCTACTAGGGATATTTCTATAGTTTACTATCTTATTAGTAGTACTAGTAGTGTTATAAGATTTAACTAAAGGTTTAGAATTATTAAGCCTAGCTATATACTATTATAGGTATAGTTTCTCTTACTATAAAAGCGTATTATATATTAATATAAGTTCTAAGTTAATTAAAAGCCTATTATGGCTAGCGCTCTATTATAAGTGTACTTTTATAAACCTAGTATAATATAAGGAAGTAATTAGGCATAATTATTAAATAGGTTAAATTGCTATAATAAGGATACTAAGTGCTATATACTGCCTATATGGTAGCAGCCTAAGGGCGCACTAGTGCTAACTAATTGGGACTAGCGCGCAGGGCTAGAGGTACGTTAGGCCAAACGGTGCTAATGGCTAATTCCTAACAGTTTCTGCCCTAGTAGATAAAATTGCTCCTTATTAGTAACAAAATCTAAAAAGGAAGGCAAAAGGTAAAGGATAAGATATTTATTAAAAAAATTTAGTGTAATAAAAGCGTTATATAGATTCGTAAGATTTTTTTAGCTATTATAACTATATTAGCTTATTAAAGCAAGTACGCTGTATAAGCGGCGTGTAAGCAAGAATAGTTAATAATAGTAATAGTAATAATCTAGGTAAGCTATGTATAGTATAAGTAAACCTTATATAAGTAGAAAACTTATAGAGTGTAGGCAAAGTACGAGTAAGTTTAAAGTTTTTAAACTATTATCGCATTATTAGGTAGTGTTTAAGGTTAGTCTTTAATTAGAATTAGGTGCTATATATAGTAGTATATAATAACCTTCTATCTTAATTTACTTTAACCTTAAACTAAAAAAAAGATTAAAAAAGATGTTTAGTAAGCTAACTAATTAATCTAGTATAGCTAGCTTAAAAAATATAATAGTTACTTGTTACCTATTAGCTTTAGGCTTAATATTGCTTTTCTTAAGGTCTATTTTTAAAAATAGCACTAAATTTAGTAACTAGGGCTATTATAAAGTTTAAAAAAGACCCTAAATAGGAAGTTTTTATTTAGGCTTTATGCGAGCGCGCTAATATATTTAAATAAGCTTTTATTTTACTTAAGGTATTAATACCTTATACTATAGTATACGCAGTCTTAGAAGATTCCTATTTCTAGCTTAATATTACTAATTAAGTAGCTATTAGATAAGATTAGGCTTATTTAGCTCTAAGAAAGTTCTCCTCTTTATTAAGAATAGTTATAATTTATAGCACCGCACTTAAGTTCTTTTAAAAACTTCTAGCCTAGGAACGCCTAATCTACTATATAGTTTACGCCGCCCTTAGGTAGCTAAGTAGAGCTTATTCTATCTAGCTGCGCCCTAATATATACTATAATATTTGCCTTAGCTTATAGTGCCTACTCTATAATAAAATAATCCCTTTTACTACTTTTTAGTTCTAGAATATATATAAACTAAGTTTACTAATAGCGCCTAAATTAATATATCTTAGAGTAGATATACTTTAGCTACTCTGTTTAGTATATATATAGCTAGAACGCTTTATAAAGCTATTTAATATTAATAAGTACTATAAAAAAGGTTAATCTAGCCCTAGTATGAAAGATTAGCTAAAGAATATACGTAATAAGATCTGTATAAACGGAGACTATTACTAAGGTAATAATAATAATAAAGAAAATTAAAATAACCTTATAGAAGCTATCCTTAGCTGCTTTAGAGGCGCGCCTTAAGAGGTAGTGTAAAATTAGTATTAAATAAATTAGGCCCTTTAAGAAAATTATAAACTTAAAATACTTTTTAAATTTCTAAAAAAGACTTACTATAATTCTTTTGCTTTTAATAGGCATATAAAAAGTTTTATAAGCTCTTCCTCTCTAATAGAATAGATACCTAGATATTTTTATAGGCTTTTAAAAGTCTAGCTAGGAAAGGTAGATTAGATATAAAAGATCTAGAAGAATAAATAAATACTTAAATTAAATTAACTAGAAGTCTTAAGTTAATACTTTAGAAAGAGATAGAAGACTCTAATATTAACTACCTAGTAATTAAATACTAGATAACTATAGCTAGCTGCACTCTTTATAATAATAGCATAATAAACCCTTTCTAGGCGTATATAAGAACTTCTTATAAGGTACTACTCTTAGATTAACACTCTTATATATAGTAACTAGAAAATAAATACTTTATTCTAGACCTACTTTTCTCTTTTAACTTTCTATAATTAGACTAAAGTATAGTATATAAAGTATAACACCTACTTTAGCTATAATAAGAAACTTAGAGGCCTACACTTGCGCCGCTGCCCTAAGGCAGCTATATAAGCAAATATAAAAGTAAAGATTAATTTTAATTTAAATAAATTTAGTATTACCTACTACTCTATTTTAGAGGCAGATAATTAATTAGATAATAAGGCTTTAAATATATACTACTAGACTACTCTAATCTAGTAGCGTATATAGGAGCCACTAAACTAATTAATTTAAATAAACTATAATTTTAACTATATAACGTAGATGCTAAACTAAAATTACTACCTATAGGTAGTAAGATAGTAAGAGTTCCTAAGCTATTTAGAGGCCCCTAGCTAGTTATACTAGTGCAAATTAAAATTTAAGGGTTAGCTCTTTGGTTATAAGTCTTAATATACACTAGTACTAATACTTATAATATATTATTACTTTAAAGTATATAAAGATAGTTTAAAAACAGCTTAAAGCTAAACTCCTTTGCCTAAAAATACTAATTCCTTTTAAGAACTTTGCAGGGAAAAGAAGCATAAAGTAGATACTTATTTTATTATTATTAACATTTATATTGCTTCTAAATTATCTGTAAAGTAAATACAGCCACAGGCAAATCGTACAGGTAGACGAGGGGCACTTTCCCCTAGTAAAAAAAGCCCTTTAAAGGGGGTTAAGGGAAAACTAACACTAGAGGCCTATTGTCTGTCCAAAGCGTAAATTAAAATTTCCAACAAAGTTTTTCCTAAATTAGAAGATAGTAATATGCCTTAATTAACTTTCTTGTCCTATGAGTTTAAATCTTAATAACTTATTAAGACTAGTAACTAGTTAAAGATTTCTTAATTATTGGAGGTACTTGCTAATAGATTTCCCGTCCTATAAGTTTAATCTAGTAACTTAGTTAAGACTAGCTCAAATAGTTAGAAATTTCTTAATTATTAGAGATACTAGCTTATTTAGGCTACTTTTTCTTATTATCTACAAAGATTGGTTTTTTGATGTTTAAAAACCAGAGGAGGGAGAGGGCGAGATTCAAACTCGCTAAGGAGTCTAAGTACTTATTTTATAGCCTAGCTTAATATTAATAGATATAATATTACTATATAATTTATTTTCTATAAAATAGGGAACTATAATCTTATTATTAGTAGGAAATTTTTTAAGTAAGCTAACTGCCACGTTAACACTTAGGACCGCTGCCTTTGTTAGAAAGATAATAAGAATCTAACCTTTACTAGTAACTTTATTCTACTATAAACTTCTCTACTACTTAACCCTTCCTACTAGGACAACACTATCTAATAGGATAGCCTACTTAAAAAGTAGGACTATACCTACTAAATAACTCGCTTATTAAAAACTAACTAGAGCGTCTTTAAGAAAATCTCTATCTAGCTTCCTAGCCTTACTATCTTAGTTATTAGAATATACTTAAAGGCTTACTAGAAACTAAGCTATAAAAAACGCCTTTAATAAAGATAGTAGTATTAAGGCTATTAAGCTGCCTTCCTTAAATAAGGAACTATTAGACAACAAATTGCCTTTTAATTACCCTATCCTTACTATCTAAGGAAGCTACTAGTAAGACTAGTCCCTAGGAATTATATAGTAGAATCTAAGTCTTACCCTTAACTCTAGACCTAGAGAGTATAAACCTACTAGAGAAGCTAATCTATAGATTAGGCAGCTTTTGCCTATAGAATTAACTATTTAATTAAAACTACCTTAGCTAGCTAAAACAACTTAGGTTAGTACCCTTCCGCCCTACTTAACTGCTAACTTAGAAAAAAAACTTAGTATTACTTACTATAGTAATAGCACTAAAGATTATAGTGCTACCTATTATAGTAGTAGATTAGAGAATAAAGAGCCTACCTATTATAATAACCTCCCTAATAACCAACCTTAAATTTACTAACCTAATTAACCTTAAGTCTAACTTTTTATAGAAAGGATACTTAGATAATAAATCTAATAGTAAACTATCTAATAAAATCTCCTAGAACGCTAACAATTAGGAGCTGCCCCTTAACTATTAGCCTTTACTCTAATTTACTAGTTACCTAACTTATTTTACTTCTAAGAGCACTCTAAGCTACTATAATAGATAGCTTAGTTTACTACTAATTAAGTAGCTCTTTAGCTAGCCTTCTATATATAGGCACCTATTACCTTTAGCACCTTTGCTTTACTAGCTTTTCTACTAGCTAGCTTATTACTAATTTAGTAGCACTTTAACTAATATATATATATATATAGAGTACCTATAACTTTTAGCACCTTTACCCCTAAATATTCCTACTACTACTAGCAGCACCTATAGCTTTAGAAGCTGCCCTACCCTAATTATAAACTATATAGTTAGGTTAACACACGTTTTTTAACGCTTTCTTATAGTACTAGAGAATATTATATAATATAATTGCGCTCACGCATAATAAACTAACTAGAAATTTTTTAGCTAACTATATTTTTATATAGTATTAAAGCTAAGAATACGCTCTATTAGTAAAATACTAAACACTAAGATATAGTTTCTATTATATTTTTTTACTAATTTACTAAATTTATCCCTAAAAACTTTCCTTAATATCTCTACTAAATAATAACTAAATTAAAACCTAAGGCTACTATTAGAACTATATGGGCCTATTGCAACCCTCTTTAGCCCTAAAATAGTGCTAGTTATATTAAAAAATTCGCTATAACACCTTATTATTACGTACTTTCCTTTCTATTTTTAGACCTTAAAAGGGGGGGTTATATAATAGTCCTATGCTAGCCTCCTTGCTAAGTATACCTTATTGTCTTTCTTTTACACTTTATTTTTTTATCTGCGCCTTTTACCTTTTTAAAGGCGCCTTTTCCAGTTAGTATTAGCGTGTAGCTAGTGTAGGCCTATGCCCTACGCTGCCCTCTATATAAAAAAAAGGGCCCCCTATATCCCTTTCTTATTTACTATCTTAGAATAGTATTAATTTAACTAGCTCTTTTAACTATTTTAGCTGTTCCTAATAGGTTAGTTCTATAAGACCGTGTACTACCCTTATAAGTTTTAGCTAATAATTATAGTAATTTCTATAAAATACTTAATACTCTTTTATACCTATACTGCGATATTATAAAAGCTCTATTAATAGAGATACTTAATAAGATCTATAATAACCTAAAACGCTAGCTATAATTTAAAAAGACTATATAGAAGTAATTAATAGCACTTAAATACTAATTAATATACCTACTACTAAGCGTATATAGTTTTTATTTTTTTGCGACTAAGGGGTTTCTAATAAAAATATTACAATAATAGCAGATATCCCTCCTGCTGTTGTATACACAGAAAAAAAGCGTTTTAAGGTGTTAATAAAAAGGGTTAGCTAAGCGTATATAGTACTAAAATTACTATAGAGACTTATTATAAAATATATTAGTATATATTAATTTTAAAATAAACTTTGTATATATTCTACCTAGCTAGAAAAATAGTATATATAATAGTAGGGTGCTAAAAAGTAGTTTTAATAAAGGCTTTAAAGCTCCTTCAGGTAAGTACTTTTTAGTAAATACTAAGTATATTAATAGCAACCTTTTATTAACACTATGTGTTGTTAAATTATCTACCTAGGGGTAGAACAACAAAGGCTTTTATCTTAAATAACATAATAATAAAATGCAGAGCCCCCTGCTTAGTAACTAAAAAGAGTGTAAAAAGGTAATTAAAAATACGAGTTCGAACTACTAAGTAAGCTTAGCAGTCTTAGCGCATTAACACTATATTATAATATATAGTACTACTTAAGAAAGATCTATAAGGTTACTTATAAGCTCTAAAAACTATAGAAGTTATTTAACTATTACTACTTAAACCTATAAATTATAGTAAAGTATACTTTTAGTTGCGCTAAGACTACTAGGCTCGCTTAGCAGTTTAAACGCGCTTTTTTAATTACCTTTTTACACTCTTTTTAGTTACTGAGCAGAGGGCTCTACTTTTTTTATTATATTATTTAAGATAAAAGCCTTTGTTATTCTATTCTAGGTAGTTAATTTAATAACACATACTCTTAGTATCTTTAAATAATATTAGTATATATTTAATAGGCTATATAAGTTTTTAATAGAGACTTAAGTTAAGCTTATTAAAGATCTTTATTATATAGAGATTCTAACTGTCGAGTTCGCACCATATATAAAAGAGGAGTAGAATAGGAAGTACTATAACTTAGTACCTATCACATAGTGGTAGTAACAAAATATATACAAAAATAATAATAATTTTGTTATTATTGTTCTGTATAGCAGCATTATTAATAGCAGTTAATAGACAGTCTACTATCTAGCATAACTAAGTCACATATTATCTCTTAACTAGTAGACTATTACAAAGCCGTAGTAGAGTTAAGTTAAGCTTATATATATTCTTACTATTGTATATAACTTTATAAATATAGTATATAGTATAGCTAATAACTTTGAAGATTTTAATAAACTTAACACATATAAGCAAATAAAGCGTAATTACTATAAAAATAAAAATAGTAATAATTTAGCTATACTAGAGGTTACTAGTATATTAAAGAGGTAGAATAAAATAGCTAAAGGTATATAGTAGTAGTATATAGCTATATAGAGAGTTATAGATTAAGTATTAAAGTGTTAAAGTAAGTGCTAAGCAATAGAAGAGCTTTAGTATTAAGAAGTTAAAAAAGCATACTAGTATAGGTTATTATACCTATATTATAAAATTTACTATAGATTATAGTATATTATAGTAAAATCTATAAAAACTATAATTTTTATAAGCAAATTTTTGTTTTAGTAGAATAAAAATACTATATAAAGTGCTTTAAATAAGTAAAAGAATAATAACTCTATAAACTAAAAAATTGCGTATAGGCTACTATTATTAGTTTTAGTATAGAGTTAAGATCTTTATATTGGCTCTAAGTTTTACTTTACTTTTTCTACTTTACTTATATAACTTTATATAGCCTATTTAATAGATATATAAAGACTAACTAATAAGTAGATTAATTTTTAATCTTATCTATATCATTTATATACTGCGTAACTTTATATTTATAAATAATTTAGTAGTAAAATTATTTTTAAAATTATTAAAATATAGTAAACTTTAGTAGGTTTTTAAGCGCTAAGTAGTTATTTATAAATAATAAAATAGCTTTCTACTAATAGTTCCTATTAAGGAAGGTAATAAAGTCTCTAATTTAGTCTAAAAACTAGCTAACTCTTCTACCTATATAGTTCTTTAGTATTATATTTTTTAGTTATCTTTTTAAAGTTCTTAACTAAGTTACCGCATACTTATAATGTATACTTAATATAGTCTTACTACTTAATAGATTATTTTATAAAAATAAGCTATTAACACTATTCTACTTAATTAACCTAGCTAGCTTAGATTAACACCTATTAATTAAGTTATTAATAATAGTAGAGTTCTTTTTAGTAGCTAAAAAACTTATACAAAGATTACAAAGTTTATTAGCAAATTTAAGAGACTTTTTATAATACTTTTAAGCCTTTTTATAAGTGTTAAAGTACTACTTAAGCACTAGGCCATTAGTAATATTAATACTATTATTTACTAAAAAGCTAAACTACTATATAAAATCTACTTAAACCTTTTACTTCTTCTTAAAGGTATTAACTTTTATCTTAACTTAATATATAGTTAATAGCTTACTAAAGACCTTATTTACCTCTTTTAGTA
Source organism: Laburnicola sp. JP-R-44 (assembly GCA_009805535.1). Classification (NCBI taxonomy): domain Eukaryota; kingdom Fungi; phylum Ascomycota; class Dothideomycetes; order Pleosporales; family Didymosphaeriaceae; genus Laburnicola; species Laburnicola sp. JP-R-44. The sequence goes on from SELF01000010.1 coordinate 1,123,492, forward strand.
TATATACTTATACCTATAGCTTAAAATTATTATTTACTTTTTTACTTTTATTAGTTTAGTATTATAGGGTATTAAGTAGCGTCTTTAGCTATAAGGAGCTCTAAAGTACCTTTCTTAACTTAATAAAAATTAGGCGTAGGACTTAGTAATAGCGTTTCTAGCTAAAATATTATTAAACTAGCTATTAAACCTTTCTAGAAGCTATATAGTAGTATTAAGAATAAAACACTCTTTTAGGTAAAGCGCTCAATAAGTTAGTAATAGAGGGTAGGCGTTTATAATATAATTTTAATAAAAAATAAAATTAAACTTAGAAGATATAAGGTAAATAATTTAATTACCTTTTCACGCTCTTTTTAGTTACTAAGTAGGGGGCTCTGCTTTTTTTGTCATGTTATTTGAGATGAAAGCCTTTGTCGTTCTACTCCTAGGTAGATAATTTAACAACACATAAGGTAAATAAAAGGATAAACTAGTATTTAAAACTAGATTTTTACTAGCTAAATAGCTACTTTTAGATAACCCCTAGTTAGCTAAGGCGCTGTTAAAATGCCCCCCTATACGTTCGGTGGCTTACTTGGCGATTACCTAACGAAACTGACGCTCAAACTAACGACGGAACCGAACACGCCCTAGCGCGGTCTCTCTGGCTTTGCCTTGACGCCACTTGCATTCACCAAGGTGCTCCCGGAGCCAGTCAAGAATTGATCCGCAGTCTCCGTCGTGATTTGCATACGAACAACACCTCATTCTCTGACCGTCCAGCATGCCCGTCAGCAGGCCTGTGTGGAAGCTCAACGGCACCTGGTCGCGCCTGGTGGCCGCAGAGCGTCTGCGCAGATCCTCGCAGGTGCTTTCAGTCATTGACACAACACAGCCTACATCTTCGGCGGCGAAGTGCAGCCCCGCCAACCTGTCGACGACCAAGTCGATGTCTTGTCTCTGCCTCCAAGTATGCGCCGCCTCGCTCCTGCTGCCCTTGGCTGCTTCGCTCACCACGACAGCGCAGATGCACCCAAGCTCCAGACCAGATCGGCCGCCACAGCCCCCAGCCCTCGAGTAGGCAGTGCCTCCGCCGTCATCAATGGCAGAATGTACATCTTCTCTGGCCGCGGCGGAACCGACATGGCGCCTGTCGAGGAGCACGGCGCCGTGTGGAGTTTCGACCCCGCACAAGCCTCGTGGTCGTTGCTCAAGCCCGTCGACGCGTCAAAGCCCTACCCACCCGCTCGTAGCTACCACTGCGCTACCAGCGACGGCAAAAAGCGCCTTCTTCATCCACGCCGGATGCCCCGAAAAGGGCCGCCTGTCCGACCTTTGGAAGTTTGACGTAGCCACCAAGACATGGGACACAGGCGGCCGACGCCCCTGCTCCGCAGCGTGGCGGCACATCGATTGCATACAGCGGCGGAAAAGATTTACAGGATGAATGGCTTTGATGGCAGCACGGAGCAGGGCGGCAGCATCGATGCATTCGACGTTGCCTCCAATACCTGGTCGACCGAGACATTCAAGGCCGATGGAAACAATGGTCCTGAGCCGCGCAGTGTCTGCACATTGTTGCCTGTTCGGATTGCCCAGAAGGACAAGCTGCTCACTTTGTTCGGTGAGCGGGATCCCTCATCGCTAGGCCATGCAGGCGCCGGCAAGATGCTTGCCGATGTCTGGATCTACGACATCACAGAGAACTGGTGGACCAAGCTGGAACCGACTGGCAGTGATGGCATGCCGGATCCGCGTGGTTGGTTCGATGCCGACGTTGTCAAAGCTGCAGCGGTCAACGACAGTGTAGTGGTACATGGGGGCCTAGGTGAGAACAACGAGCGGCTCATGGATGCGTGGGTGCTTTCTTTCTAGGATAACACCATTTACTGCTCGGACGGAACATGAAACTATGCACAACTAAGTATTACACGTAGTCCTGCTGGGCACCAATATCCTAGCCAATGTTCGTATCCTGGCGAATGTTCAAAGCTACTCTTCTCCAATTCCCGGTGCCAATCTCGCTTTTCTAGGACCAAGTCTTACCCCATTACAAACAAGAGTCGTAAGTATCCAGCAAATTGCATCCGAGTTCATTCATAGCACGCTTTCTTTAGTGTTCATCATGCTACGCAACGACACCGCAAGGCCTACGCTTGGACATCTCACTTGACAAGCCATGCATAGGTAGAAAGGTCAATTCGACAATGTCCTTGTAAAGCTGTAAAAGGGTATCTTATCAGTTACTTCGTCCCATGCGCCCCATGCGGCGCCCCAGTCCTCCTCATCCCAATACTCTGGCCAATCGCATTCCTCACTTCTTTCTCCTGATGTACCACATTCTGCACCATCCACTTCTTCATTGCCTCTCTCAACTCGCTCTTCGCCCGCTCATTCTCCCGAAATGGAATGCTCTCAAGCTCCAAGATCCGCGTCACGTCCCCATTGGACGCCTGTAGCACGGCATCGAGTCGGTCCAGTTGCTTGTGACGTGCTTCTTCCGAGTCGTCGGTGGCCTTGAGTGGCTTTAGGGGGTCGTCACGGTATATCGGGATCAAAAGGCCGAGGAGGAATTGTGCGGCGGAGATGGAAGCTTTCTTTATGATCATGGTGAGCTGGAAGGGGAGGTACGCAGGGCGCAGGTGGTGTAGGGATGTTACAAATGGGTTTAGCCACTTTGTTAGGAAGGGTGGGTGGTCTGGACGCATTGCCGTGCGTACGTCAAATGTTGCAACGGCTATGATAGCGAGGTATCGCCAGTACGCGCCGTCTTTGAGGAATCCTAGCGCGTTTGCGCCGATCAAAAATGCGATGAGCGCACCGTAGGTTCCCAATGCAACGACGAGCGCATTGTCCGTATACTCCTTCACAGTGAGGCATTTCGCACACTGCCTAAGACCATCCGGCCCGAATCGATCGTATGCCCACCTCTTCGCCGGATCCAGTATGATGTCCCGTGCCTGTTTCAAGTGCACGTAGAAGTCGTTCGCACCGTCTCTGTCTCGTGGTGAAACTTTATCCGGGTGGTGGTACTTGATCGTGAGCTTGCGGAAGCGCGATTGCAAGGTACTTTCGGTGACGTCGAAGGGCACACCAAGGTCATTATATGCATTGCTCGACTTCTGTAGATTGAAGTCTACCTCGTAAATGGTGAAAGCGAAGTAGGCGAGGTATGTCGCGATGAGGATCTGACGGCGGTGCTTGATGTATCGCGGGGAGCCTGGGTTGGGTTTTGGGTCGCCGGCGCGAATGAAGATGGAGTAGAGGACGGTTTGAACCCGGGATGCTACCTGCGTCGCGATTAGCCATGAGTAAAAAAAGGCTTGAGGTGGCATAACATACAAACGGTATGAGGAACTGCCAGATAAGGAACGGACCCAGTGTGTCCCAGGAGAAGTTTGCGCTTGCCATTGTTGTTCGACTGTGGGAGGAGGTCTCGCCAGGGAGAAACGTCGTGGAAGACAGGTGGTGGCAGTCGGTGCTTAGTCATTCATGTGGCCGCGTTGTTGGTGGCTTTAGCCCGTCTCGGATGAGAGTGAACAATAAACAATCTTCACTTCCTTCAGTTAGAACATAAATATCGTAATAGGGGAACGAGTATACACTTGTTTCACGGCGAGTCCTCGAAAAATTTGTCGAATGGAAATTTCCTTTTGCTTGTATTGGGGCGTCAGCATGTTCAGCTCTACCTTACCTATGGTAGGTAACAACCGTCTTGCAAGATGCCAGGATCGGAACGAACGCATCATTCCCATGTATCATCAGCAATTCCGAGACTCGTTTGCTGTACGTGACTCCGCTCTGGCTTGATATTTCATCTATTAATTGTTATTCATAGTGGGAGCCTGTCGCCGCCAGCTCCGCTAGGCCCTCGGATGAAGTCCACACTACTGTCACGCGTGGCCCGCTTTAGCGCCAAGCTCGGAATGGCCAAGCTCCAAGTGGCGGTCATGACCTATGACAGCATTGTCCCATCCCACTCTTGAAAGTGCACCCCAACTCATCTTCCAAGCTTGCAACCATGTCGCAGTACACCCTCCAACCCGCTCGAATTCCATAACCCGCAATACAATGGTCCTCGATCTCCTCACATTAACAGCGATTCCCACCGCCATTGGCGCCTCCGACGCCGTCCACCAGCAACGTCTGCTTGACGAAGAAGCCGAGTCGGAGAGAGAGTCAGGCGCCATTTCATCTCGACGTGTTCTGAGATGCATGACGCTATTGTGGTGCTGAGGGATGGAAAGGTATGACATGCGCTTCTTGATTAGTGCATGTGAGTGTGCTGACATGACATGTAATGGGACAGCTGCGACTTTGGCCCAAAGACCCGCATACCATGCTTCCGAAGGAAGGCCCGAAGGGTAACCCAACATCGCATCCGTTCACGGGATTTTATCTACCATTCCCAGCAAATGACCTGCCGCATCGCCCTATACCCGAGCGTCCAGTTCTCGATCTCGTCAGCACCGTGCCGTCCGGTTCTTCGGAACCTAAGGGTAAATCTGCAGCTACGAAACCCAAGTTGAACTGGATTTTCGCGGATAAGAAAACGCGAGAGCTGCGTTATGGACCTCGAGCTGTGGCACGCGAGCATATTGTAGGGCCGTGGGACTGGACCGAGGACGATGAACAGGGGTTGACTTTAAATGGGGAGGAGTGCCTTGTCGTCGCAGTGGAAGAAGAGGAAGGTGGGTATCACTGGGCAGTGTATTGGGCTTTTTTTGTGAACAAAGCTGCATCCCGCAACTATACTATGGCAAAAGAAAATCTAGCTATAACCTTTTTTTCTGTGTACCAGCTCTGTGAGGTGTATTAGGATGACGATGATGATCGATTGAAAGGAGTGGGGATTGCAAAGGAGAAGAGGGTCTTGAGGTGTAGTCTAGAGCGAAGATTGGTCAACGGCAACAGACGGGAGATTGAAGTTGAGTAGGCTCATATCCATGTTCCATTGATCCATACAACTGTACTCTCGACACCTCGTTCCATAAAACACCCATTCGGAATTCCTACACTGTCTCCTATTCGTGTGCTCCGAACTCCATTGCCCCTTATAGTCGAAAGCATTGCATCCAGCTCAACCCCCCCATCATCGCCTTTCTGGTCAAGGAAGCCGACGTCCTTGTTCGATGACGAGCTATGTGATGTATCTATTAAACGCTGTTTAGGAGACGGGAATCTGAAGGGTTTTCGTAAGCTTGTCCTCTGTTATAGGTGTGGGCTCCCTTCGTCGTTCTTTTACTGAGCTTTGTTCGACCTGGGACAAACATTCCTACCTACCGTACGCTAAGATAGGTGGAGCCGTCCAGGAAACAAGGTACGCGACGCAACATGGTTTCGGATGTCGCGAGCCTGACGCGCATCGATTGGTGGGGCTCGTAGTACGAGCGGAAACGTGCACGTGCCGGGGTGAGGGCGCGAGCGTAAACAACACCAGACTTCGTCTCGAGCACAAAACATCTCGACTTCTCCTCACCACGACCCGTTTACGCCTCTAATTCTCTGCTTCTTTCGACTTGTCTGCAATTCCGCCATCGGTGTTCGTGCGACAGCTTATTCTTCTGCGGAATATCGAGTAGTAGTAAGAAAGGCAGAGAGTGAGAAGAATGGCGCTTTCAACCGGAGCTCGAACGAATGGCGGCGGCGCAACCGTCGCTCAACGGTACCTCTCTCTCCCTGCTCTCCACCTAACCCGTATCTCGCTAACGCACTCCTCGTAGTCTGCAAAAGGAACTCATGGACATCATGACGCATCCCACGCCCGGCATAACCGCCTTCCCCGACGACGAAAACATGACGCGCGCTGGACCGCCACCATCGATGGCCCCACCTCCACAACCCTACGCCTCCCTCGTCTTCAAGCTCAGCATGAAATTCGGCTCGACATACCCCTACGAGCCGCCGGAGGTGCTCTTCAAGACGCCCATCTACCACCCGAACGTCGACTTCAGCGGTAGGATCTGCCTGGACATTCTGAAGGACAAGTGGAGCGCCGTGTACAACATTGGAACGGTGCTGTTGAGTCTGCAGAGCTTGTTGGGGGAGCCGAACAAGTGAGTATGCTTTCAGGGTGAGGGTAAAAGGGATGCTAATGATTTTATAGCTCGAGTCCGCTCAATGGCCAGGCTGCGGAGCGGAGCTCTGGGATCAAGATATGGAGGAGTTCAAGCGTCTTGTCCTTGCTCGTCACAAGACGCCCGAGGAGCTCGATGCTGCTAGCGTCTGAAGCGGTTTACGCCTCTTGAGAGACGACACATTTCTCGTTGGCCCGCCTTTCGAGCATGGTCGTCCGTCTACGTTGGCATTACTGGGCAGCTCTTGCTCCCTCGGCAGTCGGCGGCGAGGGTGAGTCCCTGGGCTCGTTGTTAATGTCTCTTGACCCCCATCTCAAGTCGGTGCGACCAGTGGCATGCCGTGCCTCTCTACCATTGCCTGCATTGATGTGAGCTGGACCGAGGAGTCAAGTAGTGCTGCAACTTCAGCGAATTTCTTTTCTTTATTCTCTGCATGGCGACAGCATAGCACGGCATGGAGTTCGGATGTAACGGTTCAGTGAAGGTGTTCTTGCGTTGCTTGTCTATGCAGAATGGGAATGCGCCATGAGCTGTTGGTGTGTCCGCAATTCCTACGTATCCTATTCGAAGAGGCAATACTATTTCCCCACGTTTGCCACATGCCATGTTGAATTCTTGTAAACTGCATAAACTACTTATCTACCTATGTATAGGGTTGAGTAAGCACTGACTTGGCTGAGACTCGGAGAGCGCACTTGCAACTGCCAACTATAGCGAGACTAGAGGGGCAAACGACGACTGCAGTGTGAGACGGGCCAGCAGTGTGGTGTGGTGCTAGATGGCTGCACCGACACTCGTGGAGGGGTTTTCTGGAGAAGACGTGGAAGCGAGCTCGGCGTCTGACTTTATTTAGTATATTAACATTTGACACATCTAGTGAGCTGGAAGCAGAGGGAGGTCCGGCGATGCATCCAAGTTCCATGTTGGCACTGTGTGTGCTGCAGGATGGCCCGACGTCGACCCAATGGACAGCGAGGTGTGGGCACTGAAGCAGAGGCTTGTACGGTTCCTGCATGGTCGCACCGGAGTGGAGTTTTCTCGCTCCGTGCATCGCTGTGTAGCTGGTGTGCGAGGCAATCTATGTACCCCGCGGCGGCCCAGGCCAAGAGCACTGTCAAGGGGCAGGGTGGCTATGGGGCGTGATGGAAGCTTTGCAGAAGGGGAGTGCGATAGATGGGCGTTGTCGTGGGGGGGCAAGTCCTGTGCGAGCATGGCGAGTTTGCCAGAAGCGGGTGCAAGCGGGCGCGCTGCAGGCGGAGGGGAACGAGCACGAGCACGCCGACGACAAGGTGGCTGCCGGTGCGATTACGCATGCACAGGCAGAGACAGATGGCGGCTGATGCTGTTGGTGGTCGAGCCGATGGCGCACGCCGCTCCGGGTCGGGTCAGGCTCTGCAGCATGTTGGGAGGAGAGGGGAGAGAAGAAGCAGGGCAGGCAGGGCAGGGCAGGCAGGGCAGGGCAGGGTGGGAGTTTCCGCAGACTGCGGGGCTGGCAGGCACGGGCTGGCTCGATCTAGCTCAATGCGCCCTGCCCTGCCGTGGCTGCCGTGGCTGCCGTGACGCTTGCCCGAAAAAGGAGCGGCCGCCTGCACCAGCACGGTGGCAGCACCTGTGGGTGTGTGAGCAGTCAACACATCGGCGCTGCGAACCGCGCTGCCGGACAAGAGTGCCGGGCTGAAGGCAGTAGGGTGCTCAGTGTGCTGGTCAGCCGACGCCGCCCCGCCGCCCTCTCCCTCGTCGGTCAGCGAGTCCGAGTGCGTGGCGGCGCCTGTCCCAGCCTCATCCGCCTCGAGCAGCGAGACATACCATGATGGCCCATCTGTACATACATGGCCCCCTCGAGGGCGTGTGTTGCCCGGAGGGGGCATGGAATGGACGCCGCGCCAGATCGAGGTCGCACGACGTGCCTCTGCCGTCCTCTGCGTGCATTTGCCCTCCCCAAAGCCAGAGCCGGCGTACCGGAAATCGCTCTGCTAGACTCCAGTACAGCCTATGCCTCGACCGCCCTCGTCCGGCACCAATGCACCCTGGCGCAACACCTGCCCACCACCCGGCCAGCTGTCTGTGTGCTTCTGCCCTCTCGACTCCCTTCACCGCATCCCGCTGTGCTGTCATCAAGCAAAACACATCCGCTGTGCGGTGAACCACTTCTCATCTTGACCTTCATTCTCTTCGTAACAGCCAATCGTTTCACCACCCTGCTCGCTCGATTCCGGCTCCATCGCGCTATGACAGTCTGACCTGGTCCGACGGTCCTCCGAGCTGCGAGTCCTTTGTTCATTCCTACCTAGCACCGCTCCTCTCTGCCTTCACCAGCACGCCAGCACACCAGCCGCTGTGACGGACGCTGCCTCTCGTCCTCGTTTGCTGCTGTGTCTGCTGTCCGAGTGCCTGGGTGCTCTCTCCATGCATCGCTTCTTCCTTGACCTCATCAGGGTGCGAGAACACGCCTTTGCCTGATTCCGCCTTCTCCTCGCCGCTGCCCGCACCTTGCTGCACACATCTCGCCATGGCCACCCAGCTGCTCGCCGAAGGAGGCATTGCCCTCTTCGGCGCTCCGGACAGCGACATTGGCTCGAGGGTCGCCAAACCGACGCCCGTCCAGGCAATGCAGGTGGACATGACCCAGGACATTGTCGACGAGCTTCTCGAGAGCGTGCGGACCGGGGGAAGTCGCCGCAGATCATCTTCGGACGCACTCCTGTACGTCCCCACATGTTCGTGAGAGCTGCGTCAGTGCCGTTGTCACGCCTGGCCTCGGGGCTCGAGCAATCGACCGTCAACCCTTGCTGACAAAACCACAGCAACTCAAATGCGGCGACACGACGCACACGCTGCAGACGAGCTCCGAGAGCAGTAGACATGAATTGTACCATTCCAGCGGGACTGGGAGCGAGCATGCCCTCGACTTCGCCAGCTTGATCAACCACAGTCTTATCGTGCAAAAGGTGGAGCATGCAACCGCGGGCGTAGACACAGCGCTGGAGCAGCTGAGAAACAGCATGGCGGCGGTCAAGGAGATGAAGGAAGCCAACAAGTATGCCTCCCCGGTGTTCCCATGGCTGCCCACCTTTGGCATCGAGACGGAGACGACCTCTGTTGTACTGCACGCACCCTGCTTTGCTATAGCTTGTAGACGCATGACTGACAACCACTGTCCTGTAGAACCATCGTCGGTGACATGAATGCCGGCCACCGCCGCATTCCCTCCAAGGGCTTCATGCCGCACCGCCTCGCTCCTTCCGGCACTGCGTCTCCGCTGCGCAGCGTTCCTTCCTCGCCCATGACGAAGAAGCCGCCCACGTCGCAACCTGGCAGCGCCCATGATGTGATTCTTACTGCTCTCCGTGTTCCTCTCATTCACCTGCTCGCCATGCAGCCGTCCAAAGACTCTCACCTGGCCGAAACGTGCCGGACTTCGGTAGCAAACGTGCGCGATCTCCTTCCCAAGATCGCCAAACGCACTGCAGATGACGCCTGGCAGCTTACTGACAAGTGCTTTCGTGAAATAAATCCCTGGAAGTTCCCGTACAAGACGTCTGAAGATCGAGAGCAGGCGGTGAACAGTGCAATCAAGTCGTTTGACCGTCTCCGCTTGTCAAAGGAAGACAAGCTTTGGCAAATTCTCCTGCCACCTGAGGAGCGAGGCCAAGGCAAGTGCCTTTCTCGCCTCAACGTGAAGGCGCCCGAAAAGCCTTTAACGCCGCTTCACAAGATGCCGAAGCTGAACGAGAAGAAGCCAGCAGTCAAGAAGGCTGTCGAGAGGGATGTAGAGAAGAAGCCAAAGGACGCCAAGGATGCAGAGGTCAAGCCGAAGAAGACGGCGAAGGAGCGAGTGCGGAAGACGGTGAAGGAAGCGGTGGGAGATTCACCTGCGCCTGCAAAGAACTCACCCGCACCCCATGCCACCTCCACCTCCACCGTGAAATCCTCCGCTGTCGCGCCTTCCAACCGCATCGCTCCTGCCGACGCCAGCAAAATTCGCACCAAGAAAGTCGCACCCGCCGCCGACGCTGCTTCGTCTTCCCGCGTCAAGCCCAAGATGGCCGCTCGCGATCTTCACAGGAATCGCCCCTCCAGGCCAACCAAACCCGTAATGCCTGCCAACACCAAACCGAAGAACCCATCGCCTCTTTCCGCCTCTCCGCCTGTCAACGCTAGCGACTTCGAGGACAACCACCCTGTGCATAAAGCTTTGTCTGGCGCTCCCTCTCCCGCGAAGAACTCGTCCGGCAATTCCGACCGCTCGCTAAAGCGCAAGGCGAATGACCTCGACAGCGATGTCCATAATCACAACCTCGCCGTCAAGAAGCCTCACGTTGATCGCGCTACTCCAACCCACACACCGACCAGCACCAATGGCCGACTCAACGGCAATACACCATCTAGCCATAACTCGTTGAAGCGCAGGTCCGATGAGTCCTCCACGTCCTCGACTCCCTCGTCCAAGATTCGGAAAGTCACCAGCATTGACACCTCGCTCGCGTCTTGTTATCCGCAAACCTCCCAGATCTCGCCGGGAGACTCGTCGTCGTCGCAAGTCTCCCCATCGCTACCTAGCCTCAGTTTCCGTCAGACTGTCGAGTTGAGCCAAAAGTTCCAGAAGTACTATAAAAAATATGAAAACTTGTACTGGCAGTTGACAGAGTCAGTGACACCGCCGACGGAGGCGCAACGAAATGATCTGCTCAAGATGCACAAGAAGCTCGAAGAGATGAAGCGGGAGATTAAGACTGGTGCGGGGCTGCATCGATGAACAACTACTACTCTATCACAACATTTATACCCTCCTTACGGCCGATATACAGCCCACGTGGCAAATTGCATTACCACCGGGTGTTGGAGGAGCCATTGGTTCCTTCGGGATTGTTTCACGTTTGTCGCATTGGGAATATGGTCTTTCTTTTCCTCCTTTTGCATACCAACGACTCTCCTTGGTCAGATTCTGCATATAAGATATGGAGTTTTGCTGTTTCCTTTTGTTTCCTTACCTCGTATCAAATCCTTAAGCGCTCCTATCGAGCTCACACATGTGTATGGACGATGATGATGCATAACGGACGGAAAAACAATGTGTAGTCCCATAACCAAGGATGCGGTTGAAGGTGGATAGGGTAGCAATAGCAAGACCTGGTACATTGCAACAATCTGTCATTTTCGGTGACGCATAAGCACTCTACCTTGGTACCATCCAACTCCACCCTCCCTACTGTTTTTCCTTATCCTTATCCACGGCGAACTTTGTCAAATCCGCCAAACTCACACCCTCCAACGCCCGCTCGTTTATGCTCGCCAACACCACCTTGGGCACCACCCGATCATCATCCCCCTTGCGTGCATCAAACGCCTCCCTCCACCGATTCACACACAAGCACCATTTGCAGCCGTCCGTCAAACCAACCTGCCTTAGATCATTTCCGCGTGAAGCCGAGAAATCGAGAAACTCATTGGTGACAATGCCCGCGATGGAGTGGTTCCCCGCGTCGGATTGGGGGGCTTCACAGTAGCCCGTGCGGAGAAAGGCGGTTAGAGGGCTGGTGCTGTGGAGGGCGAGCGGCCTGGAAAAGACTACATGCGTAGTCGAATCAGCACAGTTTCTGACAACATGTAACGGTAGACTATGCTCTGGTTTGATGGGGGCGAGCTCGGGGGCGGATGGATGTGGGGCACGGATGTGAGGAGTGCGCCAGGTACAGGACAGGAGACGGGATGAGATGAGGTAGGAACAGTGAGTGTGGTGCTGATGCCTCCGAGCGGATTCAGGCGCGCAACCCACGTGTGGGCATGCTATCGTGCATGCACCTCGAAAGTCACTCCTCCTTTTTTCCGCCCGTCGTCGAAAATGCGAAACGTTGACGCCGGACGTGTCATGGGCGGCGTTTCAGAAAGACAGTTGGTTGGGGGCGGCGTCAAGAGCGTAGGCCGCCGCATGATGCGATTTTCCCCATGCTTCGGCTTCGAGTCCGTTTCGAGAACGAATGCATACGCAGGGGGTTGCAAATGCTTGCCCGTGTTCCTGCATGGAACAAAAAACCAAGTCCGCATCTCTCTGCCAAGCTTACCGTTCCGTTCCATGGTACCCGTCCCTGTTTGTCCTATACCGGTATTGCGATTGCGTCTTTCGAACTTGATCTGCACGTCGTGGACTTGTGCGAAGCGTCTCCTGGCCGTGCTATTGAAGAGTGATTTGAGGAAGCGCATGGGGAATGTCGGCGACGAGATGGATGCGGGGCTATGGCGTCGTGTGTGATGGCGATGCTTTGACGAAGATCTAATCTAAGCGTGGAAATGACGTTGCGTGAGATGCGTAGGGCTGAATGACGTTACGCGATCATCGCGATGGTTGCAGGGATGCTCGTCGGTGCTTCGAAAATCAGGGGCGGCTCGCGCAGGGAGGGTAACCAGACGCGGGGGCGGTTGCATCATGTTCTTTCTTCTTTTCCGTTCCTGGGTTGTTTATTGAACAGTTCGTGTATTATGTATGCATGGCGCTTCACGGCTTTTTCGTCCTTACTTGAGCTCTTAAGGTTGGGTCCACTTTTGGGTGCCTAGGGCAATACAAGGTACGGGGTTGGGCAAGAACGCTGCATAGCTTCCATTGGCTGGTTAGAATCTGCAACCCTCCATGTCCGTATATGCTCCCGTGGAGCATGAGCACCTGAGCCTTGTGATTAAGAAGTACGAGGGGAGCTGTGTATGGGACGATTTGTGGGATAGCACTACCTGGAACATTTTTTTGGCTAATGTTCTTTTGGTCTATGACACACTGTAGGTAGCTCAATTGATGGTTTACAATACTTCCTGTGATACTCCTTCACGTATAGTGTCGAAGGCGGGGGGTCATTCGAACAAGATTAGATTCTTCCACAAGAGGAAATGGGAAGCAAACTAGAGACAGACAGACGTAGCAAAGTGAGTGAAAATGCTTCGCAGCTAAAGGACGTTGCCAGTCGAACCAGCATTGCCACTTCTATTTCAAGCACGGTCTTCCAGCACGCAGCATTCTGCCTGGAAGCATAATCAGAGAATGTCTTTAATCGCCCCATGCATATGACAAGGGATTTTGAAAGCCATTTGCATGTTTTGGCCGGATTTTGGGTCAACACATCGATGTACAGAGACCAAGATCGACAATGTGGGATGAAGATAGTAGGAACAATGTGTAGGTAGCAGTCAGCACTGCCACGGTGACCAGATACAATACCGACGGACTATGCACACCCAAACGCCGTCGCTATGCCAAACCCACCACCCTTGAACCCAGGGTAATCTTTTTCTATTTGACCAAACTCTTCACACCTCTAAATCCCCAGGCCGCCGTTCTACCCACCAGAACCATCGGTCCCACAACCCCAGCCCTCCTCAAACCCTCAATGCCTACCGCCTTCCCCTTTGCATGCAATAACGCAAACCGAAGTAGCACCTACTCAAATCATTAGCACGAGGCTCTCCTCGCCAAACGGTGGGAAATTCACCTCCAAACAAGTAATACAAATGCTGACGACGATGAGGAAGATGATAATCCACGTAATCCTCGTCATCTTCTTGTCAGAAATACTGTCGGAGAGAATCTCTCCAAGGTCTAGAAAGACGCGGCAGCGTTCGTTAAGGACCAGAATCCGGGGCTTGATTTCGAGGTATTCGCGGACGGCGGTGTAGAGAGGATGGAGAGTGGGTTCCGAATCCCAGAAGAAGTTGGGGGTGTCGAGCATGTTTGATGCTAAAAGGCGTTAATGGAACCGAGTCCGTGTAGGTGAAATGAGCGAGCGGGGTATGGAAAGGGCGGTAGGAGACAGGAGACTTACAAAGGTTGACGTCAACTCGGCTGGTAAAGAGTTGTCCTATCATCTTGACCACGTCCGTCCTCGCCATGCCTAATTTGCCCGTCAATGCTAGTCTCTTCGGGACATTCTGTGCCTGCAACATGGTCCTTGCCATGCCCTCCTCGAAAAGAGACAGCTTCGTGCTCTGCGCAATGGCATGGCTCATCGCCAGCTTAATCATGTGATCGCCGCTCTTCAAGGTGATCATATCGTTGTACACCCTCGGCCGAGGAATGTCAGGACTATACTCAAAATGAAACTCCTCCGTCTCGAAGTCGGCCTCATTGAGCGGACGCGTGGCCAGTACGATATTAGTCGACGACGTACTGAAGGTCAGGTCGGCCAGAATATCCTTCTCCTGCTTCTCAGTGAAGTTCCAGAAAACGACGACGCCGTAGGAGAAGATGAACATTTCGCCAAAGGTGAGCGCATTGGGTGGAACACGCGAGGCCATGACATCTAACATGTTGAGGGAAGGGGAGTGTAACTCGAGATGACGAGGCGGACTCCGCGCTGGGCTCTCCTCGTCGCCGTGACGAACACTGTACTCCTCGGCGTCCTCAAAATAGCCCTCGCCATGTTCTCGCCGCTCGTTACGTTCGATTTCTTCGTCGAGCACCGTCTTCCCGCCTGGACTCTTCAGCGCAGGACTGCTCCGCACGCGGTACCCGTCGCTGCCAGGGAGCAGCGGCAGATGGTAGACGCAGTACAAACAGTCATCGTAGAGCTTGGTGCGCACATGATGCTGCGTCTTGACAAACTCGGCCGTACTCTTCATCTTGTAGGCCTGCGCGGTGCAATATGCCGTGACTCTGGAGAGCTTCTCCGCTCTGCGCGCTTTGGGCAACCTCTCGGCATAACTCTTGTCCTTGGGCCCGCCCTTTGTCGTCCGTCTCGCCAGGTGCTCATCCGTGGGCGGCCCTTCGTCCTCTTCTTCAAAGTCACCCTTCTCGTCCACGTCTTCGCCGGCCTGGGTGTCGGGCAGCAGCACCAGCTTCTCGCTCAGCTTACTCGTGCGCGCGGGTATGTGCGCAGGAATCAGACGGCCGGAGAGCTTGGGGTCGAGCGGATGGCGGCCGCTGGGCGTGCGCGTGTGCATCATGGGGCGATGGCCGGGCGGGCCGCGGCGCTGCTGCGAGGGGATGTCCGAGGCGTACTGCAGGATGTTGTCGACCGAGATGAGCTGGCGCGGGTTGCGGGCAGCGATCGGGCCCGTATTCTGGCGCTGCAGGGGACGCGGCGGTGCGTCTCGCGTGTCGGTGATGAGCACCGTTGGGTTCCTCTTGCTCTTCGCCGCGGGGGGTGCCGCCATGGTGCCCTGGAGCTTGAACGAATCCAGCGTTGCGGGCGGCCGGCGATGCGCAGCAATGCTCAGTAGCAGTCAGTCGTTGGATATGCGTGCGGTCGCCTGCACGAACGGCTGCGGCAGTTGTGTCGTGGGCCCGGCATCAATTGATGTGAAGGGAAAAGCTCACGGTTCACGGTTGGGTGCCCAGTGCCCAGTGCTCGACGTTGGCACGTCATTCACAGGAGCTGGGCCGCCCTGCACATACAGAATTGCTATCCTTCAATGCGCATTCTTCATAGAACCGTCGAAGACGTCAAACATGCAGGCAGAATTTGATTATTTCCTCGGATGCGGTCAAGCCGCCTGGTAGACACCATTCCTGCCAAAACACCACGCTGAAGACAAACTCGCTGCATCCACGGGTCCCACTCCCGACACCAGAAACTGGCCAGGTGTGGCACTCGCTCTTCTCCAACCAATCCAGATGGTATCAAAAGGAAAAAAGCCACGCTTCCCATTATTACTGCTGCCATAGAATTACAAAAAGTGCAGAAGAAAGAAAACATGGGGCAAGGAGCTTAAGAAGCAAGTGTCAAGGGCGAGTGCCTCATAGCCGCTTACCTGGAACAAAGATGAACAAGCAGCACACGGCTGTGTCCACCACCAAGAACAGCCCCAGCAGCGTGGCCGATCGTGCATTGAGCGTCTTCCTGACAAACGGCTCCCGTATCCGGTTGAAGTCCATGAGCGTATATTCGCTGTAACCGATCAAAGCCAGGATCGGGTCGAGCATGTACTGGTGTGTGAATATGAAATAGAGGGCCACCGTAAAAGGTAGGATAATCTGTGCGCATCAGCAACGTCTTGGAGAAGCATGGCTTGAGATGTATACCCAGCATCGAGTCGCTCTCGACTTGTCTAGGAAGATCAGGATGAATGCTGTCCACACAGCGCCGAAGAAGCTAATCAGACCGATGATAAGTCGGATCATCATGCTCTGCGGAACCAAGTTGCCAAGTCCTTTGCTCTGTAAGAACCCTGGGAAGGCGTCCCGCTCCATGGCCTGAAATACGTAGTCCTTAGCAGCGTCGAATAGCTCAGGATCGCTGCGCTGGTCGGGTCCTTCGATAGCCTCTTGGACCTCGTGCAGGATGCTCTGCGGAATGATGATCTCCCGTTCCGAGCCGGGGAGAAGATATGTGTACAGGATCTTCTCGGCGGAGGCCCGCAGGTCCTCTCGTCTCGGCTGGTTGTCGACAGCAGAATTCTGACCGGGCGAAGTGTCGTTGGGTGAGTCGGTATGCAATGTCATGAAACTCGGACGGCCCGGGACCTCGGGACTGGTATTGCTCCCCTGGCTGTTCTGGGGCGAGTGGTTGCGGCTTCCGTGGTCCGACCGCAGGAAAGCAGACAGTCGCTGATCCGACACATTGCCCTTCTCGCCAGAAGGCCCCTCCCCAGCATTATCTAGGATAAATGACGATCTCTTGCTGTTCTTCTCCATCTCCGGTGTATCCTCGATTACTGAGCGATGTAGCCTACGCACATACAGACGGCATAGCTGAAGATGCTGGGACACGTCGAGCCTAGTCCAAGGTCAGTAAAGGTTTCATTCGGATGCATGTCGAGGTAGCGCACCAAAAGTCCAAATAGTCCACCGAACGCTGCTGATCGCGCATGAAGATGTAGAAGGAGAAGAGGTCGAGCGGCGCGACCGTCCTGCGACTGAGCACCTCGAACAGGTTCGGAAAGCGGTTGCGGTTGAGCTCTACCGGCAGCGGTGAGTCCGACATGGCAGCGGTGAGTCCGACGTTTTATCGCGTTGCTGACGTAGCTCAGAAGCGTTCGAAGCCGTGAGGGGCCCCCGCAGCGCAATGCGGACAGGTCGGTTCTGGTGAGCACGTGCGACACGCCTTTGCGCAGCGCTGGTGTGGTGGGTGCGAGTGAGCCACGGAAGGGTGGAGAGGGTCGGTGGGCAAGTCGGGGGCACGGCCGAGGTGGTGCGGTAAGCCTGACGGTGCAATGGAGGTGGGAGAGCGAGGTGAAGTCGGGAAATTAGTCGCGAAGTCGCAATCCGTTTCTTGGCGCGAGTGGGTGGGCACAAACAGTGTGAGCGCGCAGGCGCAATCGGTCAAAGGGCTCGAAAAGGCAGTGCGTGAACAGCTGGCGCGATGCAATCCAAAGATTCCAAACGTCGCAAAATGGGGAGTCAATTCCTAGAGGGATTGTGCAGCGGTGATTTGGTGATGTCGCCGCCACCTGAAACCCGTAGTACTTCACCCGGACGCGACGCGTCCACGTGATGCCACTACAGCTGGAGCCCTGAGCCCTGGAGTGCATATGTTCAAGTCTGCATCCATCCACTGGTTGTACACAGAGTATGTATTCGGAGTACCTTTCGGTCTACCAGAAGCTCTAGGCGTTATCGCAGAGTGTCCTGAATCAGGATGGTTTTGACGGTTCCTTTTGACGGCTGTCCATTCTGATCAGCTGCACTACGCCGCCAGGCAACAGTTTAAATACACCCCACTCAAGGAATAAGCGCACTGCCTTTGATTCCTACATATATAGGCCGGAAAATCTTTGTTGCCAACACCATCGTCTCCCATCCAAGGTCAAATCATTCGCTATGGCTTCCACTAAGAATCTCGGGCTGCCTGAGGGCTTCCTCGACGGCCCGGCTCCAAATCTCACCAAGTCCGTCATCGATTTCAGGAAAGAGGGAATACCTCAATATGACGGTTACTGGGCCGTTGTCCTTGATGGTGTACTGTCCGCCGAGGAATGTGAGATGCTGATAAAGGCCGCCGAAGTGACCACTAGTGGCGAATGGGAAAGGGTGAGCAATGCGCAGACCTCACTGCAGGACAAGTACTCATGTCCCAGGCAATGGTGAACATTGGTGGAGGCTTTCAGGCACTGTACGAGGATACACGCAAATGCGGACGCATCATCTGGGACGACCGCGATATTGTGGCAAAGATATGGGCAAGAATTGAGGCCGCTGTTCTTGACATTCACCGACTGCAAAACTGGGCGAGCGTCACTGGATATGGTCCAACGAAGCGAAATGAAACGTGGAAGATGAGTCGTTTGAATGAAAGGATGAGGTTTCTCAAATACGTGGGAGGAGAGTATTTCAAAGGTATGCAGACTGCACGCCTTCGGACACTGCTAACTACCTAGCCCACAATGACGGCTGCTACGAAACGCCTGACGGTAAAGAGCGCTCATACTTTACCTTCCATCTCTATCTCAACGACGCCGCAGCACAACTCAAAGGAGGCGCAACCACATTCTACGACCAGTACATGATAGGGCGGATGGATGTAGCCCCTAAAAGCGGTCGCGTCCTGATGTTCCAACATCGCAACCTCCTCCACGCTGGAGACGATGTGGTGCAGGGCACCAAGTATACCATGAGGACCGATATCATGTACATGAAGGAGGAGTGAGCACTTGCGGGGCAGCATTGAGTTCGTGGGGCGTCGGAAATAGAAGACATATCCACCGACCAAGGGTCGAGTATCGCATCGGTCAGCAAGCATTTTCGTGAGCAACGATTAGTAGTATTCTTGAACTTAGGGAGTAGGGATTAGTCAAACGTACCTCAGAAAAGAAAAATGAACGGCCTGCCTCGCCAGAGTAATCAGAATCGAATGATACCCTCCCTCTTTCGCCGAAGCTACTCGAAGTCAAGCACGCCACGTATTGTACTATGATGTCGCTCCGCAGAGCACACAATCTTCGCACCGACTCCCATAGGGACACCAGTTGACGCTGACGCGCTTCCTGGGCCCTGAGTTTTCTGATGCCGAATGCAGACGTGAGTCACGCCAGGCCCTTACGGGCAGTCGTGCCAGTGCTCGCGTGGCGAGATGGCAGAAGAGGTGAAGATTACTCCGAATTTCTCATTTGCAGGGGAAGAGCGCACGGAACAAGTCCCGGCGTCTGTGTGTGAGCAAAGAAACGCAGCGTTGGAGAGGCAGGCCGTTGAGAGGGAAAAGTTGGTGGCCGCGGGGAGCTGTGGGGTTTTGTAGCTCGCGTATGCGCTAGGCGAAATATTTATCCGGGCCGCCCCGAGCAGAGACCTCTAGCTTCCCTCCCTTCACGCTCTACCTTTCACCGCGACTTCGCTCGCCGCCAGACCGGAAGCAAACGGAACTATTCAAGCTTATGGCCCACCGAAAAGACAGCGTGACGAGCTTAAGATTACTGGGGATGCAAGGGTATCAAGCCATTGTTGAAAATCACGTCATTACTGACGTGCATATCCAGGAGTGCATAGGTATCCAACGCCCATCAAAGACATCATTTTACTCTAACCCATATCCGCCTCGAGCCTCGCAGACCGACATGTCTCAAAATTAGCAACACCAAGGAATGCCGACGGCGCGCCTACTGTGCCACAGTAGAATGATCCTTCAAACCCTTCCTCTCACAGTCTTGTCAAGGTCTAGCGTCGCAGTCCACTTACTCTTCCTATTTCCCCGTCCATTCCCGAGGTCACGAAATACTGCCTCATTTGGTACTGGTTCGTGCACGTAAGCTCATAGCTCCGAGCGATGTGCTACGCCACGCCCACGCGCATTGTGTACTCCTGCCCGAGCTGACGCCCAAGGGAGTAGGTAGCAGAGCGGGGATGCAGTCGGGTGGCGTGAATTTTGTCTAGTGATTCCTTCGTGTGAAGTGTCAAGTGGCGAATGTTGTGGGTCGATGAACCTGGGAACAATCGAGATCATAGGAACGGTATGAGAGCGATGTCCGGGTCGCCTCATAGGTTTTATAAAGATCATTGTGGAGTGTAGCTGCTGCCGAGCTTTGTCATATCTCGCCTTAGCTGCTCCAGTCTCGTTGCGAGCAGCCTGTCGGAGTAATAATCTGAACGTGGACACATACTTTAGATCCCCTCAATCGAGTATATCGATGCGTGATGTTGCTGGGGATGGTTATTGAGGCCAACATGTTTCAAGCCAACCCGGTAGCTGGTCTCGAAATGTCCGTTGCAACGCTGGAAATGATCGATGTTATCGAGATGTCGAACGACACAGTGATATCTAATTCCGTCCTAGATTTTGCATGACACAACCTCTGCTATCGCTTTGATGTGAAATCTCTCTTATCATGTCGCTTCGACTGCCAATCCGTATTGCCATTGTTCATGAACCATTAGCTGCACCGTTTAAGCACTTTTCGGTATAACTCTCCTCTACAAACATCGTCTCTACAAGCAACTTATTTCTTCGCCTCTGCGGCGCAAATGCGCACCCGTGGACAATTCTATATCACCTGACAACATGGATGATGTGCGGCAAAGCTGTTGCGTCGGAGCCATACGAAGAATTAGTTAATCTACACTACCAAGGAAACTATCATCTCCAAGGAATGTGGCGGAAAGATAAACAGAAGCTATGGACAGTGTTGGAAGTAGCCGTGTGCGTAAACGATGCAACTTATATTCAAGTTTGGGGCGGGAAATGCGGATACTCCAGGTGGACATACCCGTGAAGATAATTATGTGATATGTAGGAAATGTTCGTCTTAGGATGCTACGGGTCCGTCCTTGTCACGCGAGAATTTGTCCACAATATCCTTCGCAAACGTCGCGAAGTCCCTCCCCTCGTCCACCATCTCCCACAAATTCGGCTGAGTAAACACCGCCAGCGTATTCCTCGCCACCTTTCCGCCAGTGCCCTTCTCCGCACCCCTCACAAAATGCGGAACTGCCTTGAACCTACCCTGTGTAATGACCTCGAGCGCCTGACCAGTTTGAAAAGCTAGACAGTCCCGCGGAATGGAGACTTTGGTGATGACGCCAGTGCGCGAATGGATATACAGGCCGGCCTTGGGATCTGGGGAGCGCTCCAACTCCTTGAGTGGAATGAAAGATGAGCCTATCTGCGGAGGATGCGCGGCCTCGTCGACGAACATGGCGGACGTCAGGCCAGTGAGGCATCCGTGGTCGACATGGGTAGCACACCAGTCGTCTTCGTCAGTGGAGGCATCGTTGGTTCCAGCTTGCGACGGTGGGGCAGGGAAGTAATGAAGTAGGCGGGCTTTTGTCGACACGCTAGTCTTGACCACATGTTCGAGGTAACCTTTCCTGTAGCCTTCGATATTAGCTTCGGCATATTTGTCGCAGGCTCGTGCTACCAGGGCGGCGATGTCGATGATTAGGGTGCATAGCTCGCGGAAGGTGGCTTCGAAGTCGGGAAGTAACTCTCGAGCAGGCCATACGTTGGGTGCTGTGTATTCTGGAAGAGAGGGGTATTTGTCGGCCACGGCTTGCTGTTGGTCTTCAAAGGCCGGAGAGCAATTGACGTAGTATGAGCCCTTGAGCGTGTCGTAGCGTCCATCTTGGAGCGTCTCTTTTCCGCACGACCACCCAACCAACCACTTTGCGGCCGGTGATTCAAGTGTGTCTGTTCGAAGGAATCAGCTGACGTGCAAGATGCCCCCAGGTGCCAGAGGACGCGCGATCAGCAATGTGCTATGCTTACTTAATTCATGCTGTGGCAGGCTGGCGAGTGCGGAGGAATAGGACAGGAGTCGATGCCGAAGGTCATGGAACTTGGCAGGGAGGTCTTTCACAACAATAATCCCAAGCGATGAGGGGCCAAAGGCCTCTTCCAGCAAGGAAAGGTCGACGCCACCTGCGGGACGTTAGAAGCGTGGGGTGAATCCAAGATGGCGTACACCAACCCTTGCTCAGCTCTTCCAGGCCTACGGTTACTGCGCGTTGTTGAAGTGTGGGTTCTGCCATGGTCAGTATACACAAGAAGTGCAAAGCAGAAGCAATGGCACTTTACATACTGTGACAATAAGGTGGAGCCTCGGAAGGCACGCGCACCTGCCCGATGCAGCTAACCCAATAGATTCTGCCACCGGTTTCCGCCGGCGCTGCCCGCATTGCATGACACCGCCGACCCACCACCACCACCATCACCACCAGTGACCACCACGACGCATGCCTCACCCGCCATGGTCAAGCCGCTGAGCTTCAAGGGCGACAAGAAGCAGAAGAAACGAAAGCGCGCCGCCGACGATGGCGACGCAGATGCGCCCGTCTCCAAGGCACTGACAACGACCAGCGCAGACGCAGGCGCAGACGCCGACGCTGCCGCCGCCGACGACTCGTGGGTGCACGCCGACGCGCCCGGCGACGTGTCCGGGCCCACGATTGTGCTCCTGCCCACGGAGCCGGCGACCTGTCTTGCGTGCGACGCGAACGGCAAGGTTTTCTGCAGCGAAATCGAGAACTGTGTCGACGGTGACCCGGCCACGGCAGAGCCGCACGACGTCAGGCAGGTGTGGGTTGCCACGCGGGTTGCGGGCACCGAGGGCCTCAGTCTCAAGGGGCATCATGGCCGGTGCGTACGAGCCTCGCGTGTGGACATGCATCGTTGCTGACAGGTCCCAGCTACCTCAGCTGCGACAAGTACGGCGTGCTCGCCGCGACATCAACCGCCATATCGCCTACCGAATCCTTCGTCGTCGTGCCTGTACCCGACAATCCGGCCACGTTCGGCCTGCAGACTGCGCGGGACACTTTTCTCACCATCGACGATTCGAAAGCCAGCGGGCCAGACGTGCGTGGCGACGCGGAGAGCATCTCGTTCAATACCACGTTCCGGATACGCATGCAAGCGCGCTTCAAGCCTCGCCACAAGGTCGCAAAGGAAGAAAAGGCCAGGGAGAAGATCAGCAAGAAGGAGCTAGAAGACATCATTGGACGAAAGCTCCAAGACGAGGAAGTGCGGCGGCTGAAGAAGGCCAAGCGGGAAGGCAACTTTCATGAGATTGCGCTCGATTTCAAGGTCAAGACTAGCCATGACAAATATGCTTGAGCCTATCTGAAGCGCTCTCCTTACTTTCGGCACTTCCAAGCGACCTTGCTCTTCCAGACAATCCCTCGTCTCCTTGCCGTACGGTCTATTCGACTATACTTTTCTATTTGAGCCCTGCCCCAGACGGCTTCCTTGCCCTTGCCACGTCCGTTCGCAGGCCTTCATTTTCCCCTTGCTACGGACCGCATTTCTGGTAGCCACCAGCGCTAAACAGTGTTGAAATCCTGAAGTGGAGCGGACAGGTTGCGGCTACATGCGCTACTAACAAAGGCGCGGTTCTACGTTCATGCAAACACAGCAGACGTGCACGTAACCGAACAAAAACGCTTCATCAGTCGCCACGCCCCCACGCCAATGGTACTGAAACATCGGCTCCTTTGTTTTTTTTTGGCAGTACATTTGCCAGTCTATTGTGGCAAGACTCGTCAAGCAGGGCAAAGATATGCGGTTCCTCGACTGCACGGTAGACAGGATTCAGGCCGCACGGTCCGCCCGACGAAGTCCGATGAATGCTAATAGGTAGGACTGCGGAGAAACTTGACGGTAGATACCGTCTACCGATGCGGGTGAGCTAACTTCCAAGGTTGCCGTTGTGCCACATGTGCTGAACGATTGGTGTAGTGCAAGAGGGTCGGTGCTTAGGAGGGAGTAGTGGCTAGCTTACGTCAAAGGGAAACCGAGGTGTAGCAAGTCATTTTAGTTCTTTCCGCAAAGTACTAGACTACAAGTACATGATCGCTTGCATTCTTCCTACTGCGGATAGTTGCATTTCGCGACCGAGGCCTACGCCGTACGGTATGTGCCGTTGTCGATTGGCATTAGCGATGGAAGCGCCCGCTTAATCGACGTTGGCGCCTTGAATCATGAGAGCTTTATGACTATCTTGCAACTATTTACTTAGACGCTCTAGGCGCGGCGTGGCCATGGGTTGCAAGGTGGCGTGGGTCGTCAAGGTGCGAACATGGCCCCATCGACCCCAAGAGCATGTAGACGTTGCTCAACCAGGACTACCGGACCACCCGCACTCTCGTATCGGTTGAAAC
This sequence comes from Laburnicola sp. JP-R-44, assembly GCA_009805535.1. Classification (NCBI taxonomy): domain Eukaryota; kingdom Fungi; phylum Ascomycota; class Dothideomycetes; order Pleosporales; family Didymosphaeriaceae; genus Laburnicola; species Laburnicola sp. JP-R-44. Next base: position 1,147,552 of record SELF01000010.1, read on the forward strand.
ATTGGGCGGCTTCCCCGCTACCTAGCCACCTACTCGGAGAAAAAACCTACCATGTTTTCCAAGATGCAGGCATGCCACGATGCGACTGGTGGGTAGACCCGCAGAATGCGAGGCATACTCCAAGGGCCCCGCCTTAACTGCACTTCTCGTTCAGCCTTGTCGTAGGTAGTATTGAGGGACCTCTTTGTAAGCTCCACAACCAAAAATAGTCGTGTGAGAAGATCGACAACGAAAAATGCGACTTTGACCAACTAGTAGGATGAGTAAGGTGCCGACAAACTTTAATAATATACGCGAGCGTTATGGTAAGGGTAGCTGGTACTCGGCCCCTTGCGGTCTTCGATTTTTCTCCGAAAGGCCATTTTCGGAGAAAAACCGAAGGGGGCCAAGTAAGACTCACAAAATGGGCTGCGCCCCCAACGGCTCCGCCACCACTACATAATGTTCAACGAGCAGACCACGCTTAAGCATCGCACACAATCGGATGGGTTACTTTGGTCAGAGCCTGCCTTGGAATGAAGGGACAAGACAGTCATCACTTGAGCTGGAGGAGGTCGAACGTCTTTTACTACTAACACAGCTACTGTTGGAAAGGTTTGTTTGGTCATCAACTCTGGTTAGGAAGGCGAGTAGAGATGCGTGCAATTTAATGGCTTCTTAGCAAGTGTTTCAGATGGGCGGTGAGGGCCCGTGATGATGGCGTGAAATGTGCGCAAATAAGTTAGTTTCCGGTAGGATTTTCGGATCAGGCTGATGATACAAAGATATTCCACTCGCACGAGAAGCCCCACTCCAGATTTAGGATGATTTGCAAACTAGCAAGTGATGCGAGCGCGATGGAACCGTTCGTATACAACGCTCTTGCTCGACAGAAAAATCGCTTCCGGCGCCAACCGATGGGGTGCAGCACTGCCATAGAAATCAATAATTACGCCGGACACAGGATTGGTTGAAGGTGCGCCCACTGTAAGCTTATGCCAAAACTCCGACGCAGACAGACTCGACACCTTCTCGAAGAATAATGTATGAACCGAACAGGGTAAGCGTATCGGAGATGGCTAAGAAGGATGGAAAATTCCTCGTCGGGATTTCGCGCAAGCTTCCCAGATAGGTAGCTCCTAGGATGAATGCGACCAGTTCGTCGCTCTGCCGTGATCATCAGTCGAGGGAACCATGAACCAGTGGTCAGGGTAGCTGTCGAGTACGTGCTGCAAGCACTCCATCTTACAAATCCAGTCAAAGGATCAATTATTCTCACTCCATGCTTGGCTACCAATGTCCGCTGGTGTCTTGCGTACGAAGGGAACAAAGTGCAAGTGTGGTTGCTGGACAGTGCCGGTACCAGTGAAAAGCCGTGAGGTGTCAGAGACGGGACGCAGCCAAGGAGCAAGTCGAGGTGGCATAAGGCTGTAAGGTTGTGGCGGAGGCGTACGACTGTCTGCTGTCTGAAGAGGTACAGTATCTGGGAGCGATTGTGAGGTGGTACCGACAGGAATGGGGCGTGGAGCAAGTTGCAGGTACACGAAGCGTGGTAGGCCCGACTCTCCCGCGCCCGTGGTCCTCGGAAGAAAGACCGTTGAAACGCACGGTTCAGACCTTCCTTTCTGCGCCTCGTGTATTGTGATGTGAATAGATTTGATTAGTCGCAGTAGCGCGTCGGCTGCGGTAACCACACCGGGGTTAGCACTGTGGACAGCCTCGTCGACACTCGACACTACTAACCGCCGGACTACGGCAGCATGGCGTGCCATTCTTCCGCTTCCTGCGCGCCTGCGAACATGCAGGATGCAGGATGGAGGCCGGGGAGAGGTTGCAACTTGCAAAAGGTGCAGAGTGGCAAAGGGCGTGCGAGATGCTTGGCCCTGATGCTGAGCTCTCGTGAGGTGAGAGGGCCGTTTACCCGTTCTAGTACGAGACACGCAGACACACATCACGACACTGCACATCCCGCCCGGGCGAGTGGGGGCGGCGACGAGCCTTGTTTGCTTCGCGGGTACAGGCTGCCGGAAGGAGCGTGGAAGAGGGCACAGGAAAAGAGCAGACGAAGAAAAAGAGAGGGGAGGCGCCGGCATGATTGGCTAAGCTGACATGGAGCCTTGCACCAGCGTGTGCTCCGCCTCTCGATGCGGGTACGGTCCAAAAATACCACCGAAAGAAGACGACGAGATGGTGGAGATGGACCCCTCCTCTCAGGCTCTCACCTCACTTCAGACGCGCGCAGGTGCCACGCGTGCCAGGCTCGCTAACGTCTCACGATATGCATTCTTTGCCTGGGGGAATCACTGGGCCAGGTACCCGTCCGTGGTCTGTGGCCTGTGCCGGGGTCGTGTCGCCCGTTCCTGAAAGTTGAGGCACGCCTGGGAGAGCGGCGAGCGTTGCGCTCGCGCGGGCCAGTGCAGTGAGGTTCGGGGATTTATGGCGGGAACCAAGAGTTTACCCACCAGCACTGACGATGAGCAGGACTCAGGAACGAGCAGGGAGCAGGGAGCAGGGAGCAGCCAGAGGGCTGGTCAGTGGCGGGGGCCGTGTTCCATGTACACGCACCGAAGCGGCCTAGCCCATGAGATCTCACGATACGTTCATGGAGTTTTGGCTCGGCAGCAGGGTGGGTGGGCATCGAGGCAGTGGGCGCTGCTGTCGTCGAGGCAAGGCGTCATGTAGGTAACTACACGATGGCTAAAATTGGACAGACTGAGATTTTGTATGCTGGCGCTTGCCCTCGTTAGCCTCGCCATCCATCTCTCCATCTACCGCTATCCGCCATTCTACCATGACGAGCCCAGTGGAAGCGGATGGATGGTGCATCGGCAGGCTCTAGAAGCCATGGTCTCAGACACATGGCAGTTCTAGAAGGAAGAAGGGTGTCACAACGGTGGGAAGAGCGATGAACAGGAGCAGATGTCGTGCAGCCTCGTCTTCGCGCACTTTGCGAACCCCAGCGCCAAAGGATTGCGCCGTCAGCATCACCACCGGCCAGCGTCCACTTGTATCGGCCCTACGCTACGCCCAGCTGCCCAAACCGGCAAAACGTGGGGCCCAGCATGCATGCGCCGCAAGGGCCAGAGAACACACTTGCAGGCGGGGATGCACGGCCATGGCCCGTTTTGGCTCCCTGGCCTTCACGCCTGGGGGTGTTACCGCGCAACGTGCGCGCAAGGGCAGGGTGTCGACGCACATGGGTTGACAGGCCCCAGCCTGACCAGACTGATGGCTGCTTCGATCCCACAGTCGCTCCATACATAAGGTCCCTCGACCTCAGCAGCCTGACAAGAGCTTCACGACAGGCTCCCTCATCCGTCACCACTCCCAGTCTCTTGATCGCCGCTGCTCGTCTCCCAAGATCGTCAGCCACTCGTCCCATATCGTCCACACAATGACATCTACCATGGACTTCAACCAACACACCCCGGAATGGCAGCCTCCGCTAACCCCTAACCAACCCATCCCACCCACTTCCACCCCTCGCCCGGCAACCACAGCACCCAAGTCTGCCAATGACCGGAGACCAAAGCTGCGTGCTTCATGCGATGCCTGTGCAGCCTCCAAGGTCAAGTGCAGCAAAGAGCACCCCCTCTGCGCTCGCTGCAGGGCCAACGGCTCACAGTGCGTCTATGGCGTGTCGAGGAAGCATGGCAAGCCAGGCCGCACGCGAAAGAGGAATCCGGATGGCACTCCCTTCATCAAGGCTTCCAAGCAGCGGCCCTCGCCAGACGGCAGCGAGTTCACCAAGTTCAGGGTCCGCCCTGAACCCATCGTCTTGTCGCGCGAAGCCACCCCATCGTCCAACTGGTCGCCCACACCCAGCTGGCCCGCCACGCCAGAGTTCGAGTTTGAGATGACGCCAGAACCCTTCTACCTGGAGCCGTCAGCTGACTTCAACTACATGGGGGACATGTCAGCTTACCTGCCCCTGCAGCCCGAGTTCGAAGCTTTTCAACCTATACAGCCTGAACTCACCTTCATCGACCCCTTCGCGCGGAAGCAGTCGGTCAAGCTCGATCTCCCGGATATCCAGGCCATCAGGGACTTTGCTGGTGTCGACACGGTCGCTCCCGTCGACTACTCGTTTGGCGGTAGCATGCCAGTAGGCACCGGCTTCCAGGCTCCCTCTTCCAACATCAATTCCCCCCGTAGCACCACTCCTCCTTCTAGCACCACTTCCACGCACAGCCCCAGAAGCACCCCCTCGTACAGTCAAAACCCGCTCCGCGTCAGTATTTCCATGCCTTCGCAGCACTGCTGCTACACGCTCGCCTACTCGACGCTCGAGAGCCTGCGCATCATCAACCCGCAGAATTCGACCGACGTCGAGCTCAAGACCCTCGACTCGGTACTTTCCATCACCAAGGAGGCGGTTGCAAATGTGCTCCAGCTCCTCAACTGCCCTTGCTCTTCTGACCCACACCTAGCCATGCTCTACTCGAGCATCACGTCCAAAATCTTGACCTGGTATCAAATTGCCGCGGGTTTCAAGCCCACGCAGCCGCCCTCGAGCCCGCCCTCGCTCAGCGGTGCCTCGTCGCCCTCTTCCTCGTCGACCTTCTCGTCCCCACTCCAGACGCCCTCGGCGGAGAACACGACGTTCAACATCGCGGTTCAGCCCATCACAATCGGGCTCTTTGAATTCGACGAGGAGATGCAGCAAACACTGCGACGGCAGGTGGTCCTCCGCGAGCTGCGCAAGTGTGGCACGCTCGTCGAGGCGTTAACGAACTGGGGCAATGCGTCCAAGACTCAACAGGCCGAATACCTGTACGATGTGCTCGGCGCGTGGCTCAAGACAGAGCTCTGCAAGACGCTGAGTGAGGTGGAGCGCGAGCAGATGGTTTAAAAGACTGCGGCGCTCCAGTAGATGGCTGAAGGAGCGCGACCAAGGAAGCTAGCTCGAAGGGCTTGGCTGTTGGTTCTTCTATTGTGAGCGACGCATTTTTGCATTGCATTTGCATTGGGCTGCGTTGCATCTTGCTTTTATCTTTGATATCCCTTTCATTATTTTGTACAGGTGGCATCTGTGTTGTTGCTGGGTATAGCGACGGCGCTTCTGCTCGCTCTGGCGCTTTCGCTCGCTTTTCCGAAGAGTTGGATTGCATGAACAAGGGCGTTTTGTCTTATGAAAAGTCGCGATCTTGCGCCTGCCCTCTTTCGAGGGCACGTAAATAGCTGTAGATATGTAAAATACAAAGTGTATATAGCACGTTCTCGCCTCCGTGCCCCCGTGCTCGTGTCCACCTGTCTCGATTACCCGGCCTCACCTCGCTCGGGAGGAACAGGAACACGGAGGCGGGTGCTGCCTATGGAAGCTGTTGGCCATGACCAACCCGCCACCAAGCACTGCAACAATTCGTGAGGCCTTCAAAAAGTTGGGGTATGTGGCGTTAAATTACCTACCTACGGTAGAACGACAAAGGCTTTCTTTCATCTCGAATGATATTATATAAAAAAGTAGAGCTCTTTTGGTTAGAGTATAGTTACGATTTATATTACCTATCCTAGGGTAGCACATAGTACTTAGCCTTTTGTCCCGTGGATCTTGTAAAGGCCTCACGAAGTATCGCGCAACCTGGTGCCGCAGGCCCCAACCATTGTCAGCAATCTCCATAGCCACCAAGGCGATCGACTTCTTCCTGTCGCCTTCCGTCGCCTTTGTCGACTGTGTCTCCACCGCAAGCATCCAAGTCATCACCAAGCTTGTGAGCGGTTCGCGAAACGGGCGGAGTAGGTGCCGAATCAACCGCCACCCTCGGAAAAGCTATGTGATCACGCAACAAGTTCACAAGCATCTACATTCTTTTTCAGTTAAACTTCGGGCGAAGTCACGGTAAAGTTCACATGAACCCTCAACATAAGGAGAGTCTAAGATCAGATAAAATCGAATAATGCGCTATGCTGTGCTAAGCTAAATCACCTCCACGTCCATTTTCCAACCTCCCATCACACCGAATATTGGACAATTTAAAACATTACAAAATACTAGTCTAAGTAGGATTCGTGGCATTGCGGTTTTGCAAACGCAAGAAATGCACGCGAGATGCTGGTTGATTAAGGAAAGTCGTGCGAGAAATGGACGAGGTGCTGTATACCTCTGCGGGCATTCAAGGATGCCATGTATAAACGTCTAATAATGGGGATATGCGACATAGCCGGTGGGCTTCGGGCTGGGGGTTGGGTAGCCAGGCGTGCTAGAGGAGGAAGGCTCGGGTCCAACGACGTAACCGCTCGACGAAGCAGGCGTGCTATAGGAAGGCTCGGGTCCAACAACGTAACCGCTCGACGAAGCCGTAGGTCCTACGTGGTAAGAGCTGGACTCGTGCGTTGGGTACGGGACGTAGCCGGTGCCGCTGGGTACGCTGTACGAAGGCTTACCGATCGGCGGCTTAGGACCAGGGGTGTAAATTGAAGTCGGCTCAGAGGGAGGGGGGGTGTGGTAGCCGGGACCGCTGGGAGGTGTTACAGTAACAGTGAAGGTTGTCTTGCTGCCATGCTCGGTTATTGTATAGGTCTTAGTCTCACAGTTCTTGCAGGCCTCAGCTGGGACGTAGATGGTGACGGTGGAGGGGGCCGGGCATTCAGGAGCGCCATAGGTGACAACCGGAGGCTGGGGGTGAGGAGTGACCGAAGGGTAAGTGATATGGGTGGTCGTGTAGACGGTCGGATAGTACGAGGGCGTGAGGTAGGTAGAGTAGTAGGTCGAATAGCCGTCGTATCCTACCGGCGAAGAGACAGGGACCCAGGAATACGTCGTAGTGGTGATGGTCTGAGTCTCGGTGACTGGGGTCTCCGGAGTGTAAGGGGTGGGAGCGGGAGTTGGCTTGTGGTGGCATCCGCCCTTGCAGGAGGTGATGGTGATGGTACTGGTCGTCAAAGTAGTGATGACCTCAGTGCCATACGTCTTGGTAACTGGGCAGATAGTCTCAGTGGTATAGGTTGTGATGGTGTCGGTGGGAGGGGGCGGAAGATCAGTCGGGTATCCGCTATGCTCCGACTTCGAGGAACTGGGCGTGTATGTAGGATACCCAGAGTGTGAGCTGCTGATGGTGGGGTATCCACTGTGCTCTGAGTCGGAGGAACTGGGGGTGTATGTCGGGTAGCCAATATCCGACGAAGAGCTCGGAGTGGCATAGTCACTGGGGGTGTATGTCGGGTAGCCAATATCCGATGAAGAGCTCGCAGTGGCATAGTCACTGGGGGTGTATGTCGGGTAGCCAATATCCGATGAAGAGCTCGGAGTGGCATAGTCACTGGACTCGGAAGAGGAGGCACTGGGTGTGTCGGTGGGATAACCCTCGGATGAAGACGGTGTGGGGGATGAGGATGCCCCGGTAGGGTATGGGTTGTATATTTGGTAGCCATCACGTCGGGGCATCTCGAAGGGGTTGGCGGTGGCAGCGCCAACAAGGGCAGCGACAGCAATGGAAGCTGACCGCATGTTGAGTGGGATTTTGACGCTGTTGTTGTTGTGGTCCTTGTATTATATATTGGATTAAGAGCGAGCGTCTGCTTGATAAAACGAGGATGCAAGCGAATGTGGACAGGAACTGTATTAGATATTGTTGTGTGATGGAGGAAATGCTTGGACGGCGAGGACAAGCTCCTTTATACTGATACGCCGTCCATCAGCTTCCACGGCGGCCCACAGACGTAGCGTCACATTTTGTCAGTGGCCCGGAGTCGCATTGCTCGCGAAATGGCGCTGAATGAGGCAACATCGATAGCGCGTGGGCAGGGCAGCTGAGAGGACCAGCCCTACTCAAATAACGTGGCGGGCGAGCCACGCTTCCAGCATGCCGGTCTGGTCTTGGGTGGGTCCTAGACGGTGTGGAAACGAGGGAAACGAGGTAAACGAGGCCATATTGGGCTGTGGTGGGAGACAGCCAACAAGATATTGGGAGAGTGGAGTGACGGAGGCGACGGCTCGGTGCCGGCTTGAACGTGGGCTACACTATGTTTAGACTTGCGCTTACCATAGTTGGCCTAGCTCGTTCCCCTTTCAGCTGCGCCGCACTGCAGGGTTGCATGCGCCGCTGTGCTGTGCAGCTCATCACGAACGAACCACTCCATAATCCATAATCATTTTCATTGTTGTCGAACGTCACATTTGGTCACAAGTCTCGCGCTCAAGCCACTGGTCTACGTAATCTTATGGCTTAATTTCAGTGCCACCGCTTATTCACCATACCAGATCATACGCCACAAGCAACCCTCGCGGCAAACCGACCGGTATCTACATCCAGCATCTGGAGCATAGTGTCACAAGTGTTAGCTCTAACGTACTGGAGGCCCCAGTATAGGCGCTTGTTGTCCTGCAGCTATAGCCTCTGTTACGTACTTCTGGCTCGTGTTGCGGAAGAGCGAGATCATGTACCGCGGCAGCGCCAATTTCTTCATCGCCATCGGACCCACATCGTGTCATCACCAATAATAGTACCATTTTGGCTCACATTCATACGTTGTCATTGTTATTATACAGCTGAGAATCATAGCAACCCCTAGCGCGGGCCATCACACTTATGACATGACACCCGTCCGCACTGTCGCTTTCATGGTTCTGCATTCACCACATATGAATCGATGCGCGAAAGCTACCGGGTGTCTACCCGCATTTCTCAGGCTTTGCTTCTGGCAATCACGAGATTAGTTCTATGGAGAGAAGAGCACAAGAGCATATTGTCCCTAAGCTGTGCGCTGACGGTTGATGACTGACCTAACCTCGCTCATTTCAAGCTAGTCTTCACAGGCAAATTACCGACCAACAACCTTGAAAAGAAAGATAGTACGCTGCCGTCCAAGGAGCAACGCGCAGTGGATGTCATAACGCCACTTCCTTGCGTCATTGGTCAAGGCTGGTCTTTCAATAAAAGCCACTTGATTCTAGATACGAGCTGCGTTAACGCCGTCCGGCACAACTGTCAGCAGCTGCGATGGGAACAGGAGCAGGAATGTCTGGATTTTTACTGCGAAAGCCGACCGTGTCGTGTTTGCGTTTTGGTTGTCTTAGAAATGTAGTTTCAACAATTCAAGGGACGTACCATTGAAAGAGATATAGGCGGATGCCCTTATATGTGGTGGATTCCTCGTCACTCTGTTAGACGTGTCACCAGGCCCGTGCAATTCCATAGCTAGATGGGCATAGCGAGAACTGCATGACCTAGCACTTCACTTCTGGTAGTAAATTATGCAGCGGGACTTTTGTTTAATACTATTACATTACTTATGCATGTAGAAGGTTAAACCATCGGGTGCCACATTGGTTTTTTTTTTTGGCGACTAAGAGTTTGTCTAATAAAAAGAGTACGAATAATAGCAGTAGTCCCTCCTGCTGTTATGGACACAGAAAAGCATATTTCAAGGTGGCGACAAAAAGAGGGCAAGTGCAAATATAAAATTTGGATCGATTATTAAGTTAAAGCGGGTGACGTATTGAACGTCCCCCCCTGTGATACCCCTGGATGTATAAAACAGGGTTCGAAAGGAAGTGGTTTACAGGGTGAGTGGCTGTGAAGCTCTTCGTATTCCACCGATAAAGGCTAGACAACAGCGATTCAAAGGGAATCTCGACCACCTGTGGGAGATCTACCCTTTAAAGCCTGCTAGTAGGACTCTTTACCTTGATGTTTAGGCTGTCAAACAGCTTTTCTGGCTCAAGAAATGGACGCTCAACGTCCTAGTTAACCTTAGGCATCTAGCTCTCCATGCTCGAATGTTACCCATGTTTTCTTCCAGGTATAGTAACGTGTTTGAATACGCTCTCTTCGGCATTTGTCCAAGATCACCTATCCGGGAGACCTTGGCACCAACCTTGGAAACACACCATTGACGTGGACATCCCAGAGAATCGGCATCGACATCATCTTGATACCAAGCTCCTCGAAGCCGGGCAACAGACACCTGATCAGTGGGAGCGCACCCCTAAAAGAGTCTTGTTCTCGTGCTCATATATAGCCCTCAAGCGCACAATCTGCTCGGCAACACCCTGCCGCTCAACCTGCACCACAGGGGCCGGCCCCAACTCCTCATCAGACTCGGCATCGAAGAGAAGCTCGAAATTAACAAGCTGCGCCTCAGCATTCCATTTCTCAAGCTGCTTCTGTGAAGCTTGGTACTCAGATGCCGTGTCGGCGAGGTTGCTGCCGCATCCACGACGAACAGGCCGCATGCGACGACCCGCGGAGTGCAAGTCGTACGCAGCGTGTATACCGCGCGTGGCCTCAATCGCCTCATCGTCCGTCAAAGGCTCGCTCTCTTCGACCACCTCAAATACAGCATCAATCTCGTCATCATCAGGCAGTAGCAAGACATAGCCATGGTCTTGCGGCATTCCCGCCCCACGCGCAGGGTGAGCAGCATCGAAAATCAGAGGCTCGACGTTGAACTCGTTGTACTCGGCCAGTAAAGCTGTGTCGGTCTTGTCACTACCTTTGCCCTTGAACCAGCTTGAGGTAGGCTTTCGCGAGGAGGAGGAGGTGATGGTAGAAAACGCAGCACGAGGCATACCCTTAGAGCCCGCTTGAGGGTTGATCCTAGTGAGCGAGACAGGGAGAGAGAAACCCATAGTGCCGGCTATGAGATTTGTTCTGGACGTGAAGGTTCTGCACCTGCGGATCTCCCCTGTCAAAAGATGGACCAGATCTAGAGGGAATTGAGACGATTTGTGGAAGTAGATATGATGGAATCGTGGGTTAAGTAGTGAGAGGATACATTGTATAGCACGGTGTTATGTGCATTGTCAAGATGAATGTAACAAGGGACGATAATGCCAAAGTCAACAATGTTGGTCCCGAAGATAAAGAGAACAAGCATGGAGAAAGGGTGGGGGTAAATAGGTCGCGATATGCCTTTGTCGTAAAGACCAAGTCCAGCGTGATGAGGTAGGAAACTAGTCGAATGTTGCGACATGACATTAAGAGTCACAGGAGATCAGTTTGTAGGTGATGCCTTGTGCGTATTGTGTGTATCCTGGGGAAACATAACCCCTGATATGTCCCCACGAATTTGGGTTGCATAGTAGTTGGCAGAGGCGGTAAGCCAAGTGGAAACCGCTTATTCCTGTGGGATCTATGGTCTAAAATAGGATGTATCGTACAGCTCCTAAACTTCCCAAGTGCCTAGAACTTGTAGACTTGGTCTTTTGAATACCCTAAATCCTTCAGGTAACCCGTCAGGTCGCCCTGGTCCTGAGGACTCTTCTTGCCGCCGCTGACGGCCTTGTACAGTCCCGGGGGACCGCAAACAAAGATCTTGATCTTGTCACCTTGCTTGGGCTCGGGCAAGACCGTCTTGAGAAGCTCTTTCGTCACGTAGCCTTTGCCACCATTCCAACCCTCGGGAGGGTTGTCCAAGACGTAGAAAGCCCGAAACCTTTGTGGGTAGGTGTTCTCGAGATGGTCCAGTTCCCGGCGTAGCAGTATGTCTGATTCACTGATGTTTCCAAAGACAAGCGTGACCTTGGTCTTGTCTTCGGGGTTCTTGAAGATGGCGTTCGCGACCTGCCACATGGGCGTGATGCCAGTGCCGCCAGCGACCATGGCGACGTGCTCACTAGAAGTTGGGGTGCGAAGTCAGCAAACGTCTCGCACGTTGTGCGTAAGAAAGCTTGCTCACTGTTTATTCGGACTCCACTGGTACTTTGGGATGGGACCCTTGATGTCGAGGCGCTGGCCAGGCTCCATATCGTGGAGGTGACTCGACATGGGGCCGTCTGGGTACTTCTTGATCAGGAACTCGACGGTGCCCTTTTGGTCCACATCGCTCACGGGCGTGTAGGGCCGGATGACGGGCTTCTGCATCTCGGGGCCCTTGTACTTTGTGATGACGGCGGCTGTGGCATCGTCAGCATGCGCTGGTGGGGGCGGGCGGGCGACAGCGTACAGGCGACGTGCAGGCCGCTCTCCATGTCCTCTTCGGGCAGCGCGAAGGTGAGCTTCTTGGTGTTGTGGTTGACCAGCTCCGACTTGTCCAGCTTGAGCGACAGGAAGCCCTGGTCACCACCCGTGAAGGCCGCCTTTGCGACTGCGCCCGCCGAGGCGGGAACCTTCTGCGCCTCTGCTGAGGGCGGCGCGTCGCCGGACTGGCCGGTCGGGGCGCCACGGCGCATATAGAAGTAACCGCCCGAGACGGCGGCGAGGGCAATGCCCGTGTAGAGCAGCCCGTTGCTGCCGCCGCTCGCGGGCGCGTCGGACGCGTAACGGCGCACGTGCTGTGGGCGATGCTGGGTTAGCTATATGTGTGTGGTATGCAGGTGGTATGTATGTATGCGTGCCCGAAGGCGAGGGGGGAGGGACACGCACCCGCTGCAGCGTGTTGGCGGGCCGGAAGAGCGGTCGGGCGAACATGGCCGAAGAATTGGATGGTCGAGAGGGGTAGCAGGTGGGAACGGATGGGTGTAGGCGAGCGTGGTTGCAAGAGGCAGTGAAGCCGTTGAGCTCTTCGAAGTTCGGGCCAAGCAAACGTCATTTATCCGACCGTGCCGAGTCTACCCACAAAAGTAGCTGCCGCGGGACGGGGCGGGGCGTGCCTGCCCAGGTGTTTGTCATCGCTCGTACCTTCCCGTCTTGTCCCGGTCACATGACCCATGGCATCCCGAGGTCCACATGTGCAGTATCCATGCATTCAAATGTTAGCATGTACACATACATATGTATGTAGCTACATACAGTACCAGGACAAAAGTCTGAGTACTGCGTGTTACCCCATGATAGGCAATACAATGGCTAATCGTACTCGATCTTTTGTCCACTAGCCGTATATCTAGAGAGGTGCTAAGCCAAGATGGTGGTGCCGCGTCTGACTCTCCCAAGTATGGCTTCAGATCTTTCAACAATCCCATGCCACATCTTTCGTAGAGCCTACCACCATACACATATCAGGGTATTGAGAGCTGAGCGCGCATGGAAACCTCGCTCGTCTGGACGGCACCTGTTGTCATGCCTGCCTGTTCAAGGCTCGAACGGCATGGCGGGGTCGTTGGCCTAATGGGGACATAAGATGCGGCTCCGCAACCATGCCCGCAATGCCCTCGCTGGGTTGCCAGCCGTCGCGATGCCTCTTGTGGACCGGTTTCATCGCCGGCGCCTGGTGTGCTGAGGGGTCTTCCGGTTTGTGGCCATCAGCCTATATATTGCTTTCCGGCACCATCACCTTTTGCTCTATAACCACGTCAGCTGCCATTCCCAAGCACCACACTCAACCTCCAAGCAAACCTCCGGCTCAGCACAATGGCGCCTTCACTCCACCCCTCAGTCGACAACGGCATCACGAAAGGCGACCCCAACTTTTCTGGAGGGAAGCTGTACTGCCACTGCGCAAACAACAAAGTCGAGGTCACCCTCTCCAGCAACGTCCTGCACAACCACGCCTGTGGCTGCTCCAAGTGCTGGAAACCATCGGGCGCGCTCTTCTCCGTCGTCGGCGTCGTTCCTGCCGACAAGCTTTCCGTAACCGCCAACAAACAGAAACTGCACATCATCGACTCCTCCGCCGCTATCCAGCGCAACGCCTGCAAAGAGTGCGGCGTGCATCTCTTCGGCCGCATCGTCAACGATCATCCGTTCAAGGGCCTGGACTTTGTGCACACGGAGCTTAGCCCTGTCAAGGGGTGGCAGGAGCCGCAATTTGCCGCTTTTGTAAGTAGTATAATCGAGCAGGGCTTCGAGCCCAAGGAGATGGATGGCGTGAGGGAGAAGTTCCATAGCGTGGGATTGCAGACATATGATGTTTTGAGCCCGGCCCTTATGGATGCGATTGCGACGTATACAGCGCAGAAGAACAAGGCGTCATCCAAGTTGTAGGCGGGTCTTGGGTTGGGGAGGCATATTTCAAAAACAGCTCGCTGCTGTATCTGACTTTATGGGTGGGCGTGGCTGAGGGTGCAGAGGTTGTGTAACAAAATCCTGCCGGGTTGGAGTTGAGCTATTATACACGGGGTATGCGTATATTTATACATATTCGTTGGCGAGTACCTTGTTGGATCAAATGGTTGTGGTAGAGCTTAGCTTGGTGCGCTAGCGCGTTGGCGGCAAACATCCTTCTTTTTCGCCCGAAGCTCACCTTTACCTACGTACTTATGGTGCTAGCAACTATGGTTTACTATATTAGCTACTTATGTGGTAGTTCTTATAACTATGTGTGTGTTGTTAAATTATCTACCTAGGGGTAGAACGACAAAGGCTTTCATCACAAATAACATGACAAAAAAAGCAGAGCCCCCTGCTTAGTCTTATAACTATATTCTTTTTAGATTATCATTCATTTTATTATACTACTTAGTATAGACCTTTCCACCATTGTGTCTTCTCTACTTCGAAAGAGCTAGTGAAGAATATCTTATCACTACTAGTTCCTACTAAGACATCGTACGTCCCTGCTTCTGAGATCCACATATCTCTCTCTTCATCCCAATGGCTTGTTGCAAGCTTCTTGTTTAACTCAACGCAAATCCGCACATCCTCTCCAGCTTTGAGAAAGACCTTCTTGAACCCCTTTAGCTCTTTCTCTGGTCGTGTTACAGATGCAACTTGTTGCCTGGCGTACACCTGTACCACTTCAGCACCGTCTCTAGGCCCAGTGTTTTTCACCTCAAGCATGACGTCAATTGTTTCTTTCTTCGAAACTATCTGTAAGTCCCCGAGAGAGAAATGGGTGTACGAGAGGCCGTGACCAAACGGAAACAAGACGTCCTTTCTTGTCTTCTCGTAAAATCGGTACCCCACGTAGATATCCTCGCCATATAGCATTCTTCCTCTCTCACTTCGCTGATTGAGGAAAGCTGGATTGTCTTCGTTACGTATAGGAAAGCTCAATGGTAGCTTCCCACTGGGGTTAAAGTTGCCGAACAAAATGTCCGCAATTGCGTTGCCCGTCTCGATTCCTCCGAACCAGGCTTGTACAATTGCAGGAGTCTCGTTGACCCAAGGCATAGTGACCGGAGTTCCAGATTGGTTCACAACAACGACGTTGGAGTTAGCTTTCGCCACTGCAGATACCAGGGCGTTGGTGTGGCCTGGGAGATCCATGTCTGGTCTGTCGAACCCTTCAGACTCCCAATCACCACTTAGGCCTGTGCAGATCACGACCTGGTCGACATTCTCTGCCAACTCTACCGCCTTCCCGATCTCGACTTGTGGGTCCGTCTTCAGTGTCGCACCTACTCGTACTCCACCTCCTCGCATCGCTGTGGCACCCTTCTTCCTCACCGTCTGCGTGAGGCCCGATCCAAACTGTAGCAGGATTTTATACATCCTGCCCTGCTCCAAATGCTTTGAGGCACTTTCTTCGCGACAACCAGCGCCCATGAATGTCCCACCAAGCGTCTGTTTCGTGGCATTGTCAACAATAAGTTCCCCATCAACGAATACTCTGGCGGTCCCGCGCACTGAGCATCCAAAAAGATACTCTCCTGAGACCTCTGGTGCGAGAGTGCCCTCGAGGTCGATATAGAAGAGCTCGGGGTTGACATCTGGATGTGCATAATCCGCGAGGAACATGTCAGAAGCGTCAACGAATATTTCGTCTTTGTGCGTTCGCTCTTTCACTTCGGGTGGCTCGTTGTAGATTCTCGCAGTGAGACCTTTCCTTCCATCGATGGTCTTTGTCAGGTTCGAGAGGAGTGGGAGTTGCTTGTATGCGTGCGCACCCAAGGTGTACTTGACATCTTCCACGACGGACGATATCCCTTCGAAAGGTGTGATGGCATAGTATGGTTTCAGATTTGCGGATCCCCCTCCGGAATACGCAGCGAATTTCGCGTTCGGACCCATGACAGCAATCGTCCTGTTTCGATCCAATGGCAGCATCTGGCGTTCATTCTTCAATAACACAATGCCGTCTCGTGCAACCTTGCGCGCAAATTCTGACGTTTCCGGTGCCTTCAGTTCTTTCTCCTCAGCATCTGCTGCTATCTTGAGTGGCGCCGTTCGCTCGATGAGCTTGAGCATATTTCTCACTCGATCATCGATGTCGTATTCGGTCAATTTGCGACTGCCTAGAGAGACCGTGATGTTGGGTCCACGTAACCTTGGTGGGCCTGGCATCTCTAGATCCAGTCCCGCGGAGACTGATTCTGTAGCTGAATATACCCCGAACCTAAAAAGGTCGATTAGCAAATGCGTTACTCAGAAATCGTACTATCGTCAGACCGACCAGTCACTCATGATGAATCCATCAAACCCCCACTCTTCCCTCAGCACACTAGTGAGCAACCGCTTGTTCTCGCTCACATGTAACCCATTGATCTTATTGTAAGAAGACATGAGCGCCCAAGGTCGCGCCTCGCGTATAGCAATAGCGAAAGGCGCAAGATATATCTCCCTCAAGGCACGTTCCGAAACCACACAATTGACCGCTTGACGTTCGTGTTCCATATCATTGCACACGAAGTGCTTGATGCAAGCAGATACACCTGTTTCTTGAATTCCTTTAATGACCGCGGCGGCTATTAGTCCGCTTAACACGGGATCTTCGCTGAAGCTCTCAAATCCTCGGCCACCCAGAGGTGATCGCTGCATGTTCACCGTCGGACCAAGCAGGACGTGCGCTCCCTTTGCGATTGTCTCTCGTCCCATGAATTTGCCTGCGTGCTGCAGAAGCGGTTGGTCCCATGTCGCACCCATACAGGTTCCGCATGGTAAACAAGCTGCACGCACACCGTTGAAGAATCTGATTCCTCGTGGTCCATTGGGGCCGTCTGTGAGTCGGAGGGATGGGATGTTTAGCCTTGGGATATCTCGTGTATGCCAGAAGTCCTTGCCTTGAGCTGTCAATATATTTATGTTTCACCACTATCGGTGACGGTGCGCAAACTTACCAGAAAGTAGTGTGATCTTCTCATCCAGCGTGAGTTGTGCGATCAGCTCTTCGATATCAAAACCGACTGCATGTATTGTGTGATCTCCCATGTTGACAGATGTTACCAGATTGTAGCATGAGTCGATGAGATGATCAAACAGTAGAATTACTTTCTTGAAGACGGTGGTGTCCGCCGAGGCCCGGAAACTGTGTGGTGGGTCTCGGAAGGTTACCGTCTCACCAATCGGAGGCATTCCATACCCTAGGTGCCTGCCATCCGATTTGTCGGCTCTGGCAAGAGACGCTTTCGCTGCAGCTGTTCGAGACTACAACCCCGAGATAGTTCCGCCAAGATGAATTTCCAATGACAACAGCTGAAGTACAAAAGAGCGGAAAACAAGTTGAGAATATTATCACTACATTACTCTCCCTTTTCGCTATCACATTTCAGCATACAGCGGTCATGACTTGGGACCGACTCATCCAATTCAAGGGCGAAGACGGAGACCTCCACTATGGCAACCCAATCGTCTCATCTCCTTCGGAACTCGAGAGCTTTATTGCCAATGGCCAGCTCAGAGCTTACGAACTCGCGGGACCAGACATCACCTCTCTCAAGCCCACTGGCCTGGAGCTCGTAGTGAAAGAATTGACTGGCCCACTCACACCGTCCGATGTCCCTATAGTACGCTGTATTGGCCTCAACATCCAAGAAGGCGATCGCAAGCCTCCACCTTACCCATCCGTCTTCATCAAAGGCTCGTCGACGATCGCATCATGGAATTCCGATGTGTCCGTTCCCACGATCGTACATCCCACTGATAAGTTGGATTATGAAGGGGAGATGTGCATCGTCCTCGGAAAGACTGGGGTCAACATCACCATAGACAAGGTGGAAGATCACATTCTCAGATACACCGTCGGGAACGACGTCAGTGCGCGAAAATGGCAGCGTGATCCGACTTTCGCCGGCGGGGTGCCCCAGTGGTGCTTCGCGAAGGGTTTCGATGGATGGTGTCCTGTCGGTCCAATGCTTGTCAGTCCTAAAAAATTGGGATTAGCAGACAAGCAGAGCTTGAAGACCTGGGTTAATGGAGAATTGAGACAGGACAGCGATACGAGCGATTTGCTGTTCGGTGTTAAAGAGATTGTGCAGTTTGTTAGTCAAGGGACGACCCTGGAGGCGGGGAGTGTGATCATGACGGGTACGCCAGCGGGCGTGGCCATGGGAATGAAGGAACCAAAATACCTCAAAAACGGTGACGTTGTGGCGATTGAGATCGGCGCGTTGGGAACAATCAGGAATAAGATGGTATTTGTAGGCGATCAGGGACAACCCTAAGATAGAGTATCCATATTGTCCCTTGGTGAAACCTGTGTAACGCAAAATACACCGGACCTGAGCCGGGGAACCAGAGCGTTGAATTGTGTATATAAGGTTTCTATCGCTCATTACAGATGAAAGTTCATACTCAACATCCTTCACTGTTTACATTGCTTCTGCCGCACACCATGACTGCAAGAGTCTCTAAAGGAAGCTGCCTGTGTGGCAGCATTTCCTTCTCTCTACATTCCGAACCCAACAAGATCCTTTCCTGCTACTGCACAGATTGAGTCAAGAACTGGGGAGCACCATATCAGATTGTATGATATACACGGGTCTCAAGTAATCTCCCTGCTCATATTTATTCAGATGGCAATGTTCCAAACAGACAGAATCATCCTGAAGGACCCGCGAAGACTACTCAAGATTTATACCGTTAACGAAGGAACAGCTAGCGGTTTCCCGAAAGAGAAGCACTTTTGTGGAAGGTGTGGATGTACACTATGGACTGCACCGTTGAAGTACGAAGGCAAAGTCCGAATGGTGCGAATTGCATTGGTCGAAGATGGGTAAACTAACACTACTCTATCGCTCAGATTGATCGGATCGCGCGAAGAGACGATATCGCTAGGCTCGACAAGTTCAAACCGACAATGGAGATATTCAAGCCGAATGGTTCAGAGACCATCTAGAAAATGCAGGGTTCCGGCCTCCAGCGGTACAGCGGACATAGACGTGCGGGAAGCCTGATTCGGAGCGATCCGGGAGCACCCCTAGAAGCGCGCCACTGACCGGTTTGTCCTTCGGAGCCGACCCGGAACCCCGAGTGCAACCTACAAGTGGGGACAAGGTTTCAACAACGAAATGCGGGGTTTATTCTGGGCCTTTAGAATCAACTTGTTGTCCTGTATTCAGTGCGCGCTTCGAAAGGAAGTACACAGCCAGCTCGAAGTCGTAGCACTTCTCAGTGACCGGACTGCCTGCTTTGTTCTGAAATCGTCATACAACAATGTCTCCCCATAAAGCCGAGTCAAAAGAAACGGCAGCCTATCTGTCCACCCTCGCTCCAAAAAATGTCGCGCCTTTATGGACAGTCATGTCCGCGATGGTCCCACCAGCGCCGAATCCCAAAGCCGCCGTCGCAGCATGGAAGTACAGCGACATCCGCCCTCTCCTTTTAGAGGCTGGCCGTCTGGTCGCCGCTGAGGAGGCTGAGCGCAGAGTCCTCATGCTTGTGAACCCCAACATGCAAGCGCCGTACACCACGGACACGATATACGCCGGCTTACAACTCATTTTACCAGGCGAAACCGCGCCTGCCCACCGACACACAGCGTTTGCACTGAGATTTATCGTGGAGGGCGAGAGGGGATTTACGGCGGTTGGCGGGAGGAAAGTCGTGATGCGACGAGGTGATGTGATTTTGACGCCAAGTTGGGAATGGCACGATCACGGGCATGACGGTACGCCTGACAGCCTTCAAGCCCGACTGTTGACGTTCTAACCGTAGTAGGTGACGGCCCGATGATATGGCTTGACGGATTGGATCTGCCTCTTTACCAAGCTTTTCCGACGAACTTCGCAGAGATGTATCAAGAAGAGAGATACCCAAGCGAGTGAGGAATCCCAGGAACACAAACAATGCACCAGACACTGACTGTTCAATAGAGAAGTAAAAGCAGCTAGCGACATCCAAATTGGATGGAAAGAAGTCCAAAAGGACCTCGACTCCCAACTGGGATCTCACGCCTTCTACCAGTACCGAAATGCCTCAGGTGGTCCACTATCTCGGACGATGGGTGGTCAAGCCGAGCGCGTCGATGCTGGAGCCCGATCCCCTCCTATACGCGAGAGCTGTTCATTTGTATACCATTGTTTCGAGGGTTCGGGCAAAACCGAGCTGACATTGGCGAATGGTGAGACGAAGACAGTGCAGTGGACTCAAGGGGACACTTTTGTAGTACCAGCGTGGACAGAAAGAGTGCATGAAAGCGCTGACCGCAGCTATCTGTTTGCGGTAAATGATTCGCCATTACTGAACAACTTGGACATGTATCGCAGGGAGGCATAATTAGCATCAAGTACGGTTACAGGTGGTGTTCATAGACTAGTTGCGTCAATGGGAAGACTATTGAGCCAATCCAAGCCATTAGTCGGCCACCAAGCGTCGAGGAAAGCATCTTCGTTGAATATACCTTCATAGTCATCCGGAATGTGAATATCCGACAATTGACTCAGGTCCATTGAGATGGCAGCTGTATCAGATTGTGGCGGGAGATCTCGCGCTCCGTGGTTCCATATATCTGTTAGCTTCATACATAAAATAGGCAACTTCGTCATTTAAGGTGGGGTTTACTAGTTGTATCATGAATGCATTGGTCTTTTGCGGATTTTAGCATCAACAAACAGCGATTTGCGAAAGTGCGGTTACTCTTTCGTATATGCCAAAGACACTCCAGGCATTGACGCCAGGAAACTTCGAGTGAATCGGTGTGCTAACTACCAGTATCGCGAAGTCTTAGAGTCAATATATTGGCCAGTATTACTGTTCCAGCTGTATACAAATCTGTGCTAATTGTTAGTGTCAATTGTTGCAGTGGGTAGTATCAAATATGCATACAGAAGACACTATACCACCAAGGGGGTGGGTTTCTCCCGTGTCTCTCTGTGTAGATAATGTTGATGAGCTCTTGTGCAGCACTAATGCAAGAGGAGATGCATCCTTGCGGCATGCTATTTTGGAGCTTCGTCTTTTTGCTGCTGACGCCCCGGCATTGCGCGAGAGGTACTATCGTTGGACGAAAAGATAGAATTTGTAGGTGTAGAAATCTGCAACGAAGTGTTATAGCCTGGCGTACATAAACAAGCTCTTGTTCGTTGGAATGACCTTCACTTCGCCGCAGATGATCAGGAAGCTCATCTGCCCAACAACCCAGACGGTGATCGATCAGTTGGACTTGGGTAAATCGCTCGAGCAAGGTCATTTGTTCGTTAGGTATCAACTACCAGCACTAGAACTAGGCATAGGCGACCTGTCCAACCAACTGTTATATCCGCGCACCATCGTAAGCGACAACATAAAGATGAAGTCTGATAAACCATGCGATCGTTACATTTTCCTTTAGGCAGTCGACTAAAGATGGGCACATATCGTGCATCTGGAAGACACGGTCCCAGTTGAAGTCTCACAATCTGTAAAAGGTTAAGTCAACTATGAACAGATGTGAATGAATGATAGTAAGACTTGTACACGACGGCAATCGTCCCGTAAAAAACACCACAAAATATTGAAGGATAAAGGCAAGGGCCCAGGGTTCTCTGGAATAGTTGACGGTTTGAAGAGGGCACCACAGCATAAAAAAGTAGCGGCTCCATGTACCGAAGTCACTGAACTTCTATTCTCTATTCACTATTCTCTATCTAGCCACAAATTTTTGATTAAGATCTTTCTGTACTAATTTTGTCTGTTGGACAATTCATAACTCTTATCAATGTGAGCTCCCGAACGGAGAAAACAAGTGATGGATCACTCCTAGAAGAGAAAGAGCTTACTTATGACCAAGCCACGCCAAGCCGACCCCCACCCACTTCTCACCACAACGTCCCACGCTGCCATCCCATGTGTTTCTCTCTTGAGTCTCTTTCCGTCTCCCTGCCGAACAACCAAACATGAAACGCAAAGGCGCTACGCGGTCCGACGGCCAATTGGTGGAACTACTCGCTGAGGGTTTCGAAACAATGGCCTTCTCAGATTGCGAGCCTCCCAATTTCGCTTCGCGCACCCGCTCTCCGCTCTCCACGCGCATCTGTAGCCGCCACCACGCCCGAAGAGGCCGACTTCCCGCTCCACGGCTTGAGGCTACGCCGGACACAGCAACTGCTAGATACCCTCTCGGCATGGCGCAACGCCTGTCATTCCGATCCCACAGACTGCCCCGTCAACCTCCTGCGCCGGCAGCACTTGCTTGAGATCACTTGGAATTGAGGGACCGGCAATCCTTGAAGGCCGAAGATCATGCAGCCTCGCCGTATAAAAGTTTCCTTGTCTCTTCTTCTTCCTTTCTCTCCTTCACAGGCAAGTCCTATCGGCTGACGTTCCTTCCCTCAACTACTTTCGCTTTTTTCCACCGCATTCTTTCATTCGTTCATTCGACGTGATCCGGGATCACTTACCTTTCACAATGTTCTCCAAGACGCTCCTTGCCTCCTCCCTCGTCGCTGCTGTGTCAGCTCACCAGAACTTCCACCAATTCTGGGTCAATGGCGAGACCCCGGGATATCACGCCGGTATTCGGATGCCGCCGTCCAACAGCCCTGTCGAGGACGTCACAAGCAACGACATGGCCTGCAACGTCGGTGGCAGCACCGTTCCCTCCGGTGTCGACACCGTGGCCGCAAGCGAAGGCGACACGATCAAGGTGCAGTGGGATCAGTCCGGCCACCCCGGCCCCATCACCCACTTTCTGTTTGGCCCTGTCGACGATGCGAGTCAGGCAACTGGTATCGGCTCCTGGTTCAAGATCGATGAGCTCGACTACGTCGATGGCAAGTGGGCCAACGAGATTATGGGTGCGAACAACATGACGCACGAGTTCGCGCTTCCAACTGGTCTGCCCAGCGGAGAGTACCTTCTCCGCTCGGAGATGCTTGCGCTTCACGGCGCGCAGACCGTCGGAGGGGCCCAGTTTTACATCGGCTGCGCGCAGCTCAAGATTACTGGCACGGGTAGCACTGGATCTTGCGGTCCGACTATTGAGCTTCCGGGCGCATATGACGCAAAGGACGCCAACATCTACATTCCCAACGTCTACAACGGCTTCGATGCTACGACCTACACTGCCCCTGGTGGACCGGTCGCGAGCTGCGACGGATCTGGCTCAAGCGCACCTGTCGTGTCCTCGCCGTCCAACAGCACAGGACCATCGTCCACTGCTGCTGCCGCTATTTCAAGCTCCCTTCCCGCTGCTACCAGTGCCGCTTCCGTCTCCAGTGTTGCCGCCGTCTCCACTGCCACAGACGTTGCTTCCAGTACCGCTGCCCTCCCGACCGCTGCTCCGATTGGCAACTCCTCATACTCAGCGCTACCCAGCGTTGCCCTTCCTAGCACCTTTTTGACCTCGATCATTGCGACCCCGTCAAATACCACTATTCCCTCGGCACCAGGGTCCACCGGCGTTTCTGGCGATGTTGTGAAGAAGTACGGTCAGTGTGGCGGCAGCAATTGGACTGGCGCCACGTCGTGCGAGAGCGGTTCGACCTGCACCGTGCAAAACGCGTACTACTCGCAGTGCATCTAAGAGCGAAGCTGTAATGGGCGCGCATTGTGCCGCTTAGCGTGCCCATCTGCGTGATGCAGAACTATCTTGTATATATTCTACTTTTCACCATGTATAACATTTACCTGCACGTTTCAATGTTTAGTCTTTGCACTTCTTCATCTGTGAATACGTCTTTGAGGACCCACGCTTTACCAAAAAAGGGTGTCTATACATCTCCGTCTGCTCCATGGTGGTGAGTTTGCGACGTTTCCAACGCGCTTTCTCCACCACAAGTGGCCGCTTCAGTGTCTACCCGAAAAGTCATTACTAACCATCGATGCCATGGCTGCGCGAAAGAAGTAATAGGATATAAGTTGCAGAAGCAAATCACCGCCGAAAACCATCATTCATTCATTCCTATCCATTTATAGTCAATTCAACCTTTCACAGATTATGAGCATGCTGCGAATGTGTCTCAGCATAGAATTGGAAAGGAAAGCATATGTCTACTTAGCTACAACTTACAAACATGATGTACGGGTGGGCATTCATGCCTCAGGAATAATGGTCGTTACATTAAAACCTTGGAAGGGCAGTCACCATGTGGAGCACCAAGGATATACTCCCTTCTTTGAGACGAGGCTTCTCCGAATGCAAACAAATCTTTAAAATCTTAAGCAGGCTATAGCCAGATATGAAAAATATAATGAACGAATGTAAACATTGACTACGAATACACTTGAAAATGAGGGTGTCCACAGCGATATCTATCCCGCTTTCCAAGTTACAGGACAATGATGTCATACTTATACCCCTCGCTATTTGGCCCCCAACGCGCCAAAAATGCCCAAGAGTGAAAGATCGACTCTTCCCATCCCTAGCTAATTAATTTCTATCACCATAGTATATAACACAAAGCAGCTTTGTTCACCTAAAATCAATACCCAGAGACTGTACGCTTTATTGTAGTATACGCGTAGATCATACCCAGGTGGTCAGATCAAGTAAGCGGGTTTCTCCTTCAGGAGCAATTTTTTGGCTGTTCCATAGATCGCAATGACTCAAGTCTGGCCAATATTCATCATCTTCTTTCTCCATGGATAGTGTACTAACGCAGCGATAATTCAATTATTGTTTAGCAACGTCACATACCCCCTACCATCTTCCAGCGTCTATTAAAGCACAAAGAAATCGACAGCCCGAAATATCCAAGTCTAGTCAAAAAGACATGTTCCAGCACAAATCATACACTAACATCAACACCAGAGTCAAAAATACAGGTAACAATACAGCCCCGCGCGCATCTTTAATCATAAAACCCCAACACCTTATTCGCTCGATTAAGCACTTCCCTCTCTCCTACCGTCAACCCCTCCGCATCGCTATCCCACTCCAGCAAGCCCATCGCCCTCCTCCCATCCTCGCCCACCACCCGCTCGAATTCCTCTACCATTACCCGACCCACATGCTCTGCCTCTCCCACGCCACCCCCAAAGTCTGGACTCGGAACACCGCGGACGAATTTGTCGCGCTGCCGCAAAAGGTAGCGCGCATTGCCTTCGGTCAGTGGACACGCAGGAATGTAGAGGACAGAGGAGTCGGAAGTTCCAGCGTGCGTCTTGTCAACGCTGTGAATGGTGTCACAGTGCCAGGCTACGTAGTCACCCGGGCGCACGGTTGGCACGGGGATCATGGACTGCTGAAGGTTGAGATGCGGATGGAGGAGGTGCGAAAGCTCCTGACCATGGCCGGGCGTGGCGCCTTGGATCCAGGAGCTCGGGTTGTGGTCCATCTCCCAGTTGTCGCTGGACAGGAACTCGGATGTGTTGGTCACATGCTCGGAAGCGGTTTGCGCGCCTGGTTCGACGCCCTTTTTCGGCGAGAAGAAGGGGCGGAGCAGGTAGTAGGCTGTTGCCTTGGCGAGGAGCGGGTTCACGAGTAGTGTGCCCTCTCCCGGTCCCGTGTTTGACAGTGATAGCCAGCCCTGGAACATGCGGAAGGCGGTTGCAGCGCCCACGCCCTGGTGCAAGTCGGCCACGACAGGCAGTCTGCAGCTCGATTCCCAAGGGTCAAAGTCCTCCCATCGGCCCTGCCAGACGGCGTCGTATACCTTGCCTAGACCGTACCCGCGCTCGTCCCAGCGCTCTACACTTCCTCCGTCTACGTGTGGGCCCAGGGCGAATGTCGAGTCGCCGGGCAGGCGCACGCGGAGGCGGTCGGCGTAGCTTACGGGGTGATGAGTTGATATGGGTGTCTCCTGACTGGCGGCGTGCCAGTAGGACACGAGGAAGCGCTGCGTCTTGAGCATAGTGGGGTGGCCGCGGGCGAGGAGTTGGGTGCGTGACCAATACAGTTCGAAGACCTGAGGATTCTCTGGAGGAAATGCTGGGGGCTATCAGGACACCAGTCCACAGGTTGAAGGTTTTCACATGTCCGGATGCGTGACACGTACCTTTCGTCTGCGGGTTTGTCTTGATATACTCCCTCAGATGTTCCTTCCATTCCAACGCCTCCTGCTCGTCCACGACGCCTCTGACAACCGCCACACCCCGCTTCCTAAGCTCCTCGCTGAACTCTTTGGGCGCACTGTCGATATCTTTGAAGGCAATCTCCGGGATGATCTTCGAGCCCTTCTGCACAATGAGGGGTATCTCTTCCTTCAGGTCCTCGAGCAACCGCTCCCAGGACTTCCGTACGGCATCCTCGTTGCCTTTGATCAGGCGAGCCTTGAGATGCGCGTACTCGGAGGCGAGTGGTGCAAAGCTCTGGCCGGACAGTGAGACAAAAGCATCAGAGATATCGCCTGCGCGCTTGGATACAGCTTCGCTCGTTACGGTGCGCGTATGAGGCAGCGCCCGCATGGCTGGGGACCGGACGGTTCGCAGAATGGAGAACATGGTGGATAGCGGACTCCTGCTGTTGATTTAGAGCCCCAAACCCTCCCATGATATACAGACGACAAGCAGCAAATAACATGTACTCGAGCGATTTGATATGGTAGTACCTAAGTTAAGCTCTGTCGGAACACCAACTTGAGACGGAAAGGTGTCCGCCTTCACCGCTAAGCCCAATTGGGTCACTGCGGGGAGACGACCATTGATGTCAACATGTGCATTGTTGTACGGAGAGGTTTCGGACCATGTAGGTGGATTGGACGCATTTGAATAGAAATTGCACGGCACATTGCCTGTCTACATGGTGTATGTCTGCAGTTGTTGCCGTGTGTTGTCCACTGAACTGGGCCACTTCGTGTACCCCGCCGCACTGCACCACACCACCAGAGAAGCAGGCAGAATCGACGGCCCGTACAGCCATTCACCGCCTTCGCCTTTACGAGGTATTGTGGCAGAATGGAGCTTGAAAATGTGGGCACCAGCATGCACATGAGCAAGCAGCGGCGCTCAAGGCCGTAGAGAGTGCACCAGCGGCCCAATGGCATCATCGTCAGGTGGGAAAAGTTCGTCTTGCATCTGCACAAGGCGATGGAACCTGTACAGCTTGCCTCTCCTGTCTTAGGGCCTTGAAAAATCAAGGCCTTGGACGCATCGAAGGCGGCACGGGTAGAAGGCGCTCCGCACCCTAGCTTCGCCTGCGGTCGTGGTATATGTAGCTCAGTTGCCCGTATGCGCCTCTTCGATAGCATACTGATTTGCTCCAGATTTTCCTTGTGCATCTCACGGATACTTGCACGACCATGTCGGACTCATACCTGCCCAAAGACTTCAAGTGGGGCTTCGCAACAGCCTGGTTCGTGTCTCCAGTAGCTTTTTGATCCCCAAGTCCCCCGCTGCAGCAAGCTTCAACTCACTAAAATGCATATCTAGCTACCAGATCGAGGGATCGCCCCACGCCGACGGAAAAGGTGACAGCATTTGGGATGTCTTTTCTCACATGCCCGGAAAGGTCTGGGACGGAACCTCGGGTGACGTGGCCTGTGACTCGTATAACCGTACCGCAGAAGACATCGAGTTGTTGAAGTCCACTGGTGCAAACAGCTACCGTTTCTCACTCTCGTGGTCCCGTATAATCCCCTTGGGCGGACGCAACGACCCCGTCAATGAGCAGGGCCTCCAACACTACCTCAAATTCGTGCATGACCTGCACGCCGCAGGCATCGAGCCACTGGTCACGCTCTTGCATTGGGACCTGCCCGACGGGCTGTACAAGCGATATGGCGGTTATCTGAACAAAGAAGAGTTCGCCAAGGACTTTGAGAACTATGCGCGAGTCTGCTTCAAAGCTTTTGGCTCAAAAGTCAAGTTCTGGATCACCTTCAACGAGCCCTGGTGCAGTTCGATCCTTGGCCACAATATTGCTTGCCATGCACCGGGACGGAGCAGCGATCGAAGCAAGAGCGCCGAAGGTGATAGCAGTACGGAGCCCTGGATCGTAGGACACTCGTTGCTGATTGCACATGGCGCGGCGGTGAAGGCGTATCGTGACGACTTCAAACAACATGATGGTGGCCAGATCGGCATAACCCTGAACGGTAAGTAAGCAATCAATGGACTATAGTGCGTCGCAAAACTTTATCCATCCTGCTGCGGTCAGCCACTCATGCAACACCCGCACGAAGCGAAGCGAGCATGTTCGAACAAATGTGTAACACGCAATGTGAGCTGACGACGCATCCTGCAGGAGATTACGCAGAACCGTGGGATGCGAATGATCCCCTCGATGTCGAAGCAGCTAACCGCAAACTCGAATTCACCTACGGATGGTTTGCCGATCCGGTGTACTATGGTAGGTACCCCGACTCGATGCGCAAGCAACTGGGCAGCAGGTTGCCAGAGTTCACGCCAGAAGAAGTTGCTTTGGTGAAAGGCAGCAATGACTTCTTTGGCATAAACACTTACGGCGACAACTACATCAGGCACAAGGAAGGCGAGATTGACATCAATGACTATTATGGACACCTAGAAGTGCTGGACCAAAACAAAGCCGGTGAATGGATCGGCCCAGAGACGGAGTCTGCCTGGCTCAGACCCAATCCCCGCGGCTTCAGGAGTCTGCTGAATTGGCTGAACAAGAGATACGGGGGACCGACCTTCTACGTGACCGAAAATGGAACCAGTGTAAAGGGCGAGAACGACCTGCCACGCGAAGAAATTCTAAACGATGAGTTCCGCTGTTGGTTCTTCCGAGGGTACATTGCGGCGTTGGCAGACGCACACACAAAGGACGGTGTGGATGTTCGAGGCTACACAGCATGGAGTCTCTTGGAGTACGTATCTTCATTCCCTTTTGCTGTCTTCACTAACGCCACGGCCATACAGTAACTTCGAATGGCACGAAGGATATCGAACACGGTTCGGTGTCACTTATGTTGACTACGAAGGTGGTCAGAAGCGATACCCCAAGAAGAGTGCGCGTGAAGTAGGCCAGATCTTCGGCAAGTTCATCAGAAAGGAGTAATTCTTGCACTGTTGGACGCGTCGAGCGAATGGGCCCAGGGATAAGATTGCAAAAGAAGGTTCCATGGCATTTCCAGAAGGCTTTGGCGTATGATCATCTTGGCACGCTCCGTGGAGTGCCTTGAATGTACCTGCGGCAGTGGGCATGACGCGAGACATGGCGCAGGATCGGCCTTCACTGGGGAAATGGCGCCAGCATCGTTCTCCCTCTATCGTGTTTGCTTCGAGAAGAGAGGACTAGAGAGGAATTGCAGTAATTCAATAGACTGATAGACCAACAACGGTCACGACCCACTCCGCGCACCTGCTCTTGCCTTGTCACGTCACCTTGAGGCTTGCGATTTCATGGCGGGCGGGTGACGACATACGACCATGCCGCATCCCCCCGCAACTGCCCCTCTTCTTGCTAGTGTGTCGGAGATGAGAGGTCCACCAGAGTAGGTAGGTTTGCCTCACTCGACTTTTTAAGGTTCATGGCATGAAGAGTGATCAACCCCTTTTCTTTCACATACCCACCTCAGGCGCCAGAGATGATCGCTTAGTACCTTCTAGACTCGAGCTAGAAGCTCATAGTAGATCTTGTGGCACACCATTCGTCGGCTGATGTCTGGTACTAATGACTCGTTAGCCGCCACCAAGGCCCTGACCCGCTGTCGTGTTACCTCAAGGTCAAACCTTAAATGCAAGCCAGCGTGGCAGCCCTGCCGAGCCATGGGTTTCAGAGCTGACCTCGTGGTTTGGATGACGGCGCAACCAGGTACCGGTGCTCAGCCGTCGATGTACTGCGAGCTGCGTTCGGACAACCTCACACCTAGACAGAAAGAAGGCTCGACGGATGCTTGCGAGCCTGGACCATTATGGCATAATGATACAGACCAGATTGTCGGATGGCTGGGATGGCTGCCCAGCTGGGTGTTGTATTGCGGGCTGCTTCTGACAAAACAGGACGAGCATCAACAATACCTTGGCAATCGACGGTCGGCCCCACCGGCGAGTACTACAATAGTCGCGGATACGGTAGTGTGCGGTGTACCTCCCACTAGAAGGAGCGAAGAACCACACACAGTTCACAAGGCGTTCGCTCCGAAGCTAGAGGGACGAGTTTGGCGTCGGAGTGACGGGGCAGGTACGCGCTCTAAGCGCCATGAGAGGCCAACGGTAGGGGACTGGTGGTGTATGTGGGGCCGTCCCAGGGGGGGGATGTTGTCACTTGTGGTGTCATGGGCAGACTGTTGAGGTCAGGGCAGCGTGTGCGGAGGAAGGCGCAACGGCGGGTGTGACGCCATGGTGCAAAGTCGAAAAGCCAGGCATGCTCAGGGTCGCAGTGCCATCATGGCCCGTCTCCCTACGGTGACGCTACCTACCTGCTCGTGCCCCACATCCATGGACATGTGCGAGGGCGCGTTTGCGGACGAGAAAGATGCATGTCGCACGGTAGCGTGTTTCAAGAAGGCCAAAATGTGAGCCAGAAGGAGCACCCGGGTGCGGCCTCGGCAAATGGCGACACTTGTTTCGGACGGCCAAGGAGATTTCGAAGCCAGGAGGCCCGAGGGTCATGGTGTTGATCTGTGAAGCGCTCGAGATGAAGAAGTCGGTGAGTGCATTGTCGGACGATCCGACAGCAGCCTCATTGCCGCTGGGCAAGTGTGCAGTCGCCAAAGTGGCCCTTTTCTGGCCGGGGCGCCCAGCTCGCATCACGAAGCGGTCTGTGTTAGCACAGCAGCACACCAAAAGGACAGGTTACGCGACCGCGTTTGGCGTTCAGAGTCGCAGAGGACGGCGAGAGGACGTGATTGTGGTGGCAGGGGGTGTGAGAAAAAATCAACGCCTCGTCTCCTTTTGGGGACGCTGGCAGCGGGCGGTGAGTGGCTGGCC
Source organism: Laburnicola sp. JP-R-44 (assembly GCA_009805535.1). Taxonomy (NCBI): domain Eukaryota; kingdom Fungi; phylum Ascomycota; class Dothideomycetes; order Pleosporales; family Didymosphaeriaceae; genus Laburnicola; species Laburnicola sp. JP-R-44. Next base: position 1,178,202 of record SELF01000010.1, read on the forward strand.
TGTGCGTGCAGTGTGGTGGGGGTCGGAGCAAATCAGACATGTCATAGTGCGCTTTGGGCGGAGATGGGTACAGGCGGCGTACATGGAGAAGGCGGGCGGCGCGCTCGGCGACGAGACCAGTATCCGCAATACCGAGAGCGACGAGAGTGCTCGTCGGAGGGGGAAGCCGCGAGCAATGGCATGGCATGATGATGGGCTGGTGGCGGACGCCCTCGCAGCCGATTGCGGCACTCGCTAACCGCTCCAGGCGGAAGGACTGCCAAGGCGGAGGCGCGCTTGGGCCCCGGCCCCGTTTCGTCGCGCTGCATGGCCATGGCCATGGCCGTGTTCCTGACCCAGGGCAAAGGCCGGCACCGGCGGCAGCGCGCAACGCCAGACGAGACGAGCAGCAGGCCGCCATCGAGCGCTGGCGGGTGCAGACGAGCGCGAGTTGGTGCTGAGCTGAGGGCCGCCGAGCATTTGCATTTCGAATTCTGAACCTTGGGAAGGCGCGCAGCCCCGAAGGCGTTTAGCGGCAGGCACCATCGCTGATCCATGGATCCCTGCCGGCCACGTGCGGCCGTGCCCGGGTCGGTAGCAGCCATTCCATTCTCTCCGCCCCTTCTCCCCTCGGTGCTTCTCCTGTTCAACAAGCCGTGCCAGCTCGTCCTGGCAGCCTCGCCGCCTCGCCGCCTCGACAGCGCGACAGCTCCTCGCCAGCCGTTCACTGCCTGTGCGAGCTCGCTTCGCCGCCGGCCCACGCGGCCGTCCTGCTGCTCCCTCTCTCGCATCTCCCGCGCGCTGCCGTCCAGGTCTGGTCATCGCGGCCCTGCGCGGAGCGGTCAATCGCCTTGCCGCCGCCATTGGCCCGCCAGCCATGGCTTCCTCTCTTCCTCTTCTCTCTGCTTGTGCCAAAGGGGAAGTGGGCCGAGCGATCCGCCGTCGCCGGCGTGGTATAGCGGCATAGCGGCATAGCGCGCAGAGAGACGCCGCGCCGCATCGCGCCCTGCCCTCGCCCGCATCCACATGGCAACGCCGCCTTCTAGTGACCATCGCGAAGCCCTCGCTGCGCAGCGAGCCTCCGTCCATTTCTGATACGCCCGCCGGCACGCATCGCCGGAAGCCGAATCGGACGGCGCTGGGGTCCGCTCTGAAAAGGCTTTGTCAACGGCGCCTTGATGCCTTGAAGGCTTGCGCCACGTCGCTCGTCTCCAAACTCTGTCTGGTTTCACTCCTGCATTTTCCCCGCAAGCCGCACGTGTGCTCACCACCGACCGCCTGGGTCTCTTCCCAGGCTCCGTCTAGGGTCGCTGGCAGCTAGCGGCGCAAAGCCACCAGCCAGGGTCCCTTCGCATGCGAGGCCTATCCTTACAGAGATCCTGTTATAGCCCTCGACCCTGCCGGGTCACTGCGCTCTGGTTATCTCTGCACGCCCACCTACCTATACCTGTTCCCTCTGCTTACGTGCCCATTGTAATTTCTGCTCCAAATCGCCATTGCTACCCTACCACCTACTGATCCGAGACCCCTTTAACCGTGCTCTCCGCACGCGGCACACCCCAAACCCGCCAGTTCGCCGTGTCATTCAGGAAACCCTCCTCATCTTACGCACGGGAGCTTCTGCAAGCTTGGTCCTGTGCTGCCCGAGCCGCCGTCACAACAACCGCACACTGCCTTTAACCCTCGCCCGCCCCCGCGGATCCCCATGACTTCAGTAATCCACTATCGAGACCCGATTGCATACCGTGGCGACCTCATGAACACAAACTATGTTCCACCACACATGGCGAACCTCAACCGATCGCCCACGTATGACGACCAGTCGTCTGGTTCCGAGAGGAAATCCTCTACACCAGGAGCCAAGAAACGGCCCTCGAGAGCTGGCACGCGCAGCGTCACCACCCTGACTGCCGCACAGCTGGAGCGTAAGAGGGCCAACGACCGAGAGGCCCAGCGGGCCATTCGCCAGAGAACAAAGGATCACATCGAAGGCCTTGAGCGCCAGGTGCGCGACCTGATGGCACAAAGTGGCACCAACAGTTCGACCAAGATGATGGAGCTAATGCGGCGGAATGAGGAGCTGGAGCAGGAAAATGCTGTGCTCAGAGCCCGACTGTCGCATGCCGTGCAAGCGTTGGGTATGCCGGAAGGCTCAGGTACGTCAGCCGACACGTTATTGTTTTGCAGCACAGAGCATCGGCTCTGTGGGTGGTGGCATCATTTCTGCTTTTTGTCGTTTGTCCGTTAGCTGTCAGGATAACCGAGCATTTGCTTCTTCCGTCCCGCCCCTTCGTTTACCTTGGTTCCTTTGTTTGTTCAGGCGGCACGTGGCTTCTCAGCCTGCGCTTGAACCTGGCCATCGTGGACAAAGCTGACCCGTTCATTAGCACACACCATCCCCGGGCCAGAGTCCACTGGCTTGATTGCTGCCACGGGCGGAGCTCCCTCGCCGAGTGACCGAATTCAAATCCTCAGCCAGCCACGTCGATCCTCGACCAGCACAGCGAGGAGCGTTCATTCAGTACCAGAAATTACAACGACCCCTGTCTCTCAACCCCCGCATTGGCAACAACCACAGCCGCAGCAGCAACAGCAGCAACAGCACCCTCAGCACGCCTATTCCCCCAATGTACCTTCACCGCATATCGAGCACTCGCCAACAAATTGGAGCTCTCATCCATCCGCGCATCCTCAACACCACTCGGTATCCCTCTCGGTGCAGGATCCCTCCTTGCACGCCGGTAACTCTGGGAACTTGTCATATCCCGGCTCGTACGCTTTGGACAACAACGACAGGGCCATGTCTTACCCTCTGGAAGGCACGCCGCTCGTCACGTCTCAGTCCATGCAGTTGGGAGGTTACAGCACGCCAACCTCAAACCCATTGCCACACACATCAGAATACCATAGGCATATGAGCGTGCCGATGAATGCAGGCCCGCCTGCAGGACATCCTCCACATCCACATGCGTACTCCAGTTCTGGACACCACGGGTATGTGCCTCAAGCCAGCCACCCGGGGGATATGCATATGATGGCACAGGCTCCGCACCCTCAGCCTCACATGATGAACGAGCAGGGCCAGATGATGTATCACGTCCCACCACATATGAAGGTAGAGCACTGAACGCGAGATACCTCCTTCCGCTCGTATCGGTGCCTTGAACCGCGTCCGGCCCAGTGGAGACGAGGCGGTGAAGAGCTCCAACTTGGCGGTGGCGCTTTGGCAGTCAACTCGTTGGATTATACTGCATAACCTGCACAGGCGGAACACCCAGGCGCACCCCGGTCATAAACCGACACCAATTGCGCTCGTAAAAGCATCGTAGAAAGGGCCGTTTTCGTTCAAACTGCGCGAAGCGACTTGTTCCAGCCCCGTGTATCCCGGATGATGACAACCCATCTCTTCCCCGGACCGGCTCCTGTGTAGTACGCAGAACAATCCACCACCAGGTCACCATCGATGCAGCCCACTCGAATATTTTCGCCGAATAAAAAATATTGAGGCCACTCGCATCTCCTACTCAGAGCCATAGCCTACCGGAATGATCTCACTGGACTGCATATCCTTGGGATGCAATTTGCGCAACATGGCAGAAACTAGGTAGCGAGAACGCGCAGACAACCACGAAGCTTGCCTTGCATCGCTAAGGCGGGGCATTTCGGCATGCTCCGTGCCTGGGGTTCTGTGATCCAAGCAAGCCTCTACAGTAGAAATCTTCTCGTTGCCTCTCGTCGAGCCTTCTGGTGGCAAGCCTCTCTTGGCTAGCACTTCCCGTTAGGGATGCCTAAAACCGCCAAAGCACCGAAGGATAGCACCGAAGCACAGACTCTCGATACGAATTACGCAAGATCTCCAATCGAGCCGGAGTCTTCGTCCAGCGCTAGTGGAAAGTCTTTCGAATATGACTTGGCAAGGCAATCCCTGTGTTCCATCGCTTTACTTGCTCCTCGTAGTAGGAAACAGGGCTGCTCAAGGCGCCAGACTATTCACTACACCGCATCTTCATAGAGCAATAATCAAACCTCATAGCTAATTACATCGGCAATTACTGGGGCTCAAATTCAACCCCATGCTTCTCCACAGTCGCTGCCTGTTGCGCCCGAATTTGCGCCAATAGCTCGGGATACTGCGGGAAGAGTTAGTCCAGCACAAGGCATCGAGAGGGCGACCTGATCGCTTCCATCAATCAAGAGGGATCCGACGACTTACCCATCGTTCTCCAACATCCGGATGCGATTTTATGCGGTTCATCAGCGTGGCTTCGCCCAAGTGTTCCCATCTACCTTTGACGAATGTGAACTCGACGTCGTCCCTGCGTGCTTTGCGAGCCTCGTCTCTCAGCTTCAATACTTCGTTGGGTACATCCATGGCCTCAAATTGGGCATCGTAGCTTACTCCCTGGAAGAAGGGCACTGAGTATCTGGCCCCTTCACCCTTCCTTGGGCTGAGGACACGGTGCGTGGTGGAAGCACAGACGCCACCAGTCAGTGCCTCCATTCCTTGGCCGATGGCTACTACAAGAGTGCCGGCAATGGGCTTGCAGTCCACCCACCCGCCTCGCGCGTTCTGTGCTTGAAGTCCTAGCTGGTCGCTTGCTTGCAGTAGGTACGAGGTCAGCATGCTGTCCTTGTGCGGACCGACGCCCTGTCTCTTCGTTTCCCACTTCTTCTTCTCCATCTCGCTAGCGCCTGCCGTCAGATCTGGGATATCGACTTCAGGGTATTTTACAATCTTGAGTTTGTGCTGCTGGTTCTCGTCGAAAAAGTCATCGAAGGCTTCTGGGGGGAGCCCAATGGCTTCGGCGATCAGGCTGGTGAAGAGCATGGAGATCTGCGACATGCGTTGCATGTAGTCCTCGAACACGGGTCGGAAGGTGGGGAGATGGGTGGTAGAGGGCCATTGGTTCGGAGCCAGAAGGTTGTGATATAGAGGCGCTCCGGGTTTTGGAAGCGGTTGGGGGGTCGACAAGTCGAGCTGTTCGCGGTGGTCGATGTTCAGCGCCGTCGTTTCGTTGTCGAGCTTTTGGGATGGTCAGCACGAATACCTCTGGAGAACGACTACGTCTGCACTACACTAATAATGCAAAGAGGGGGAGAGAGGGCAGTAATGGTAGGGGCGGATTTCGATTTTCGTCGCAGTGTTTACGAGTATATGTTTGATCCGAAGATACCCAATCTCTCGTTGGTCTTTGTCTTTTGACGGCGTTGGGACACGAAATGGCCGGGTACTCTGGACGGGCGGTTGGTTTTGGGCAGTACGTAGCCATGTTTTGATATGTTGATGCGTTTCCTCTGTTTCTCGTCTCATCATCGCATGTCTTTTTTACTTCTATCAGGATTTTGTATGCATGTCCTTTGTAACGCTCTGGGTATCCTGTCGCATATTCCGTCGTCTCTTTTTTATTAGAGTCGCATACCGCATCCGCGAGGATTCTCATGGCTTCCTTGTTCATAGACAATTAAGAACGTTTTTTTTTTCTCGATTCATCCTCCCATCATGGCTCGTACGCTTGCTCGCTTTTCAACCAAACTAAAAGAAAATATAAAAACAAAAACAGAAAGAAAAAAAGATTTCATCACTTACCCTACTCCACCCAAGAAAGCTCTTCTCATTCTTCATCTCGATCCTCTCCTTCTCCCGTAGCGGTAGTTTCTCGAAGAAGTCGCGACATTCGGCGATGACTTGTTGGACCAGGGTGTCGGGCAGGCCGGTCTCGCTGAGGTATAAGAAGCCGACGTGGAGGAGGGCGGTGCGGAGGTGGGTGAGGAAGATGGGTTTTGTGGTGGGGTCGAGGGCTTGGGAGAGGGGGAGGATGGGAAGGGTTGTGAAGGATTGGGGTTGGGGTGTGGGCATGTTGTTGGGTTGGAATGTAGGGATGCGGCGTTTTGATCGAGGTTCGTTCGTCGTAGCAAGAGGCGGGGAGGGAGGATTGGGCAAGCGAGAATGGGTAGACGAGGCGAGGGTGTGGTTTGAGATGAGATGAGATGAGATGAAGTGAAGAAGAAGAAGAAGAAGGTGTACCGTGGACCCGGGGTAGTTTGGCTTTTCTAATGGAAGCCTGGTCGGTTCCCTGCGATGTGTTTACAGGTTGGGGGCGGTCGCCGACTAGATAGCAGGCTGGTATGTAGGTCAGGTAGAAACGGTACGGTACGGTACGGTGCGGGGGACGGTCGGATTGCCGTATTTGAGCCGCGGATGGCGTCATTCGGCTAGTCGCGAGGGGAATGTATGGGGTGGGGTATACATCCCACTCGCAGGGTCCATGTCATATGTGCATACATACAACGGGGTATGCAACTCGCGAGTTTAACTTGGAAGAGGCCTTTGCGGATAGCGGTAGAGGGTGATTTGTAGAGGGAGTTTTGCGTTGCTTATTCGTAGCGCGCCAGCCATTTGAAAGCTAGGCCTATGGCGGCGAGTTTGAGCGTGGTGATGAGGACGATGGAACATGCTTCGAGGAGGAACATGGCGGGCATGCGTCGTTCTTTTGGACTGGGAATGGAATGGTATGGTATGGTATGGTATGGTATGGTATGGTATGGTGCGCTGGTGGTTTTCTAACAAGATGTACACGCTCCCCCTTCTATATAAACACAGCCCAGCTACTAACAAGCCTCCCGTTGCCCGACAAACCAACTGCACAGCGCACGCGACCCCCGGACTATTCAAAGCTCACGCGCGATGCGGTCATGAGGGGAGGAGATGACTAAAGTCCACACGTGCGACTTTGCAGTTGGTCACCGCAGGCGTTTGGGTAGAGGTCGCTGCGGCACGGGATTGGACGGCGCCGGGGAAAAGGCCTGGAGCACACATGTATGGATCCATGGATTGTGGGGGTGCACGTGGCGGGCGGGCTTCCAAGGTTGGCACCTCGGCAGCGCGCTTACTCTCACGCTACTACAAGTGTTACCCCACGCATTGATTGATTTAGAACAAAGCCCGAGTCCGGGGAGAATGAGGCTGATGGACAGGACATGTGTGCAGAGTTGGTGGTGACACGTGGATGCTCAGCCATCTCACCATGCAAGTATACGACCATCTAGTTACCATTATCATCCATTTCGCATCCTTTGGCATCCCACACCTACGATGACGTAACCTACGTCAATGACAACCCCGACCCCCATCCATCGCCAAAAACGGCCCAGCCTACTGTAACCCCCAGCTTACTCGTAAAATCCTCCGACCTACATACACGGCATGCATACCTAGTCTACGGAGGTCTGTTTTTGTCGCCCGTCAGATCTCTAAACGGACATGCATGTGTGTCTGTGTGTACCTGCAGCCTGGTTACACACATGCGAAGTCCGTTTTGCCGTGGTGGCGGAAGGGGACGTGCACGGGTACCCAAACATAAGGGCCGCCCGGCGGGTATAAGGCTATAAGCGCGGGTATTTGGGATGCGATGCAGCGGTACATATGTACCCACCTATGTCGGTACGGTACGGTATAGCATGCCCATCTTATCATGACTATGCGAGACATACATGGCATGCATGTTGTGCATAGGAACAACTCGGTATCTGAAGGGAGGAATTAGGCCTCAGATCTGGGTTGTAGGAGCATACATACTGAGGTAGATTATAGAGTATAGATTCGTTCCATGCTACTCTAAATTCACTTTCTCCTCTTTTAGACCCTTCTACGTCACTGTCCTATTTACTCTTACCGGAGAAAATACTTTGTTGCCATATCAAGAGATCCCACCCATCAATGTAAGCAAGACTGAAGAGTGTAGAATACAAATGGAATGATCATTGTTCCAGCGGAGAAAAACCATGGTATGAGATATCACATTGTGGAGATAAGGAAATAGTTTTCATCGCTCTAGAATATATGCTGTCATGAAAGATAATTGCCCAATAAAAAGACGGTCAACCACCATCTACGAATGCACCTCATTACCCACATACAGCGACATCCACCTGCTAGCCTTCGCGCCGTTCTACTGCCCCTTTACAGCATAGAAGTCGTAACAGTCGTAACTCGTGACGCTGGATTCGACTCATCGCTTCTCGCGCGGGTAATAGGCAGGTTGCCCCTCCAGAGACTCACCTACACCCGTCGTGTAGCTAGGGGGCGCAATGTTGCCGAATCCAACTTGAGAAGCGGGGCCCGCATTCTCGCCTGGAGGCACACCCGTGTTGCTGACGCCCTTTTTGAGATCCGTAGGGTTGATGACGCCGCCGTCGCCGCCGCCAACGATGACGTTCTGTTCGACACCCTTCTTATCGCGTACCTTGCCGACAACCATACCCTTGGCAACTGACGTGATGATGGCTCTTCGAGAGACACCCGTTACGTCGATATAGACAAGACCAACGTTCTTCACGCCGCCCGCCAATTGGTTGGCAAGTCCACCGGCTTCGTCGCCGTACCTGTGTCCAATAGCGGCACTGGCTGCGGTGCCACTGTGGGTCAGCAGGGTTTTACCGCCGTGTGCAATGCCGTCGGCAACAGTAGAGAAGGCTATCAACGACTTGTTGAGCAGGCCGGGCTTGTAGTCGGGGTTCGGTGTGCCGTCAGGTAGCAGAGCTTTCGATTTCCTCGGAGCCTTGCCTACCGCTCCGGCGGTGAAGTTCTGCGCGTGTTTTGTGATAGAGCCGACTGTCTTTGCGGAGAGGCCAGCGACGCTAGTTGTGAATGTATTGATCTTACGGACGCGGTCGTGTGTCGTCGTGTTGAAGACGAGGGGCTTGTCGTTGGGCTTCGTCTTGTTCATGAAGGTCTCGGCGCCCGAAATCAAGGCATTGCTAATGTAGCTGGAGCCAGTCACGATGAGGCGAGAAGCGGCGGCCGAGTTCTGCACGATGCTGGAGTTCTTGTAGGCGGGCAAGCGAGCCATGCCGAGGTAGTCCTCCGACACGGGCTGGACCTTGATGCGCTTGCCGTCAGGTGATACGATAATCTCGACAGGGTCTATGTCCATGTCAGTACAAAAAGCTTTATGAAAATGACAGCACTCACTCTTTGATCCAGCCTTCAACTTTGAATCTTCGATAATCTGGGCACCCTGGGCCAGCTCGCCCACGACGCTGCCGTTGTCTTCGTCGACAAGCACAATCTCGCCGGTCTTGCCTGTGCCCGCATATCCCTCACCCGGCGCGTAGTCGGCGGGGTTGTATGGCTTCGCGGCGCCCTTTTCGGACACGTGCGGGGCCTGGGCGCGCTCGAGGAAGGCGGTGCACTGTGCAAGAATGGTCTCGAAGGTATCAACGTCCTCCTGGGTGACGGTGCCAGGGCCAGTGCCGAGGGAGGGGAACTCGATGCGCGTGAAAGCGCCGCTGTCGGGACCGAGATCCCATCGCGGGATGAGGTAGCTGCGCGGCGGCTGGTGGTAGATTTGCGTCGTCGCGGGGAGCGGGAGGTCGAGCTCGGGCGGCAGGTTGAGGTGCAGGTAGAAGTCCTCCTCGGCCGCTTCATTCTGGCCGTGCACGTTGCTGAGGTTGGCAAAGGGCGAGTTTGTGGGCACCATCAGCAGCGACAGCGTCTGGGCGCCCGAGGGCGTGAGGGGCTGCTCCTCGCCATTCTGGAGGTGGTAGGCGCGGATGCCCCCGATCGAGTACAGGAGTCGTGGATCGCCGTGGCTCATGGCGGCGGCGTGTTCTGTGTTCTGTGTTCTGTGGACCGGGTAGTGTGTAATGGGACCAAGGTCGAGATATCGTGTGTTGGCTACACAACTTTGTCCAGCGGTTAGGAATTGCAGCTGGCGGGGTATCTGCAGCTAGGGACGGTGGCTGCGAGGGGCGGGCGGGGCGGCGGTGTTAAATACTGCGGGGGCGCGTCTGAGAGGTTCGCGTGCGAGGAGGAAGGGGGCAGTGTAGTTTCAAGGGCCTTTTGCCTGTGGCCTGCTGATGTCTTCGACGCTGCAACTGGGAATGTCGCGCGCTTAGCTTTCCCCTACGTCGCGGTCAGCGATACAGCGGTGCACAGCCGCAGGTGGCGCACCAGCTACCCCTCACTGCTCATTCGTCCGCGTTCGACTTCCAGGCAGCGGCACCGCCACTCGTGCTAAAGCCACTGGATTGACTCTGGACGCCAATCAAATGGGAAGACATGTTTTGGGGTAGACCGCCTAGGGTTCAAGATTCAAGAATAAGAAGGGTCAAGTTCATCAAGGCGTGTTAGACTACCAAATGTGGAAAGTTCCTGCTCAGTGACGTCCAAGCTCAGCCCCACAATATCGCCTGGCCATCAAGGTGTGCTCAGTATGCTGAGGTTTTCAAGCTCAGTACCTCCTTCCGTAACCCTCCTCTCCATATCCCGAGCCACCACCATAGCCTCCAGAGCCGTACTGCTGCCTGCGCTCGCCGTATTCGTCCTCAGCGGGCGGGCCTCCAGCGCCATAAGAGTCGCCCCCGCCGTAACCGTACTGCTCTTGACGACCATATCCAGATGGCTCTTGACCGTATCCAGATGGCTCTTGACGACCATATTGCGACTGCTCCTGGCGGTCGTATTGGGATCCATATCCCGAGGATTCTTGACGCCCATAGCCAGAACTCTCCTGCCGTCCAGAGCTGTACGAGTCGCCGCCATAGCCAGAACTCTCTTGTCGTCCAGAGCTGTACGAGTCGCCGCCATAGCCGGACGATTCTTCACGGCCGTATCCAGAACGCTGCTCGCGACCGTATCCTCCGCTCTCCTCGCCGTACCTCCTTTCTTCGCCGTAACCGCCGCTCTCGTGTGACTTGTACTCCCCTGAACGACGCTTGTAAGTATCATCACCAGAGTCTTCGTCACCACTACCGTGCTTCCTACGCCTCTTCTCCTCTTTTTCACGCCTCTTTCGCTCCTTTTTTTGGCGCTTCTCGTAGTCGTCTTCATCGCCAGACTCTTCAGAATCGGAATCCTTACCGTGATCACTGCCATATTTCCTAGTAAATAGTCAGCTAATGCCTACATTAGAGAGCGTCTGGGGCATCGTACTTCTTCTCTTGATGATGGTACTCTCCTTGACGACCAAAGCCTTCGCGCGTCTCCTCGGACTGCCATTGATTGCCGCTTTCATAGCGGCGCTCCTCGTGACGCTCATAGCCTCCTGACCCGCCGTAGCTGGAGGTCTCGACACGCTGTTGGTAACCATAAGACCCACCACTCGCGTCTTGCTCTTGGCGAGAATACTCCTCACGCCGACCACCACCAGGGTACTGCGTCTGCTGGTACTCTGCGTGTCCATAACGCTCAGAATCGTCGCGGGAGCTCTTCTTGTGGTGGCCAGACTCGGAGTAAGACTGGGTGTACGAACCATCGTCACCGTATTCGTGGCTCTTCTTGCTCTTCTTTTCATCGCCCCCAAAAGCATCTCCGAGAAGAGATCCACCGATTCCACCAACAAGACCTCCGACAAGACCGCCTAGAGCACCACCGCCCAAGGCTTCACTAGCAAGTTCGCCAGCTTGGTTACTGACTTGCTGAACCTGAGCGTTGCCTCCACCCTTACCGTCACCGCCAATGATACCCGAGAAGTCGTTAGCCATGCCCATGGGCTTGCAGCAGCCATGACCAGAGTCTGGTGGGCCTTTATGGTTTCTTCCTGCTTGAACACCGTCTCGATCAAGCCTCTCACGCATGTCATCTTGATCACGGATGCCCTGCCACCAATTCTCGACTGTTGCGAACATGATCTCGCGGCATCTCCGGACGTCATTGTCAGGATGATCGCGCTGGGCGGGATGATGGAAAACTCCCTGGATGATGCGGTCGATTGTTGACTCTGGGTCCGCCTCCCCATCCCAGCAACTAACAATTTGTGGGATCGCCCATTTCAACACCTCCGAAGCAATGCTTCCAGCTGGGGCGTTCAATACGTTGCTGAAATGATCCTTGGAGAGCATGCTGTGAGTCGGGTCGGTTGAATCGTCGTCATTGAAAACAATGTGCTGCTTTTCACGCGAGCTAGCAATGACTTCGCTAGAACCAGTTTCGAGCTCAGTCTTTACCTGGTCGAGGATGGGCATGACATAGGGCGCTAGGAGACTGAAGACGAAGATGTTGACCTGGTCTTGGAGCTGCTCAATAATCTCCGGTAGCATGGGGATCTTCTCGATGAACTCATTGATGGACTGCATAATCTCATCATGGAACTCCATGATGGGGTAGACTTGTTCCACGAGTTCACCGATCTGCTGAGTGAACTCCTCAGGCTCCTTCGGGCTGATCTGCATGTTGTTCATTTTGGCGCGGACTGTGCGTTTTCCTCGAGCTCATCGGCTTTGCTGGCTTGGTCCTTGTCGCCAAAGATGCCATCAGGCAGCTTGCTCAGCAAGTCCTTGATCGCACTCTTGTTCTGCTTGCGGTCGGCATCGCTGATGGCGCCTTCAAGTTCCTGAAGCTCGGATTGGGTGGCTTTATCCGAGATCTCTCCGCACACGGAATGTAAGAAATCGACTCCACCAAATGTCCCAGTAACGACTGGGTATACGGGGTGGTTGACGCCTTCGATGCGAAATCGAGCATTCTGGCCGACATGAGGGAAGACGTTACGCTCACCCATCTCTATCAAAGCAAGCTCAGTGTAGTTGGAATGGGCAGAAAAGTCCTCCAAGCAGTGCGTAGCTGTACCAAGGAGCCGCAGTGCTTCGTAGAAATCCTCTCCACGCCCGCCAGAGCGTCGACCGAGGTCGATGCAGCGACGAAGCAGGTCGCGCACCATGCCAGCCGATGTTGTGATGCCCATGTCTTCTGACGCAATGTAGTTCTTCAGGCCAGTTCGCTCGTCGATGCTCAACTCACGCTGTTCGTCGACGGGCCCCCGTAGTCGGCGATCGTAGTCTCTCGCATCGAGGTTGTCGGCGTAGTCCTGTGATGGTCAGTAAACGCCTCGCCCATACAAGGCCCATACGTACCTTTGGATTGTCGATGTGCTCCTCGGGACGGTAGCAGCCCAGTCTCTCCCTGGTAACCTCGAACTCCTTGGTGCCATAGCCGAAGCTCAAGAAGCCCAGGACCCAGAGCAGGATCCGGATTGCCTCTGCCGACACCATCTTGACGGTGCCGACATCGACGGCCTGGGAGTAATCCCTGAGCCAGTTGCCAAAGTACACCCTCTTGACATCCATCTTGCTAAACTTCTTGCCTGTCCTTCCCGAGATGAGTAGCGTAAGCAGGGTATCCTCAATGTCCCCATGGCGCCAGTTCAGCCCCTCAATTTTGCTCAAGCTCGCAATATTGCCAGCGCGCCGAATGCCGCTGTCGGCTGCGCCCAAAGAACAAGTAGTATGAGGAATGGCAGCCACATATCGCCGAGTGCGAGTTGGCGAGGCATGCTGCAGGTGGGGTAGCGGACCTGCCTTCAAGCCGTGCAAACTTTGGTGAGGCGCTGTGGAGTTCAGCTCAAAGTGATGTAGAATAAAGTGTGCGAGTATGCAAAGGTCGCTGTTGTCCTGAGAGGGTGGAGACACGCGTAGAGGGTCAGCTTGTTGTTGTGCGTTGACGCAATGTCTGTTTCAGCTTCAAATCACCCCGCCATCGCACGTGCCAAGCGCGTGACATAAGGGAGGGGTGACCCAGCCACTGCTTTCCGCCACAAATTTTCGAAGGATTCTGGGATCGCCAGGCGCATCCATTCTTGTTCGGACTTCACGAAAGCATTTTTCAAGATTGTCTTGAACCCTGGACTGACGTCGGACTTGGCTCCACTACTAGACCTGTCGAACCTCAAACTAAGGCGGGCCAAACCTTGCGTCAACCTCAATCAAATAGATAAATTTTACAATCATCACGTGGAAATTGACCACCTGCCCAGGTGGGCACCTTGGAGATACTGAAAATGAAGCTCAATCCGAGTGTTTAGAACACCTTGATGAGAATCTACTAAATTGCTCAACGCGGAGAGAGTTTGCTCCCCAAAAGCGCGATACCTGGGTAGAATACGACCGCTGTGCTTCCGGACGGCTGGGGTAATGGCTTAGCCATCTTCCAAACCTATATGCGATACCTCAGTAAAGCTAATCACGATAACGCCCCATACCGCCCACAAATTTCTCGCCAGCTCGGCCCTGATTCAAGCCACTTGGACATGGCAGAACTGCCCCTCCGTTGAACCCCAATTTTGCATTTCAGCCTGTGCGCCCAGGGAATCATTGCTTCACGACCCGTCCGAGCGAGCTACCCGTGCCCCGACCGCACTGCTGCACACCTCTTCAAAAGCGGCTCCAGCGTTACATGTGGTCTTGATGTACCGTTGACAGCAAGTATCCGCTAATCGGCGGCGTCTTGATGCAATAGGGAGGACGCTGCAAGGAGGCACGTCGAAGAGCCGATGAGGCGGGGACGGGGTTTGCGGGATAACTCGGGCAGGACGCCGTTACACCCGGTAAGGCATGCTGGGAATGTGATCGGCCGCACACATGACAGACATCGGAGATGAAATTGAGTGTACAGAATCAAGCGCCATGTTGGGTGCCATTAGAAGACGGGTGCTACCACGGATACTTACTTTGACATGTCAGTGACAGTCGCACTTGCGAAGCGCAAGAGTAAAGTGTATTCGCTGTAGGTCTTCGATGCAGACCCGTTGAGTACTTTGTTGAGTTTTACACAGTGCACAGTTTGAAGTTGACGATTGCGCGTCATGCTTCGGCTCCCCACTGTGGTTGATCCCAATCGCGCCCTTTTTTTTTACGTACTTTGGCTGTTGAACCTTGGTTGTGCTTGCTGTTAAGTCTCATAATCTGTAAAAGGTTAGGTCGACTATAAACGGATATGAATGAAAAATGTATTCGCTGTCTCCTGCATACACAGTATGACAGGGATGGCCTGACCGTGTGATTCCCGCTGTAAGTAACGGTAACCGTGATGTCAAAAAAAGTTGTGGCAGAACGCCAATCCACGTTTCTGTGAGACGCCTATTTAGGCCCTGAGGGAACCCTTTCTGAAAATGCGCTGTTGCGTCAGGACCACTTGGTACTACCATAGACCCGTAATGCACTGCAACGTGACTTCTGTCCGACGGTGGGGAATGCATCCTGTATCACCTTCGCCAAAAGAACACATGCGCTAACGCTTGCCTACATTTTGACAGGAGGTACAAAAGTTCGCGAGGCGCAGAATGACATGCACGTCGGCTGACCAATTGATCGAATTCCTTCTTTTGCAACAAGTGGATCTGTCGTATTCCACAGCGTTGCTCCAGTTCTGCAGGTGACAACGAAGCAGAGCGCTTCTGGCGTACGACGCATTCCAGGAAGGGAAAATTTTTCTGTCTTGGTAGCGCACAGTAGAGCTAGTCGTTCAAAGGGAACATTATACAAGGAACGTCCAGAAGCTTGGGTAGACAAATTCGTCCTCAAAGATGCGCCTGACCTGTTCCAGCACGAAGGACTCCACCTTGCCGACATTCTTGAGGACCTGCCTGCCGTCGCCCCTACCTCCGATCTCGCTCTCGACTTTGATATGCTCCAGTAGCCCACCGACGCGTGGATGTTGTGCAAGTGGACGTTCCTGCCTCTGCACTTCTGTCTGAACAGAGTCAAGGTTGGTTTCGCCGCCGATTAGTGCATCAGCATCGTCGGGAGAGAGAAAGCAGAAGTGGGCCCGCTTTTTGATGTACGCCAGGATAGCAACTCCATCAAAGGTTAGCCCGGTGATGTTTAGCTTCAAAGGTATGCCGACGAAGCTTGGCATTGGGTAGTCTAGCAGAATTTCTGCCGTCAGAGACATTTTGATATCGCCGGAATACAGCACATGCGACACGACCTGGGACGTCTTCGGGGCTCTTCTCTCGCATACGAGGAGGTGACGGGGATGGTGTTCTGTCGTCGTACCTATCCTCAGACGAGTGGCCTGAGGCAGCAGCCAGCGAGTTACTCCGTTCTGGATCGTGTTTGTGTTGGGATGACGGACGCGTAGTGGGGTCCGGGTTCGACTGCGGGGTCAATGTGAGGGAATTCATCGAAGCCGCATGGCGGAGACGCATGTTAGTCGGCGTGGAGGTCGGACATTGGCAAAGTCAGGCCAACCCTGGAGCTGCGCTCCAGCTACAGCAGCCAGAGGAGTCGTGGTCCCCAGAAAGACCAGCGCCGAGCGGAAGATGGAAGTAGTTGATGTTGGAAGTGCCGCCAGGAATGCCGGGCGTTGAAACCCTTGGGAGAAAAGGGCTTCCCAATTGTTCGACCGGTGTCAGCGTGGTCCGAAGGCCGGGGGCTCTCGCGTTTCCAAACGGCGGCGCTAGGCGTGACCGATCCACTGAAGCCTGTTCGACGCCCGACGGTCCTCTGGCCGCGTCTCTACGCCGCTCCTCTGAAGTGCGGACAGGATGGTCGCTGGCGACCCCTTTGTCGTCAGCTGCCGCGTCGCCATGCTCGTCCTCATCTGGATAGTCTTCGTCCTCCTCGTAAAAGTCAGGAAGTGGGTCGCAGATGTCTTTGATCTCGATTTCTGGTGGGACGCTTCCAAAGTCGAACGAATGGACGTGGACGGAGCGGATGAAACGCGGCAGCGTCACCAGCTGAAATCGGTCATGGATGAAGGCGCGGATGGTCTCTGCCCGCGCAGAGCCGTCTGAGCCGCCCGTCAACGTATCCCAATTGATATCAATCGACATCGAGGGTCGGCACGGTGGTTGTGGGTAAATTGGAAGCAGAAGTCACGCTTACCGTTCGGTGCCAAGAGCTAAGGTGAGCCGAGCACGGAAAGTGCGCTCGGCGGCCACTGCCATCCGATCCGTCCTACACCAACACTGTAATCCACACAACCATGATCATAATGATGATACTAATAATAATGGTCGTTCGCCCAACTTTGCCTGCTGCATGCAGTCAGAACCACGACACCACGGATATGAGAGCATTGTTGCTGTGTCGTTGGTTACAGCGCACGTCACGAAACATGTTTATTCCAAGCGCGTTGATGCGCTCTTCGCGTACGAGTCTCGAGAAACGAGCTTCTAAACCTACCTGAAATAGACACTCAAGCAGAGCCGCATGGCGTCGCTGCATGCTCGATCATGCATGCCATGCAAAACATCGCTTCTGCAGAATCGTCACAAGCCAGCACTCATACGAGCAAGCGAACAAGGCGTGGAAAAAGCGACCGGGAACTTGGCGGCAGAAGTCCTGCATATACGGTAAGGCAAATATGTAAACGACCACTGGACAAGGGTCACGGTGAGGGCGGTAAGTGTGCGCGTCCAAGTCCACAGCTGCTCAGGCAAAATACGCCCAAAATATACAGAGACCAAGGACATTGGTTTCCATACAGTGTCTTCACCCATGCACAGACAGCCTCTCCGAAGCTAATTGAACACCGTACGGATAGGATCCACTCACTATGGACGGACAGTTCCAGGATTGATTAAAGTGGCCCTGGGGACAATTTGCAGGGCTGTGAGTAACCGAATGCGGAAGTTACACTATATCGATCGCGAATATACTCTCATACTCGGCTATATGGAGATCACCTCTATGCCATATACAGAGGCACGCCGCCCTCGCCGCAGTGTCGCATAAAGGCCTGCACGATTGCCTTCGGTTCGCGTTGCTTTGGCCTGGAGTGGATGGCCTCCGGACTCAGGTCAGAAAGGCTGCATGTGCTAGCAGTTGAACAGCCATCGGCAGCGCACAGCAGGCCGGGGTGTTCACCGTTGTGTGGCCTACGGGTCGGCCCTAGGCATTGCGGGAGGATCACGGGGGGTAAGACGAGGCCCGTCTGATTGCGCAGCCATGCTGTGATTTCCTGGTTGGATGTTACGCCGGCTTCCAGGCCGTGTCCGTGCAGCAAGGTGGGATATGCCACCATGACATAGTCACTTATCGCGGCCCATCACCCCACTCCTCACTGGACACCATATCAGTTGCCTGGCTTGAAAAGGGCCATGTTGGGCTGATGTGAAAACTATCAACGACAAATAAGGATGGCTTGGCGCCTGGTTGACTCCAGAACTGTTCGAAACTGGTTTTGAGGTATGCCGTTATTAGCTGTGTAGCGATGAGCCGGGTACAGGTCCTGTACAGTAGACGCGGTAGCTTTGCCGTACCGATTGGCGAGAAACGGTGCTGCATCCGCGCCCTGTAAACATTCGTCACCGACAAGCAGATCATCAGCAGGTGATTGGCTTGCTTGCAGCAAGGGGGTACTTCAATGTCGTGGGGTGCAAGAGAGCTGGTGAAGAGGAGGCGCGCCTTGCGGATACAGTTCGGGATGCTGCCGCAGGCGCCCATGCATTAATTGAAGACGCTTTTCTGTCTGAAATCCCTCCCGATGCCCCGCCTTGGCGACACGGAGCCCGTGTCGAAACATGTCGCAAGTAAGAAAATAAAGCCCAAGGATTAAGGCAGCCGATTCGCCCATGTGCCCACGGTCCGAAAACAGGGACGTGGAGAGAGGCACAAATACTGTGAAGAGAGAACGCGTAGAGTAATACAAGACGTCAAGTGCGATGCAAGAACCGGACCCAAGTTCAAAACGCCAGACTCACGATGGTCCTAGGCCCCCGTGGATCCCAATGCCCCGCCCAACGCCTGCGCTTCTGTCTCCGTGACGCCGTGAAATGCAGCCTGCGGGCTGGCGAGCTGTGAGGCTCTCAGCAAGCCCGAGGTCTAGAAGGTCGAGCTACGCGCGCTGCATGGGAGCGCAGGCTGCGTGCTCGGTAGGGCACCCTTTGGCGTGCCACCGGCCGCCATAGGGATGTGGTCCGGATAAAGTCTGCGGTGGCACGCTGGAGACAGCTGTCAGAGAGGGTGTCACCAGGTGTGATGGGGGCGGCGCGTACCTCTTAGTGGTCACAGCGATCACACTTTTCGTCGTGTTTGACGTTCTTGGTCTTGTTCTCGCCGCAGTTGGTACTTCGCGATGTGGCGCAGGGAGCCTTCTCGGAGACAACGTGACCGCACGCATAGATGTGCGTGACTCGCGTGCACATGGTGGTGGTGAACGACTGACAACGGGCGAGCCGGCGTGAGGCCGGAGGCGGGGGGGGAGCGTGATTGGTGGGGCACACGCGTGTCTTGCTGCTGCGACAAAGGGTGCAGCTGACGAACGGTGGGCGCAGGCCGGGCGGCGGCGGCGGGATGGAAGAGGAATGGGGGCGGAGGGCTGGTGGAGAGGTAGGATGACAGTAGGCACCAGCGGCAGGTCCTGGAGAGGGCGGCGATGTGCGAGGGCAAGGCGGAGGCAGAGTGGCAGAGCTGGCGGATGGGGGGGACGTGGGGTGTTTTATAACGGAGGCATCGACAGCGCCGCGAGAGAAGACGGCCCTCTTTCGCACTCGCTGTTAGATTGCTGCCGCTTTGCGGCGGACCGCCGCGACACTCTTGTACACAGCCGTTGGCACTTGTTCCGTGCGCGGGAGCGAAGGTCGCGCAGCAGAGGCGGCCAGGGTGGCCCCGGACGGGCCAGGGCATCCCTGGCGGCGCGACTGTTGGCCAAATAGCCAATAGCTTGAACAGGCCCCCGTCTGCGCCCGCAGCGTGTTGCAGGTTGCAGTGATGCGATGCGCACAAGGGCTGCGTCGTGTGCCTCTGGTGCCCGCCCATTCCCACGCGCCTTGGGCTTCGCGCACCTGTCTCGATGATTAGCCGGCGCCAGACAGACGCCATGGGCAGTCCCAGCGGCCCCCCAGAGCCATCCCCGGTCGTCGTCGTCGTCGTCGTCGTCAACCGTCGACTCTCCTGGCACGGCCAGTCCATCAGCCCTGCGCGCTGGTACCTGCCGTTGGGTGTGTGTGTGCGTCTGTGTGAGTGAGTGAGTGTGTGTGTGTGCGTGTCTGTGCCCGCACGAGTAACGTGTGCCAGACAGAGCGCGCCGTTGCTGGAGAGAGTATTGACGGCTCCCAGCCTCGGGTGCCCACAGGCCCTCCTCGTACTGTATGTATCCCCAAGAGCCCCGTCTGCCGTTTGTCGATGTCGTCTTGTACAAACGACACAGTCCACTACAGCTCCCCCGGCTCGCGCTGCGATCCCGGCGCCGCACACATGGCACCCCGGTCGGGCTGCGGCCTCTTTTCGAGCCGGCCGACACGACGTGGGCATGCGCAAGCGTGCTCTCCATCAGACTTGCACCAACAAACGGCCAGGCGGAAGAAACCGTCCCAACCACCATGGAAGTAGGAAATTGCAACTCCAAGTCCCAACCGTCCATCCGTCGAATCGAGTCGTGCGTCCCGCTATCGACTTCTACTCGCGGATGGTCCGTTGTGTTTTCTCAGCAAGAAGCCATTGCTGGTGAGAGGGCAGATGCTCGTGGCCGCCACGACGAACCATTCTCGCCAGTCCACAGAGCTCTCAGCTCGGGCGCACCAGCACGCTTGGGCGCGACCATGCATGTACCGTCACTAGCTCAGAGCAACGAGCTGTCACTTTTCAACGGCAGGCCGCCATACCTTTCACGGTGCTAGCTCGTCGGCCCGGACGTCGATCCCTCGGTAGAATTTAGAATTTCGCAATGCTGCGTGGGTGAAGCGACGGCGGGCGCGGGCAGGCAGGACAAACGACGCCGTCGGCCTCGGCTCGTCGTGGCGTTCCGCCTTATCAAACTGTCGTCTCACCGCCCAGTTATCATTTGACGCCTTGTTGGCCGTTACTTTGGAGCTACCCGCAGCCGTTGCCGCCACCATCCGCTGTATCAGGCCGGGACCCAGCCGCGAACTTACTTTGAACGCCGAAATGCCTGCATTGGGCTGGAATTCGCCGAGCTGCAAAAGCTCTTCTCTGGGTCCGTCATCCTATTCCTTGCGGCTATACTTCTGCAGATACTTTGGGCTCCATGTCGGATCCCGTTTAGGTAGGCTCGAGCCATGTTTGATCGCCACACCTCCCCGTAGATCCACGTCGTCTGATTGCGCATAATGCGGGGTACCGAGTAGGTAAAGACGTACGTACAGCCATTTTGAGCAGTTACCTAGGTAACATCTAACGAAGGAATGCTTGTTTCTGTCACCTTCTGTGTGTGTATATGCTTCGGACTTGCCAGATAAGACCAGACTCCGCGACCTGTAACTCTGCAGTTCAAAAGAGCTCTGGCGAAACCATCCTTCGTCGTCATTCTAGCAGTCGAAATAATCGAGGCCTCCCATGCGGGAGCGAACTGCGGATCCACCCGAAAGTCAGTTCTTGTTTCCACGTCGAAGATGAAATAGCCTCTCGTATCGTCACGTTCACATTTTTCATCCATCTCTTCCTTGTGCCGTGCCTAATTTTGGCGGCCTATACATCCTGTTTTCTACCTTGACTCACACCGCTTATCGTCAATGGGCGCCTTGTGCGATGCCTCTTTCGAATCGAATTCAGCTCCTGGCGAAGGGAAGTGACCGGCATCGAGAAGCCTATTCGACCTTGGGGCTTGTTGGTTCTGATGCACTACCTTTCAGGCGCAATGCGTCTCGATAGAGGAATCGCATATCAATGTCACGAGCGAGGCCAGCAATACCAGTACATTCGACTATAGTGATCATCCAGCTCTGAGCAAGTTAAAGAGAATGTTTGGGGATTGCTCAACAAGCAGCGATTCCCTCGCGTCTGCTGAATCCTCCTGTCCACCAGAGAAAAGCTAGGGCTCTTCCGAAAGGAACGCTCGCTCTCTTGGCGCGACCATACGATGCAATATCAAATAGTGGTGCCCGAATCCTAATAGTTTCCCTCCATGATACGGATAGCCTCATCTTCCACTTGGACCGTGTTGCCGCAGCGGTACCTCCCGTTCTACACAACGGCAGATCCCGCTCGAACCCCACCTGTTGCCTGGACACTGGGTTGAGTGGCGCACGGGATGGTGGTTCGTCTTGATGTACATCGCGAGGACCTGCATGGCTTGCCGGGTCATTGGTCCGGTACAGAGTTGGAACCATACAGCCCTCTTCCAACCAGTCCCTTGTCGGTCTCGTAGAAACACTAAGCTCAGCTATATAGTTGCCGGCCACATAGGGATTCCGGCCACCCCACCAAATCGCGACACCTGCACAAAACACGCGATATCTCAACAACGCCTATTACAATTGCTATTAACTACACATAGATTCAAGCGCTGCAGCTGCTGTAGCTACTGCAGCTCTCTCTGCAGTGCTTGATATAGTAGATCTACTCTGTTGAGCAGCTGAAGCCTTAGCTGCGCGTATAGCCTCTCTAATACTCTCTACCTCTGCAAAGCGTTGATTTGGGTCTACTTGAACGCGCTTTTAAGGACGCTGAGAGCTAGAAGTCTCTAGCTGCTGCTTAAGGCGTCTTTTCTCTGCTTCTAGTCCTGCAGCTCGAGTATTTGCAGCTGCTAGCGCCTTACCTGCTTTCTGTAGGAGTAGCTGGGGTGCTACGACCTAGGTTTTCAAGGCTCTGGATGTCGCGCTGCGCCAAGTATAGATCCCGAGGGCCTTGAGGGGTAGAGAGGAAGCTCTGAGGCTGCTGCTGGGGCTGCTGCTGAGGCGTAGGCGTCGTAGGCCTCTGAGAGACCTGCGACGAGCTGAGCACGTGATTGATGTTGAATGGGCAGAGACCAGTAGCCTGCCAGCCAGCTCGAATCACACGCTCTGTGAAGCCTTCCTCCCTAGCTTGATAGTAGCAGGCAATAAAGCGCTCTTTCTTGACAGGCGCGGCGGTCGTCGAGCGACGCGAGCTCCTGGATCTGGCGTCGGTAACTAGACTTGATAACAGAGAAAGGAGCAAGATCTAGAGGCTGTAGGACGTGTGAGGAGTGCGCAGGTAGGTATAGGAGCTCGATTCGATGCTGTTTACAGAGCCATAGGAACTCTATACTAATATAGCTGCCGTGCCCGTTAAGAATAAGGAGGCGGTACTAGCTATCACCTACAGCCGTCTCAGGTATGAATATGCGCTGTAGCCACTCAACAACCTATTGCATTTAACGTCCATCCGTTCTCTAAGGTTGTATAGAGCCAGCTAGGTACGTAGGACAAGGGGAACCAGGTAGTCTGTAGGCTCTAGCCCTTGAAGATGACTGCGCAGCGTAGTTTCTGCCCTATCGCCAATACACACTCGATTATAGAGACCCACTCGCGATTTTCTGGAGACCAAATATAAGCCTTCTTTTTCTAACTACTAGAGAGTACTCTAGTGTTTGTACATACTCCTAGAGCAAGCCCTATCTCATCCATATTCCAGATATCCTCATTGCGTATATTTAAGCGCTTTCTAGTCCTCTCAAAGAGCTCTAGAAAGGCGCGCACCTGCTCTAGAGTCGCTGCCTCAGCTCTCTAAGCCTCTAGCTTTCTACCGACTACTAAGGCGACGCGTGGCTGGCGCTGGATGAAGTGTGAGAGCCAGAGCTTGCCGACAGGCTAATCGTCGCCGTTCATACGCAGGATTCGATTCGCCATTTCTCTCGAGCGCGAGCGTGTGAGGGAGGGCAAGCGCGCGCGTCTTCTTCGAGGATCCAGTCTACTAGGAAGTCCTCCTGTAGAGGAGTCAACCGCTACTAGTGTTGATGGCTGACCGCACTGTTTATCGCGCCACCTAGTCGGCCTTAAAGCGTAGATCGAGGGATATTATATGCCTTTGCTACAGCGCGTAGACTAGAATAAAGACCTGCGTTGAAATCGCTGATAGCTGATTGTATAGCTAGCTCACGGGCGTCCATTTTGATCAGCGTTGTTGGGAGATATCGCGTGTTTTGTGCAGGTGTCGCGTTTCGGTGGGGTGGCCGGAATCCCTATGTGGCCGGCAACTATATAGCCGAGCTTATAGATGGTTCCTAGCGCGTGTTACTCGGCTCCTTCGATACGAAAACGTGGGCGCGGGGTCCTGCAAGGCTGACAGAATATGCGCAATTCGAATTCTCGCACGAGCACCCCGCGGTTCGTATGTACCGTATGTAGGGCACACTGCACACTGCGTCGAAACCAACATGCGCTTGTCTCTGCAAGCTAGTATGTAGTGTGTATTTGCGTACTGCGCAGGCAACCGCGCGTCACGTTATTGTCGTTAACTTTGGTACCCGTGGACCATGGTACAGCTTGTGATCGACTCCATTATGAGGGGCTGATTTTCACATGCTCTCCCCGAACGGCCGCTAAACCTGTCTTACTACTTTACCTTGTTTCAAAGCGTTTTTCTAGCACCCCTATAACTTTCTATAACAGCGTTATACCGTGTACCGAGAGTGCGCGAAGTCTTCTTTCAGGTAGTGTGTATTTGCATATAGGATTACTACCTAGGTGCTGCCGCGCCTCGCCTCTGCTGTGCCAAGCTTTGGAAGCGGTATGGCGATCGCAGATGCACCTTCACTATTCGGTGTCACAGACATGGCTAACGCACTGGTGCCATTCCGCGCGCCTAATAGCTTGGAGTGGGAATATGCCCGTGCGGCCGCATGTAAAGCAATATCAAGTTAGTATGGTGTGTTAAATTAATCTACCTAGGGGTAGGACAACAAAGGCTTTCATCTCAAATAACATGACAAAAAAAAGGCAGAGCCCCCTGCTTAGTAAACAAAAAGAGCGTAAAAGGTGGTCACAAAAAAAGCGCATCGAGTTAGTATAATATACTTAACAATAAGAGTCTCTTGTGGTGACATAGTATTTGGGTCATGTAAGGCCTTTCCATCTCTAACATAATTTTAGAAGGCTAAGTACCTAGATCTAACATATAAAAGCCTAACTGCTATCTGCTTACGACGCACCACGGGCTAATAAGATAATTATATAGACTAGAGTTAGAATAGTATTACTCTTAGGCTGTCTATTTTGGAGTCTAGAAAATAGACACCGCGTAAAGCGTATGTAATATTAATAGTATAGCGTATAAAAAGTGTCTTTTAAAAAAAGTCTAGAGTTTTTAGTTAAGTTTATATTTATAGTAGGTTTAGTCTTATTTCTACACTTAAACTATATATAACTAGTAGCGTAGCTATATATATTCTTAACTATATATAACGTACTTTGCACTCGAGTCGATCATCATTCCATCGAGTCGATCACTTTGCCAAGACCCCACCAAGTTCTGTACTATTCACGATAGTACAGAGTCAACACGAACTATTTTCGATAGTCCAAAATAGGCCAATCTATTCAGAATCTACTTTCTACAGGCTGCCTACAGGTTGTTTTGTTATGCCCGGGCTTGCCGCAGCGTCCACAGCGCCGTTGAGCAGATTCGCCTCCATTAGCGCGCACCCTCTTCTTCGCCTTTTGCCCATCACTGCGCGCCCCAAACTCCTTTAGAGTGGCCAGCCGCTGGCCCTCTTCAGCTGTGAGGACTCCTTCACACTGTACTCGCTTTCTTTTATGCGATTTACGTCGCGTGGCGGCCTTATTAGCAGCTTGAAGTTCAGCGTTGCGTTTGGTTATTAACACTAAAGAATGCCCTACCGTGCACGGACGCGCAACGCCCGCCGAACACCAAAACCCTAGACGAAACCCAAACTTCAACACCTCATAACTCTACTACTATAGCTCCAATCGATGATGCGATTGCAGCAATTAAAGCGCTCGAACTAGGAGAACAGTTCTTATACTAGATAATTGCTAACTAGTTCCATGTGAACCAAAGTACACTAAGCCAAAGACACCGAGGCTGTCAGCGCCCACAGGCAGCCAAAGAACGCGATTAACAAAACCTCAGCTAACAACAAGAGTTAGAGCTCGTACACTATATTAAAGACCTTACAAAAAGAGGGCTGCCTCCCACAAGAGAGATAATACAAAATTTCGCATCCCAGATAGCCAACGAGGCGCGTGAGCGAGAGGTGGGTAACGCGCTTTCTTGACCAACACGGCCACCATCTCATCTCAAAATAGACATCTGGAATTGACTCCCTCCGCCACAACGCTGATTCAAACGTCAAGTATAAAGCTGTACTTTGACTTGCTACATTAGAAGATAAAGTAGTACGACATACAGCCGCGCCACACCTATAATATGGACAAGAAGGGCTTTATAATAGGTATAACAGGACGCTTAAAAACAAGTGTTTAGCTGTTAGATGTGGGAGCGCAAAGAGGTGCAAGCGTCACTCTAAGATGGTTCTCAAGAATAGATCACCCTCTTAGCAGCCGTCTGCGCTGATGGGGAGGCTCTGCCGCCAGGTCTTATCTATCAGTCGGCGAACAGCTCACTGCAGGCAGCTTGGGTGAACGCTATTAAAGCTGGGCACACACGACGTCTTTGTGGCTTCATCTCCATCTGGATAGACGAATAACAACGTTAGTTTGGCGTGGCTAGAGCAGGTCTTTAATCGCTGCACGAAGCAGAAAAGCGTGTTGTGGGAGAGACTAGCGTCTCCTTTTACTTAACAGCCATAGCAGTCACCTCACAAAGGAGTTTATCGACTACTGCGACTTCTATCGCATACTCCTAGCCGTATTTCCCCCTCACTCTACCCATACGCTTCAACCTCTCAACGTCGTCATGTTTAAACCTCTCTCCACCGCCTACTCTGAGCTCTCCACCCACCTCCAGAGGAGCCAAGGGCTAGTACCAGTCAAGAAGGGAGACTTCTTCCCGCTGTTCTGGGGAGCGTGGGAGACCTCCTTCAAGACAGAGACCATCCTCAAGTCCTTTAAAGCTGCTAGTATATGGCCTATAGACCCAGAGGTTATACTCAAACGCGCTTCGCGGACGATGCCTCAGAGCAGCAAAACAACGGTGAAGGACGGTCCTCAGCGCTTACCAACAATGACTGGCGCCAGATGGGGCGTCTCGTACGCTCTGCAGTAAAGGATACCACCGCAGAAGAGTCAAAGTCGCTCTCCCAAACGCTCCACGGACTCCAAGTACAAAACGAGCTGCTACACCATAAGAACAATGGCTTAAGGGAGGCTCTCACTGCTAAGAAGCACAAGAAGCGCGGCAAACCTCTTAACTTGCAGCAGCGCGCCAGGAGTACCACAGTGGTGCTGTCTTCTAGTCTCCGCGCAAGATCAGAGAGGCACGTGCACGAGAGACAGTGAAGCAAAGGGAAGAGCATAACGGGCAGCTTGCAAAGGCTAACAGGAAGGAGCTTCAAGCTGCTGCTAAGCTACTCCGAGAGCAGGAGGCAGAGGAGAGGCGTGTGGCGAGAGAGGAGAGGCAGCCAAGGTGGTGAGGGAGGAGGAGAGAAGGCTAACAAGGCAGCTGAACGCGAGCGCCAGAAGGCAGCTCGCAACGCTAAAAAAAGCTATACAACTGTCCCAAAAGGGCAAGCGCAAGGCCTCAAAAGCCTCTACTCAAGCCAACAAGCGTCAGAAACAATATAGTGCTAGTGCAGCTGCTAAAGAGGCATCACAGGCTGCACTAGCTGCCCCAGCTTTTATCACCCACTGCGGCCGCAACGTTACACTTCCTAGTAGATTTAGATAGTACAAATTAATCGCAAGCATCTAATTACTACTACTCTACAAAATCTTGTAATAATAACTATTGTAGATGGCTTAATAACTTCATCTTTAAAGTGGTGAGCATGTTATTCGGCGGGCGTTGCGCGTCCCCGGGCGTTTCGCGTCCGTGCACGGTATCAGCTTGGCGCCTTTGACGAGCTTTTCCACCGCCTCAACTATATAAGTTGGGGAACTATCTACATGCCTTTGAATCCTCTGCTTAACCAGCGTCGATTGCGACCCAAGTTCTGTACTATTTCGCGGAGTTTGCGACTCCTATGTACTATCGCGAATAGTACAAAGTGGAGGCGTACGCAGGCGGACGTCAAGCTGCGATATCACAACTTCTGGGTCGTGGGGCACTAGGCCAGCACCTCGAAAGCCTCCTTTGATATTACTTTCAGTAATTGAAGCCTTAAAAGCAGCAATAAAGCAAGGTAGGAACTTAATTTTGGTGATGTGCGTGATGTGGTTGCGCATCAGATTCTCGGCTTGGCGCCCATACGCCTTCTTTAACGGCGCAAAACAACCCACGTCAAGTGGCTGCAAGAGGTGCGACGAATGTGGAGGCATACAGAGAGTAATAATATTACTCTTTTTGCAGTAATCCTGGAATTTAAGCGAGTTATGACTTTCGTGGCCATCGATAATAAGCAAACGTGCTCCACCAGTAGTACGCCTCTTTGTATGCTCATCAAAGTGCTTCAGCCATTGCAGACCAAGCTCATTTGTCGTCCAGCCGTTCCCAGAGACTGCAATAACCCAATTATGAGGTAGATCCTTCTCCTTATACCAGGCGGAGAGGTGGTGCTTGCCCCCGAGATAATAAAGGGTGGGATCCACCACCCCATTGCGTTAATGCCTTAGATGACTATTGTCCACTCCCTATTGCCCTACTGCACCTGCTTTGGCCGTCCTCGACGCTCAGAGCCTGTAACTACCGCTCCAGTCGATATTATGCCTATTATAAAGCCAGACAGACTCGTCGAAATTGTAGGTGTCCTTATCTAGGATACTATACTTGGCCTTTATGTTCTCCACAAGCCGGAACCAGCCTCGTATCACCTCAGGATCCTCCTAGAGGGCTCTCTTGTAGTCGTACTTTCGATTGAACTTGACTTAAAGCTTTGGCTGGCGCTTAACAAAGTCATAAGGCCACCTCTGGCCAACTAGCTCGTAGTGGCGTGCAGCCAGTAAAGAATCGGCCATATCTTTTATGGCATCAAGCCGGGGGCGGAAATCCTCGCGCGTCTAGGTCGAGTATATGCTGCACAATCACCTGCTCCTTTCTTATAGTGAGTCTCATTTTGTTGGGTGCGCAGTCGCGTCTAAACGTCTTTCTGGCGCGTCGGTTGCTAAGTGTACTTTAAGAGACGTTATAGAGGGCTGCAGCGCGTCGCTAAGAGAGAGTGTCGCGTTTTATTTAATAGCCTGGATCGCAAGCTGTATACGCGCTTCTTTTAACGCCAGTGGTTTGTTGTGTGGTTGAGAGCATCGCGTTGTACTATTGCTGATAGTACGTTTTAGTGGGGTCTTGGCAAAGTGATCGACTCGATGGAATGATCGACTCGAGTGCAAAGTACGTTAGTTAGATTTTAGAAATACCTTACTAGATAGAATTTGCACGTAAAATAATATTATTATTATCTAGCTATTTTATTTACTAGATACTTACTATATAATTATATAGTGTCGCTACTATTATTTAGACTATTACTAATAATAATAAATAGTAACTATAGTATTAAAATATATACATAGATTATATTAAATTAAAGACTATATAGTAATATTACTAAAAGATAGCGCGCGTATCTAGTAAATAATTTACTAGTTCTATTAGTTAGAAAATTTCTTAGTATCTTTCTAAAATTTAATAGTGCTACTTATTATAGCTAAGCTTTACTCTACTAGTAATAGTTATATATAAGTATACTAGTTAGCTTACTAATATTTTATAGTTAAATTTAATAGTTTATATTAAGCTATTTATATATATATATATATTATTAAATTATATTAGAAAAAGTTTTAAGCGCGCGTGCATATCTATAGCACCTAGACGGCTCTATATATCTACACACTAAAAGCGCCCTAAGCGCACTTATAATACTACTTTTTTTTAGTATATATAGGCGTAAGGTTACGTAAGAATATATACCTATACTACTAGTATACCTAGGACACCTAGGGCACCTATAGCACTTATACTATTAAAATAATACTAATTAATTAGTAAATAAAGCTCTTTAATTAGCCAGAATTTAAAAAAAGGCTTAGTAAGCTGCTTAGTAAGCTTCTAAAAAAAGATTTCTTAAAGCATAAAGTTAAAGTCTCTTACTAGATAGTAATTACTAGTTTATAAAGAATTAATAGTTAGAGTTAAAATAATAGTTAATTAAACTCTATAGATAAGATATTATATAGAAATTCTAGTAATTACTTACGCCTATAATATAGTAGGCGCATAATAGACGTAGAAACATTAGGCCTAATTAGGACTAGCGCTAGAGATAAGGTATTATCTTTAGTTTATCTCTAGTTTATCTCTAGTTTATCTCTAGCGTATTCTAAGGCCGCGTATTAATCTATTACACTACTTTTCTTCTAAAAAAAAGTAGTTTTATTACTCTAGTAACTATATAAATACTATATATATTAGGCAATTATAAAGTTTATACTTATAGTTAGTAATAATAGTAATTTTATATATAATAAGATACTATTATTAAGCGTAATTATTATTATTAGGCGTAACTTCTATTGTTAGGCAAAACTATTATATAGTCTCTAATATATAGGTAGTCTCTAACTTGTAGATAATTTTTAATATATAAGTAACTTATTCTTATATATTATTATAAGCGTCTAGGCTATATTATATAAGGGCGTAATTAGTGTCTAGTAAGTATTATTATTAGTAGTAGTAGATAGATAGTAGAGGCATTCTTTCTATAACTATGCCTTAGTGCTAGTAGGAAAGAATATAAATACTTACTACGCGACTATTATATTACTCTTAAAGATTACTAGTTTACTAATTCTTAGTAATAATATATTCTATTTACTAGTAAGTGTTATAAACTGTTAGTATAATAGAATAGATAGATAGAACTTATACTAATCTACTATAAAATTTAATAATATAATAAGGTTTATATAGGATTTCTATAATAGATTATTAGGTCCTACTAAGTAATCTTTCTATTTAATCTTATATTAAAGTAGACTCTTATAGTTATATAGTAATAGATCTTTAAGGTTATAGTTAACCTAGGCGTCTAGAATAGCTTTAATATTATAGTCTAAGTTATCTTACGCGTTAGAATCTATATTAATAGGTTCCTCTAGAATAGGTATCTAACTATTAAGCGGCAAGTCCTTATAAAGGTGTAGTAACTAAGAATAAAAGATATTATAATTATAGATATTAGAAGGTAAGTTAATATAATAAGCTAAGCTATATTATTAATTAATTTAATTATAATAAAGGGCCCGCAGTTCTTATAATTAAGTAACTAGCTAGGGCGAGTTGTATAAGCATAGCGAAAATTAACTATAACTTTGTTACCTATATTAAATATTATAGCTAGTTAGCGTTTATTATTAGTGTATTCTACTTACTTAGCTTAAGCCTATTTAAGACTTTTATAAAAGTTATTATATAACTAATTAAGGTGCTTTACAAATTAGTTTATCTTTATATAGTCTGCCTTAGCTAGGGTAGTAAACTTTATATTACTATTATGTAGCAATAGTAGCTCTAGACCTAAGTAGGGTTTATAACCTTTAGTAGCAAAAAAAAAGTTACACTAGTACTTGCGCTTACTATAAAGTTAGTAATAAACTTAGCTATAGGCAAAAGAAAAGTCTAGTTATCTTATTTATAATTAATAAACGCTTATAGATACTACTTAAAAAAGGCATTTGCGTTCTTAGTTTATCTATTTATTTTAGAATAATATAATATAGTTTTTTTTTGCGACTAAGGGGTTTCTAATAAAAATATTATAATAATAGCAGATATTCCTCCTACTATTACATACACAGAAAAGCGTTTTAATATAATATAATATAGATAACTTAGATATTATACTAACGTGTTAATATAAATATTTTTAAAAGTATAAAGTAAACTAAGCGCCTCTATCTAAGATAATATTATTAAGGTATTCTTCTTTACACTAGATATATTTAATAAAGGTATAGATAAGCGTATTTATTTATAAATTAGTAACTAAAATAAATTTCTTTTTTTTACTTAGCTAGTCTATAATAATAAGTATATACTTATAAGTGCAACTATTATCCTTATAGAGCGAGAGTTTAGTAATATAATTAATAGATATAGAAGTCTAGTATTTGTTAAATATAGGTAGTAAATATAATAGTTTTTACTTTTTATCTTAATAAGTCTTTTGTGCGGCAATAAAGTAGGCTTTAAAATATTATACTATATTACTTGTTATATTAGGCCAAAAGTACTAATATATTAAACTTTATATAACTCTTATCGCTTTTTTTATAATTACCTTTTTTACGCTCTTTTTAATTGCTAAGCAGAGGGCTCTCTGCTTTATTTGTTATATTATTTAAGATGAAAGCCTTTGTCGTGCTACCCCTAGGTAGTTAATTTAACGCCACATATAACTCTTATATTTTTCTCTATATCTACTATATAGCAACTTATAGACGTGGTTAATTACTTATATATAAAGCCTAAGAATATCTAGGATATAGATTTTACTATAGATATAAAGCAGGTTACTATAAATCTAATAGTTACTTAATTTTAGTTAAGTGCTTCCGCGTATAAGTTTATAAGGAATTCTTTATTATTTATCTTAAATAGCTTCTATTATTAATATTAGATCTCTATCCTATAGGTATATCTTATATATTTTCTATATTAGCTCTAATATACTAAGCGTCTCTATAGGCAATAGGTTATGCATAGGTTTATTTATAAATAAATAGCTTAGCAAAAGGCTTAGTAGGTAGCTTAGTAAGAGATTTAGTGCGTAGCTTTATAGAAAGCTTATTAAAAGGACCTATATAATTTATTTCTAGGGAATAAAATTTACCTATTTTAATATTAGCATCGCTTACACTAGTTGTAGTAGGTTAATTAAGTAGTATAGAGTTATTATTAGACTAACTCACTTTATTATTAAATAAATAATTAGATAAATATTTTTCCCCCTAGCGTGATTATAGTAATAACACTAAGTGCTATTTTTTAGTAATATTATATATATCCTACACTACTAAAATAATACTCTATATAGTATATAGTATTATAATCTATACTAAGTAAATAGTATAGTATACTCTAGCGTTCTATATACTTATTATATATATAACGCATAGTCTAGAGTTTATGTAATATAGTTTAATAATAACTTACTACTAATATTATTATCTAGAATTATTAATACCTTATAGGAGGTTATCTAAGCGTTATATTAAAGAGTTTAGCTTTGTGTCCTATATACCTAGATAGTAGGTAATTTAGAAATTAAACTCTAAGAAAAACTTAGCCTAGCGTATTTGTCTATAATTAAGGCGCTTATTTATTATAAATGTTTAGAGAGCGCTTAATAGTCTAATAGCACCCTAATAAGGTCTTAGATACTAGCAAGTTTAAAGCGCTATTTTTTAAAGGCTTAAATAATAGTAAGTAGTTTCTTATTATATATCTTATAATTGCACTCTACTAGGGTTATCTTATATAATAGAAAGGTAATAGGTTAAAGGACCCTATTATATATTTATAATAGGACTGTAGTATAGATAAAATTTAATATATTATTCTCTAGCTAGATTTCTAGATTAGAGTTAAAGTATAATAGTACTTAGCTATTAGTGTTACTAAAAGCAAACTTTAACTTATTAAACATCTATAAAACTTTAAACCTAGATAGTAAAGAAAACTTCCTATACACGTCGTTCTTTATTAACTTAGTTAATAGCTTAGCTAGGTATAAGAAATCTTTAATAAATTAGTAGTAGAAATTAGCAAATCCTAAAAAAGCTTAAATACTCTTTATATAGCGTAGTATAGGTTAGTAAAGTACTATGTTAACCTTTTTAGAATTTATTTCTATATACTATTAGTTATAAAAATAAGCCCTAGATACTTTACCTAAGTAACTTTCTATTTACACTTAGTAGAATCTAGATATAAGCCTATATTCTTAAGCTTAGTAAGTACCTTTAGCATATACTCCTTATACTTATCTTTATATTTACTATATATAAGGATATTATCTAAGTAGGCTATATAAAAGTTATTTAGGTATTTCTATAATATTTTATTAATAAATATTTAAAAGGTGCTAGGCGTATTATATAAACTAAAAGGTATAATAATATATTTATAAAGTCTATACTACGTTATAAATACTATCTTTTTCTTATTACCTTTTTTAATATAAATAGTATTAAAAGCAGTAGTACTATATATAGCTAAAAATAAAATAGATATCTTAGCTATACACATAAGAGTTTCCTTAATAAATAGTAGATTAATTAGTCTTAATAAGTTAGTAAGATTTAAACTCATAGGACGAGAAAGTTAATTAAGGCACATTACTATCTTCTAATTTAGAGAGAACTTTATTAAAAATTTTAATTTACACTTTGGACAGACAATAGGCTACTAGTGTTGGTTTTTTCTTAACCCCCTTTAAAGGGCTTTTTTTCCTAGGGGAAGGTGCCCCTTATCTATCTATATAATTTGCCTGTGGCTATATTTACTTTACAGAAAATTTAGAAGCAATAGAAATGTTATTAATAATAATAAATAGTAGAGCATTCTAATTTTTCTTAGTAATAGCGTTTAGCTAGTAGTAGTTAATGTAGATATAAAGTCTGCCTTTTAGATTCTTAATAACTAGTATAGAAGTGGCCTATAGCAATATACTAGATTTAATAAAACCTTTTTCTAGTACTTTATTAATATATTTCTTAACTACTTTAATCTTAGTGTGTGTTTGTTATAAATCTTAGAGTGTAAAATAGTTATAGTTAGATTAATATTAATAGCGTAGTTAATTCTATTATAGTGTAGGGGTATAGTATTTGCCTTAGTTATACTAAAAACTTACTTAACTTTATTATATATAAATTTAGGAACTATCTTATATAGTTCTTTATTTAACCTTAGTACCTAATTTAATTTATTAATATATTAGTTAAAATCCTTCTTAGTTATAGTAGTAGTAAGCCTAGAGAATATGTCTTTAAATGCGCTAGGCGTCCTATTCTAGTTAGGTAGTTAATTTAATAAGTTTTAATAATAAGGTTTAACCTATATATAGGTAGTAGATTATACTACACGATATACGCACTAATTAGATAGATATTACTAACTAAGAATATCTTTTACAATTTATTTTTAGATAGCTTATTATTGTAAATAGTTTTAGGTTATCTATAATAGAGATAATTAATCTAATAGTAGTTAGATTTAAACTCTATTAACTATAAATCGCTAAACTATATAATAGGTTTATAATTGTCTATCTAGTTTATTCTAAGGATAATATTATAATTTCTAATATCTATAATATAGTATAAGGTAGTTAAAGTATAGCTACTATATTTAAGTA
Source organism: Laburnicola sp. JP-R-44 (assembly GCA_009805535.1). Lineage (NCBI taxonomy): Eukaryota > Fungi > Ascomycota > Dothideomycetes > Pleosporales > Didymosphaeriaceae > Laburnicola > Laburnicola sp. JP-R-44. Next base: position 1,213,036 of record SELF01000010.1, read on the forward strand.
CTATATCTACTACTTTAGTAAGTCTTATAACCTCCTTTCTATTAGCTAATACTAGCTATATTAGTTTGCTAGTTTTTATAGTTATATACCTATATTATATTACCTAATATTAGTTAATAAAATATGCGCTTACTCTAGTATTTAAAAAAGTAGTTAATTTATGCTATTTCTAGAGTGTGTAAACTTAACTAGGGAATATTAATTAACTAGTTATATTTAAGGGCTTATTATCTAAGGCTATAGCTAAGATCTAGTAGCTACTATTATATATTTATATAAAAGAAATAGTAAGGGTAGTAGCAGCTTTAAACTAGTTGTAACTTAGTTAAAGCTAGCCTAATATTTATTTTACGCTACGCTAATCTAGCTTCTATATATAGTTTTATATAGAAGCTTCTAGTTTTCTAATTTAATAATAAAGCTATTATTGTTATCTTCTTTGCTATTATAGGACTTATTATCTATTTTAGATTCCTTTGCTTATATTACTTATAGCACAGCTATTAAAGCTAAAATATTACTAAAGGGGATAAACTAGCCTATTATAATAAGGTGCTTAGAGATTATATTATTAATAATTACCTTTTTTTTATAAATAAAGCTGCATTCCGCAACTATATTATAGCACAAAAGAAAATCTAGCTATAACCTATTTTTCTATATACTAGCTCTATAAGATACCTATAGACTATATAAATACACGTAACTAAGTTAATAGCGCGCTTATTATTTAGCACTCTGTAAGGTCGTTAGGTACACTAGTAGGGTTAACTTAACTATAGTTTAGAACTATTATTAAGCAATAACTTATCTTGCCTATATAGGTAGTAATAAGGTTAGAGTACTTATCGCCTATATGAAGAGAGCCTAATCCTACTACTATCTTATACACTACTATAACTAATAACTACAGCTATATTAAATAAGATAAAGATGCGACTGCGCTATAAAGTAAAGTTTAACCTTAAGTATGCCTAATCTACTATAGACCCCTTCTTATATTTCTAAAACTTAATTAATAAGCTTATAATTATTGCTAGAAAGAAGCTAAAGCTTAAAATAGCTAATAGTAATAAGCTTCTAGTTAAGTTGCTTATACTAGATTGCCACGTAATACACGTATATAGTCTGTGCTACTATTCGCTAGCTTAGATTGTATACGTATTAATAATGCGTGTAGAGACTACTTAATAGACTAAGGCAAACCTAGAATATATTACGTAGTAGAGGAGGAACCTAATAAGACTACTTAACACTATAGATAATAATAAGTTTTTTTAGAAGCTAAAAAAGTGCAATAAGAGAGGTACTAAGTAGTTAAATAATATTTAAAAGCTACTAAACTGGCTATAGGTAGTAATTACCTATAACTACATTATTTCTAAAATTAAAAAATTTAATTATGTAATCTGACTATAAAGTGCCTATAGGTCTAAGTTAAGACTAATAATTACCTTTACTATACTTACAATATACCTTAAGCTATACTAATATCTTGCACTTCTTATCTATTTATCTATATGCCACTTAACTAGTATTTTGCTTACTTAAAAAGTACTGCGTAGTTTTATAGTTACTTTAATAGTATATATAAATAAACTACTTTTTATAGCTTTTACTTTAAAAGTAGTAGTATACTATTATTATTTATTAATATTACTAGCGTCTTTTAAGTATTATTAAGTAAGAGAGTCTTTATCTCTTTTATAAATATTTATAGTATTAGTAATAAACTAGTTTATAAGTTTCTAGACGTAATTATTTATTATTAAATCAGATATATAAATAAAATTAACCGTAGTATAGTAATATACCCTTACTATATTTTGCATATAGTTTTTATTTAGGTTAGAGTAGGCGCGCCAAGCCCGCCAAGCTCGCTTGTAACGCGCTAACTCCTTTTTATTAATACCTTAAAACGCTTTTCTGTGTATATAATAGTAGGAGGAATATTTACTATTATTATAATTTTTATTAGAAACCTCTTAGCCATAAAAGAGAATTATAAATAAAGTTATATATATATTATAAAACTAGATTTTCTATACTATAAAAGACTTACTAGGTTTTTATTTTAATAGCTATAATAGATCTACTAACTTATTTAATATCTTAGTAATTTTGTCTATTATAGTATATCTATAGAATTTATCTAACGCGTTAATATATTCTATAAAGTAGGTAGAATATAGGTTCTTAACTAAAGTCTATATATTATTCTTTCTTATCTTCTTACTTCTTTCGCCCTAAACTGTAGTACGGTAATATAACCTTACGCATAGTTTTGTATATAGATTTTTTTAGTTAGAGTAGGCGCGCCAAGCTCGCTTATAACGCGCTAACCCCTTTTTATTAACTCTATTTTAAAACGCTTTTCTATGTTAATAGTAGTAGAAGAAATAACTACTATTATTATAATATTTTTATTAGAACCCCCCTTAGTCGCAAAAAAAAACTATATTATTCTTAATATAATTTATAAGATATATAATCTACTAATTCTTATTATTATATATAAGAGTGCACTTATTTATAGCTAGGCAACACTACCTCTTATAGTCTCTATTTTTTTTACTATTAAACTTCTCTAAATTAGGTATTTTAGTAATATATTAACTACTACTAGAAATAATAGTAAAAGTAGTAGTAGTAGTAGAGGAGGCTCTAGAAATATATAGTTTATAAAACTTAGTATAATAGTTATAATAGTTAATATAATTGCTATTATTAACACGCTTAGTGCAATTAGTTTATTTAGGTTATTTAGTTATAGGTTGTATAAATAATATATAAAATAGGCTATAGTTATAATAAGGGGAACTAGCGTATAATAGATAGGCGTTACGTTAGAAGAAGGCTAATATAATAGTTAAACGTCTTTATAACTATTAGTGTTATAGTCTAAAATAGTATAACTATAAAAGTTTAGTTTGTACCGCTGCACCTTCTAGAGAAGATTAATAATCTTATTTTATTTATTTTACTTTAGTTAGATATAATTATATTAAAGCTTATTAAATTTGTATGTAGCCTTATTACAGTCTAACTAATAACTGCGCAATATTTACTATTTAGCTTTCTACTTTATATAAAGATTAGTAGCCTCTTAGTTATATTTATTAGTATTTATAGTGGTCTACTCAAAGTCTTTTTATAGAATCTTAATAATTTATTATTTATTAAAGACTTTATTAGTCTTCTTGCCTAACTAAAGTTAAAGCTAACTATTTCCTTTCTAGACTTCTATAAAATCTGCCTAAACTTTCTTAAGCTTATTTTATAGTTATATATTCTTATTATTATTTTTATAAGTCTTATAAAGCTATTTATATTACTTAAGCTTATAAGTAGTAATTATAAGTTATTACATAAAATTAGGAGCGCCTAAGATAGACTAAAATCTCTAGGTTTTTAAATTATTATCTACAGCTTAAGTAGTATTACGCAGAACTATAGAAAGTGCTAGAATATTAAAAATCTAGTTATAAAGGCCCTCTTTAACTTAATTAAGTAAACTATTACTATTAGTAATAATATTATTAATAGTTGTGTTGTACTTAATAGAGTTAAAAACTATTAGTTTTAGGAAAGCTATAGCCTAACTAAAATATAAAGCTAGAATTATTAAGGGGATTAGTCTTATTATTATGCTCTGATAATATTACCTATACTTTCCTATTCTCTTTTATCTTAAAAAAGGTAATATAGAAGAGTAGTAGATATTTATTTTTAATATAAGTAATCTCTAGTCTAGTGTTAAGTATCTCTAGGTTAATATATTCTAGTATTATAGTTTTTTTTACGACTAAGGAGTTTCTAATAAAAATATTATAATAATAGTAAATATCTCTCCTACTATTATATATATAGAAAAGCGTTTTAAGATATTAATAAAAAGAGGTTAGCGCGTTATAAGCGAGCTAAGCGAGTTTAGTAGGCTTAGCGCGTTTACTCTAACTAAAAAAAATTTATATGCAAAACTATAGGTAAGGCCATATCGCATTCTGGTATTATAGGTATAGTATAGTTTTTTTTGGATGCGACTAAGGAGTTTCTAATAAAAATATTATAATAATAGTAAATATTCCTTCTACTATTATATATATAGAAAAGCGTTTTAAGATATTAATAAAAAGAGGTTAGCGCGTTATAAGCGAGATAAGCGAGTTTAGCGAGCTTAGCGCGCCTACTCTAACTAAAAAAAATCTATATATAAAACTATAGGTAAGGTCACATTATATTCTAGTATTATAGGCGTAGTATTAATTTAATTACTACTAGTTACTAAAGTAGTATAAATAGTATTGTAAAACTAACTAAGATCTTTAGCGTAGCACTATCTAGAAACGCTAAAAACTAAGCTTTAACTCTAAGTCTATATTTTATTCTTACTACTAATAGTCTATAACTATAAAGGTTATTATAGTTATTGCAATAAGCTATAACATAAATAATAGACTAATTTTTACTTATTTACTATAATATTTCGCTTATATTATATAGACTAGATTGTTATTTCTATATACTAGTACTAAAGGTTAACTCCTTTTACTAGTGTAGCGTTTATCTTCTAGTTAACTATAATATATTATTAACTAGGCCTAGACGTTTTTATCTACCTACTAGACTTCTAATATAAATCTAGTTCTTATCTACTAAATAGCACTCTAGTATTCTTATAATATTTAATAGATATATTAATACGCTAGCTTATAAGCTAGTGCGCTAGTAAGTATATAGTCTATCTATTAGCTTAATACTAACTTCTTTAGATTACTAAGTCTAATAAAATATATATAGAGTGTAAAGGAAGACGTAATATAGTATAAAGAATTAATAGTTAGAGTTAAAATAATAGTTAATTAAACTCTATAAGTAAGATATTATATAAAAATCTTAGTAATTACCCACGCCTATAATATAGTGGGCGCACAATAGGCATAGAGCGTTAGGCCTAATTAGTACTAGCGCTAGAGATAAGGCGTTATCTCTAGTTTATCTCTAGTTTATTTCTAGCCTACCCCTAAGATCGCGTATTAATCTATTATAAGTTAATATAATAGTACTAATTACTAGCGTATTATATAGAACTTCTACCTAATTCTAAATTTTAGGTTTTATAGATTTAAAAATAGAAAAAATATAGTTTTATAATTATTTAAAAGAATTAGATTAGGCGAAAATTAGTGGCTTAGTAAAGAATACTATTTTAAAAAGTATAAACTTTAATAACTTTTTAACTACTTTATTTTTACTGAAACTTTTTTAAAATTTTATATACTATATTATTAGTAGTATATATTTATATAATAATATTACGTAATATATATAATAACTAGTAAAATAAAGAGTGTTATATTAATTTCTAACTAATTACATAATAAAAATAGTATTTTTAAATTAAATAATTAAAGACTAGTATTTTCTCTATAAATCCATTAAAAAATTAAAATTATAGCTTTACTAGTTAAAAAGTTATAAAGCTTTAAAAATATTACTTAGTTAGACTATTTGTGCACATTTGCGTAAGTCTGCGTATATTTTACGCATCTCTAAGCATTTTTATACTAGCAAATTGCCTATATAAAAATACGCACAGATACGCATATCTACGTATACTTAAGTAGCCTTTCTAAAAAAACTTTCCTAATATATCTACCTAGGAGTAGAATAATAAAGGCTTTTATCTTAAATAATGTAATAAAAAAAGTAGAGCCCTCTACTTAGTAACTAAAAAGAGTATAAAAAGATAAAGCTATTTATATAACTATTTATTAAAGGGCCTAAAGTACTAAATAGCTAGTTAGTTTTTAGCCTTATTATAAATATTCTTATATCTAGTTTAGTCTTTAGTTAGTATTAGTATAGTATTTATTTATATAATAAAGTAGTTAAAGTAAGTATAATAATAGTTTATTTAGTAATAGTAGAAGTAAAAGATAGCTTTAATAGAGTAGTGCTAAAAATAAAAAATTAATATTATAGATAAGACTAAAATTATAGTTAGTATTAGTAGTATAGCTATAATAAAATAGAGGCTATATAGTAGAGTTAATATTAGTTTTACTATAGGTTAATATATATATATATATATAGTATATAGTAAAGAATCTATTTTTACTAGTAATTAGAATATATAATAGGTATTTTATACTAGTAGTATTAGCTAAGTAAAGAGCTATTAAATTAGCTATTAAAGTTAATTTTAGATAAGTTTTAGAAGAATAAGAAGAGCTAAGTAATTTTTACCTACCTATCTTTTTAATAGTTAATATTATTACTACGTTATTATATAGTATATAAATTTCTAGAAAGTTTCTTTTCTATATAGAATTTAAATTTTTTTAAATTTTCTTACTATTTTCTTATATTATTAAGATGTAGGTAGTTAAAGTAATCCTCTAATTATTAAAATTGTCTCCTAGTTTTTAAAAACGCACGGGCTATCTGCTTTTAGTACTATTTAATAAGAGATTAGATAAAAGTAACTATTTGCATCTTAATAAACGTAAAGAAATAGTAAGAAAATTTAAGAAAATTTAAATTCTGTATATAAAAAAGTACCTTTTAGAAATCTATATGCTATATAATAACGTGGTGATAATGTTGACTTTAGGTGGGTGGTGGGCGAATTTTAGGTGGGTGGTGGGCGAATTTTAGAGGGGTGCCAAGAAATCCCTCTATTAACGGAACTAGCAGATTAGAAATAGGTTATTAAATATGTATTGTACATACAAATCTGGGTGAGTAAGCTATTCTCTGATTCTCTGAGCCCTAGCTGTATATAGTAAGGGATGCGTGCCGCGCAGCAGATTGATGCGTGCCAGGTTGGTGAACTAATCGGGTGGCTGATGATGATGGCTGCCTGGACGACGGCCTGGACGTCCGGCAGCCACCACATTGTCGGAGATGATCAAAGCGGCGAAAGTGTTGGGACAACGGTTATCGCCAAGTGTGTGCCGTTTGAACTTGGGTGGATGTCGTGATGGTCATGCTAAGATCAAGTCCGCTCTCTGAAGATGTCATTTGCAGCGAGTATGCGTGCTTGTTCCTTGGATATCTTCTAGGTCACTTGTGCGAAACTATCTTCTAGTAAAATCCCAAGCCAAAGGTTTTCTTAATAGCTGTGCCCGTGATAGATCAGCTTCTCAGGCAGTCAAACTGATTCGAGTGCTTTGCTCGTACTGACGTAATTCAACAAAGAACGCGCACGAAGCCAGGCCCCCAAGGTCCTGGGAGATGCTCTCAACATACACAATATAGACGCAGGGAGCCTACAAGCTGATCATTTGGTACCGTAGGATCATATAGCGGAGATGAGTACTGTCAGGACGTTGGAGCTTGTGGAACCGTCTGCACAGTGTGCTCGAGGGGCAGAACGCACCCGGCTTACCCTTTCCGGAACAGCCACGGCTCACACTAGAGCGAGCCGAGGCTGCGTCTCCGAACCAACATTTGAAAGAAGACGAAGCTCGTCATCGAAACAGAGAAAAGAAGCACGAGGGGCAAACCTCGACGGGTATTTCTCATCATCGAATTCTCGATCTCCCGATATGACAGAGGTGGGATCCGCAATGCCACGCTAGCACGCCGCCACAGCTCATACTGACGAGCACTTCTCGATGCTCGACATCATCAAAATGACTATTAGTTAATCCATGTGGAGAGCGCCTCCGAAAACGTGTCGAACGAACCGCTATGGGTGTCTATCCGAGCGATCGCGTGGCCACGCTTCAGACTCGATCGCGGCAAGTGTCGTGGTGTTGATACTGCCTTCACCAGCTTTGACGTCATGACGACGACTTCAACAATACTCTTTATATGCCGACCCCGCCACATCCAAATACAAGAGCGTTGATTCAGTCGAAGCTCAGCCAATTCTTGTTTTCTGAAACTGCCACATTCTTCAATTGATCGCAAATTGAAATCATGGCCTCTTCTATCCTGTCGCAGGCCTCTGAAAAGGTTCAAGAAGTGACCGGCGCAAAGTCACAGAAGGTCGCCGACCTGGCGAAAGACACGAAGGATGTGCACGACAAGAACTGGAGGATCACATCCGACTGGGGTACAAAGCAGTCAAACACAGATGACTGGCTGAAGGTATCTTCCGAGGATAAGACTGGCCCCCAGTTGTTGGAGGACGGCTTCGGTCGTGAGAAGGTATGTTGCCACCAATTCCCGTTCCGTTCTTTCAGGGAATAGCCCACGGTAGGCAGTTACAGTACTGTTCTAGCAGCATTGCTGTTATTCATCCGGGGTAACAGCTGGGATCTTTCAACTAGCTGCAGGCTGATTGCTGCCGGCTATTCTTTGAATATGCGGCCTGAGTACATGACCTTAGGCGTTACAACTGCTAACTTTACCAGATCCACCGCTTCGATCATGAGCGTATCCCAGAACGTGTAGTACATGCCCGAGGCGCGGGCGCCCACGGAAAGTTCACCTTGTTTGAGTCGGCTGCAGATGTCACATCGGCTGGTGTGCTCACAGACACTTCTCGCGAGACACCTGTTTTCCTTCGATTCTCCACTGTGCTTGGTAGCCGTGGCTCAGCAGATACCGTGCGCGATGTGCGATGTGCGCCGGTTTCGTTTTCCCGTCAAGTTTTACACCGAGGAAGGCAACTGGGACATTGTTGGAAACAATATCCCGGTCTTCTTCATCCAAGACGCCATGAAGTTTCCAGATGTCATTCACGCAGGAAAGCCGGAGCCTCACACAATGAGATCCCACAGGTATGTCAACTCGGCGTTTGAAGGCAATCGGTGCTAATTCGCGTAGGCACAATCCGCACACAACAACTTCTGGGACTTCCAATTCATGCATCCCGAGGCTACCCATATGTTCATGTGGACTATGTCTGATCGAGCCATTCCCCGATCGTACCGTATGATGCAGGGGTTCGGTGTCAACACCTACACACTTATGAATGACAAAGGCGAGAGACATTTTGTCAAGTTCATCTTCACTCCTGAGCTGGGTGTTCACAGCTTCGTCTGGGACGAGGCCTTGAAGATTGCGGGGCAGGATCCCGACTTTCATCGTAAGGATCTTTGGACCGCCATTGAGAGTGGCGCGTATCCCAAGTGGAAGTTTGGTATTCAGGTCATTCCCGAATCAAAGGAGCACGACTTCGAATTTGACATTCTCGATGGTACCAAGGTCTGGCTGGAAGAGCTGGTACCAATCCAGTACATTGGTCAAACTCGAGCTCAACAGGAACGTCGACGAGTACTTCACACAGACAGAGCAGGTTGCCTTCTGCACAAGTCACATCGTACCCGGCATTGGATTCAGTGATGATCCTCTTTTGCAGGGCCGCAATTTCTCTTACCAAGATACTCAGTTGAGCCGCCTTGGCATTAACTGGGAGGAACTGCCTATAAACAAACCCGTCTGTCCTGTTATGAACCACAACCGCGACGGTGCTATGCGGCACACCATCACCAAGGGAACAGTCAACTACTGGCCCAACCGTTTCCAGGCCGTTCCTCCCGCCACCAAGGAGGAGGGTGGTTACCTTGACTATCCGGAGAAGATTGCTGGTATTAAGGCACGCATGAAGAGCAATAAGTTCAAGGAGCACAAGAACCAGGCTGAGCTCTTCTACAACTCGCTTTCCGCGCCCGAGAAGACTCACGTCATGAACGCGCTGGCTTTCGAGCTGGACCACTGCGATGAGCCCGTTGTCTACGAACGCTTGACATCGCGACTTGCCGAGATCGATCTCGACCTCGCACAGTCAGTTGCCGAAATGGTCGGCGGCGAAATGCCAAAGGAGCAGTCCCGCCCCAAACACAACAAGAAGGCAAAGGGTCTTTCGCAACTCGACTATGCTCCCGAGAAGCCTACTATTGCTACTCGCATGGTTGCTATCCTCATCGCGGACGGATACGACGCTGTGGCATACAACGGCATCAAGGCCGCTCTCACGGCTGCCGGTGCTCTGCCCTTCACCATTTCCCCACGCCGCAACAAGATCTTTGCCGCCGGCGAAGACAAGTCCACCGGCAAAGGCGTCACCGCGGACCACCACCTCGAGGGCATGCGCTCCACCATGTTCGACAGCGTCTTCGTACCCGGTGGCGGCGACTCCGTCTCGACGCTCCGCAAGAACGGACGCGCAGTCCACTGGGTGCGTGAAGCCTTTGGACATCTCAAAGCCATCGGCGCGACAGGCGAAGGTGTGCAATTCGTGCGTGACGCCGTCGACATACCTGGCATGTCATTCTCGACCTCTGGCGATGTCGTTGATAGCTACGGTGTTGTGACTGCGTCACAGGTCACTCCGAGCAGCTTCAAGGAGGCGGTGCAGATGGCAAAGGGCGCAAAGGACTTTTTGGATGCGTATACGTTTGCTATTTCGCAGCACAAGAACTTCGATAGGGAGACGGAGGGGCTGAATGCTATGGTTGCCTACTAGGCGGGTAGTGAGTTTGTGGGAGGAGTGGAGGAGGTGTATGGACTCGATACGATATGGATACCAGAAGATGATAAGATATATCTTCAGCAAATGAATAAATGAATGAATGAATGAATGCATTGCATACTAATTCGGGTTGTTATGTATGCATGCGTTGTCGCCTTGTTTGCTTAACACATTTTGAGATTGAGAGAATCCTCATAATACCTATCACTCGGTCCACGTATATACCTATGTCTCTCCTACCAGTTGCCGCACAGATCCTCCATCCCTACTCCTCTCCATGCCATCATCATCACCCTTCGCCCTGAAGACACATGTAGTTAGTTTAGGAGATATTGCTGGGAGTTATTCTAGGATAAAAAAGTAGTGTAAGTAAGTATATATGTATGTATGCGTAATACATAATAACCTGATCTCGTAATACATGTGAGATGAAAACGGACCAAACTTGCATCTACGTCCCGATTCTTCCAGTGTTGGGGGCCCGTCAGCCACCGCTTGATAGGTATGAACTTGCTCACGTTATTCCGCGCTTTCAACCAGACAAACTTCGCGCACTTTCGGTGCACGGTCTAACTCGAAAAAGCGTTCGCATTGGTGACTACAATACAGTCTCATGTCGAGTAATCAAAAAGAAAACCAGAGAAGAAAAATGATCGCCTTGGTATCTGAGGTTCCCGCGCAACGCCTCGCCATGCTCGTCCTGACGCGCATATACACATGTAAGAAAAAAAAAAGAGAAGCACAACGCCTGGAGTCGCCGCTACTGAACCAGGTGGAGTGAAGGAAAACCAGCGACCGCTGTTGCCATCACCGCGAGAATAGACACGAGGGAACAGGATGTCGTCCAACCAGCCCAACCCCGATGCCAGAAGTGACCTTTTATGCCCGCCCACGGGGAAAGAGCATACAGACATTCCATTTGCCCCTCATTGACTGGCCCCCAAAATCCTCAAGAACGTGCAATCTCAGCATATACGACGTGTAGACGCATAAGCGGCCCAGATGCTTGAACGCCGCAGAACCTATTGATACTGATACGGTACACCTGCAGGCGGTGGTCCGATTCCGGGTTTGCCTCCCGTCGCAGCTGGAGGTCCGCCCATGTTGTATCCTTGTTGCGGCGGTGGTGCTCCGGCTCCGTCGCCCAGCTGCGCCTGCACATCAGGCCGGTACTTGATGTCCTGCCAGAAGTTACAGATGTGGCAGCCAACTTCCTTGTAGGGTTTTCAGGCTGAAGGGGATGACGGGGACGAAGCAGAAGGTAAACCATTCCCAGCGTTTCATGGGGCGGGCGGAGTGGTTGCCGCAGTTTTGGCATTGGAAGGTGAGGTTTTCGCCGCCCTTGAGGCGGGAGGAGAAGGCTGAGTGGCAGCGTTAGCTTGTGGGTAGGTGGTTGCGCTGGTGGTAGAGTGGGAGTGTGGGAGCAAGGGAAGGGCAGAAAGAACTTACTATGCGTTCCGCACGTGAAGAAGAAGAACATTGCTGCGACTTGTCGGTCGGTTTAGCGCTCAGCGGCGTGCTCCAGAGATGTCGCGAGTTGTGGCCCGTGATTGTCGAGGGCGGTCGTAGGCGTGCGGCGAGTGCGAGCGCTTCGAAGGGTTGTTGAAGGGTGTTGGGATAGTCGTGCGATAGAACTACGCGTTGTGGAGGTGAGACGGGGTGGGAAGGTGCTGTGGAGTGATTCAAGTGTCGCGGCATTGTGGCAAGAGCGCGGGTGTGTCATATGTGAATCGGTGGGTGCATTGGCGTTGCTTGGTCCAAGCGTGGTTCGTCATGCCCACGCACGCCAGCTCAGCCACCACCGAAGACGAAGACAGTAGTGGCGCCATATCTGGGCCAGGCTCTCTTTGTGTCGCATACACACATATACAATATTGATAGAAGAAAGCAGTGCAAACGTAACGTATCCGGAATGTGGTATATGATTCATCCTATTACGAGTACATGCCTGCCGGTAGACACCTTTTGGAAAAGAGACTCGTATCAGTCATATCGAGAAACGCCCTACGTAAGCCAGCCACTACATTGCTCCCTGCCCATCGCCGGAAGACGTCGCCTTCAGTGGTAAGAAACCCCGGTGCGGTAACACGTCCTATAGCCTGGGATTGGTGAGAGGTTGATCCTGAGTTATGCGAATGAGGTTCAAAGCAGAGGGGAGCCCAGAGTCCAATGTGGCCGGCTGTGGAGTCCATGGCCATGTATGCTTACTGTGTCTTGAAGAGCAGGATGGCGCAGTGTCCGAGGTAGAAATAGATGAAGTGTTTGGTCTCTGTTGAGAATTAGATTTGGCAAACATAGTTGACCAAGTTGATGCCGCATACCATGGGTCACGAAGCTGCCGAAGTTCCTTCCTACGATGCAATGCCAGGTCGCACCCTTGCGGCTATCGAACTGGGTGGTGTTAGCCTGAATGCATGCAGGAATCTACTAGCGTAGGTGTACCTCTTTCTTGATGTATTGCGCGATGTCCTGGCGAACATTAGCTGGTCTGAGTTCGTAATCTACAGCGGTGATCGGGGCGCACCTTTTCGATGGTGAACTGCCCCATGGCGGACTGGGCTGCAGGCCGATGTCAGTAACTCAGGCGCCCATGCCATCGAGGGGGCTCCCTACCAACTTCGATTGCCTCCTGCTGCATCTCGTCGCTCTACAAGCCTTGCTATCAGTGAATCTGAAGTGACGTGCTGGGCAGACCTGGTACCATGTCTGCAGACTTGATCTGCGCTGTGCACGTGTTAGCGGTCCATCCACGGATTGCATGCATGATGCACAGGGTCGAGAGCTATGTACCGGCCGCCGTGCCCGTGTCCGTGCCTTCTTGCTTGATCGCGGGAGCGTCCTTCTCGCTTGCCATGGTGAGATCACTGAGTGAGAGGATGGAATGGAGGTGTGGGTTGATCTAGCTAGCTGACTAGGCGCGTGGTCTCTGCAGCATTCCGGGGTCGACGACGAGTGTTCCAGTGTTGATGTCGCAGGGCTGGCGCCTCAAAACCGCGGCCTTGGCGCGCTCGCTTAGGCCGCTAGGTAGAAAAATCGGTCGTCCACCAGCCGCCGTGACTTTCACCCTTCACACGCCCACAGCAATGGAGACGTCGCGCATCTTCGTCCGTGGCCTGCCGCCCAAATTCTCAGAGGACGATGTCCGCAAGCACTTCGCCAAGTTTCCCGTCACCGACGCGAAGTACTTCCCCGCCCGCCGCATTGGCTACATCGGATACAAAACGCCCGAAGATGCGTCCAAAGCGATCAAATACTTCAACAAGTCCTTCATTCGCATGTCCAAGATATTTGCCGAGGTCGCTAGGCCTGTGAGTCTACAAGCGGCAACACGTGGATTTGAACTTACGTCTGCCCCAGATCTCTGACCAGGAGCTTCCTAAGTCGCGGCGGCAACAGAAATTCGAACGATCCACCGCGGGTAACGGCGGCTACGTACCGTCATCCAAGAAAAATAGCCTCAAACGGAAGCGAGACGGCGAAGAGCAAGATCCCAAGCTCAAAGAGTTTCTCGACGTCATGCAGATTCCTTCTAAGAATAAAGTGTGGGCGAACGAAGCGGCACAACTCGACTCACACATCACACCGGCTGTGCAGTTGAACGAAGAGAACGTTGCTCCCGAAGGGGAAAGCGATGACGAGTACCAGGTTCTCGCCAAGAAGCCCAAGACCATGCAGCAGGAGCCGTTGCTCCACGCCAAGCCTGCAACACAAGTAGCAACGGCCGACCAACAAGCGAAGCAAACTCAGCGGGCGGAAGAAGATGCGACCGAAGAGCTTCCCGATGCTCCTGCAGACGAAGCGGGCCCTCTATCGGATGCTGACTGGCTTCGATCGCGGACGAACAGAGTCCTCGATCTTGTAGAAGACGATGAAGTTATACCGCCACGGGTGATAGACGCACAAGATGAAAAATTGGAAGACAATGGTCTGGAAGCTGAACAGGTCCAGCCCGAGGCAGAGACCGTGGATCAAGACGTGGAGGCAGGCGCTGCACCACCGTCAGAAGAGGATAAAGTCCGCCAAACTGGCCGGCTGTTTCTGAGAAACCTTCATTACGATGTTACAGAGGACAATTTACGCGATCAATTCGCAAAGTACGGCGCGCTTGAAGAGGTAAGCTGCATTTCGCTTACTTTTCTACTTTCGCTATGATGAACATCCCAAGATAGGGACAACTGATGCATCTCGCAAATGAGGTTGACCGGGAGAGTATTTTAGTAGATATTTCTCTTATCTGAAATTGGCGAACTGCCTCCGCTGCTCAATTCTTAGCCACCCCTAGGGACCGTTGCTAACAATTTAAAGGTACACGTACCGACGAAGAAGATCGACGGAAAAGGCAAAGGATTTGCTTTTGTGCAATTCGAGGATGTGGACCATGCTGTCGAAGCCTTCCGTAAGAGATGACGGTACAATATTTCAAGGACGATTACTGCACATAATCTCTGGCAAAGCGAAGCGGAACGATGCACTTGACGAGTTTGCTATTTTCAAGTTACCACTGAAAAAACAAAAAGAGGTTCTCAGAAAGAAAAATGCATCCTTGTCAACCTTTAACTGGAACTCGCTGTACCTGAACAGCGACGCTGTGCTCTCCACGGTCGCGGAACGTCTGAACATCAGCAAAGCTGAGCTATTGGATCCCACGTCTTCCGATGCTGCGGTGAAGCAAGCTCACGCTGAAACGCACATCATCCAGGAGACCAAGGGTTACTTCGCGAAACAAGGCGTGGATCTTGAGGCGTTCAAGAAGAGTCGCAAAGGCGATACTGCTATCCTCGTCAAAAACATACCGCACGGAGTGAAGGAGGCCGAGATACGGGATTTGTTTAAAGAGCATGGTACTATCAACAAATTTCTCATGCCTCCTGCAGGCATGACTGCCATAGTCGAATTCGCAACTGCGCCGCAAGCTAAGTCTGCATTCATGTCCCTCTCATACAGGAAAATCAAAGACTCCATCCTATACCTCGAAAAGGCACCTAAAGACCTTTTCAAGGAGGGGCAAATTAGCGCAGTTACACAGACTACGACCCCCAACCTGCCTGGTGCGAAACTTTCTGCCCAGGACTTGCTTGAGGAAGAATCGGAGTCAGCCAACACGGTCACACTCCACGTGAAGAATCTGAACTTTTCCACGACAACTCAAAAGTTGTCCGAGACGTTCAAGCCATTGGCTGGGTTTCGTAGCGCTGTTGTTCGCACCAAGACCGATCCAAAGCGGGGTGTGCTTTCGCTTGGGTATGGATTTGTGGATTTTAGTAGTTCCGAGACTGCTTCTGCTGCATTGCGGGCTATGAATGGTTACAGCCTCGAAGGACATTCATTGAACATCCAAGCCGCGCATAGAGGTGCCGATGCTGCTGAAGAGCGACGGAAAGACCACGCTGCGAAGAAGGCGACCGGTACCAAGATTCTAATCAAGAACTTGCCTTTCGAGGCTACTGTGAGTACCCCTTATTCAATACGTGTGCACGTTCTGACTGGCACCTAGAAAAAGGACGTTCGGGCGGGCGCTGTTCGCCCCTTACGGATCCCTGCGCTCGGTCAGGGTCCCGAAGAAAATTCGATTCTTCTTCGCGAGGATTCGCTTTCGCTGAGTTCTCAACGAAACGCGATGCCGCCAACGCGATGAACCAACTCCGCGGCACACATTTGCTCGGGAGACACCTCGTGCTTACTTTCGCGGAGGCCGAGGCAGACGATCCGGAGAAGGAGTTGGAGAAAATGCAACAAAAGGTTGGATCGCAGGCAAACAAAGTCGCGCTCCAACGTTTGACGTCAGGCGGACGGAAAAAGTTTAACGTTGCAGGCACCGACGATCTAGACGAAGCTTAGCCAGCGATCGTGTCCTGGTAAAGTTCTGCGGCGCGACACCAAAAGGTCCCTTGGGCCACCCCTTGCTCTCATGACTAAGGACGCGCGGCTTTCATGCCCGCCCTTCCGCTCTATACTTAAGACATCAGCGTCACGTCCCCTTGGCATCACGACTTGAAATTTCGCTATCCGCGACAGGAGATCTTGCTGCCTACACAGGCCTGAATCAAACGCATGGCCACCACACCGCGTTGCTGCCTTGCTCCCTATGTCTTAGGCGCGAAAGACATCCGTTTATCTCTCGCGAGCTGCTGTCGCGCTTGTGACGTTGATTTTGTTTACCGTCTGCTGACATTCTTCAACCTCAGAGCATTCCCGTGCCTCATCTCCCTCGCACACAAAATACGTGACGGGTTGCTCCAATCATTTGATATGCTGGGCAGTCGGCAGTTGCCTATGCCCTTGCTCGCCTTGCTAATCACGACCAATTCAGAGTGTTATCATTCCGTTCAGTAGAAAACTCGTGGGCTGTAATTATACAGGCGACAAGCGAAATGGTCCTGTCGACGCTTGACTCTCTATAGCGTGTTAGCCTAATTTCAACTCGACGTTATGTCACCACAGCGACAGGTCCATCTTGGTGGTAACCCACTGTGCCTTGGAGAGGCGAATCCTGCCCTGGCTGGCCGTCTAGACTCGCTGTATATCACCACTTGATCTTCTCCTACATTGCTCGCCACCCTCCGTGCATTCTCTCCAGTCATTCTTTTGCTCCAACGCTCTACGTTCCTTCCCCTCAGACATTCTTAGGTTTCCATTCTTTTATCGGCGCAGGCATTCCCTCCGGCTATGGAAATGCATCACCGTTCATGCGTGCTCCCCTCCAATGCTCCTGCCCTACCGCAGCCTGATACTTCCGTACCGAGCCGTGTGTTGCAGGAGCGATCTGCGAACAGACGGCGTGGCTATTCCGAGGGACCTTCCTCATGGAAACGCCCGTATTCACCACTCGAAAATGGCTACACTATGTACTCAGGCCGGCTAGGGGACAATCTCGCAGCTCAATTCAATGGTGACAAGTCTGAAGCTCAAGTTGAATTTGAAACGAAAAGGCTGCTGAAGTTGGTGAAGAACTGTGATAAATACAAAAAGTATCGTGAGCGTCAAAAGACGGACAAGACGCAGAAATGGCCAGACCATCTTGAGGAAGCCTTTTTCAGAGGTAAGTGACTCCCCGTCTCTTGGTTGGTCGGGTTTGCGCTTATCACTCCTAGGCCTTGTACGATACCCACCTGTGGGTCGCTCAAAGTACAAGAAAGATGGGCAGGATCGCGGCCGGCCGAAATGAGATGGTGGCAGACTCCATCGAGAGGGATACAGGCGAGCTTTGTGGCCGGAAGAAAGTTTCAAGCCATATTCAGGTTATTAAGAAGCTCTGTGAAGACCAGCCGCACAGTAAGTAGGCGAACGGAGTAACACTAGATGTTGCTGACGAAAGCAGTCCTGGGTATACATGGCCACAGAGGACATGGGAGGTCGGCGCAGTCGACACAGCGACTCACATTTCAGTCGACATCGACATGCAGCCTACTCCAAACATATTCAGTCTCAAGCTGGATCGGCTCTAAATCAGAGCTTCGGGCAATTACCATCTTCGTTCGCTCTTGCAAAGCTCCAGTTAGACCATGTCAAGTCTCCGTTTACGGTAGCGGATTTCGCCATGTTTGTCGAAGTGGCTAAACGGCACATTCACTTGACTCAACTTAATAGCAACTCGCGACACGGGGATCTCAACGTAACTGACAGAATGTCGTGGCACAAGCAATATCCCGAATTCAAATTCCACGACGTAGACGAGTTCGAGCATCATCCTGTCCTTCTTTGCGACGCTTCCATCAAGATCGTAACAATAGAACGGCCTGCCGATGCCGAGCTCAGCATTACTTTCGATCTGCGATCCCAGATCGATCTCGACTTCTATGAGGGGCTGGAATGTCGAACGCGCTTCTTCGAGAATGGCGAGCCTGCGGATCAGCTCGACTCAAGTCGGAAACAAATTGGCAGGCAGACACGTACTTCGGCAGAATTTTACAAGGACCATGGGGGCCTCATGCGTGTTAAGTTTTTGGTTCCCAGTTTTGGGCTCATCAGTTGCAGAGATTGGGACATTTGCTTGCGAAAGCGGCAGCCGAGGAAGAGCAGCAAGCACGTACGCGATATGAGACGATTGTTCGGAAGGAGCTGCAGCATATGACTGCTGCGCAGGAGATCTATGGTTACCAACAGGGAGGAAAGAAACGCTTATTGACAATACTATGGCGCTTCAGTCAGAAACGAACGAGCGATGAGGCGGGGGGGACGTATGACGTGGCGCGTTGTTAACTTTGGGCAGCCAGAGGAGAAGAGGTGGATAAAGGAAGAGGAGCTGGAGGAAATCAGGAACGCGAGGGAGTTAGTACCTACGAACAGCTCGTCCATGTCGATGCTTTCGATGTCGACATCGGCACAATCGATGTATTCGACTCTCCCGATAGACCTTCCACCACTCATTCGCGCAACACCCGCCACAGCTGGACCTTGATACACTTGCAATGGAAGGCATACCATCCGACTTCTCGAACCCGAATTCAGCCACGGCACCTAGCCTCGCGACAGACTATTCGCAGACACAGTGCTCTCTCCCTTCGCTATCCCACTCACACGGCACGGTAGTGTCTCAAAGCCAAGATTTCCACGATACGAACGACTTCGACTTTCATGGTGGCCACATCACCATCTCCGGCTGTCTCGAACCCCGCATCAACCTTGGCGCCTACGAGACGTACAACTCTCCGCTCCACTCACACGGCACTACCCTGCCCAACCTCTCCTCCATTACAGGCCTCGACCCCTCGGCGCACCATCTACACGACCATGCCTTTTCGGACTTGTCTTCCTTTGGCGTCAGCATGCCTGCCAACTGCTACGCTACAAAGCCGTCGTGGCACCACCCGAGCCTCATTTCGCACCTCGAGAGCGCGGCGGAGCAGTATGGGGTAGATGATCTGATGGGGCATGGGGATGAAGGGGGGATGGCGGGACTAAGTGATGCGGGTGGGTTATGGAAGTTGCCAGGTGGGTTTGGGGAGGACACTGGGGTTGGGGCTGATGGGGGGAGGAGAGATAGCAAGGTTGGAGATGGGAGTATTGGGATTGATTTTGGAGGGGAGAGGAGGGAGGATAGGTTTAGGGGGTTTGTGTAGGGGGTGAGAAAGGGGGGTTGTGACATGATGCTGCTTTACGATGTTATGATTGAGTGATTTTTCGATTGGATGTTTATGGTGTGTTAGCCTTTGCTGGGGTAGGATGCTTTGGATTAATGGAATGGTAATGGAGTGAAGTTTTGAGATGGCTTGTTGTTGTTGCTGGATGGGTGCGTCGGGGGCTTGCTTGGGAAAGCAATCATTGCCAAACATGTTTTGCCCTTGCAACGTTGCCCTACAAATTTGTTCCTGTGCTCGAATATGCAGTTTGCCGCCCTTGGTTCTGCTTGCCTCGTTTGGGTCTCCCTCCTCGCAGTGGCTGTCTGAATCTATGCAATCGCTGTGCGCAAGTACCCTGATTATATCCATGTCGCAAAATATAAAGGCAAGCTTTGTTTCCTATTAGCGGGTATGGTGGAATGACGCCGACGGTGTCTCAAGCTTGGATGTTGGTTGTAGAACATGGCGAAGGCCCGGGTGACATGTGGTCGCCGGGCAAGGTGAGAGTCAGCGGAAGGGGTGGAGTTTGTCTCGCGCCCGCGCTGGTCTCATACTCAAACTCACCGTCGCACTCATGCGCCGCGACACAAACGCAATCAAGCGCCCACGCGCCGTCTCTTCCACGCGCGCTTTGCTTACTACTACATACATGGAGTAACTCCCAGAAAACGCTAAACTAAACGCGTACATGATTTGTCCTCACTGCAAGGAGAGAAGCGCCCAAGCTGGACAAACCAAACGCGTCTGCCACCCGTGTGGACCCGACATCGCGCAATCACATGAGGCGCTAATCTCCCATGCATTGATATCCCCACTCAAGCGCAACCCGCCGCGCCAAACGACCCCCGCCATAGCTGCACATCTTCTGCAGTATTTAATCGGGCCTGCTTCTGCTCCTCGTCTTGCCAATTCTGTTGGCGATTCCACCTCGGAGCTGTGACTGAGTACTAGCGCGTTCGAGGCCAGCTTACAAAGCGAGGACGATAGCACGACGGCAACGCGTAGGACGGGCAAGATGGCGACGATGGAGATGGATACGCAGACTGCAGCCGTGCCGCTGATGCACAGCCCCGAGAACAACAACAACGCGGGCCGGATTCTCAGCATGGAAGAGTTCATGGCCTCGCGGGCTCAAGGTGCCGCGGCCGAAGAAGTCCAGGCTGCTGGTGGTGCCCCGCAGCCGCGCGCCGTGTCCGCCCGCTCCTCCAAATACACAGTCCTGCTGAACGAAAAGTACCAAGCGTTCGGCATTCCGCGGCCCCATTTCGTCTTCTCGGGGAGCAGCGAGGAAGGGTGGGGCGCTACGACGCAGTTTCTCGGGCAGGAGTTGGTGGTCGAGTGCGGTTGTGGGAGCAAGCAGGAGGCGAAGGAGCGGCTGAGCGAGAAGGCGTTGGGCGTCATTCTCGAGTTGGAGAAAGAGGGTACATTGAGGTTGGCGCCGCGGACGAAGAAGGAGAAGAAGAGTGAAGGGGGTGTGGAGGGCAAGGTTGAGCAGGTGGATAAGGAGCCGGATGTCAACTATATTGGGCAGTTGATCGGTATGTATATCTTTTCTCTCTGTGTACCTCGACGTCTTGCTAACTAGACTGCGATACCAAGAATTCCAACTCGCGACCGCTTCCCCCCAGCCCGTCTACACCGACTACCAACTCGGCCAATCCTTCTCCTGCGAACTCACCATCGACGGCCTCTCGATCAACCCTTCGGCGGCCGCACCACGTACTTTCCTTCGAAAAAGGGCGCCCGGAAAAACGCGGCCGCCCGCTGCGCCGTCGAGCACTTCCAAGCGCAGAAGCTCTGGCCCGACACCTTCACCGACCTCGGCGGCATCAAGAAGAAGAAGAAGAAGAAGAACACACAGACGCCCAACCCCAGCAGCTTGCTTCCCATCCCGACGACCCAGACCCCCCAACGAGCCCCTCCTCCTACGCCCAACGCGCCGCAACCCTCGCCACGCAACTCTCCCTCGGCACCCCCGAATGGCGCTTTTCATCGCCCGTGCCCGCCATGGCTCCCGGCTTCCACACGGTGTCATGCTACTTCAAGAACGGGGGGTCGCACGAGGGCCCCATCGGCGAAGTGCGGCACGTCTTTGGCAAGAAGAAGGCGAAAGAGGAGTGTGCGCGGCTGACGTTGCAGTACTTGGTGGGCGTCAGGGAGAAGCGGGTTGAGTATGGGAGGAGGATGATGGGGTGTGTGGTTGGCGGGGAGGCGGTGGTGCACGCGGGTGTGGATGTGGGACTGTTTACGGAGGGGGGTGGGGAGGTGGAGGCGGGTGAGAGTAGTGAGGGTGAGGGTGTGGCGTTTGTGGATGCTGTGGAGAGGGTTTAGGTGGTTTGTGTGTGTGGGGGGGGGGGGGGGGGGGGGGGGGGGGGGGGGGGGGGGGTGGGAGGGGATGCGTGGATTTGGCTTGTCTTGATGGATTGGAAGGCATAGACAGGCGTTTGGCTAAGACGCAGCATACGACATGACATGACGCGACATGACGCAACACGAACTAGATGCCACAAATACCCTCGGCGACTATCTCACAGTCGGTGAGATGATAGTCTGGGCAATCAACGGAGACCTACACTAGTGTAGTCATCATAGATTCCTGCCTCGTACATGCAATGCAACACATGAGCTCCATACAGTACTAGGACAAGCGAGACGAAGGCTAACTGTACCCAGAAGTTTTGTCCTATAGCTAGCTATAGACAATCCTCTTCTCTCTCCCTCTTGCGCCGCCATGTCAGATTAGGTATTCCCACGCACCGAAACCCCTCCTCTACCATTCCCCCCTCCCCCTCAACTCGTCTGTTAGTAAAGACAACAATCAAGAACAAGAACCTAATGGACACCTACCTCTATAATAAACACCACTCCCAATCCCAACCCGAACCCGAACCCGAACCCCCTTCACACCCCTCCACCACAAGCACACACACACACACATACAAGCAAAGACAAACCACGAAATTTTGAACTTTTCTATTCAAAATTTACATTTTCCCCACTACCTCTCCTTTCCCTTCCTTTGCTTCCTTCCTCGTCGCCCTGCCCCACCCCACCGGCGCCAATCAAAACCCACGATATGATATGATTGATCTACGCACATGCCACGCCACGCCACGCCACGCTACGCCCCAAGACGATATAAAAAACAAAGAGAGGCTAATAGCTACAAAGGCCGTTGCAAAAAAAAAGAGAAGACTGACTCTGAGAAAAGGAGGACCGTCCGTTGATCTCCCATGTCCGTCGTGCAGATCCAATCCCACTTTTAGAACAAAGAGAACCAGGAAAGGAAAAGGAAAAGGCAAGGGAGAAAGAACCGTGGGGAAGCGAGCGAGCGAGCGAGGGCAGGACACAGAGGATGGAGAGGTAGGTACAAAAGACGCCAAGCAGGCACGCACGTATGCATCACCCCCCCCCCCCCCTACCCGCGCACAATATGCCGTTTCCCCTTCCTGGTCACAAGCCAGCGGAGCCGCACAGAACCAAGCAACCCTACCACGCTACCGTTAATCCACAAGGAAAACGAACATGTGACGGGAGCGAAGAAGAAAAAAAGAGTCTAGGCAGCAGCAGCGCCCTCGCTCTTGCGCTTACTCTCCGCTCGCGCTTCTTCGTCGCCTTTTCCTCGCCCTCCGCTTCGCCATTGCGCGTGGCGCGTCCGGTCTTCGCCTTCTTCTTCGGGTCGTCGGGCGAGGGTTCTTTGGCAGCTGGAGCGGGGGCAATGGCCTGTGGTTTCTCCTTCTTTCTTTCTTGTCTTTTTTCTCGGCCGCCGTGTTGGCGAGCGGTACTTGGGTGGATGGACGGGCGTTGGACGGTAGAGGGACGGGCGTTTGAGCCGGGGCGCTGGACACGGGCGCGCTGATGCCATTCACTTGGGGTGTAGCCGTTATCTTCTGGCGCTTGTTGGCGCGGGGGTTTTTGCTATTCGCAGTGGGCGGAGGAGTCGGCGCCTTGACGGGGGAGGGGCTCGTCGTCGTCCGAGTCGGACTCGATGTCTGAATCGAGGGCACCGGCTTCGACTTCGGCTTCGTCAGAGACCTCTTCTTCGACTGGCTCCTCGGGGATGGGGATCCCGCCCAAGCCGGCTTTGTAGGCGGCCATATCCTTGTTGTATTGCTCCATGGAGTCGCGGTACGAAGCCTTCCAGACCTGCGCAAAGGTTAGGAGTGAAGTGATAGGGGGGGAAGACAATGTCGACTTACGTTCTTGTCTTCCTCGGACATCTCGTTCCAGCGCTTGTTGACCTCGAGGTTGATAGCATTTGGCTCCAACTTTGCGCCGGGCGGCAACTCGTTCTCCAAATCCTTCCTCACGACAGGGCGGGCGCTCTGGGCATACAAGAAGGCGGCGGTAAGAGGACGCTTCGGCTGATTGGGGTCTTTCTCCTTCTTCTCACGCTTGCGCTTCTTGCCCTTGCCAGTATCAGCATCGGTAGCGGCAGGGGCAGCGGCAGTGGTAGCGGCGGCAGCAGCAGCCTGTGACACATTGTTGATGGCAAAATTGGCCGCGGCCGCCACCTCAGCAATGTTGTCGGGCAATTGGAGGCTCTCGGCAGCGCCCTCCTCTCCAGCAAGGACCGAGGACGTGTGCTTGATGTAGGCATTCATCAACTCGTTGACGCCGCTCTGGACGTGGGCGAGGCCCTTTTGCAGATTGGAGAGCGCCATGATGACCTGGGCAAAGGTAAGCTGCTGGACCTCATCTTGCTTGGTGGGCCTCTGGGATGCGACGCGACGCGGTGACGACCTGGGCGGGCGCGGCAGCAGAGACTTCAATGGCGCCATGGTGCGGGCGCGTCGAAGTCGCGATCAAGGACATGTGGAAGAATAGCGCCCAAAGCGCGTCGTGGCGACGAAAAAGCACGACACGCGGCCGAGCGCGAGCTTGTGCAGCGTCGCATCGCATCGCATCGCATCGCGGCGAGGATGGATAGAGGCAGGCGCGTGTCGTTGCACCAGACGAACAACATAAACGAAACAAGGCGTTACTTACCGTGTCGCGCGTGCGCGTATAATGCTCCACCGAGATCATGAGCTCGACTTCTTTTTCTTTGCCCCTGGCCATGGCGACGGTGGTGCGCGATGGAAGATGGAACTTGTGGGTTGATGGGCGCAAAGTACAGGCGGTGGGCGAGGTGGGTGGGCAGCGTTGGGGGGGTTGGGGCGCTGGCGAGGACGCCGCTTGCACCGAGAGGCGCCATTACAGCGGGCTGCTGCTCGCCAAACTCGGGCACCTGAGCCCCCCAAAACAGGCTGTTTGCCGCGGCTACGCTGCTTTTTGGGCCTGCGTGCCCCCTGGGGACGTACCTTCTGCTGCCTCTGGCGGCTGCCCGCTGCCCGCTGAGTGCACCCCAGCTGCACTGAGCAATTGGCGTTGCTGGGCCTGCAACAGCAGCCTGGCACGGCTGCACGCCCCGCCTAGCAAAGAGGCGCTTTGCCTGCCCATCCGCCGCTCACTTTGGTGCGTCCCCTCCCTGCGTTGGGGACGCCTTCGCCTGTTGGTTCGGGGCCCTGAGGTTCGCGAATTTATTCAAATTGCATGTCAAATATTCAAACATTCATTCCGTCCTTCTTCCCTGCATTTCGCATCTGAGCCATCTACACACTTCAACACGCTTGGAACTCGTCTTCAATACACAAAGTAAGCTTGTGTCAACGGCAAGCTCTCCGCTGGCTCTGCCGTGCACACCATGCCATCCGCCTCGACTGTATACCTTTCCGGGTCCACCTTCATCTTCGGCCGCGTGTCGTTAAACTTCATATCTTTTTTTCCAATCTTCCTGCACTTCTTGACTGCTTCCACCCGCTTCCTCAGCCCGTACGAGTCCACAACGCCAGACGAGATCGATGCTTGCGAGACAAATGTGATGCTGCTCTGTGGTACCAGTGGCGCAAACATGGGTCGCATGAAGATGGGCTCGACCGTTGGGATCGACGCATTCGGATCACCCTGTGCATGTCAGTCTGCGTCAAATCAGAGAGTACGAGTCGTGCTGACCATCTGGGCGTACGAGCAAAAGCCGCTCTTGATCACGAGTGTCGGCTTTACGCCAAAATTCTTCGGGTTCCAGAGGACTAGATCCGCAACTTTACCAACCTCGATACTGCCGATGAGATGGCCCATTCCTTGGGCAATCGCTGGGTTGATGGTGTACTTGCTGATGTATCTCTTCACTCGGAAATTGTCGGCATCGCTGCCCTCGTCTTCCTTCAAAGCGCCCCGCTGGACCTTGTTCTTGTGAGCAGTGTTCCAAGTACGCAGAATAACCTCGCCGCAGCGCCCCATGGCCTGGGAGTCCGAAGACATCATCGAAATGGCTCCCAGGTCATGTAGGACGTCTTCTGCAGCGATTGTCTCGGCACGAATTCGCGATTCGGCAAAGGCCACATCTTCAGCTATGTTGCGGGACAGGTGATGGCAGACCATAAGCATGTCGAGATGTTCGTCGAGTGTATTCTTCGTGTACGGTCGGGTAGGATTCGTAGACGAAGGGAGCACGTTGTCGTGCTCTACGATGCTTATGATGTCCGGTGCATGCCCTCCTCCGGCGCCTTCGGTGTGGTAAGTATGGATGGTCCGGTTTTTGAACGCCTGAATCGTCTGTTCCACGAAGCCAGACTCGTTCAAAGTGTCGGTATGGATGAGCGTCTGGATATCAAACTCGTCGCAAACGGTAAGACACGCATCAATTGCTGCTGGCGTGCTGCCCCAATCTTCGTGTAGTTTCAGCCCACAGGCGCCGGCTTCAGCTTGCTGCTGCAGAGGCAGCATTTCAGCATCGTTTCCTTTTCCCGTGATGCCATAGTTGAGCGGTAGCTCGTCTATGGCCTGGAGCATCTGCCGTATGTGCGTCTTTCCGGGCGTGCATGTGGTCGCATTGGTGCCGGTACTTCACAAATCAGCGAACCATCGAGGAATACCAAGATTGACAAACCTGGGTCCTGTTCCGCCCCCAAGCATGGTAGTGATCCCAGAAGCGATGGCCTCGTATGCCTGCTGGGGACAGATGAGATGGATATGAGTATCTAAACCACCTGCAGTGACAATGTCGTGCTCCCCAGCAATGACATCCGTACAGTTTCCGATCACAAGGTCAGGGTCTACACCGTCCATGACATCTGGATTTCCAGCTTTGCCTATGCCTGTGATTATGCCATTTTTGATACCAATATCAGCCTTGTAGATACCCGACCAGTCGACGATTAGTGCGTTTGTGATCACGGTATCCAAGCACTCGTTGTCAGATCTCCCGCCGGCTTGACCCATGCCTTCTCTCAGGGTCTTTCCGCCTCCAAATGAACACTCATCGCCATATTTGGTCATGTCCTTTTCGACCTTGATCCACAAGTCTGTGGCGCCAAGTCGTACCAGATCGCCTGTGGTAGGTCCAAACATGCTGATGTACGCTTGCCGCTCCATAGTGCAAATGTCGATATGCGCCGCATCGCCCAGCGGCTCGCCTTCGTGCAAGAAGCCTCCAGCCTTGTTGTTCTCCACAATCTTGTTCGCAATGGACGCATCCTCGATGAAGCCCGAAGCAATCTGGTTCCCGCCTTTGATGATCTTGTTTCCAGCTATCTGTACCAACGTGACAGTCCGGGTGTCGCCGGGCTCGAAGCGGACCGAGGTCCCCGCTGGAATGTCGAGGCGGTAGCCGTGTGCTCGTATGCGGTCGAACTGGAGCTGAGGATTCGTTTCAACGAAGTGGTAGTGCGAACCGACCTGCATGTTCAGTCCCTGCAGCAGCCTGCGACGTCATAATGCCATACCTGGATGGGCCTATCTCCGGTGCTCTTGACCTTGAGCCGGATTCTCTTCCTTCCCTCGTTCAACTTGATCGTGCCCGCAGCGCCCTTGACTGCCACAATAGCGCCAGGCTGTTTGATGCTCTCGTACACGTCCGGTTCGGGCAGCGGAAACATGTCGTTCGAAGGAACCGGGAGGAAAGAGCCGTATAGGGCTTTCTCGAGATCGCCATCGTCGGAGCTGATGGGGTGGTGGACTGTGACGAGATACGTGCCGGTCGGGAAGGTGCCCTCGACCATCAGCTCGGCGAGCGTTGACACGACCGAGGGGAGGACATGGCGGCGACCGAGCATGGTGGTGCCGATGGCCATGAGGTCCGCGACCGTGTGGTTGCCATCGCGGATAAGCTGCAGACGCTCAGTACCATGGAGACGCGTTGCTTGGAGCACATACTTCTTGGAGGTTGTTCGCGATCAGCGCCTGGCAGCGTCAGTGCTAATCCAACTTGCAGAGCGGTTCCACGCACAGTAGCCTCGGCGTGGTTGAGCTTCACGCCGCGGGCCAGGCGACGTTGGGCGAGCAGGCCCAGCTGAGAGATGACGAGCTTGTCGAGCTGTCCGCAACGCGTTAGCGAGGGGCATCGGGGTCATGGGCACGCCCTGCATCGACGAGGCCAAGCCACGCACCTCCTTCGGACACAGCTGCATCCTGGCTCCTCAGTACAGTCGTGTCACTTGACGGGGCAGAGTCGTGTTTGCACCATCAACACATCGCACCTGGTTCTACGTACGCCGTGGAAAGCTGCATTCCATGGCTCGCAATGCCCGATCTCTGTGGCCCGCCACGTGGGGGTAGCCAGCCCTGATAACGAGCGATAAGGCAGCTAACAGCCTAAAACCATCACTCATCCCCCGTGCCCCCCCCCCAGGGCCGGCCGTCCGTCATCACGCGGCCCACCGACTGGCTCCTAACTTGACACTTGACCCTGCCGGGACGCCACCTAGAACGTCTGCTGCGACCTTCTGAGCGCTGAGCGCTAGGTGAAAGGGAAGGTTGTCGCAGAGAGCGCCTCCTAATAAACGTATAGAACCCTCGTGGCTGCTTAGCTGACCTGGATTTGACATGCAGTCCTGAGCCTCTCTTCATTCTCTGTCTACCTACAAGAGCGCCGGCGTACACATTCATCTTGTTTTCTCACACGCTGCTACTACTACTACTGCAGGTTTCTGTCATGCACGAACCTGTCTTTCTATTAACACGCCCCAAATCTGTTACTCGTCGACTCTGGCATACCACGGACATAGTCTGGACTGGGGCTTGAACGCCATCTTACACTCGGCTTAGGTGGCTGTTGCGCTAGCAGACCCTGTATCAGAAGTTAGAACACCTTGGCCACCGCACCTCCTAGTAGGGCCAGATGAGTTCATGGCTGCGACGTTTGCGTGGAGACCATGACGACCATGATGAACATGGCGAGGCCGAGGGCGCACTTCCAAGCCAGCCAGAACGTAGTAGAGCAAAGTCACGGCATAGACACGTGGAACACGAGTCAAAGGATCCAAACGCTCCTGTCAAACGACTGCAACTGCACCAGAAATGTTTGTACGAGCGGACGCTGCCTGGAAATGCCTTCATCTCGGCCCATGTAAACCGCTTGCAACACGGATATTACCAGAGCAAAGCTATACACGAAGGGACCCTGAAGAACGTATACTTCGTCTCTGTGCACTTCGTCTTCCATCCTCAAGACCACCATTACCATCGCTTCCGAGCGGCAACAATCAAGGTGTCTGTGCATGGCAACTCCAACCCAGCCTCCCATACTAAAAGGCGGTGGTACAAGCATCCGCGCTCGAGTCCACGAATCTTGAAGCATGCCCCCGAACTTATGTTTGGAGCGGTTTCGCCTGAAAACCTGCAGTGGAACTTCAATCTGTCGAGCTCACTGGGCGTCTCACAGGCGCCTCTGAGTGCTTCCCTAAACCCTAGCGGTGGCGTTAAGAAGACTTATCGAGTCTACGACATGATGAGCATACAAGGGTCTCTGAGAGTACTCAAAAGCCCATGGGGTTCTGACTTCGACGTGGACGACGCCATGGCCGTCTGGACCCTCGAAGAGAATTTGACTCAACGCTCAGGACTACCTCGCGAGTTCGATTTTGTAATGCTCGTTCATAAGCCCGACGACGTAAAGAAAGTCCATCTGAGCATAGACGTGGAT
Organism: Laburnicola sp. JP-R-44; assembly: GCA_009805535.1. Taxonomy (NCBI): domain Eukaryota; kingdom Fungi; phylum Ascomycota; class Dothideomycetes; order Pleosporales; family Didymosphaeriaceae; genus Laburnicola; species Laburnicola sp. JP-R-44. Next base: position 1,242,488 of record SELF01000010.1, read on the forward strand.
GCTACCATTAGCTCCTGGCACGGCGATTACCCAGAGTGGTACACCAATCTGTCTAGATATCTGCCAAACATCGATTACACACTGGATATGGACACGGAGGTTGGGCAACGCTTCTTGCCAGAGAAACATATTGGAAAAGGCTTCAATTTTGCGGACTTGCCTCGGGCTCTCGATCAGTACGTGAATATGCCCGGGACCATGTATCCAACCAAGGATACAGTATCGAATGGGCCGAGAAGGGGTGAGGAAGAACGGAGAAGGTACCGCGACTACGAGCCTGGCATCAACAACAAGAATACAACGGCAGCTACACCTGACACTCTAAATGTCAAAGTGACACTAGAACACAGCAGTCCTCGCTCTTCCTTACTTGGCGGCCAAGATCCCGAAAGACAGCATTCAATTCGGCGGAGAAGATCACGCTCGGAACTCAAGGAGTATGGAATCCAACAAGCTCCGCACGCACTTGCAAGAGATGCGCTGAAAGAGAACGAAAGTACACGAAACCGTGGTGCAGCATCCTCGAGGGCAAAGGGCACACAGACTGGAGTCAACGGGTAGGCTTAACCTCACTGGCCACATGGATGCAACCGTGAGAGAAGCCACAATATGTGAGCACAGGAAGAATGTAGCTTTGTGCAGGTATGTGGTGTAATATCAGCATTAGTTAGCCTTGGTATTATTAATCCTGGGGTAACACATTGTACTCAAACTTTCATCCTAGTTTTTACTATGTTTGCATACGTTGGAAGTAATTGGACAGATAGGTAGCGTATCTTAGATACATTCGGAGGCTCATTAGGGCATGCGTATTTGTATTGCTGTATACTCTAGAGTACTAGTTTGTATAGATAGCTCTTATAATTACTTATTTCGAGACTTTTTCTATAGCTGCTAAGTACACTTGGCCTCGGTATTACTTATTTCAGGGGTAATATTGTACTCAAACTTCTGTCCCAGTACTGTACTACAAGATACATCATGGCCAACAACCGACATCCCCATTGGGGAATGACGATGCCTTACGCTATGGCACTATTGACTGCAGTGTCAGCCACCCAGAACCCCTCAAAGCGCATTCGAAACAAACTCACAGCTCTGTTTATTTCATGGACACAAATCAAACTATCAAATCTTCAAAGCTACATCGTCCGCTTCAGAACAGCTAAAGAATCTTGATGTGAATGTCAACCTCGTTGAATCCAAGAGACTATTTTGCTCTCGGTTTAACACGTAGGAAACACTGCGGCTATGTTATATTTGCATATCACTAGGTTACTTGGGTTTATACTAATTCCTATACTGAATAGTTGGAATTTGGGGGAACTCTGAAGCGCAATATGACAAATCTTCGCCAGATTCCGACCAGGACATTGTGAAGATTAAGCAAGAGGTTGCGGACATACACAAGAAGGTCGACGCGCTTGTTGCGCGTGTGGACAAATTGGTCACCGAGAAGGATATCAGGATGGGTTGCAGTGCACCTGAATACGAGTGAAGCGGGCTGAAGAGGGAATGAACGAAACGGTTCAAGTGGCAGAATACCACCACAGTAATATACATGTGTGTTACCCCGGGATAAGCGATACGAAGGCCAACTGTATTCAATTTTTTGTATTTCTGATATCCACGGCGCACCCTCATGCAAAGCTAGACCTTCAATAGCTCCTCGAAGAGAGTCACACGAGTTATACGCACTGTAACTTCATGCATGTCGGTCTTCCACAACGTTGAGCCGCTCCGACACAGCATTATGCAGTTACAGTGCCACGCATACCACCGACAGCTGACGGCCAAGAACTGGCTTATTACACAGAGAACTATTTCAATGACGCGAACTAGAATCGATAGATAGGTCGTCAGTTCCTAGCCTTCGCTAGTTGGATGGGAACCCGACGCGTCGGCGCCGCCGAAGAGCGCTGGAAGAAATTACCAAGTTAGTGCAACGCTCTTGAGTATGTGGTCGTAATACCTTCTAGCATGCACGACTTTGCCGCACAGCATGGACTCCTATTCCTACTGGCCCCTTTTAGCTAAATCTCCGAAGAGCCTCTTCCAGCTGCAGGTCTCGACATGGCCGTCGTCACCAGCTGAAGCCAGACCTGGCGCCATTCCCAACCCCCACTGCTCGCGACCCCCTCGCACAAGGCTTCGGAAGTGGCAGATTGGCTCGAGAAGCCAGTTGACGACCCCGGTCCCAGATGGAAACGAGATGACGGGCATGAGAAAGCGGGCGCTGGAGAGCGATCAGTGGGCGAGCGTCGCTGGCGCATCAGCCTGCGTCGCGGTCGCAGGTGTCTTCTGCCGGCTGATTGGCTGCCCGCCGACGGGTCTAGCCAGGGCCTTGTTAAAACCACAACCACACACGTTGCTGCATCGCGTCCTGCTCTCACACACTCGAGGCGACGCGGATGCGGTGGAATGGGCGGGGCTCGCGCGGCGTGGCGTCTGTTTTTCTCTTCGGCTTCTGTGCGAGGCTCTTTCCTTGTGTTCATGGGGATGTTGGTGCTTCCTTCCTCTCAGAGCGTGGTGCTTGGTGCTTTCCTCGTGTGTACGGCGAGCTTGTAGCTGCTTCCTTGTTCTGCTTTGCATCGGACGTTTCTCTACCTCTCGCTTTTAATCGTAATATCGACGCCTTTCTTTCTACATCTGTGTCCCGTCCCATCTGCCCAGCTTCAAACCCGCCGCAACGAATACCCATAGAGGCCTTCCAATCCCTCGGCCACTCTCGCAACGTCACACTCCGCAGCGGAAGGATACTCGAGGACCGAGAAGTGGAGCCAACTTGAAAAGAGACAGCAAAGAAGCGTACCTCGGAGGGCTCAGCGGGGAGTGGGATCAGACAACAAAGGTACATGGGTCCGGCAATGGGAGAGACACGTCCTAAAAAGAGAAGCAACGCAGTGTAAGCTAACAAGGAACCCTCCACAGGCTACCCGCTCGCCAACGGGCGATATGCGCATGGCTTGGGCGCCGCAATGTCCCTGTTCGATATAGCCCTTCACCGAATTATCCAGGAGGACATTGAGAGGGGCATTCCGAGGTGACGGCGGGTCTCATGAAAATGTACGGCGGTGAAGGCGGCAAGGCAGCAGGCATAGCGTCAATTTCTCATTCACTGCAAATGCGTGCGGTTGATCCGAGGACGCCTCTTCACTCCCCGAATCACTCGGTCCACAGCTCTACCTCTTCCCGTCTCTCTCTCCGCAACCTCACCCTCCACGAGTACCGCAAACAACAAAACTCGCCCGCGTCACAATCCACCCCGCCCGGCAAGACTCTACGGAGGAAGGCCGCCGCGTCTGGGTTGAACGACGTCGAACGCGTCCCGTCAGTTTCACAGACACCGCTCTCTGCGCGTCGGCCAGCGCCTCGTCCCTTGCACCTTGCTCACCCTGTAAGTAAAGCTGTCGCTCTCAACCCATACTCCCAAGCCTGCCCACCTTCAGCACGGAGATGCGCTCGGTAGATTTGGCGACAAGATCTCTATCTACCTCTGTCATATCCAAATGCAAGACCTTCAGCTGATATATAGCCTGGGGCAGACGCATCAAGTAGTCTCCCATCAGCCGCTTCCGCCATCTCCCCCGCACCAGCAGCACGAACTGTCGCCGGAGAAGCTGATTCGGCCACAAACCGACGAACCGTACGGGTCATACAGCTCAGCTGTTAAAGTACGTGAGTTCAAGCCGATCAAAAGGCTGCCCAAACCGCTGTCCGCAATCCTCCCTGTCCCTGCCCCTTCCCCTCTTGCATCCGTGACTTCGGCGCATCCGCGTCTATCGCCTCTTCGGACGACGTGTTTCCCGTCTTTCGAGAATTCGGTTTCCGTCGATTCACACACAACTCCTTCGACTTTCTCGCTCTCACGATTCCCAAGGCCTCCGAACTTAATTGACCCTTCACTTTCGCCGCCACGCGACGAACATGAACCGCCGCGTTTAAACGTCGCTAGCTTCTCGTCGACTGCACCCGCGACACCGCCTGCTACGCCGGCAGTTATCCACTATCGCGGTGCTTCTTTCGACCTCGTTAATCCACACAGTTCGCTTGTACTGGAAAACATCGTGACACCGTCACGCGACCTCGAGTCCACCGATTACGTGTTATTGGGCTCGTCAGACGACGGCTTTGGGGTTTCAGAGGTAGTCGTATTGCCCCAGCATGGTGGAAGAGGCTAACAATGTTAGATGGCCCCGAAACGTCCACTTTATAATGACCTGTCGTCCGCTTATTCCTCTATAATCAGGAGGCATGGCGACGAGTATCCTCCACCAGTGAATTATGAAATGCCCCTTCCGCCAACTCCTGTTGCCCAGAGTCCTGGCTCTTCTTCGTATGGTTCACCGTTCCAGAGCCCGGAGTCAGATCTGGCCAGTTCGCCGGTGTCGGTCGGCAAACGCGCCAATGAGTCTCGCTTTTCCTTAAAGCAGCTCACCAGGTCGCTCACTAAGAAATTGGTTAAACCTCACGAAAGGACACAAGACCAAGAGTTGCAAGATCTATCGGATGCGCGCGTCAGGCTTGCCTCGGCAAGTTTCGAGGGCGATTTCCCGCGGCCACTTGAACGAAGCTACCGTGCAGTAACCCCCAAGTCGTCACTCTTGCCTGACGAACCTCCCACGCCAGGCTTGCCGCCTCACTCTACGACGAGTCAACGAAGTTCAACTATATCATCCGAGCAACCTCTTAATTCCACGCAGCGATTCCATTCTGCTCCTCTCGCCTCTATGGTACCCGACGATCCATCTAGCCAGCTCGGTCGGGCATCTCCCCCGCGTCTGTTTGTTCCAGAAGGGGATCTTTCGACGAGGCCGTACTACGATGATCTTGATTCGATATATCCTAGCTCCTCCGTCTATACGGACGACGATCGCCGGCAGTCGAACTACCCACCAAGCCGTTCTAGTAACGTGCAAAGCAACCCTTACTGGCGCATGAGTGGAGGTGCAGACGTGCTCGCCAACGAATACATATCTCAAACTGGATATGAGTACCCAAGCTCTCGACGTACAAGTCGTCGCGCATCCAGGACGCTTGAACAAGAGATGTTCCATCGCTCGCTGAAACAGGGAACCGATAAGACCGACACAATCAGCAAGTTTATCGACGAATATAAGATGGCCGGAAGCTCTGATGCTTCTCAACCAATGCTTGATAAATCAGGAGAAGTGCACGCCGAATACCTATCTTCTCCATCAGATGTTCTCGATGGCCCGATGCAAACTGAACGCCCTGATAGCACTTTTGACCAATTCGAGTTCGACTTTGCTCAACACAACATGAGCAGCCATGATGAGGTAGCAAGCCTACCTGTGCAGGCAGGTCGTGTCGGAAAGCTTGCGATAGCAACGAATCCAGGTTCACCACCTTCGATACCGGCTCCATTAGCACCAGCTTTCGAATACGATGACAACTTTGACTCACCAAAGCGGCCCGACTCCTCCAAGATGTTTCCCAAATTCTCATCGTATGGAGACACTCGACAACTCCTTCAGCTTTCCCAACAGGTCGTTGGGGGCGCTCTTTCTGCCCAGCCGGTCGTTGGAGAGGCTATTCCCGGACAACCCATGTTAGAACCCTCGTCTTCTTACTCCCAACCCGAAACTCAATCAAACAAGTACATCCCTCAGGAGGCGTTGGAGCAAGCAGAAGAAATTTTTGAGAATGCTGGTAGTCAACAACGGACTGAAGCCATTCCGGCTATATGGGCAAGACGAAGCTCCGGCCATTTGCTGCGCAATAGAAGCAACGAAGACTTTGACCAAGATCAAGCACAGCACGATCAAGAGGAAATTTCTGAGTTAATTGGATATGAGGACGAACCAGAGGAGATCTCAGAGCTGGCTGAATATGAGAACGAAATGGATAATGCTGATTGGGAAACCGTGGCAAATGGCAGCCAGCGCGATTTCCGAGCCTCCCTTGGCGACAGCATCGCCGACTACAGTAGCTCTGAAGACAGCCATTCTAGCCGAGACAGCATGGGGTTCTCAGGCTCCTTCCCGGCCTGGGAAGAGCCACCTCTTGCGTCTGGAACCTTTCCGTATCGACACCCACAACCAATGGCTTCCCATTCTAATCCGTTTCACTCGTCTCCTCTACCGATGCTCACCAGTCCTAGTGGACGCTCAGCTCCTGAGTATGGACATACTGGCCCTGTTACATCTAGCCCGCTGCCATCATCGACTGTTCCCGCGTTCCACGGATGGAATAACAGCGGTGTCGGTCTCCAGCAAGAACCTCATTCTTTCACGCCTTGGGTTAATCCCTACGCTTTCAGTGACAAAGAGACACAGGAATTACTCGCATCGGGGCCCAACGAAGATATTATGTATCAAGCCGAAGCAGAAGACGCGGGTCGAAACCAGGCATATGGGTCTCAAGCTGACTCTAGTTCACCGCATTCTGGCGATCTCATTGTCCCTATGGTAGCCACCCCGAATGGCGGTCACGACAGTCACGGTCTGTGTCGTGAGAATACCTTCGAGAAACTCACTGTTCTTGGGCCTAAAGGAAATTTGACCGGCACGCCTCGAGGCACGGGTATGTACGAAGCCGGCAGCAGTGTGGCCGACAACAGCAGCCGTGAAGCTAGGTTTGGCCAAAGCCAATCTCCCGATGAATCGGACTTTTCAGCTTTCAGGTCTTCTGCCAGTCGAAGTGTTATCATACGTGGCGGTACGCCTAGCTTCGTCGCCTCTAGTAGGGCTTCAATCTTCAGCTATGATGGCCCTGACTTGGATACATTGCCAGGACGGACTGGCAGTGTGAACCGCATTGTCCCGCCCCTAACGATTCCGTCTTCTGATTCGTATTCGCGAACCCCTTCGCGGGCGCCATTGTCCTCACAGCCGAATCCAGAATCACCCTTTGCGGATCCTACTCCCCGCGGCAGTCGGGTTTCACTACGATCTCCAATTACACCCCACCGATCACGCCGAACTAGCCGTGCGGCCGTTACTGGGCAGACAAAGCTACGGCAGATGGTGCTTGCGCCGGATACAGAGAGTTCCTCGTCGTCGGGTCACAGTACAAACGCGTCTCGCCGTTTTGGAACTGCTGATAGCGGGCGCCCATCCACGAGCAACACCCACACGCCTCTGAGATTCCATGCCAGCCGGGTGTCAATGGGAAGAGTTCGTGCTAACATGCGTTCTCCCCATCTGCTCTGTCCTGAGCGTGCCACTGATCCTGATGAAGAGGAGCAGAGGTTGAAGATGTCCTGGGCCATCTTTGCGTTGTTCTGCATATTTCCGCCGGCACTCATCTTGTATCGTTGGATGGGAGACCTTGTGATTGTCAATGTGACCGGCGGTCGCCTTACGCATGTGTCATCGACCCCGAAGAGGGTTGCGCTTGGTGCCGGTATAACTGTTAATGTCGGTATTACCGCCGCAATCCTTCTATCGATCCTGATTCCATATGCTGCTGGGTCATTGTGAAGGAGCGCAACGGATGGTCAGTGGTAAGTACACAAATACCGTGTATAGTATGACTACTAACATTATCAGGCACCTACCGTTTTGTTTTTAAGAAGCTCTAATTTTCCCTTACTATGCTTCGTGGAGTTTAACGAAAAAGGATTTCCAACTTTATCGCAGCACAGCGCTTCATGCACGGGTGTTTGGTGCGAAGAACCTACGTCTGATGATGGGGAACACTCAAAAGGCGTAAGTATTTCATGCTGCGTGCGCATCCGATTTGCGTTCCCGAGTATCAGATGGTCTCACATGCTTCGAGTTTTCTTTTGTGGAGATTTTGCATTGAGTCGGCGTTGCATTTGTGGACGGCAAAATAATTGAAGAGTGTTTACCTCCAGGGCAGTCACGGCTGATGGTTGCTTAATTGGCATTGAAGGAGCCCGGAGTTTCTGGAGGACTCATATCTTGACGGGGTTTGCGCTTGGCTTTCTAGCACCTGAGCGTGCATATACTTTCTTCTGTCTTGTTATACTATGCTGGCTAGGTTTCGGCAGCGGTCCTGGAAGTTGGACACTTTATCAAAGCGAATCTTTAGGCGTCCCGCCGTCGAATGGTCGTAGGTATTGTGCAGCTGGAGGAGACGTCCGGATCAATTGCATAATTCACACTTTGGTGATCGTTCGCCCCTAATTGGACGTTTGAGAGTAATACATGAAGTTCAGAGTTTCTCTGCAGTCTCCGTTTTGTTGATTTGGTGTTTGGGAGGGTGGCATGACTGGTATGTTGTGATGGTCATGGTGTTGAGGGGCACGCTTTATTTGGCAAGAATAGCCGGGATGCCGGGCGCAACTCAAATGCCGTCATCGGCCCGGCCTCCATAATAACTACCAGACCGATCATGCCTTCATCCTGCCTTGAGCCGCCCTGAGCCACCTTTCTCTGTGCAAGGCGTCAATCTATCTTGGACTCTCTAATTTCTCTCAAATTCTTGCTGCCAACATGTCATCTCTCCTCAAACAATCCGTCAAGCTCGCCCTCGTCCAGCTCGCCTGCACCGCCGATAAAGCACACAACCTCTCACACGCCCGTACAAAAGTCCTCGAGGCGACCAAGAGCGGCGCAAAGATCGTTGTCCTCCCCGAATGCTTCAACAGTCCCTACGGCACAAAGTACTTTCCCCAGTACGCTGAGACGCTGCTCCCAAGCCCGCCGACCGAAGCACAATCGCCCACCTTCCACGCGCTATCCAAACTCGCAAAAGAAGCAAACGCATATATCGTCGGCGGCAGCATACCCGAGCTGGTGCAAGAGAAGGAAGACAAAGACGGAAAGGAAGGCAAGAAGAAGTGGTACAACACCAACCTGACATTTGCGCCGAGCGGAGAGCTGCTCGCAACGCACAGGAAAGTGCACCTCTTCGACATCGACATACAGGGCAAGATCAAATTCAAAGAAAGCGACGTGCTCAGCCCCGGCAACAAGATCACACTCGTCGACCTCCCGGAATACGGAAAGATTGCAATAGCAATCTGCTACGATATCCGCTTCCCTGAGCTCGCCACCATCGCGGCGCGTCGCGGCGCTTTTCTCTTGCTCTACCCGGGCGCCTTCAATCTCACGACGGGCGCGCTGCACTGGGAGTTACAGGCGAGAGCCAGAGCGGTGGATAACCAGGTGTATGTGGGACTCTGTAGTCCGAGTCGGGATATGAAGGCGGACTACAATGCTTGGGGACACAGTATGATTGTGGATCCTAATGCGGAGGTCATGGGGGAGTTGGGGGAGGAGGAGGGGATTGTTGTGAAAGAGTTAAAGGGAGAGAGGATCGAGGAGGTGCGGAAGGGGATTCCGATTTATACACAGCGGCGATTCGATGTATATCCCGATGTTAGTGAGGGAGGGAAGTTTAAGGAATGAGAGCTTGTATCGAAGAACATGCAGGCATGCGGGTACAGAATATACTGAGTACTTCCTCAAGAGTATAATACACTCTTATACATATGAGATGAGTTTACGTCCAGAACTTGCCGGGGGCAGACTATTAAGGCTTGGCGTACACCATAACTTCCAAACCTTCGCACCGATATCTACACGTGCCCCCACGCAATATTCCAGAGAAGTTCCAAGCCATCCAATGATTTCATCGTCATAAAGCACGAGGAATACTCTCTAGTTAGGGTATTACAAGGCTACTGCAACGTATATTATTCCCATCCCGACCCCGCGCGACGGAATCGAATTTCTCCGCGCCTCCAACCCGCAACGAGAGATATTCCTGCTTGGCCCGTGGAGCACAGTAGACGGCTTGAGACGTAGACGAGAGAACATGCGCTTCTTCGATGATGGCGAGGCCCTGCCGAAGAGAGCGGCGGCCCGGTCCAGCCGGGACTTTCTGCGCCCTAGGATGATATATTGACGGCCTACTATATAGACTGCAGACAGGTTCAGTACTTTAATCGTTCCCTGTACATAGCAAATTATCCGGCAAAGTATGAAGTTGAGCCTTTGCTTTGGGAGACTTGTGCTGGGTTGCTGCCGCTTGGTGTTGCTGCACGGGGGTTGAGTGGGAGGCCGCGCGATTTCATTATCCAAGAAGAGCGCGCGCTTCAGGATATCGTATGTCTGTCTTTTTTTTCTTTATTTGCGTTATCCGGGTTTTTAACGTGGGCGTTTAGGTTACTTGGGATGAGCACTCGCTGTTTGTGCATGGGAAGCGGGTTAATTTTTGGGGTGGAGAGTTTCATCCTTTTCGGTGGGTTTGCTGCATCTCCCTAATTTATCAGATTATCAGGATTGATCGTGTTAAAGGTTACCAGTGCCGAGTCTTTGGTTGGACGTATTCCAGAAGATCAGAGCGCTAGGGTATAATGGTGTGTCATTGTATTCAGCGTGGGTGCTGCATGAACCGAAGCCTGGAGAGTTCAGTGCGGAGGGCTTGTTTGATTGGGAGCCGTATTTCGAGGCTGCAAAGAAGGCTGGTGTTTTATCTTGTCGCTGTGAGTACACCCATTATCCGGCAATTGTGACTTGTTCTGATCACGAATGCAGCGCCCCTGGACCCTACATCAACGCGGAAGTACATGGCGGCGGCTTTCCTGGATGGGTTGCAGCGCATCAAGGGAGATTTGCGCACGCCGGATGCCCGACTACCAGGCAGCTTCGAAACACTACATCGAATCCATTACGCCGATCCTTGCGAAAGCCCAGATCACCAATGGCGGTCCTATCATCCTCTTCCAGCCCGAGAATGAGTATTCAGCAGCCCAGAACAACGTCACCACCTTCCCGGACGCGGATTACATGAACGGTCTCATAAAACAGTTCAGAGATCTCGGTATCGTCGTGCCGTTCATCAACAATGTCGCCTGGCCTAGCGGCATCAATGCACCAGGAACGGATGCACCAGTCGATATCTATGGACATAACGCGTATCCGCTTGGGATGAACTGTTCGGATCCGAAGAATTGGGCTGATGGTGCGCTTCCTACCGATTGGAGGCAATTGCATTTGGAGCAGAGCCCGAACACGCCGTATCTGCTTGTCGAGTATCAAGGCGGAGCTTTCCAACCATGGGGTGGTGATGGTTTTGAGAAGTGTGCCGAGTTCATCAACGAAGAGTTTGAGCGTGTCTTCTACAAGAATAACATTGCAGTTGGCGCAACAATCAGCAATTTTTACATGGTATGTACAGTCACAGGACAAAAGCTTAAGTACAGTTGACCTTGGTATCATTGATCCTGGGGTAACACATTGTACTCAGACTCTTGTCCTAGTATTGTAAAACGACGCGTTTGGATCTAAGCTTGCTGACTTGAATTAGACGTTCGGGGGGACAAACTGGGGAAACCTTGGTCACGCAGATGGATATACCTCGTACGATTACGGGCGCTGCAATCACTGAAGAACGCCAGGTTCATCGCGAAAAGTATAGCGAGGCGAAACTTATTGCTAATTTTGTTACTGCTTCAGGGGACGCACTTGCCTCTGCGACGCCAGGATTCAGCACAGCAGGAGTATACACAGACACTAATGCTGTTACTGTGACTCCACTGATGGGAAACAAGACGAATTTTTATGTTACACGGGTATGTGCGTTTCTGAATATGGTACGACCCTTGTGCTAATAAGGATAGTCAAACGAAGTACAACTCTCTGGATTCGGTATCGTACAAGCTCAGATTGCCAACAAGCGCCGGTAACATCACCATCCCACAACTTGGTGGTAAGCTCTCCTTGAACGGTCGCGACAGCAAGATCCACGTCACAGACTACCAAGTCGGCGACTACAATATCTTGTATTCATCGGCTGAGATCTTCTCTTGGAAGAAGCACGGTTCCAGGACGACTCTTGTCGTATACGGAGGCCCCAATGAACGGCACGAGCTAGCTGTCTCCAAAACCAACGGAGCCACCTCTGTTGAGGGTTCAGGAGCCAAGCTCTCCAATCGTAACCAGAACACGATTCTTCACTGGGAGTCCAGCCCAAACCGAAGGGTTGTGCGGATAGGTTCGGGCCTCTACATCATCATTTTGGATCGAAACTCTGCATACGACTACTGGACCGTGAGCACATCGGAGGGTAGCTATCCCCACGAACTCACACCGTCGTCAGAACTCATTATCAAGGCTGGCTACCTGGTTCGTACTGCGTCTATCTCAGACGGAAAAGTGCATATCACAGGAGACATCAACGCGACCACAACTGTCGAGGTCGTAGCAGGCGCACACGAAAAGATCAATGGTCTCTCATTCAATGGCGAAGATCTAAAGACGACCCGCGACCGCAACGGCTTTTTGAAAGCCCGCATCGAATTCTCAGCCCCCACGATCAAGTTACCTGACTTGAACGCTTTGGAATGGAAGTACGTCGACACTCTGCCCGAGCTGCAACCTTCCTACGACGACTCGGCTTGGCCAGATGCTGACCATACCGAAACGAACAACACGTACTGGCCACTGACCACGCCGACCGTGCTCTGGGGAGCAGAATACGGGTTCCACGCAGGCTCACTGATAACGCGCGGCCACTTCATCGCCACTGGGAACGAGACCGTGATCCACCTCAACGTCTCCGGCGGCTCTGGTTTTGCCTTCTCCGCATGGGTCAACAGTACCTTCATCGGGTCCTGGGACGGAGCCGGCGACGTGCGAATCGCAAACCTCACATTGGACGTACCGCAACTGACCCGCGGAAAGCCGTACGTCTTAACCGTTCTCACCGACCACATGGGCCACAACGGAAACTGGTTCGTAGGCTACAACGAGATGAAGACGCCCCGCGGCATCATCGGGTACTCCTTCCCCGGCCACACGGCACCACATGCACCCTCGAGCACAAACTCCACCTCCAGCCTCAGCGCAAACAGCACATCCCGCGGCCCCGACGGCATCACATGGAAAATCACCGGCAACCTAGGCGGCGAGACGTTCCACGGCAGCGTCCGCGGCCCCCTCAACGAAGGCGCCCTCTGGGCCGAAAGAAACGGCTTCCATCTCCCCACGGCGCCCACCTCGTCCTGGACACCCAGCTCGGGCCCTACATCCCGCCTCGCCAGACCAGGCGTAGCCTTCTACCGCGCGACATTCACCCTCGACATCCCCTCCGACTGGGACGTCCCGCTCTCCTTCGTCTTCCACGGCGACGCCTTCACGGGCAAAGGGAAAGGCTGGAGAGCTCAGCTCTGGGTCAACGGGTACCAGTTTGGTAAGTTTGCGAATGGGATGGGGCCGCAGAGGAGGTTTCCTGTTCCGGAGGGGGTGTTGGATTATAGGGGGGTGAATACGGTGGCGGTTAGTGTGTGTGGGCGTTGGGGGAGGGTGGGGCGAAGCCGGAGGGTTTTGAGATTGTGAGTGGGTGGGGGGTGTGGAGGGGGTATGGGGAGGTGGGGTTGGCGCCTATGGAGGGGTGGGCGGAGAGGGCGGGGGCGTATTGAGGGACGATTGAGGAGTGTGGAGTGGGCTTGATTGGAGGATGGGTTTGAGCGAGGTACTACATACAGTACTAGGACTAAAGTTTGAGTACGATTTGTTCCACCAGGATTGGCAATACAAAGGTTAATTGTACTCGAACTTTTGTCCTGTGACTCTATGTGGTGAGGTATAGTAGTGTGGTTAGATGGGTTTTTAGAGAAGGTACGTACCCAAGTTATGATCGGGTCATGGTCGAAGCTGTCTAGATTTGTCAGTTACGGCTTTGACGATGCATGTGTGTGTGCGCGCGTGCGTGCGTGGTTGGGACGTTTGGAAGCTACCTAGGTGCGCGAAATGGGATAAAGGTGCGTAATGACAGCGAAGCTTATATCGTGCTGAGTTCATCGAGGACATGCTGTCCCATGATTATTACAATCTTTGAACATTGAGCGAGTCTGACTAGATTCCAGTATCAACTGGTCGTCGTTCCCAGTCGTTCTGAGCGGGACTCTACCCTACGATATACGTGAAATGCATGTGCTGTAAAGTATGACAAGGGCAAGCGGATCGGAGTTAGGGCATCACAAGCGAGCGGTACATGCTGCGGAGCGGAGGTGGTGTAGTCGCCGAGATGGACATATACGGCAGGGCACGTACTCATGTCGATCACCAAGCCCGCAAGACCTAATCTGAAATTGAAATATATACTTGTTCATCCGAAATCGACCTATGCACATGCACAGCACGGTATCAAGTCACACCTATTAAAGGAAATACCGCCACCGCAATCTCAATATTGGAAAGCCTGCCGGCCGTGCGAGGGTATCTCTCGAGGTATCATGAACAGACGTGAACCAGGCAAGTGATGCGGATGCTAACCAACACCTTCGCTATCACTTTCTTTCTACTACAAACAAAACTTTCCCTAGCTGTGGGATAAAGGCCTCCTTCTGACGGGGGACTGACACCCTTGGCAGCCCTGAAACATGTTGCAGCTGCCACTACCCCTCCCGTTGTTTCACGTGAATTTTTTTTCTCTGGTGACGTGTGACCCGGAGTTTATATGCGCCTGTACATGCTTCCACGGGCCGACGATTGCCATTGTTCCTTATGCTGTATGAGGTCGGAAGTCTCCTTGTCGACGTCGGCTTGGTACTGGGCGTACTCGCGGCGGCCGGCGCGGCGTTGCTTGATGCAGCAAAATGCTATGATGGCCGCGAGTATCGCCACACTACCCACAATGGAGGCGATGATAGCGATCTTGGCTGTTTGCGATAGCGCGTTCCATTTACCCGAGACACCGCGGGGTTTCTCGATCTCTTGCAAGACAGGGGATTTTTCGCCGTCACTGGGTACGTTAGCCGCTGTGTATCAACATCCAGTTTGCGACATGACTTACGCGAGCTTGATAACCTTTACCTTCTGCCAGTCACCCGTTTCGTCCATGTCGTCCCACGAGTACTCCTTGGCGGTAGTGTAGTCCTGCACATAGACGTTCTTGATCGTCATGGTGTAAGGGCCCTTGGTGAAGTCGGTCGGGCCTCCCGCCCTCCCCCATTCTACAGTGCCCTCGCTGTTGTTGTCTACATCGCCACCGGCCCAGACACCCAGACGAACGTTCATTGGGGTCTGAGGGTAATTCTTGCCGCCCCAGGCCTCTTCGGGCTTGAGTTCGCGTACCATTTTATCGTCGATCCACCACTGGATGCGATCCTTGGTCCAGTCGATGGTGTAGTTGTGGTAGGCCTCTTGTGGTGGGTCCATTTCAAAGTCCTTGCCGCGTGTGTAATCGGTAAGGTTGCCCTTGCCAAAGTAGTTGGTGAGTGCGTGTGTCGTGTTGGTCCCAAGGAACTCCCAGTCAATCTCGTCCAAGCACTCGGACTGTAGAATAGCGCTGGACACAATGCCCTGGCCGGGTGCGGCTCTCATGACGACCTCCAGGCGGCCAAAGAATATGTAGAAAGAAGACTGAATGTTAGGTGCGTCTCCTTGGTAAGCCACGGTCAGGGACGTGTAGTTGTTCTTCGTCTCCACCTTGCCCTGGTTCTTCTTGAGCCAGACATCGGAATTAAAGGAATCGCCGAAATCGAAGGTGACATTGCCTCCGAGAGCATCCATATTGGGACATCCTGTGGTGTTGAGAGGGTTGCAATCGGTATGCGTCTGGGCCAATGCGGCAGGGAGCAAGGTGGCGAGGAGAGCGAGGGTGGAAAGAGCGGACGTATACATGGTGGGCGTTGGATGGCAATTATGGATTCGAAGAAGTGTGCACCGTGGTAAGGAGAGTGTTTGTGCGTTGCCAGCAGCCGCACGGGTTGGGGTGTGCGTAAGGATTGACTGTGTGGTTAGTGAGTGAATGAGTGAATGGGTGAATGAGTGAATGAGTGACAGAGTATGCCCGAGGGGAGAGAGAGATCTCTAAGAGCAGGGGTGCGTTTTGAGACAAGCCACAGCGGCCTCGGGCAGATTAAGGAGGCATTTCCAGCCTGGCCCAAGCGCGCACCGATGTCCTCCAAGGCCTTGGATCCAGCATCGCCAACCGTTTGTGCCATGGCGCAATGGACGCTGTGGTTGTGGTATCCGCTTCCTGGCCGGTTTGCTGCCGTTTGCGCGCGCGCTCTAGTCGACACACAGTCGAGCGAAAGAATCTATTCACGGCGACTGGGGCGCTAACCGCCCACACAACAACAGCGACCTGCAGGTACCGCCCCGTACAGTACAGGGACGGGAGGCTTGCGGTAGGAAATCAAGCTTTTGGTGTGAAACGCTAGGCAAGAGCCGTCCGCCACACCCACCACGGACCAGCCAGCCTCGCGCGGGACTCGGACACCACAGATCTCAGGCCAACTGCACTCAAACAACCGAACTTGTGTCCAGTAGCTGTAAGCTTGTCCTGCCAACGACATGGTGAAAGGAATCGTGGCAGGAGTTTCGCATCTGCGATTTATCAAAAGAGCTCAGATGGCGATGGTCATGGACGTTCATCAAGGTAAAACGTGGCTTGGAGCGTCGATGCTCGCAAGGACACAATACTACAATAGGCAGGTGGCGAACTATATGTATGAAGGCGTATCACACCTCGGCAGATCGGGTAACACGTGACACTGACAGAACCTTGGAAACTAGAAACTCCAACTCCCTGTTGCAACTTGCACACCGAATGTGCGCAGCCGATGGTTTCGATCATTTGAGCAAGCGATGATGGTGCGGCTGTGGCGCCGAAAGGTGGCTGGCTGAGCATGGACGACCACATCGGAATGTCACCCCGTTGTCACCTCCCCCACTCAGCACCTGTGACTTCATTCCGAGTTCCCTTGACATTTTCACTTGAGTCTTGTAGTAGCAGTGTACAGCTCTACCCCGAAAGCGAAAGCTCCCTCGTCCCCAGCAGCATAGGATGCACCACACGCCCTCCAGCTTAGTCACAGGCTCCCGACCCTTCGTCCCACCTTGAGCGCTCGCCGACCAGACCATCAATCACTCCGACACCACAATGACCAGCCCGCAACTCGAACCGATCGTCGACAGCCTGCCCACTCCACCGGCATCCTCCGTTGCACCCTCGGTCCACGGGCCGCCGCTTCCACGACCGCGTAGGCATCCGCTCCATCCTGGCGGCCCGAAAGAGGCAGCTCTTATCAACTATCTCGATAGCGCGCTTCTGAATATAAACAAGCGCGTAACGAACAGACACGTGTCTAAGCCGCTCGGGGGCGAGTTGGAAGGATACAGACATTCTTTCGCCCATGTCGCAAAGGATATTGATGCTCTGGTGGATGTAGTTTGGGTGAGCGGATCGCGTAAGTTACCCTGCTCTCATGGTCGCCTGCGCAAAGCCTTGAGTAAGATGTTGATCCGAGCCGTGCACAGCGAACATCCAACTCCCCTATCTTATCAGCATGGCCTTTACAACTACAGACTACCTTCTGCAATTTCCACCCTCGCCTGGCCCTACGCTCGACCTTTTCTACAAATTTGACTCGGCCCTCTGCGCGCTTCTCACCGGCCGCGACCCTGAAACGAACGACCCGCTCCCCGGCTACACGAACAATCGCTCCGTCCGTCCTCCACGACCGACAAGGTGCGTTTGAAAGGTGTTGTGGAGCATGCTAGGACAACTGTTGCAAAGGTCCTGGCCGGGGCGGGCAGTGAGAGGGCTTCGGACGTCGAAGCGAGCAAGAGCGGGACGGAGAGTGAAGATGATAGGTTCGTGAAATTCGAGGGATTTGAAAATAACGACGATGACGACGACGAGGATGAGGAGAGAGGAGGATCTCAGGAGTTTTTGAGAGAACGTTGATGGAGTTAGGCGATGTGCTTGGGGGTGAGCCGATTGGGATTATAACAGACGTCATGGAAGACGTCCGGAGACGAACTCAGATCGAACTCTCCGCAGATGATCTCTACAAAGACGCGCGTTCTAATGAAAGGAGGGCTTAACTATGAGAGGCGTGCTTCGTGTGGAAGCTTGCGGAAGCTTGCTACGCGTGGAAGAAAGAGATCAAACAGTACTAGGACAAAAGTTTGACTACAATGTGTTACCCCGGGATAAGTGATGCAAAGGCCAACTGTACTCAAGCTTGTGTCCAGTAGCTGTAGAGCAAATGGCCAGTACTATGTAGGTACAGTTCTCATTGTCTCGCAATTATGTGTTTTTTCAATCAATCGTCTATTTCCTCGATGGTACATTAAGAACTCGAACACTGTACATACAACATAGTATCCCATGGCATCATGAAGACATACACTACACGTAGAGCTTCTGATTGCACGGTTCTTGGCTGCCGTCGGTTTCTGTAGGCGTGGCGGTTGCTGGGCCATTGGTCTTCCGCTCTTTCTTAAAAGGAAAGCACGGCGTTTGACGTCACGCGCACACGCACATCGCTCGAAAATTTCGAGAGCGCGTTGTCAAACGCTGATCCGCAAGACATTGCAACTTCCCCCCAATTCCTCGTTTCTAACGTTGCTTTTACAGAGCGCGACTCGATTGTGTTACTAGAGCGCCTCTAACACGGTGACAGAACGGACCTCGACAACAAGTTTGCTACGGCAACAAGATTGCTCAAACGACGAGGACAAACGGTCATTCTTCTCGATGCCGTCGCTGTACGGCGCGGGCGTCAGCGTCCGTCTGGCAGCGCAGCCACTTGCTGATTCGCTCACTCCCACGATTGTCTTCAAGAAGGGCTATATGGCAGCTCAGCAATGCGACGCGGCGGAGAAAGCGGTACGGGAGAGCACCAACGCGTTTCTCGACGAGGAACGCGTGCAATTCCCCGGTGACGACGGCAATTTTGCTGTCAATTGGCTCGGTGGGGTACCTTTCATGCAGGTGGTGGTTAGACGGAACCCTTCCGAGAACGCTGCGAAGCTTGATGAGCTGAGACGCAAGCTGGTTCTTAGTGATGGAGATACGACGTCGGTGGAGAATGGACGATCTTCGCTGGGGATGTCGACGAGGAGTGGACGCACGCTTTCTTCTACCGATGCTGAGAGCGATCAGAGTACACACCGGCTCGACTCTTCCAGGGACGTCGTCCCTCTGGCCTAACAACCGTATCTCCTCCACATGGTCGCTCAACAGCAAGTGCCGTGCCACCTTGTCTCCACTAGCCGCCAGGTCTGACTGCTTGCCACAGGATGTCAGCTCAGAGCCTAAAGCGCTCATCCTCCACGTTATGCTCACCGATAAGACCTTCTTCCACAATCCGTTTCAGAAACAGTCCGCAACATCTGAAGATTGACGTTTTCTTCAACGGCCAGCTCTCTAGCTGCGTACTTGTGCACACGCACGATATTCGTTCCCCACGTCAATCATCACTGGATCAGATCTTTGCGGGTACACGCGTGGATTACATGGCGGAGCGACCCTGGGTTATATATGTGCAGGGCGAAACTTCTAGGATGCGTCCTCGTGCGGCGAAAGATGATGGTGTACAGGGCCGCTGGACACAGATCTGCAAAGCTTTGATGAGCGAGGCAAAGGACCGGGGCTATAATGAACACGGCGAGAGGCCACCGACTGCAGCATATCTTCATGAGCTCGCGGGCATGCATATACCTAATAATGGTATTAAGGACATGCAGAACGCAGGCGGCAGAACTTTTGGCGTAATCGACGTGATCGTGACGGTTGGAAGCGGCAAGAAAGTCCAGTCAAATGGCACGGCGTATCTGAAAACGCCGACAAGATTGGTAGACGAAAGGTATGACTACGAAATGGAAGGAGAGGCTGACCTTGCGATGACGAATGGCGGACTGTTTTCCACCGCGGACAGAGAGGCAGGTGCGATGCACTTCAACGAGAAAGAGATATTCGTTCCTGATCAACTGGATAAAGGCGAATCACCTGGCTTTGAGTTTCCTGTCGAGCGCGCCAGCATCGGCAAGTCTTCCGCATACACGATTGCCGCCTCCGTCACTGCCCCCGGCCTTCCATAACCCTTTCACCCGCACTCATATCCCACCATTACCGCCGCTAGGGTATTCCACTTCTTTCTTCTATTCGTCTTCTCCGACACCAAACCCGGGCTTCGCTGCAGCTGATGTCTCCCGTATTGGAGGCCAGGTGGGCAAGAGACGGTACTCCGAATACGTTGCTCCCGGTCGAAGACAGTCGGCAGTCACAGTCTCTGCGGCCATCATATCCGTCCGCGCACGCTCCGTCCATTCCTACGGCAGCTGTGAGTCGCCGTGGGATGCGTGATACAAGCGTCGATCGCCCAAACACCCATGGCCCGCAACCATACCGACCTAGTTCAGAGTTCAACGTCAATCAGTATGACGGTTTTGTGCATGCGAATTCGTACCAGCTTCCTTATGCCGATATGATGGCAGGGTTAGAATTTGACGGACCTACGTCTATTCCACTTCGACATAGTTCGCCAGGTCAGCTCACCCTACGTTCGTTCAATCCAACGCCAACAAAGGTTGTGCCAAGCATGATGAGCAACAGTCCTTTGGAGTCCAGCCCATATCAGGGACCGAGGCTACCGGCCAGCCAAGGTAATAGAGTCTCATTTGGATCTGTAAATGTTACTTCTTTCGTACAATCCGGCGGCACCTCCGAAAGCTGCTCCAGCAGGTCTCGGCATATCAAGTGCAGGTAGCTTCAGTCGGCCAGGAAGTGTGGTCAGTAGCTCACCGCTGTTACATACAGGCCCAGCATCAATCCAACCAGCATCATGTGCGGTTGGGCACAATCCAGTAGCGTTTCCAAAAGCTACTCCGCCAGATATGAACGGACCTGGTGCAGGCGGCTTTAGTCAGCCAGGGAATGTGTTCCATAGCTCGCCGCTTTCACAGCCAGGCCGGCGATCGATTAAAGCTGGACTATATGCAACTAATCACAACCCAGTAGCATCTCCGAAAGCTGCTTCAGCAGATCATGATAAATCTGGTGTTGGAGGCTTCAGTCGACCAGGAAATGTGTTCGGCAGCTCACCAATCCAACAGCTTAGCCCAAGATCACTCCAAGCAGGATTATATGCGACAGAGCCGTGCCTGCGGCCGCCTAATAGGCCTTCGGACGGACCGCCACCACCAGTGGGATATTTCAAAGTGACCGAAAAGGCGAAGACGCCCTTTCAAATATGCTAGCTAGAGACGGCCCTTTCAAATATAGCATCCGAGCCTGGCCATGTTGTGCGACGTCTTGTGATCAATGGAAAGGATGGAACCCCCATCGTTGATCATCGTTGGGAGATACCGAAGCGCTTCCTGACAAAGAATGCATCTAACAAAGCAGACTCAACCGGCACGCCGCTCACTCGCTCCCCTGTTAAGTCACCTCGCGCATTTCCCCCGACTTGGTTGATTATGCTGAGTCGTTTGCTGTAAGGCGTCGGAAGAGCAGGACGGTCCATGTGTTGGCGACTCCACCGGCCACATCGCCAAACACAGCTGTTGATCCAGACAAGCCTCTGGCTCCGAACAAGGCGAAACGAGATTCGGTTCATGAAAGACCACCTGCAGCTGCGCTTGCGAAATCCGCCGCATTCTTTCCGGCACTGGCCTCAAACCCATCTGACAGAACTCGAGACATCGAAAAGACCACGGTTCCGACTAAATTTTCTTCTATGGAATCAAGCGCTATGCGGCACCGAACGATATCTAGCGGTATTCTTGGAGTGCAAGGACCCAAAGCAGCAATGTTCGTTCTCGACAACCCCGAGGAGCTCCTGAGAAAGGGCACGAAGACTCGAACCCATTCTCGCTCACTTTCGCCGCCGACCAAGTTGCCAACTGAGGCGACTACCGGGCCTGTTAAGGCGATAGTAGCTCGTACCGTAGACGAACCGATTGACACTGGAGGGCTTGATACGGATTTGAGCTCGCCACTTTCAAGTTTGTCCAATTCACCCCAGCTGTCAGTTACAGGACAAACGAATACAGACAACGACGTTGACATGTCATATATTCCAGCAGCAGGATCTTTGTTGAATGCGCCGACAGCGCCTATTGACCGTACGCCGTCTATTCAGCCGCATTCTTCGGCTACCTCGTCTGTTTCAGCCACCGCAGCAACAGGTAACATTTCCCAGGAAATGGCTGTTCATACCCCCGAGCCACCGAAGGAAAAGCGCGGGTTGGGATCAACTCCCTCATCGCGTGTCCGTCCTACACGCAGCCCGGACCGACTCAGCGCCACAGAGATAACCCGCCCCTAAACGAGAACTGCGTGATCCAGTACGCAGTTAGCGAGAAAGCAGGAGGAGCACTAAGGCAGGTCAAATGTGAGAAGCAAGGCGTATTTACGGAGGAGAGTGTCGTCGTGGGCATGAGGTTCTTTGTGCCCGGTTGAGGCACTGCATGGGACAAGACGCCAGAGGGGGGATGTTTACAAATGAGTGTGGAAAAGGCATTGCTTGTAAAACATGGGCATGCTGTACCGGAGGCGAGGAGAAGGGTGAGCGTAATGGCGTGTTGTGGGGCGGAAAAGTGTAATCATGTACGATACTGAGTCGGAAGCTAAGATGTTAAGCTGTCATGGATGGGGTAACTGGCTGGACGCTTTTATTAAAGCGAAAAGTGAAATGAAAAGACTAAACAATAAAGGCTTTTAATGGAAATGCAACCGATGACTTGGTGTCAAATAAAAGCGCTCAATATATCTTCGTCCTGTGTCTACATGTCTGTGTCATCAGATTGTGGTTTGTCGATGCATGTGCATTGAGCGGTAGGTGCTTATCCGTGGGACTATTATCACTGAGATAGCTAGCTTGTTTGTTTGTCCAGGGTGTGGAATGGAAGTGCCCCGTACCGCAGTAATGTACATGTACTCTGAGTTTTTTTTTTTTTTTTTTTTTTTTTTTTTGAAGGGATATGTGCACTTCGGTGTTTGAACAGGCTGGCGGAGAGAGAGAGAGAGATAGTGTAATACGAAGAGAATCTCATATGATAGCGAAAATCAAACACACGCTCGTCTGCAAGAAAGAAGTCATCAACTCTATTTGACATGTTTCCGGATTATCTGCATCATCACGCTCATTACCCACAACTCATATCCCCATCGCTTATCCTGACACCCACCGACGACCGCCGTCCAAGCCGAGGGAAAAAAAAACTGGTTACACGAACTAGTATGGTATGGCATGGTATCTTCCCTTCCCTTCCCTTCCTCCGCATATTCCCGCCCGGATCAAACCAAAGACCCAAGTAGATCCACACGAGATCCACAGGTACGTGCGTGCCCGCCTGATAAACTCCCCTCACGCAATGCATGCACGCAGAAAGAAATTACAAAACCCAGGTCCAAAGCCATCTACTCTCACACAGGCTTGGCTTCTTCCAAATTCAAGCATGAGACGGACGGGACCGCCCGGATGGAGAGAGACTGAGCATACGAAGATGTGCCTTTCTTTTTTTTTTTTTTTTTTTTTTTTTTGCTTCACTTGGGGAAACAACGACGATGATGACGACGACGACGACGAAGCCCTACCCCATCCCAGGATACGACGGCCCCGTATTCGCGTTTCCCGCAGCGGGCGGACTCGGATTCCCCAGCTCGGCCACCGCAGGCGGTGAAGGCCCCCCATCCAGTTCCGCCATCTCAGGCACATTGTTGTGCGGCCCGCCCATTGCCCCGTGGCCCGGCGGCGGCGGACGATAAGGTATGTACCCTGCGGCACCTCCCCAAGCGGCTCCGTCCGCAGACGGCTGCTGTGCATGGCCTGGCGCCCAATGGGTGTGATTCGCATCGGGGGAGTAACCTGGCGGCGCGCTGCCCCAACTATCCTGCGGTGCCGGCGCATGTCCATTGCCTCCCCCCACGCCCACGAGATGCGGTGCCAGCGGCGTAGTCCCCGGCGCGAACCCACCCTCCCGAATCCATCTCCGCCCTTGCCCGGGATCATGGAGACCGGTCGCTCGGGACCGACGCCCTGCCCGCCGCCGAGTTCAGGGACGTTTGGATCGGGAGCCTCGTATTTTGCGGCGGTGCCGCTGCCGCCGTTGGCGTTGCTGTGGAGTTTTGCGTTGCCGGCGAAGTCGGGGGATGCGCTGCCGGTGGTGTAGGGGTCGGGGGTTTCGCTGTAGGGAGGGGTGCGCTTTTGGTGGGAGCGTTTGCGGAGGAGCCAGGCGAGGATGGCGACGAGGGCGAGGCCGAGGGGGATGCCGACGGCGCAGCCGACGATGAGGGGGATGTTGGAGGTGCTTTCTGATGAGGGGGTGGGGGAGTCTGTCGCTGTCGAGGTTGAAGAGGCGGCGGGCTGGAGGGTGGTGGTTATGATGAGGGTGGTCGGACCGGCGGTGCCAGTGGATACGGTGGTTGAGACGGATGTCACTGGTGGTGGTGGTGGATCCGTTGCACTTGCGCTTGTGCTGGGGACCGAATCTTTGGTTGCGGAGGCGGAGGTTGATGTCGAGGGTGGTGCTGTTGAAGAGGGCGAGTCGTCGTCATCGTCGCCGCCGACCGCTTTTCCCGTGATAGATGCGAGGTTCGGCGCGGTTGATCCTGTTCTTGAGCCTGCTGTGCCGTATGCCACGCCGTCTTGTAGCGCGAAGAACGGTCGCGGCTCGGGGCTTTCCTGGCAGCAGTTTACATTCACTCTGTCGGCATTGCAGCACCATTGGTCGTCGTGATTTGAGCATTGAGTGACAGCTTCGGCGCCGGCGGCATTCATATCTTGACAGTGTTAACGGAGCGTTTACCTGCTGCTGGACGATGCCAACATACCATACGTGCACAAGTTGGACGGGCACCCCTCCGACTCCCAGTCCTCGTCCGTACAGCTGTACCTCCCCCATAGCTTATCAGGGTCGTAATAGCAGAGGCCATTGTCCATGCACTCCCACTTGTCGGGGCAGCACGCCGAGCCTTCTGCTGAGGAGCACGGTTTTTCTCCAGCTGCTTCTCTCCCATTCGGGTAATCTGGTGTTGTCAGTCAAGCTGCGCACCGCTTCATGTCGCGAACACTTACAGCATTTCTGCGCGAGCGCGACCTGCTGCACAATCAGGGCGACGGCAGCAGCACGCAAGAACGACGAGACAGTCATGGTCATATCTCCGAGATCATCGAGCGCCGCGATGAATGTAGCGTGGCAATCGCAATCCGTAGAGGGTCGTAGACCTCACTCCCACGCGACAGCAAGTGAGAGAGAAAAAACCAGCAGTCCCACCCAAAAGAAAACGGAACAGGGAGAGCAAGCAAAGACCAGGACCAGGAACCGCGCACGCGCAGCTCCACGGCACAATCGCGCAACCCCCCGTTCGTTTGCTGCTCTTCCCTGTGTCTCTCACCCTGCCCCAAGCGATGCCACTCAGGCTCCAGGCGCCTGCCCAAAGCGAGCAACCCATATTGGCCGTGACCTCATGCACAAGCCGCGCCAAACCCAAAAGACGCCTGACGCCCGTT